>CM042320.1:9365682-10565682 GCA_023566125.1 Zingel zingel | reverse complement strand
CCAACCAACCTCCCCTCCTGCTGCCCCGCTTGTTGGAATCTCCCCATATGTCAGTTGCTCGGAAGAAATGGGAGCATTACACTAATGATATAGAAAAAGGCTGGGGGGGGGGAATGGGGTCTACTCAATTCTGATGAGCGCTTTGCAGACCACAGCCATGCAGGCCAATTAAAGTGGCTGACGCAGTGCAGGGCCCACTGACAGCTGCTGATATGCCATTTGCAAAGCATTGGGAATCTCTTGCAGAGAGAGAAGTACGACCCCAACCCCCAAACAAAAATAACATAAAAAATCAGCTTCATACAAGGTAAAGGTAACATATGAGTGTAGAGGAGGTCCAGAGAAAGCTTAAGAGAAGGAAGAAGAGGAGGGAGGATCAAGGATTGGGAGGGAAAGAACAAGAGAGGGAGAGAGCAATATAATGTTTCAGACAGATTAAGTGAATAATCTGTGACATAGTGTGGGTGCCCTGGTTCCTCAGTGGCTTTAAAGCAACACTATGTAACTTTTAGCTGCAGCTGTAGTTCCAATGAGACAACCTGTAGGGGGACCGAAGCGGTGAGTAGCGCGAGCTGTCGTTCCAATGAGACAACCTGTAGCGGGACCGAAGCGGGAAAAGTTAGATAGTGTTGCTTTAAGGTGGCAGAATACTAACAACTTTCCTCAAATAGAAATACATTTGAAAACAAGGAGGCACACCGTTTTGTAAAGTCTGTTAATTTGTGCCAGTGGATTTGAGGACTTGGATGTCATTTAACTAGTCAAACAGGTGCAATTATTGGCTAAAATAGTAGCTCACAATTTGGTTATCAAAAGCAGACATTGCTAGTTTCCAGTCTTAAGGTGGATCCCCGGCACGCTGCCTTCAAACAGAGAAGAACGTAATGTAGTATGTGATCTTTGCAGCTTGTTATACCATGGTGTGGGTGAATACTCGATTCTGATTGGCTGCAGGGTGTCCATAAAAAGTGTTATAGGACACCTACTAAAGGAGTTCCAGTGAATATGACTGTTTACTGTTCTAAATGAATGCGCTACATTAAACAAAAAGGAAATGTGAATGTCATTTCCAACTGTGTTTTGTGCTTCAGTGCCTCATCCTCTTAACACCACAGGATGGCGCTAACGCACACATTGCCAGAAGTAAATTATACTGCCCCTCCGAACTGACTTTGTTGCCTTGTAATTCTAACAACTAATGGGACTTTTTTATTTTTTATTGTTTATTTGGATCCCCATTATTTATTGCATTGACATCAAGTGCTCTTCCTGGGTTCCAAAATACAGTATAATCACAACAATAATTTGAACGTTATAATTTACTCTTGACCTTAGAAAGAGTCGGATATACACATTCCTGGCAATACTATTTCACTGATCTACAGGTGGAGGTAGTCTATATCAATGACGTTCCACTTCCGGGATTGCTCCAGTGATGCAGGAAATTCCGCCGGATGCTTGTATTTTCGCCGATGTCTGTTTCCTTCCGCTTTCTTTGTGTTGGAATTTTAAACTCCTGTGGATTTATGAGGACTATGGTTAACTGTTCCCAGACAGCTAGCTAGACTATCTGTCCAATCTGAGTTTTCTGTTGCAACGTTTGAATGTACACATGTTCCACCAAAACAAGTTATTTCACGAGGCTGTTTTAAGCGCTGCGCGTGACGAATGTGATTGGTTTAAAGAAATGGCAATAAACCAGAGCATATTTTTCTCCCATCCCGGAATGCTATGTGATAATGACTATATAATATGACTAGCCAGACCCTCCTCCGCAGCGCTGTGGAGGAAGGTTGGCAAAGCGAGACTAAGGTGGAGGTAATGTGCCAAGATACGCAGCAATGCACCAACAAAAGGCAGTGAAGAAGACTGTCTAAATGTCGAAGTGTCCTAGGAGAGGACACTGAACCTCAAATTGCTCCCTATGATTAGGCCATGCAGTGTCTTGTGCTGTAACTCACTGCCATCAGTGTGTGATTGTGTGATTGGGTGAATGAGAGGCAAATTGTTAACCACTTTGATTAAAAATGCAGCCATTTGCCATTTAAGCTGAAACTTTATTTGTTTGTCATCTACAACAACTGAGCAAACTCCATCTGTTCAGGAAGACTCCGAAATGAAAGTAAGTAGACTAAAACTTAATATTTAATACTTACTATTTTTTTTTTGTCAAATGGCTGAATTTAATTAATTACTGCGCATGATGCAGTTGCAGCAATAACCACCCCCTCTTAATTATCAAGCACATTGTTTTTGTAATTCTTATCATTAATCGGAATAGCAAAACTGATTTAAACACCTAAATGGGAATTTCATAAATAATATAGTTTCATTCTGTTATTAAAAGGTGTTTTAAACCTTTATACACAGAATATGAACATATTAACCCCTTTCTCCATTTACTTATTTTTTGTTGTACTTTGCAGCTGAGTGAGAGATGCTCCACTTACAAGACAAGACACACCAGGTCCAGATCTCTTTCAGCTGGTATACCACTAAGCTCGCTTGATGCAAGACCATCTTTTTTTAAAGTCTACCGGTGATGCAGTGTTGGATTTGGTGATTTCTTAGTGGTTCTTTAACTTCAGTAGCAGTACTTCCTTTTTCCAGTTTTCCTTTTGTCCAGTAATCATATCATAATCATAATCATAGTTCTAAGACTGAGTGTGTATTTTAGACTCATGGTTATCAGTGTAAAACGTTTCTTTGGTTTCTTTGTGTTCTGGTGCAGGGTCACCAATACAAATCACTGTGACTAGGGAGGAAACAGACACTACCAGTCAGTCTCCTCTGTGTCTCCAACTGAACCTAAAGCAGCTCAGACACAAAGAGCAAACCCAACACGCCTGCTCAGACAGCAGCAGATTCTGCACACTGGGTGTAAATATGCCATAGCTGTCACTGTGTGCTGCAAACAGCCAGGAAGAAAGAAAACAAGCAATCCCCTCTATTGGAGCTGCATGTTAAAACAGGTCTAATCAATAAGAAAAGACACACTGATTTATGTCCAAACACACACCCACACACAGAGGGAACAAAAAATAAAGAATAAAGGAGTTGTTAGATAAGGTGAGACCTGAGACAAGGATGAGATAACAGAAATAAGTGGTATGGGAAAATAAAGAAAAGATAAGTGTCTGTGTTGAAAAAGAAATGAGAAACTGCTGGGAGGAGAAGAAGAAGGAGGCAAAAGGGATCACAGGCCTGTCAGCTCGCTCTCCCAGCAACTGATCAATCAACTTTGCTTTTAATTTCGCCCAATGACTCACAATCAAATTAACTCCCTCACTGCTGCACTGAAACGTCCTACCTCCTCACGTATCTGTTTCCATGCCAGCTACACTTTGACTTTCTGGTTTGGACAGCTCATTTTGTGCATGGTTTTAAAAAACTGAGCATTGCACCAGCTGGCGCCGGCTTTCAAATGTCAGTGGCGACGCCAGCTGAGACGGGAAGAACCTGCACGCTGCAGCCGATCAGCTCAATCACTCTGAGTTGATTCATTTTATTCAAACAGGGACAATGCACAAGTAAACATTAACCTTGTATAAGAACAAGGAGAGATGCATTGTGCCAGGTTGTAGCACAAGTGCTATTTTACACCCGTAGTCCCTTAGTTAAAACAACAGACCCTGAACTCAAACTTTGTTTTGGCAAGGCTACTTCACTTCTAAAGGGTGCTAAATGTTAACCTGACAAGCCAGATAGTTACACAGAACCATCTGAGTAGCCGTCATTGGAAACTGATTGGAAAAGGGCAGACGCTTTAAAAAAATACCTGGCAGGTGATTGGGTTAACCATCCATCTATCACGCCCGCCATTGTTGATTTGAGCGAACAGTCGCGGTTGTCACACACACCTAAACCACGCCCGTAGCTGCCAGTAGCTCCTCACTGGACACTGATTGGTTTGGTTAGCTTGTGACACAAATGCATTACCTCAAGCCTGAAAATATGGATTTTCGTGTATGCGATCCTGTGATTCTCGCGTGATCTGGTATCTGATATCTTAAGAATCCAGTTGCCGTGCAAGGTACACTGAGTGTGTTAAAAGTACCTTAACCACAACATTAATGCTGAAGTCTGCAATGGATGTTAAGACAAGACACAGTCAACAGAAATTAATGCATACATCAAATTTTACAGCAATCCATCCAACAGTGGTCGAGACATTTCACTCAAAACCAAAAATGTCAACCTTATGGTGGCCTAGAGGATAAGTCATGGGGATCACCAAAGTCAGTAGGATTCCACTGGGGATCATGAATGTCTGTAGAAAGTTTTTGACACTGGCGTCACTCGAACTACGGCACTAACATGGCTAACAATAAAGTCTTTTCTTGAGCTAAGGAGGTTATGTTTTAACCCAGACTTGATCTGCAAGATGTCTCCAAAACATATGATTCGTTCTCTTGATTAGTCTTTATTTTAATGTTATGATTAGTTTCAATCAATCTTTTAGCCATTATAAAACTAAGAGAGATATCTGACTCTACTTTGTACAAGATGTTTGCAAATCAGTTTAACTCAAAATGGAATCAATGGAAATGGCGCCTTTGAGTGTACCAGCAAGCGGAGAATTGTTTGCGCTCTGTCTATTGTGATTATTCAGTCAGGAGCTATTTAAACAACTGTGACTGGAATTTGATTTGTCTCCAAAAATCTGTCGTTTAAATATTTTCTTTTTCTTTGCCAGAGACAGAGAAAAGCTCTCTGTGCAGTTTGTGATGAGCTTATGAGAAAAAAGCCTGCTGACTTCAGTCTGAACCACATTAAACATCAGAATGTTGAAAGGGCTAATGTACAGAGGGGATACAACTGTGCAAACACAATCAAACCAAACAAATGGAGACAGAATGCTTGCTTGGCTGAATAATTATGTAAAAATAATGTTGTTGGGTTTTTTTTTAAACTTATTTTATCCTGACAAATTATGACAGAGCACATGCTATTTTTCAGAATTAGCTTGATCATGGTTTCACACATGTGGATGCATCCCAATACAACCACAGTCAGCAGGGTAATTAAAGAAGTTGCTGAGTGTTTCCCATTTATTTCCACACCTGGATGGACTTTTCCCATGCCACTGATTTGTACTCACTTTTGCAAGTCTGGAGCCCTAGTGTCAAGACCATCCTACAAACTCATTACACCTAATACTTATTAGATTAAGAACCTGACAATCAGGCTAACACAGGACAGGGAAAGCACTTAGTGCCATTAAAACATCTGTCAGACCTGACTTAATGTTTTGGAAAAAGGTTCATTCACTCTCTGTAATGTGAGGGTGGGTGGAAGCTTAAATTCTCCTAAGTAGGGAAGAACAGTGATTTGAAGCCAAGCCACAGTTTTATTGATCTGCTATTAAGTAACTGCAGTCAGATCCAAAGGTATTTGTACAGTAAGACAGTTTTTATGCTTCCACTTTGCATCCTAGGTTAGATGTTACTTTGAAATGCTCAAATCACAGATGGGACAGAAGGGATTTATATCAGCTACAACGTTAGTGCCCCAGCTCGTAAACTGCTGTGATGTGGCCGTCGAAACTGAAGTGATATTACAAAAAAAATATTATGCCTGTCCACACAGATATTGCACCATTCAAATTACTGGAACAGACAATGTCAGTTGGTAAAAATCCAACACTAATGTACTGAATGTGTGCTGTCACTGCAAACTAATTTAAAATGTCTTCGTTTTTTGTATGAATTTTGTCTAATTAGAAGTCAAAACTAACACCGAGAATAAATAAACTGATTTCTTAAGAAAAAAATGCATTTTCATTTCAGTTCAACTTTCATTTTAGTGTATTTTTATCAATATGAGATGAGCAGGTAAAAACCTAAAACATGTTTTGGAAAATTAGAATAAGTTAAACCATATGAAGATATAGGTTGTTTATTCCTAGCCTCTAAAAACGACCCATAAGAGCATTTCATAAATCAGCGCCCCTAGCAGTGGCAGGAAATACGTCCTCATATCTAAACCAGAGAACATTACGTTTGTAGTTTTAAACACATTAACGTTGTGAAACGGTTGCACTTTGGTTATGTTTAGGCACAAAAACAACTTGGTTATGTTAGAAAAAGATCGTGGTTTGGGTTAAAATCAGTACATCGGTTACGTTAATTTCCGATTATGCACATGATGCAGAAAATGACAAAGTTCCGTTAAGCTAAAAAAGCTTCTTTTTTTTTTTTTTTTCCAAACGGGATAAAAACCCCAGTAAGTCCTTTGATTGTTTGTCATTTTTACACTTAGAATTTAGTACAGTTTAACAAAAAAAATTGTTAATGGGCTTTTTCTATAGAGCCAGGCTAGTTGTTTCCCTCTGCTTCCAGTCTTAAGCTAAGCTAACTAGATCTAGCTACATATTTACAATACAGATGTGCGATTGGTATAGACAGCATTGTTTATTGCCTGATTCGGAACTTCTAGCTGTCTCAATCTCATAAATGGGATCAATCTTGCGATTCTCTCTGCTGCATTTCCAGGCATCTCCAGGAGAAGTGAGCTGTAGCTACATTTGGCAGCAAACTGCTCTGACCACATACATTCACCAGAAAGTGAGGCAATCTATTACGTGATCTATTCTGGAAATATTAGGGGTGATATATTATGTTTTAGCACCACTCGGTCTTTTGATAATAGCAGAGTAGACTCACAGAGCCACATTACTTCAGGGTTCATCTAAGTGCTCTCAGTTTTCTTAATGTAATAACACTTTTCTTCTGAGGGGTTCAACATGGACAGAGGAAGGGGAAGGTAGTGTTAGGGGTGTGTGTGTGTGTGTGTGTATGTGTGTGTGGGTATGTGGGTGGATGGGTGGGTGGGCGGGGTATAGAAGCAGGGAAAGCCCATGACAGAGAGCAAGAAAGAGAGTTGGTGTTAAACGAATGGCTGAGATGATTGCGAGTGCTGGTGGAGGAATTGAATTCTGAGTAGGTCATATTTCAGCCCGGCGAGAGTCCCAGTGACACACACGCACACATGCACGCACACAAACACACACACACACACACACACACACACACACACACACACACACACACACACACACACACACACACACACACACACACACACACACACACACACGGTATTGTAGCTCTACTGCCAAGCCACTTCACACAGACCTCCAGCATCATTAGAAAGCATACACACTGTAAGAGCTGGAGGAGGGTGGGGTGGGGGACGGGGACAGGGACGGGGGGAGGGGGCCTGTGGGTTCTGGTGAATGTTCCTCTTTTGGACTTTGAATGTGCTTCATTGTCATAAAATCGCAGCTTTGACAGGCAGAGAGTCTACTCCCACACATCTTTATACTGTGAATTGATGAAAAAAAGCTTTCCTTGTAATCAGTACACATTTTATTTTTCCAAATAAATGCAAAAAATGCTCTTAAAGAGCAAAACTTAGAAATATATTTGGTTGCCCTGACCCCCTACGTTGTTAACCCCTGAATACAACATCAAGTGACACACAAGCAAACACTGTTTGATTTGAGAGTACTTACAATCAGTACTTAGTACTTTCTAAGCATTGAACGAAAGATGGCTATTGACTGAATGCTTACAGTAGATTCTCAATCTTCGTTATTCTCTGAACACATAGACTTAACTTTGTTCATTTTGTACTGCAGTTCATTGGGGCAAAGTTCTCACACAGCTGTTTGTGTTAGGATCAAATCTAACACTAAAGGTTTTTGGCTAAATGTATTCATATTCAGCAAAATTAGGTAACTCAGGAATTGAAATTGAAGCATACAGTCAAGTCAATTTTAGTTATTGAGCCCAAAATCACACTGTGCAGCATGCTACACTCTCTATCTGTAGACCCTCAAAGCATACACACTTACAATGGGTTTCCAACCTATTCAATGCATTAATATTAACAGCAGCTCTGAAAGCGGAGTAAAGTATATTCTGCAAACAAAAGACTGGCGGAACCTGACTTTTCACGGATCTAAAACTGCTCATCAAACCTGCACGAAGTTTTTAAAGGCTCCAGTTACAGTTCAGCAGAGTGGTGCTGAATGGACAGCTCCTGCTGCTCGGGGTGCCATTTGTTATCATCCCGTTAACCCCTGTAGCCGCTGTTCACTCCCACAGCCAACAACCTGCTCCTAGTTCAGGTGGACTTGCGATGCATATCAAAATTTGGTTCGACTGGGAGAAATGATTTGGAGTCGCGGAAACGCCGAGCCAGTAATGCCTGCCATCCCGTCTGCTGAGATGCATTCACACGCGCAGTTAATGCCTCACACGCTTTTAAATTAACGTTAATCCATTTACTGTCAACAAAGAAGCAGGGAAGAGGGGAAAAAAAGACGCATGCAAGTGCCAAATTTTGCCATGAGGCGTGCAGGAGCGCAGCGGCAAATGGCAGGTGATTGATGGGGCCAAATGGCCTGAGTTAGCACGCATTTCTTACCCGGAGTTTTCTTTTGGTGCAGTAGGGAAGAAGGAGGAGGAGGAGGAGGAGGAGGAGAAGGAGGAGGGGGGTAGACCAACTCCACCGCTCTCCCTTCTTCAGGCGCCTCTCTCCATCCAATGACACCGGTGCCGGTCCGGTCTATGTATCCCGGTGGTGGTGTAGGGGAGGGAAACGGCGTTCACACTCCTCCCGTCTCAGCGCATCCAGAAGCTTTCAGACGCGGCCAACTGGAGGAGGAAGATGAGCAAAAAGGTGATGAAGAAGAGGAGGAGGATCTATCTTCCACTCGGAGGTGTCCGTCTGTTTGTGCTGCTGTCCGCTAGAGTATAAAAAGATGCAGCCAGAGGCATTTTCTGTCTGAGCAGCATCTAACCCCTGACCGACCGACTGCAGAGAGAAAGTCCCACCCCTTCAGCGCAACTTACACCGCCGGGCCTCTCAATAACAAGACCACCGCCTCCTCCTCCACACACACACAGACACACACACACACAGACACACAGACACACACACACACACACACACACACACACACACACACACACACACACACACACACAGAGGTGTTATGCAACGTTTGCACTGAGGGGGAGACTGGGATGGGAGGTGTGTAAGTGTAGTTCAGCCCCCCCCCCCCAAAATACTCTTCCTCATCATGCCTCCTCAAACTGACTCCCACTAAACCTTCCTGGGGTCCCAAGAACAAATCTCCTCCCTTCTCCTTCATCATTTCAGCTGTCAGGGATGATTCAGTGTGGAATTACATAACTGTCTACACTGGAGGTGGGCAGGGTGCAGTGATGACACCTCTGATAGCAAAACACTCATCTTTATTCAACATCTCATCATCAATTCCCAGTAAATCAAACTACTACTCCTCGCCCTGCTGCCATGCAGCGCAAAGTAAATTCAAGTTTTAGTTTTCAAATTTGGAGGTGCTGCTTTATAATAAATGTGCAGATTCAGTCAAAGAATACAAATTTAAAGAGATATTTCACTGTTGGAAAGATGAATATATCTTTAAATTGGGTCACTTATGTAGTAGAAATGTGATTTTTTTTATTTTTATTGATGGCTTCTAGGCCGAGAAAAGCCAGAACATGTGTTTTTGGCTCATGTGGATGAAAGACACCAAATCCCAGAATGCACTTGCTTCGCTGCTTTAGCATCTCCTCCGAAGCCACGCCTACCGTTTACAGACAGACAGTGAGACGGTCAACTCAACTCTAAGTGTGTTTTATTGTCATTCCAACCATATACACGAAACAACATTTCACTGTGGCTCAAGTGGTTACACAATTAAAATATATAAAAACGACATTATATAAAAACGACATACGAAACATACATTTAGTGCACACACATTATATGCTCCGTAAAGTTCAGCTAACACATAGCTACTAGCATTAGAGTATAAACACAGTCGTAAATTTGCGTTGAATGTAGGATGGCATTTAACAGTCACAAACTCCACCAGCAGTTAGCAGGTAGATGGATACAAGAACCCCATTTCTGCACCTGTCCGTGTTAACACAGCCCACCTCGACTAGTCTTACCCGGCGACAGAGCAGCCGGCCTGGTAGCTGGATAGTCCGGTACACTGCTGTTCAGCCATGTTTCCACAACAACAAAAACACAGCAGTCTCTGAACTCCTGTTGGGAGTTTCGTTGAAGTTGGATGTAGTCCAGTTTGTTGTCTAATGAGCAGACACTTGCAATCAGGATTGATGGAACAGGTGGCCGGCTAGCGTTAGCTTTCCACCGGCACACTCGTTCAATGTTCCCCGCTGATGATGTTCCTTTACCAGCCAGAGACATCGAGCAAATCCACTGGTCTCCATAGCAGGCGGGCGAAGCTCGCGTAGTGTGTCGAGTATTCCGTCCTGCATATTCTCCGATCTGTACCAATGTATCCCGGTGGTACACGTGTGCGGTAGTTTGAATGGACATAATTGTGGTTATACAATTTCCTTCGGGATGAATACATCTATCTATCTAAAAATGTTCTGCTGAGAAGCAAGAGAAGATTCAAGATGGCTGACGCTCGTTTTGCTTCGGAAATCTTCGGAGAAAGACGACAGTCCAGCCCCCTATGGGCGGGTTGAAGACATGCGGAAGTAGCTCCTACTACTGGCTGTAGTCGTTTGCCTCTGGGCAAAAAAATCTTCCGATGACGCAAAAATCATCGTTTTACGTCATGGGAAGATTTCTTTTTTCAGACCCACAATACAGAGATCTCTCGTCTCAGGGGGACATGAGGGAGGGAAGCACGGTCATTCAAAAATACTACCGTGTTTCTGCTGATACAAAGCTTAATGCTAAATCGGTGAAGTATCCCTTTAACTGCCTTAACCAACCCTGCACTTAGTGATACCAGATATACCTCCCAACTCTGGAAACACTGGAACACGCATCTGTACCTGTTTTAATTATTGTGCATAGCTATTGGTATGTCTGTATGTATGTATGTTTTATATGTTCTTTTATGTAATATGTGGTAATCAGTATCTGTATGTATTTATGTTTGTGTGTACGTCTCTTTTAATATGTTATGTGTACTTTTCTATCTGGACCTTGAGTCTGTAAATAAAGATATATATATATATATATATATATATATATATATATATATATATATATATATATATATATATATATATATATATACTTTATTAAGGGTTTGTTACATTTATATATGTTAATAAATAATGTGTTATTGCTTTATAGATCAGTAGTCAAAGCGTGTTAGTTATAGGAGGATATACACCAGACACAAGTGTATTAATTATTACAGATATTTAAAGCACTATACATTATGTATTAGCTTTTGATAAAGCCATTAGGCTTTATAATCCAATTAGGAAATCTCTTCATCTTCCTTGAGTAATTTATGAGACTCGTTTTAGTTTTACACTTTAAGGACATATTTCTATTTTTATTTGTCTGCCATCTTATTACGCTGCTTGGAAAAGTACAGTTTTGCATGTTAAATGTTTGATTAGTTGATCAAATATGATGCACGATCAAAGTTTTTGCGACTGATAAGCAGTTGTACAAGTCACAAGGAATGACTCCACTTCACTTTACTATCATCCTCAACCTGTTGTTATTATTCCATCTACAGTATGACAAGCAGTTACTGCATCTTTAACACACATTTAAAACACAGAAATTGAAATCAAAATTGAAACAATTACATTTTGATGTATACTTTACTTTCCTACCCAGGGGCAATATCACTAAATTACTTAAACGTAACAGATGGTAACAGTTATTTCACTATTTCACTTTCCTGCTGAGAATCTCCTTCAGCCTCGTGCAGGGACCCTCGCCTCCAGTTTGGCCTGCTTTGACCTCATTCAACTAGATTATTGATTAAGTAAATGGCATCACAATACAGGTAATAAACCTACTGGAGCATCACTCTGGATCCAGACTGATGAATATGAGGACAAAAACAACAACAACAACAACAACAACAACAACAAATACTCACCACAGCTAAAGGAAGTGGATTTCAAATTAAAGCATTTCCAGTGGGTCCTGGAAGAGATGCACAACACCAACACTGTACACGGTTATAGTAACATCGTAAGCAGCAGTGAACAACACGTTTCATTCCTTATTATTGTTCCTACTTCTGCAGGGTCAGGGTCTGCAAGAGTCAGGTAAATGATGCGAACACTTAGATCAAATGTAGCACAGGATGTAGTTATAGCAGATATACGGTGCTCTGGCCATGCTCTCAGCTGCTGCTGTGACATTGGATGGTGGATGAAGACAGAAAAACAAACAGAGCATGATGAACAGGAATAATGAGATTTAAAATCAACTTTGTTTGCCAACAGCAGTGCTGTCTGATCAAACAAACCTCTCTCACCTGTGAACCGGAACTCTGCTTGTGGTAATTTGCCGGATGTGCCTACGTGAAAAACACTACATCTGAAAAGACAGAAATAGAGCATCCTAATAATCTAATTTTCTGTAAAACACACATCTGTGAACCTCCTCATTTCCTCTTTTTCAATGACGAAAATGAGTGAGACAGCTTAGTAAGACACACTTTATAAGATAAGAGCATAATCTCAGTCTAGACAGCATCATCCCATCTTGTTGGTTCAACTTTGTACTTCTGAGGCGCTGTAAAAGCTTGTCAACATTTTCGCTTTTTTGTCCTGCAAAATTCATACAGCATGTTTTCACAGCGGTCATCCACACTGAGCTGAATGTGGCATAAATTAAAGTAAAAGTAAACAGTGGAATAGTTTATAAGAGGCTCAGTGCATTCTGCTTTTTTCTTTGCCTTTTGGATGTCTCCATCTGGTGGTGGAGCTATTGTAGTGCTGTTGGCGCAAAAATACCTTATATTCCAATACAAGCAATGTACAAAACACCCTTTACATGTGTTGCAAAATTCAGTGTTGTCAGGTGGCATAAACAGTAACTTCTAGTCACTCGAGTTTGTAATGAAAAAAATATAAAGATACAAGAAATGTTATTGACATTTCTTGTATCTTATAGATGCTCAATAACAGTCCCATAATGTCACTGGCCAATAGTGAACTAGTAAGAAATGTGGTGCTTAAGGGTAGCTGTTGGGCAATATAACTAAATTAGAAAGTATCTTTATATCCTTAATCTAATATTCTGAAAAACTAAAACTAAATAACTCTCTGGGCTCTTAATCTTAAAGATACATGGGCTACTTTGAGATATGCCAGCAAAGGAACATAAGATGTGCAAGTTCTTAAAATTCAAAGAAAAAAATCCAATTCATTGCAAGCATCTCTTGAGTTTTAAAAAATTCACAAGACATTGGTTGATGTTCCAAACTCTTGAGAAGACGAATGTTTCCAGTTTTAGTATGGCCACTGTAAATAATTTAAAGGCTCATTATCAGCCCAGGGCTTCAGGAAGGTACTTATTTTACTGATGAAATCTGTAGCATCAGTCCAGGTCCAAATTGACTTAAAATAAAGGGTTTCACTACACAAACCTCGTAAAAATGTAATAAAATACTTGAGTGGGAGTGAAAAAGACTAAAATAAAAACCATCACCATAAATTCAGTTTTAATCTACTCAAACACAGAACCACTAGTTGAAACGCCTTCCTTTTACAATCTGTCCAGGTCCTATAAAGTCATTATTCTCTACTGGAGGGTAAAATGAAGCGTACCACAACAGCAATAACACAATAGCAGAGTGTATATAAAAACATATATTTATTGTTCTGTTACTGTTGGTTAACTTGATCAACAATAAATGGTGGCAGGCCAGGAGATAAACTGTACATATATTAATAGAAAGCCTTAGAGAACTTCAGTATTTTTCTGTTCAGTGGCAATTAACAATGCAAAGAGAGAAAAACAATATTTGCTACAGGCCGTACAGTTGATGAATGTTGTGTTTTAATGGTGCATTCAAAAGACATCCTTCAGCCTCTTTTCAAAGTGGTTCATCTCCTAAGCAGATACCTTTCCAACAGGGGTAAAAATACTGTACATTGTTCTGCGTATTAATGCTCCTTACCATATGGCTTGAAGATCAAGTTCTTTTTCATGTATCCTTTGTTTAGGACAGTGATAACTATTCACCTTTTTCCTCCCCCCAAAACGAACAAGGCTGAAGAAAGTCAAGCAAAACTTTAAAAATGAATGAATGATATTTAGATTCTCTAAAGACAGAAACAGAGGTGCTCCGTACTTAACAAAATAGTGTGTGGATTAAAATAGATAAAGGAGATATATATATATATATATATATATATATATATATATATATATATATATATATATATATATATATATATATATATATATATATATATATATATATATATATTTATACTATATATAAAGGCTTAAATCTCTAGATACAAGGACAGCCACCAGTGCTGTCCACACACATTCCTTAGTACACAAACTCTTTAATGCAGCACCAAACTCACTTACTAACCCGCTTTGTCTCATTTTCGCTCCCTGGACCATTACGTCATGTACTGTACATCTGCAGTAAAAGGATCACAGGATCCTGATCCCAAAAGTACATTCTCCCACCAGTGACAAGCTGAACTGCTGCAGTTAACCAGAGGAAATAAAGTAAACCGGTGGATGCAAAGCCTTTTGAAAGCATCGTCCACCCGGATGCATATCAAGGGAACATTCTGCACCGAAGTACTGTTCAATTTGGAGTTTCTATAAAGATGCTTCAGGGTGTTGGATCAACATAACCACAAATAAACCCATGTGTATAAAACTCAAAATGTTAACCGTTTCTTATCGTTTTTATGGGAAGGCGGAGGCTTGTGTTCATGTATTACTTACTGTGACTCCATGCTGAAAGGTGCTGATCAATAACACAGAGCTAATTTCATTAAAGCAAAATTAATCTGTTGCGTGACAAGCAAGTGAGCAGGATCTGCCGTCCTATTGGCCGGATAACGACGAAGCGGAAGGGTAACAAGGCAGGAGGAATGGAAGCAAGTCTCAACTCGTTGGTTGAGTTTCTCTTCAAAGCTGTGGTTGCTTGTTACCCAAAGAGTTTATGTGTGAAAGGAAGTGGTTCAGTTGGAAGCTGAGTGTCTCTGAAGTGGAGGAGACCAGGTCCAAAATGTCTCTTTCAATCCAGGCAAACCTTTACATTCCGCACACTGCAAAACAAATCAAATCCAGTTCCTAAAATTCACAGGGAACTTTTCTCAATCTCTCCTGCATCATCATGTCCTCGGTCTCCATCGAGGAGCGCCGACGTTCAGACTGAATGTGCAAATGTCACCCATAACGCAGAACCGTTCGAAAACAACTTGACAAAAACAACACAATGGACAAAGAAGAGCTTTTTGCAGTCCCGGAAACATCCCTGTCTCCCATCCACTGTAAGAAGTTCTTTACACTGAACTGTTTTTTTTGTTTTATTATTTGCAGGATTTAACTGAAATGAATCAGTTTATGTGCCACAAAACTAATGGAAGAGACGATTAGTAAAAGACTGCATACAAATGTTCATACGCGGTTACCTCCAAAGGAAATAATAAACAAAGATATTAATTGCACATATTCTCTGAAAACTGCAAAGCCCAAATTAGCTCAGTGTTCATCACCTACCTCGCTCAAAGCCCTGTGCAGAAGTGTAGAGTATGGTATGAAACAACAGCATTTACGGGGTAACTTGTGGTGAATTTAACTCCAGACTGGCTTTCGAATGTTTAAACCATAAAGAGTGACGATTCACTGTTTTAAACTGAGTCTCTGAGCTGTGCGAACTTTGGGACTGACAACAAATCTAGATACTGTAATCATGTCTGACTGAACATTCTGTAATAAAGTGAAATAAACATCTCTCGTAAAAACATCTCCAAACTGTCTAAGTGGACAATTTGTTGCAGATCTTTGGCTTCAGTGGTAAAACATATTTCACTTTTGCAATCAGATTCAAACAAATAATTGCACTCTGATTAGATTTGATTTTGAAGACAGCCATCAGGCTTTGTCCTCTTCATGGTTAGGAAAATTTGTTTAGAATTTTCTCTTAACATTTTTTTTTATATTCCCTTCATTTCAAATGGCCTCCCTTCATCTTTACAGATTTCAAATCTGCGTCTTTTCCAAAATGAACTGTTGCTTAAAATCCAACACTGAGTTAAATCTCAATTTCTGATGCTGAACAGAAACTGAGAACTTTGAAGGAAACTAACTGTGGTGCATCTTTAAATGTCCTTTTCTATAGAATATTGTCAAATCTCAAATGTTTTCCATTTGACAGTGCCTCAAATAAATCCTGGAGACGGCTGCTATGCAAACTATATCTAACATATAGCTATGACAAGTCTGTAGAAATCCCTCACACACAATTGGTAAATATCTTCAATCTGGAACTGGTGGAGTGTTTTAATACACATGAGATGTGACCAGCTAAAGAAAAGTTTGTCTTGGACTGGTTCAGAGAAGAATGGCGGATAGCCACTTCATTTGCTGGACTCTTAACCATCCCGCTGCGGTTAATGAGTGCTAAGAATAACGCTGATCATGAAGCCTAGCCTGTTTGATGGGAACACAGCCTCTCACTCTATGGATTGACTTGTCCGTGAAGAAAACACAGACATTGCACAACCAGCTGTTTAGTTTTAGGTGAGCCCTGTGGCTGCTGCAACAACAAAAGCTGACTATTAGCTTACATCACACATTAGCGGCAGCAGAGGGACCACACGGGGGAGGTTGGATCTGTTGCCATAGTAACAGCTGGCTGGAAGAACTCACAGTGGCTGTGACTGAGTCAGGTGGAGGGTGTGTGTTTGATGTGTTTGAGTTTGGCCCGGCGCTGCGTGCGCTGGCTGGCCCTGGTTCTGGGCCTGAAGGTGTGGCTGCGGCTGCTGCAGGATGTGCACCACCCGGCTCAGGGTGTCCGTGGTGGCAAACGCCAGATATTGGCAGCACAGCCAATCCTCCAGGCTCACGCCGCAAGCTGCATCCAGCGAGCGCTCTGCAAACTTGATCATCATTAGAGTCCGCTTCAGGTCCAGCCAGTTCTGGAGGGTGGCCTCGCGCTGGTTGGAAGTGGCCCCTGACATGGGACCCGTGCTGCTGCAGCCCAGTGCCTGAAACAAGTCCTCCCGAGGGCCCCAGAGTAGGCACTGCAGGCAGGCGCGGGCCTCGGACATTCGGATCCTTTCAGAAGGGTTGACGGTGAGCAGTAACCTGGCCAGCTGCTGCAGACCCTGTGAATAGAGCGATCTGACAGGCAGCGGCGGTAGGTCGGCCCAGGTGTACTCCCGCTCCTTCAGCTCCGGCGCCTCCTCGAAGGGGTTGGGCCGGTGCAGCATCTCATAGATGAGAATCCCAGTCTGGAACTCGTCACACTTGCGGTACTGAGTCGCCGTGACAATCTCGGGTGCGAGGCGCGACTGGTCACGTAGCGTACCGGGGTCGGAGGCAATGAGAGTGCTTTTCTGTTTTGCTTGAGAGAAGTTACTGATGATGAGGCGGGCGGGGCAGGTGGCATTGGCGGCGGCAGCAGTAGCAGCACCGGCAGAGGTTGCACCAGAACAGCCGCCGCCGCCGCCACTGCTGCTGTTGCTGTTGTTGTTGGGCTCAAGAACGTCCAGATTCCAGGGGTTGCCAGGTTGGCAGTGGACTAGCAGCAGGTTTTCCAGTCGCAGGTCACAGTGGGTCACGTGATAAGGTTTCATGTGCTCCAGGCCGGAGCACAGCTGCAGCAGCAGGAGACAGACCTGACGCTCGTACAGCTCAGGGTTATGAGTATGTCGTGCCACACCTTCCCGGACAAAGTCAGCCACCGTCTGGAAGGGCACCTCGCGTGTGATGACCACCACTCGGCTCCTCAAGCGGCCAACGGTGTTCATGTGACCTGCTGTCGGGGTTTCATCTAATTTACCGTTTGGAGCTTTGGAGTCCGTCGCCTTGGCTTCAGTCTTAATCTCTTTTTCTTTCTCCTTCAGCCTGTTTACATCTTCCTCCTCATCATCTTCCTCCTCCTCCTCAGCTTCTTCCTCTTCCCAGGGCAGCAGGCGGGCGGGGACATCAGCCAGGAAGTGTCCACAGTCTTGCTGGATGTTGAAGTGCACAGCCAGGCTCTGTCTCACTGCAAGGCTGTGGAAAAATTGCTGCTGGGTCTCCTTCACTTTGCTCCGACAGATCTGGAGAAGAAAAGATAAGAAAGAGAATGTTTTCAGCACTGTAAGGTTTGAGCTCTCAAACCTCTCATGATAAAGCTATTTGCGAATTAACAATTTGCCAAATTATCGATTTTAATGTCCTGTATCGAACATACAGGACATTCTGTATGTTTTTTGTTATACACAAATCCCATAAAAAGACAATGAATAGACCCTACTAACAAATATTGTCGGTGTATTCAAAGCCTGATATATCTTGCCATAGAGCTCCATTGTTGTCCGATAACTATTAAAATGCACTAATAAGCCACTCTGTTGCACTGGGTGTCATTTTCCTATATTACTATAAACATAGTTACTATAAACACTGTGCTTTAATTGGAGTGAGTCCCTTATACATAAACGTCCTGCTGTCGGAAAATCCTCACCAAATGTGCATTAATCTGCAGCAAAAAATAGTCCCCTCTCTAAGCAACGTTTGCTAAAAAGAACATTGCCCAGCTGCTTCAGAAAATTATTCAAACTAAAAACTTCTTTTCTTAAACTATATATTTTAGACTTGTTGTTAAGATGAAGGGGGGAGGAGGACCATATCTAGAGCTGCAAAGATGAATCGATTAGTTGTCTATCAAATTAAAATTAAAATAAACAATTAAATTAATCGCCAACTATGTTGATAATCAATGACAAAAAGACTATCTTTGAGTTGTGGCCAATACAAGACATTCACTAATTTTGGACATTTTACAGACCAAACAACTGATCAATTAATCGAGAAAAAAAATGGCACATTAATCGACAATGGAAATAATGGTTAGCTGCGCCTGAAGAAGACCTAGCGGGGTCGAAACGTTGCCTTTGTATTAAATATGGGAGTTTAAAGCGGTGTTGCGGACATTTTTTCACTTTGGTATTTTTCATTTGTCCTACACCTGCCAGAAGGTGGAATGTGCACACAATTACTTTTATAAAAATAGATGCAGCCCTAGCCATATCGACGCACATTTTTAATGCCTCTCCTGGAAGACATTCATAGTGTTGCACTCGGTTGTTTCCATTAAAACTGACAGAAACAGTTGTGTAAAGAATGATAAAAAAGAGAGCTAGCTGCCCTCTTAAAACATTGTTGTTGTTTTTTTTTCTTATGGACCAAAAGTAAAAAATATGCAAAAACGCTAGCCTTATCCTTAACTTTTAAATGATGAAAGCTGATGTTTGGGAGACTTCTTAACAACGCAGTCTTCTGCAACATCAGGAGAACTCCAAGATCAAAGATGTTTTCTGTTTCAAAACTCTCCGTCCAACTCTGTTTCTCTAGATCATTTCTGTTAAAGGTATTTAGAGCAAAGAGAAGCAGCGAGCAGACTTCAGGCTGTCACCGACAGCAGCTAGAGCTCGTCTCTGACTCCTAAACCACAGTGACAGCCTCTGCAGCTTTCTACACTTTGATCAGAGCGCAGAGGAGAAAAGCCAAGTCAAGGATAGGATCTCTAAATACATCACAACATTCACTCAAATACCAAATACCAGCAAAGGGACAAAGTCATGACATATCACTGAGATATGTTTGGTTGAACAATGGTTTCAATTTTTCTTCAAACTAATAATGGTGTTTATTCATTATCAATTATCTCAGACACATTAACCTACAGTATGTACAGATTTGCCGTCACCACCAACATTAGCAAACATTTCAATAACTAAAATATTAGTTGTTAAGATTAAGAGAAATAATGTGTGACGAGACAAACCAAAATTAATATTATGACAGTGGGTGTTATAGTAAGAAGTAAATCTTGTTATGTATTTCTGATCTCATGTATTGTTAAGGATGGCATACTTTGTCTAATTTGATCAGTATTCCTTGAGGGTGCATTGCATTTTTATTTGTTTCTTTTTCAAATTGAGTCTTGTTCAATGCACATCTAATCATGCAAAAGAAAGTGGGGAATTCCCACACACCGACTGAAAGCAACATTAAATTACATTTATTTATTTATTTTTTTACAACGTCCAATACATTTTGTCTAAACTTATTTAAAAGCTTTTGTTCAACTGACTTACATTTTTCCTCTACATACCCCTACATTGGGAGCAATATTTAGTTTTATACATAATAATATTTGCTCAAGGACACTTCGACATGTGGACAGAAGAGGGGGATCAAACCACTAACCCTATGATTCTTGATAAAAATCAAGACATGGAACATGTACGAAAAATTACATAAAATTGACCCTAAATGATCACGTTTATGTAATGAACCACATTCAACTGTTCTGTATTATATCAGACAAAACTCATGTGTAAAACAGAAGTAAGTCTTTAAGTAATAAGGTTGCAATAAAACTGTGTGTGTACTTTTATTGCTGCTACCTCAATCATTTAACTTTATTACTTCTGTTAAGGGTGACTTGCACCTTGGTGGTCTCTTTGACATCATTTATGTACAGTTTATTAGATTGTAATGAGGGATGAAGAACTCTTCCTTTCAAACACACTGTGCAACTCTTTAGGAATGTTCACTGGATATTTGTTTAAACATGTTGGCTGGGACTGCAGCTGCCTACGGATCATTTTTTGAGGACATTTTTGAGTAGTATTTTGATGCCAAATTTTGCAGGCCGTATTTCTGGTTGTAACACAAAGTTCAGAGTTAACAGGCAATCGTTTTCATTCAGTGTTTCCTCTTGTTTCTTTAATGCTGACATTTCAGAGATACTTCAAAGCGCACCGACTCACTCACTGAATTCCTCAGAGAGTCATGAATTCACACAGACATGCTAAAGGTGGATTATGAATAATTAGCACCGCATTAAAAATACCACAGCATGTAACAACTCATTTGCAGGAGGATCAACTACACTTACGGGGTTAAGGACGGCACAAACACAACTGGGCCACATTAAAATGGAGAGTTGGGGAAAGTTTAAGTAGCTAGGGCCTATTTGTGTTCTGCTGCTCCTGGTTGCCTTATTTATGGATGAGCATAAAAAAACAAGACTTTCTCTTGAAAGCCTGCTGCTAATATGATGGCAAAGCTTTGAAGTGCTGTGGAGCGCAGAGACTTCATAGTCCGTGAATAATACAACCTTCATTTATATGTGCTTTGTATTTAGCTTCCCTACTCTACTCTTCTGTAAGCTTCCAACGCCCACCTCTCTCTCCTCTCTCTGACACACACACACACACACACACACACACACACACACACACACACACACAAGCAGACAAAACTGCTACCCTCACACAATTACATATATGAAAAAAAAAAAAAACACATGAACACTGGTTTTATTGCACAAGGTCGGGCCCTAAAGGCTCAAAGATTAAGTGCCAGCACAAACACCTTCCTCTGCCTTGTCTAAGGCAGTGGGAGGGTAGGTGGGTATCTTCAAATCCATCCTGATGCAGGGAGAAAGCAAAGCAAGGACTCAAAAAATAAACAAACACACACAAATTAATTCAAACTTTTAAGATGGTGAAAATAAGCTGTTCGTAGCAATATTTGTTAAAAGCATACATTATAAACTACTCGCTTTATGCCAGACTAAAGCGTATGTATGTGGTTGAACACAATACTTTGATTGGAAAGTGGGACAAACTAGCTCAACGTACTGTATGTTTCAGCGTCATGCAAAGGATTTCAAATGGTATTACTTAACAAACTGAACTGAATGAACCAAATTAGGTTCTCTCAATACCAATTCAAGGAATACAATCACAGAACAGTCTGTGATTATTATAGTCACATCTAGTGGTTTCACATGGAATCAGCACTAGGGCTGCAACTAACAATTATTTTCGTTTTTGATTAATCTGCTAAATATTTTCTTGATTTATGGATGATGGTTGGTCAATGAAATGTATGTTATAAAACATACTAATCAAATCCTCACATTAGAGAAGCTGGAGCAAGATAATGTCTAGCATGTTTGCCTCAAATGTATTTTACCTGAATTAAAAACGTTAAACCTCTTCTTTTACATTTTGTAGACACAAAAATTCAAAGGTGCATCATGTTGTGTTTACTAGATAAAACTTGGCAGGAGAGGCAAGCAGGAGACGGAATAGTTCAATTTCAGTAAACCTTATGGACTTTAATTACATCTCTCTGGGCCCTGAGGCTAGAGGCAGAATATTGTATCCTTTATATTATACTTGTGTTGTACTGTGCATGAAAATGGAATGGGTCAATCCGAATGTTGTCATTCGGAATAACAACAAGATCTATAAACAGAACTGGACATCTTACCTTGATGGCGTAGTTGACCAGTGGGTCCTTGGCGTAGGAGGCAGTGTAATATACAGCGTCCCCCGCCTCACAGCAGGGTTTCCCAGTGGTCAGCCTGAAGTGGGACCAGCTGTCAGTGCCGAATCTCAAGTGATCCTTCTGACCAGCCATGAAACGGTCCTCACACTTTGCTGCCAGCTTCCGCAGCGTGTCCGTGTGGAGCCCCCGGATCCTCCCCACCACCTCATCCCAGCTGTCTAACCCCCTGTATAGAGCAGGTCTCTGGGGGTTGGAGCCTCCAGCAGCAGCACCTCGACCTGTTGTCCGACTCCTTCCAGCCAGAGACTCTGTACTCGGGTAGACCCGCCTCTCTCTGCCAGCGGTGGCACTGGGTGCAGCAGATGCAGGTTGAGGAACCAGGGAGGACATGCTGTTAGTCGGGCGGCCCTTGTTGGTAGCCGTGGCAGCTGATGACCTCTCCAGGGAGTCACCGCTCTCGTGGTCTTGGACCCGATGAGGCTCAGAGCTGAGAGAGGAGCTCTGACTAGCTGTTTCCCAGGTAGAGTCCAAGTCGTAGATAGGGTTGGCCACGCTCAGGTTGGTGCCCCCAGGCCTAGCCTCAGCCCGCGGTCTCAGGCCTCCCTGGACTGCCTCTTTGCATCCCAGGTTTGGTTCGGTACTGGAGCGAGGTACAGCCTTCTTAGGTAGTGGTGGGGGTGTGGCCTTAGGGGCAGGCTGGTCAGCGAGGCCGTCCAGGTCGATGGAGGCCAAGGTATCGTTGGATGCTTTGATGTTTCGTGGCTGTTTCAGTGGGATCATGTTGGCTCTAGATTGACCTGCAGAAAAAGAAAGATAACAACATGTGTGTTGCATGAACAACGATGAACACAATTCAAACTGAGTGCTTGAATTACTGGGATTTCCCTTTCAAATTTTGATTTGTTGATTTATTTTCCTCAAATCATTGATTTTGAAATAAGGCAAATGTTTCAGGTCTTAAAAGGTCCTTTTTGTCAGCTAGAAAATGAATATTACTCAACTGGAAGTCTCCACTGTCCCCATGTTTCCGGAGGTGGCTCAATGAAATGCTTTCTATGGCTAAGGAATTCACAAAAATACGTTTTGAAGGTGTGGAAACCATTTTTAATAATGCTTGATGAGACTGATATGTCTGATTTGTGTGTTTGCTGCTATGCTACGCCCTTAATCTGAGCATGCTTTGATTTGTGTGTGTGTGTGTGTGTGTGTGTGTGTGTGTGTTTTTTGGTTTTTGTTTCTTGCTTTTTGGTCTTGTCTAGTTTACTGTGTGACTGTTGTAAGACAAATTTAAAATAACATATAAAAAAAATGTGGTCCTTTTTGTGATTTTACCCGTCGAGACTGGTTGTAATGGTCTGATAAATGTATCACCATGTATCACTCAATGTGACTTTCACAAAAGTCAAATCAGAATCCCTCACAGCTAAAAAGGATAAAAATGACACCCGAAACACAACTCATTCCACAGTCTTTGGCCACCAGCTTCCCCAGAGCTTCTTGTTCCTCCCACATGGCGTTTTTAGCCGCCCACTGGCTTGCTGCCTCTCATGGAGACGAGAGGCTCGACACGAGGTTCTGTGCTGCGGCACGTGCGGGAACTGGTGGCCCTGAGGAAAATTCAAGCCAGACAGCTGGGCACAAGTCGTCCCTCCAACCATCCAGCTGCCCGACTCAATCTACAGTTCTGTTCTGCAACAAGGCTTAAAGAGGCAGCGTGGTGAGCACATTTATCACTGGCTTCAAGTGACCTTATTTTTCTGTGATGGTGGTGGGAGGAAATTGGAGAGTTAAGGGGTTGATTGGACTCCCTCGATGCTCTATGGAGTCGAGGACCACAGAGGCAGATGGGTCAGAGACAAGTGTCTCAAAAGATGAATAGAACAAAGGAGCCATCGTTTAACAGAGTGGGCGTACTACAAGGTCACACTGCGCAGCTTTGAACTCACCAGGGAATACCCCCAATTTCTTGGAGGATCACAATGAGAGGCTGCTGAGTGTTTTAGAATGATCCCATCTTTCGCCAAATTACTTTTCCCGTCCCTACAGTAAAGGCATCTGCTTGAACATGCGGTTTCTCTTTGCGCAGTGCAAATGCTATGGATCACAAATTCTTCACTCAATGTGCCATCATCTTAAGCAAGGAAAAGAAGCCTTAAGAAAGAGCTGTTAGGATAAAGTAAATCAGTCTTGGTAATCCTCCCTGGAACGGATATATTTAATGTGTCCCTCCACCAATCTGCAGTAATCCATCCAAGAAAACAACCGTCTCCCTCGTCCAGTCGTACGGATCTTCTGTTGCAGCAATGTGACTTAACTGAATTACATAACCCTAACTCAGTCTGTGATTGTCATTTCAAAATCAAGAATATTTTTTTTATAATTATAATACACAGAAATAAATATAAAATAAAACAACCTGCACAGAGGGCTTACAGCCCCCATATGGCTCATATGAACATGTCACCTTACAACAAACAACCTAATGAAATTAGGGCTGCAACTAATTATCAGTAATCTGCCAATTATTTTCTGAATTGATCCTTTAGTCTATGGAATGTCAAAATACATTAAAATGTGGCCATAAAAATGTTTTCAGAGCCTAAGTTGACGTCTTCAAATTTCTTTCTTTGTGGGGAGACCTCTAGCTCACCCAGTAAGAGCATGCGCCCCATGTAGGCTGAGTCCTTTGCAGCGGCCCAGGTTCGAGTCCGACCTTTTTACTTGTGTCCATAAAAAAGTGGAAAGTCCCAATCCCTCCAAATTCTGCTCCGTATTAAAAAGATAATTGTATTTTCTTATACTCTCAAACACAGAGACTAATGTGTCTGAATCAACTCTTTTGCTACTGCTTTCTTTTTCCTCAATCCAAATCTAGGTACCAACACATGCACATTCAGAGGTACAGTATCAAACATTATCTGGCAGGATTGGATTCATGATTTCCTTTCTCTTTAAGTATATATTTAGAGTCTAAATCTATACTACAATTTACTGTTTAGTCATCGCTTCATAGACTGGACATGACACAGCTAACACATTCAAATTGAAAGAAAAGTGACTTCCTACAGTGAGTGAAATACAAATGTATTGTTCTTAACCTTGATCTATATATATATATATATATATATATATATATATATATATATATATATATATATATATATATATATATATATATATATATATATAGTATAAACAAAAAAAAGCCACATCAAGGAAATTCATTTACAATTCTGGAGACCAGTATTCTTGTTTGTAAGGAGATGAAGGAACTTGTTGCCATAGCAGAGTGATTAGTGTTCAGCTGTCATGCTCCAATAAGACGATGGAGGTGGGTAGAATAAAGAGGAACTAAGGGGAGGAATGAAGCGAGAGCAGTGAAGTGGGTGTGGATAAAAGTGAGGGAAGTGACAGAGAAAGACAAATACAAAGAGGCAAGGGGGTGAGCAGGAGGCACATGATAGCAGAGCGATGAACGAGGGACAGGGACTAAAGGAGACAAATACTCAGAGATAGAGAGGAAAAACAAGAAAAACAAGCCTACCTCAATTCCACTAATGCCTCAAAGTTTTAAGGTAAACGCAGTGCAGCAGCTGTGCAGGGAGGCAGAGTGAAACGCTTTTCTCTGCTTCCATCCCCGAGAGTCTGTACGGAGCCGCTGGTGCCAACAGGCAGGCTCAACGCTCCCACCAATACTGGGGCTTTCTCACTGAGTGAGGCAGCGAGTCCTCTGCCTCCTACTGCCTGATGCTCTGATTAAAACACAAATGTACTGTATATATAGCCAGTGAGAGAGAGAGAGAGAGAGAGAGAGAGAGAGAGAGAGAGACACTGAGTGAATGTGATTCTCCACTAAAATGTGCGAACACTAGATAGTGTAACTGTAGCTGCAAGTGGACAGCAGAGAGAGAGAGCGGAGGCAAGTCAGTTCTATTTCTGCAATTCTGACAAGTAAAATAGACAAGATAGAAGTGGAAGTACAGTAGACACTCACTCATCACACTCAGCAGCCATGGTATTAATCTTGAAGACAACACACACCGTCCCAAACAAAAATGACATGCTGTTACTGTACAATGTTTGGCAGAAAAGCACATACTGCCTCGTTCCTCATTAGCAGCATGTAGAAGAGTAAAAATTAGGCTGCAGGCAGCTCATCATGCGTCATCCAGAGAGCTTTTAACACATTCCCAATATGTCTACAATACCAGTGAGCAGTCTGAGCTTCACAAATACACACACACCCATACACACAGGTAAAAAAAACACTAACTAGTAATTAACACAAACACACACTTTGTCTCTGATGAATCATTTAACAAGAAAGTAAGACCCACACATTTTAAACCTCACACAACCATACAAGCAAATGTGCAAACACACAGTGAAGCACCTCAGTAATGCATCTGCTCCCAAAACCCACACTCTCCACTCAAACACTTTACGTTTCTATTTCTTTTTCCTCTCACACACCACTTGATCACAGCCAGATCCTTTCCCACACAGAGAGCTTCATGTTTTAAGTGCATAACTACTGTATGTTTGACAGCTGTGCCTACCTCTCTCTTCTTCCCCTCGTTTCTGCAAAAGCATGGTCTAAATGTGCTCATCGCTCCGCCACCACCAGACCTGTAATACTGAGCTGCTGACAAAATCTAATGATGAAATCTCCACTGTCAAAACTCTAAAACCGGCACTTTTTCATCATGGTATTTGAGGAATGTAATGTTGACGTCTGCAGTACAGTAGTATTATAAACCAGAGAGGGTTTTTGGGCATAATTATTATTTGATGTTTTTGTTTCTATGGTGATATCTGAAATTGTCATGAGCTGCTGGGAAGAAAAAAAAAAATCTTACGGAATTAGGCATTGCTGAAAAAAAAAATGTAGTCTCTCTTGCCATTTGGATTTCTTGCTTTCAAAAAGAAAAAGAAATATCTGCCCACTGCAATCTCGCTCCCAAATCTTCATTTTTAACCACTTGAAACTTCAAAACCGAAAGGTGGTTTGAAACAACTCGTCATGTAGGATAACAGTAGAATTGAGAATGAGACAGCAGTGTGCTGGGTGAATTTCTGGGATAGTGGGAACACCTGCGAGGATTTATAGATGTGCTTGCGCCTCCTGACCCTTTCATCTTTAAAGGAACACACGACTTATTGGGACTTTAGCTTATTCACCGTATGCCCCAGAGTTAGATAAGTCCATACATACCCTTCTTATCTCAGTGCGTGTTGTAACACTGTAATACTCTGAAGCACTGCTACTTCTGCTACTTGAGCGGAGTGATTTGCTCGCAGCACCTGAGAAGCCCCGTGGTGAGGAGCAGAGAGTAACAACGGTGCTTTTCAGGTGTTGCGCTAAACCAAGCAGCACTGCTTCGCCTTTTGAGAATATAGTTCCCAGTATGTATACGGTTAGAAGATGGCTGTGTCTCATGTGACCTTGTTATTTGTACACACTGTGACTATACAAATCACAACATGTAAATAGGAACATGTTGGCGTTATTTTGTCACTTATTGGGAGCAGTAGGTAGATGGAGCCGGTTACCTCCAGGATCTGTGCTAAGCTAGGCTAGCGGTGGGGGCGTCAGACAGAGTTACAACACGCACGGAGATGAGAAGGGTATGTATGGACTTATCTAACTCTGGGGGATACGGTGAATAAGCTAAAGTCCCAATAAGTCGGTGTGTTCCTTTAAGCAGATGAAACCTTTTCTCTGTTATTTCCATAGACAGTAAACGATGGACAATGTGACGCCGTTGTTTTCTACAGAGACCAGTGAAGGATATTAAAAGCACTTTTCCAGTGATGGCTAGCGTTACTGCGCAGCTGCAAACTGAGCTTGCCAACGTAGATGTGACGTTAGCAACCTGTCTGAAAGTTGTAAGTCTTCTGGTAGCTGTGCCAAGAGAAATCTCAGTCATTCCCAATCTTGCAGAGACGGAGAGCGTAGGTATATGTAAGGAGATAACATAGGCACAGGCTAATTATTGCTAACTAAAATGCTAGTTAACATTAGTAATTAAACTTAAACAGCTAATGTAAGTCAAAACTGCCTGCAAGCTTCTCCTGTACTATACGGTAATTCCTCTATTATGCGACAGAAAGTCTCGTGGTTATGACACAATCGTTAGCCTATTTTTTACAAAAACACCTGCTATGGAGCCATAACTTGAGGTACAAGGTAATGGAGCCTTTTATACATTGTCATGTTTGTTAAACAATAGACAAATAAAGTCTTTAAACGCTTCAGATGTAAACTGAACTGAAAATGAATGGCAGTCAATGGAATGCTAACGGCACCTGATGGCTTATTAGCATCAAAATGGCTCCATGGGCTTTGTGGAGGCTGGCTTACCCCCTTGGTTATTTCTACACCAATCCAAATGATGTCATATACATTAAGAATAAGATAACAAAAACAGAAATACACAATTGAAAGAGCGATTTGTCTGTTTCTATTTTCTAAATTGGCCTCTCTGACTCCACTCACTTTGCTCATTTACACTGGAAAGCTGAGATTACACAACTTGTCTTTTTATTCCCACTGGAAGTAGTTTTTATTTGCTAGAAAAGATTAGACTTTTGAACTACAGGACAAGCAGAGAAACAACTTTCATACCTTTTTTCAAAGCGGACTCGAACGTTGCCGTGTCAGACCAGACAATTAGGAATATTTAGAGAACAAAGACAGTGTAATAATATAGTCTCAGATATAATATGAGGATAAAAGCTGTTATGACACTAATAGCAGTGCTGTGGTCAGTCGTGCAGTACATATTCTTGTAATGTGGTTATTAGTGCAGCCCTACTTTAAACTCTTCAATCGTATCAAATATTGTTTTTAGAAACACACCAAGAGAAAAGGACCAAGGCAATGAGACAGAGAAGAATACAAAGACCAGGATTTAGATGAAAACAGGAAGGTAATCTGTTCATGTATGTGAGTAAGCGGTCCACTCTGTACACTTCTGCATGCCCAAATGAAAACAAATGGCTCACTGTAAATTACAGCAAACAGTGTCTTTTGCAGAAGGAAACAAACACATTTTGAAAGCTGGGCGACATACAACCCAGGTGAAAATCAGTTAACGCATAAAATAGTGAAAGTCATACTGTAGTGTGTTGTCATTTTGTTGTGAGTGGATTAGCAGAAAATCAGGAACATGCTCATTTTTTAACAATAAAAGCTTGCTGTCTTTGTGGTATCCTCACTTACCCACACAGCACAGTTAAGTACTGTTTTAAGTAAATGCTTGAAGCTTTATATAAGCCATCTACAACATGAATACACACAGACACACACTTGTGAGAAACCAACAGATCATCTTGCATGTGTTGTTCTTACCCAGGTTGCTGTATGTAGCACTGCATTGGCTGGAGGCAGGCGAGTGGGAGTGATGGGAGTGATTCCCGTCCTCCTCCGGCTCTCCGAGGCTGGCACTGCACTCGCTGGCTGAGGCTACCGTGGCAACCTGGTTGGCATGGCCCTCCTCTCCCTCCCCAAGCACCAGCCCCAGATTCACTTTGGCAGGCAGGAAGGCAGCACGAGGCAGCTCCAGATCCCTGGCATTGCTGGTACTGATTGGTACATGGCTGCAGATGACAGAGACATGCATCGCTTAGTTATGAAAATGTGGAATACTTACTCCATTAACAGTTTGATTAAATGAATAGTTTCCATTCTCCCTTTGTTTCGTAATCTATAGTGATATCTTACCCACTGCTTTGAGGTTTGTTCATTATCGTTCGTGATGTTTAGTTTTGCATTAAATAATCTGCCAAACAAGTCAGAAAAGAGCAGGATAAACAGCGAGCTATACTGCTGAGACAGTAGTGTTTGTTGATGATAAACGAGCTGCCATTGATGAGGGCTTTAGTCTGTCATTGTTCATTTTGTTTATGACAGATAACCGTATCTAACATCACAGGATATGAACAAAATACATGCAACAATGTTTTTATCTGGGTAGTTTTTTTGAATCTCTCAAATCACTGGCTGCATCACTTCACCAGCTCACTTCTTTCAACTCAGCAAATGATGAATCAGAGCTGGCACAGCTGTAAGTGGAGGGCTTTTGAAGCCTTGTGTGTTTTATATGCAACTACACATACGTTGCCTGAGGGAAGGTGTAAGGAAGAGGCAAAGCAGGTCACAATGGTGTGTGACGATATGTTTTGAAGATCCCTCTGTAACAGTTGGTGGCTATGATTTGAGGTGTTTAAAGATGTGAGATGAATTTCATCTGCCACAGCAGATTAACCGAAAGGTGTGACAATAAGGTGGCAGACTTGAACGTGATAATTAGCTTAGTCTTAAAAGAAAAACATCAAATACTTAACATAGCTGTAGGAGTGTATGGAGGCATTCTGAAGCTTAACAAGGTAGACTAAATAATAAAAAAGTTGTAATCTCCTGCTGGGTGCTGAATGACATATTTAAAGTGCAGCAACATTGATGTAGACTGTCATAAAGAAATTGATGTGAGCATTATGGAGTGTGGCATTCGGAAATAAGATGCCTGTCCTATTTATGATTGGTTGCGTTTATGTCTCAGTAGTAATGCTGCTCTTTAGATGACTTCATAGTTGATGAATAAATAATGTTCCCTATTACAACAGGTTGCCATATAATTTATATGTAGTATATGTACTGACAGTGGTCCAGCTGAGTTGTGGGCACTAGAAATATGGATCATATCTTACAGTTACTAAGGGTGTGTTATCACTGAGTGTTGAGACTGCACAGTGACTCCAATCACATTGTGAAAGCCTGGGGGATGCTATGATGAGACTTGTCATAAAGTGTAGCTCGTTGCTGCCAGAGATGCAAGTTGTACAGGCGGTCTGCCACAAAGAGTCCGTGTCTTTGTAAGAAAGAGAAATGACCACAATTGCCCATGAGGCCTGTGTGTCAACGGTGTCACGCTATTTTACTGATGTACAGGTGGCGGCAACACGCCAAGATATGCAGCAATGTGACAGAAAAGGCAGGATAGAGGAGAACTGCTAGCAAGTAAACACTGATGTAAACTAGTTTAAAAAGTATTTAAAAAATGGCTTTGCAAATGTTTCGTGAGGAAGGAAATTAATTTAACTATTACTCAATGTCCCTCCCCTCTTACAATTTCCACTATCAGGGCTTAGCGCCGCCCCGGAGGGTTGCGGTTTAAAGAAGGAAAGATTGGTGCAGCTGCACAAAAACAAAAAGAGCTAGATAAAGAAACATTATGTTGAACAAAGCATTTCCTTTTAAGATCAAGTCACAACCAGATGTTTTTTCAGTCACCTGGGTATCTGTGTCTCGCTGCTCTATCAACCTCAACAGCTAGTGTTTCATCGAGCGCCATCTGGGATCAGTCTGCCCGTCTGATCACAATAAATAAGATACCCAAAGCGACCCTGGTACCGCCCTCTGATCTGATAACAGTTTTGCCGTGGCCTTTCAGTGTGACCCGAGTGGGACATTCCAGTCTCAGGCCACCTGGGTTGTGACCACCCAGGTTGGGTGACATTCTAAACTGTATTCTAAACAACTGTGGATTTTAACCCCCCATTGTAATACACAAAATACCTGCTACCTAGCTCTTCAGCAAGTGGCTGGCTCTAAATTTTCAGATTCTGTTGTGGTGGCATATTGTTTACTTTTCTGGCACTCCTATTTTGAGTTCTAATCTTATTTGCATTTATCTTTCACAGACGGTTCACAGAGCTGGTTTCATATTAGCCGCAGGTGTTGTAATGGGCGAGGGAGGATGACAGTAATGTTTGTATTGGCCTCTATCAGATGTGTCATTTCCTTTGACTGGAGTTGTGATTACAGATGTTGCTTAATGACTAGTGATTTATGTGATCTTAGGCAGAAGTCCTTGTCAAGACAAAGAACAGCTCAAGAGACGACCTTGTCCAATTGAATGTTTGTGGCCTGTACACTTTTCTTTACAGCGTCTAGTGCACTAGTAAAAACAAAAGAACATTCTTTCATCACCAACAAGCTGGCCAGTTATTCATAAAAAAGTATCAAATCAAGTTCTAAACCAGGGATCTTCAACAGGGGGTCCGGGACCCCTAGGGGGTCCTCAGAGTCAATGCAGGGGGGCCTCCAAATTAATGAAAAATGTTGAAGTTTTTTCAAAAATTTAAAATTCTTAACATGAATCTAAAATTGTATTAGCAAATATAAATCCCCACTGATGATAGGCTTACTGGCCTATAGGTAAGGTAGTCACTTAGATATCCATCCCCAGATACAGTTCATCCCAAGGATTCACTGTGCCACATGTATGTTTTAACATAAAACATGATTTATAAAATCATGCCAACAATTATTTGGCTATTATAATAGCTTAATATTTTATGCAAAAAAGGTATAAAGGTTTTAGGCTGCCCACACGTTATTGTAGGCCCAGTTTAATATGCAACTTCATTTTATACAACATATGTAGTAGAGGGTCCCTGCTCCGTCTCTCTTTGAGTTAAGGGGTCCTTGGCCTAAAAAACATTGAAGACCCCTGTTCTAATACTTTGTGTGCCACCTTGCTTGTAGTCCTAAAATATTAAAGAGACATTTGTCTGAATAATAATTTTAGGTAACTGTTGAAGATGTGTGATGCAGAAAGAACATGCAATTAAGTTTCAAATTCACAGCAATATGTATCTCAAAGAACGCTAAATGGTAAAACAATCCCATCCTTTGTTCCTAGAAAAGTTATGTATCGTCAACAGAACATACATGACTGTATACCTGTAGATACATTTGGGCCAAGATATTTTTTAGTTTTCACTTGAAGGGTGACTATCATTTTCTAAGTAAACATTTTAAAACTGATACTAACACCGATTTCTGAATTTGAATTTCTGAAGTGAAGTTGAGGTTATTAAAACAATTAATAACATTATCTTGTAGCCCTCCAAATACAGTGCTAATCTGAAAACAGTCATTTTGTGCAATTGCTATTACACTGGCATTTTGGAGATAAGGATTTCATATGAAAGCAGTGTTCTTTATAAGAAACACAAGTGCTATTGCAATATTTTGACATGACGTGATAGCAATGGGAGCACTCAAGGAAAACACCCAGCTGTCTGTCTCTACCCTGGGGCTTTGTGTCTGAGGAAAACACCAGATCTGACATGTTTATGATCCGTCTTTGTAGACCACAAGCCCTCTGTGTCTCTTTTAAAGAGGGTCGATCAATAGCCTCTGAGTTGCCACAATGCATTACTTTAGTCCTTGCCAGCTTGCCAGCAGTAGACAGTTGATATAAAAGGCCCATCACATTGTTGTGAGCCAAACAAAAAACAAAGAGTAAGTAAACTGTGAAAAGATAAGAGGAGTAAAAAAATGAGTAAAATTGCAAACAAAACAGCATACACATATAATCAAAAAAACTGCTGGTGACCTGACCTCTTTTATTCTTCCCTCTACTGTCTATAGGAATAGAGTTCATAACATGGTTCTGGATTTAACTAACTGGACATACTGTACTGTATCGTACACAAGGGCATAACTAATATTAATCCTACTGAAAACCAGACTATTAATGGGTCACATTCAGCTACAAAACTAACCAAACAAGCATTAAATCACAAAAAAAGACAATCTCCAGCACACAATCCTGTATGAACAAAACATCCAGTGCGAATACACACCTTGAGAGGCCCTTGACATAAGAAATACCTTTTATGGCTGCTACATGTTTTTACATGAACCTGCCCCAGTGCATGTCACAATTTCTTAGACTTATGTTGCAACAAATGAACAATCGCTGATCCAGAAACAGAAATCACATAATCTCAAAAAAACTCTCCTACCCACTAAGTCAATATGGACACACAGGTAGTTACAGGAAAGAATGACAGAAAGGGTTTCCGTTCTTACCCACTGTACTGGCTCACACAGCTTCCCATCTGGAAACCTTAAATACGAGGCAAAGTTGAATTTACATTCTAGGGAGAGCAGCTAGCTAGCTGCGAAGAATCAAAAAGTATTTTCCAGCATTTGTTCTTTCCTCATCTTCCTCTGTTTCTCCCTCTTTGAATGATCTTACCTTCCTAAGGTAATGTGTGTCTGTTAGCGCTGAAGAGCACGCCCACTGTTAAGCAATATAACTGCTTCCAGTCAAAGTAAAAAAAAAAATACCTAAGTAGGATTAACCCCTCATCTGCCAATAATAACAAAAAGTCTGTAGAATGACCTTTGTCAGTTCAGTTTTTTAAGGAGACTATGTAACATAAACATTTTCACTGACTGCAAAATAAATTTGAACCAGATATATTTTGTTTCATATGGAGACAAAAAATATTACAATTTTGTCAGTAGTATTGGGTAGTGCAAGCAAGTGGGACTTAAATATGTTATGGAGACATATTTTAAACAGCAAGGATGCACTAATAAATAGCTAATTTTAGAAACTGCTTTGCAAAGTCCAATTTTTCAGAAGCATTAAAAAAACAAACATTTAAAGCTCCAGTACTTGTATACACACTGATTTGAAAAAACAATAAATCTATACAACTTTCCTTAAAACTGAAAAGAGCTTGCCGTTGATAACAATCAGACAAGCTATTGAAGAACACTTCCTATCCCTTTAATTTCTGCTTCTAAAGCAATGTGAGGCACTTATTCACATTTTACAAATACATTCTTTCTGCAGACTTTATTTTTGTCACATCTTCTTGCACACCACCGAAGGAAGCTTAGGCAACAAAGGAGAGGTTCAGCCATTTTCTGTTTATGGGTCAACTCAAAACCATGTGCCGATACCTAAGATAAACATCAAATAGACAGTGGAGTAACACTGTAACCTACTACCAACACGCCAAGTGAATAAATGAGTTACTCATTGACAGTGGATACTATAAACAGCAGGGTCACAACAGAATGTTTGTGAGAGACATTAGTATGATTCCACATTGACTTATATGTTTGTTGCTAGACAGTATGTGAATGTGTCTAGTACAATACTGCAAAAACTAATTGTAATATGGGTTTGATCAAGGACTCAAGAAAACGTTGTTGGTTGCTTTTTTGGTATCAAAATAAGTGACGGAATGCTTTTTATTGAAAACAGCTGTTCAGCATTTTAATGTTGAAGCAAGCTGTTCCTATTGCTTTTTGTTCTTTGAAAAATTAGATTAGTTTTGAGGATACAGTAAAAAATAAATGAAATAATATAAATAAATAGTAATGCATCATTGTCTGGGGGAAGTGAGAGAAAACAACAACAACTTTGCTCTGATCTCAAACTTTTGGGTAACGTACTAGGTACTCTACCATACAGTACGGCATCATATGCTCAATTTTAGCATGGTATTACCTAGACATCTCAAATGAATAACAAAACTAGTGCATACTTGATTCTTGTAGCACGTGTTATAAAGTTAGAGAAGAGACAGAAACTTCTGAAAATGAATAGATGACTAGAGCTGAAACTTTAGGCGAGAAAAAGCAGGGAAGCTAGAAAAGAGACAGAATGGGGACGAGCTCTTGACAGGATGAAGGAGAGAAATATTCAAGAGTTCAAAGTGCTCCTGGCTCAAAGGAGGAAAATGTGGCATGGAAGAGGAGCAAAAATTCCATGAACAGAAACAGTGATGGTAGAAAGCCGTGCACCTTGAAAACAACCGGGACGATATGGATAATAGGAGGGTCGCAGGGATACAAAAAGAGGAGAAAAAACAGATACAGTAAAGGTAGTGCAGGGTAAAAATTGATGTGTGACGGATCAGATAAGAAGATGAACAATAACATCTGAAATTGTACCTGAGCTAAACTGTAGATATGACGAATGCTAAGTAAACAATTCCACAGTAAAATTTCTGCTAATCATGTGGGTGGCTGTCTGATACATTTTGGGAAACACATTGATGCTAAATGACACTCTCCCAATACAACCCCCAAAATACATCGAAGGCCAGAGGATGTTTTAAATAGTTTTCTGTGCTTGATAACACGATACATGACAAAATTAGGGGAATGTGCCTTTTTCACTCAGAAAATAACATGACAGCCCAGGAAGAGGAAGTAAGGAAATACTGTAGAGCAGGGGTCTTCAATGTTTTTTAGACCAAGGCCCCCTTAACTCAAAGAGAGACAGAGCAGGGACCCTCTACTACATATGTTGTATAAAATGAAGTTGCATATTAAACTGGGGCAGCCTAAAACCGTTATACCTTTTTTTTGCATAAAATACTAAGCTATTAAAATAGCCAAATAATTGTTGGCATGATTTTATAAATCATGTTTTATGTTAAAACATACATGTGGCACAGTGAATCCTTATAATAAACTGTATCTTGGGATGGATATCTAAGTGACTACCTTACCTATAGGCCAGTAAGCCTATCATCAGTTGGGATTTATATTTGCTAATAAAATGTTAGATTCATGTTAAGAATTTTTAATTTTTGAAAAAAATTCAAAATTTCACAATAATTTGGAGGCCCCCCTGGGGGTCCCGGACCCCCTGTTGATGATCCCTGCTGTAGAGAGTACTCAGCTTTATTGAAGAGTATTTTCTAACTGTGGAAGCTTTTATATAACAACATAATCTTTTCTTTTGCTTGCTGCCAAGTCAGGACTATTACAAAACATTTACTAATTAGTCAGACACACACTGAAAATACAGGACATGTTTGATTAAATTCAGCATAATTGGAAATTACTAATTCTAACCAACTGATTGTGCCAGGTACATCAGGATGAGTCAGACAATTCATTAATGAATCACCTACCGTAGAACTTGGGATGGAGTTTAGAGGAAGTTTTCCTAAATTTGTAAGTAAAACGACAGATATGTTTTACCATACTAGGCCTAATTAATTATTGATCCAATCATGTCTGAAGTTCAAATGTATTTGCATGCTGTCAGCAAACAGTAAGCTTGTAAATACTGTGCTAAAACAATGATTAACACAAAATGGATTGGTAATGTTTTCAGAGTGCATTATCCAACTTGCTGTCTAAGTGATTAGTACTTCACATTATCAGAAGTGCTTTCACTATCCAGCTTCTTTTTTTTTTGCCACTGCAGCATCCATTTGACTAATTACCATCTTTGAGGATTTCTGGGCACTTAGCTTCATTTCTAAGGCAAAAACAGGTCACGTTCAGCAGAAACAAGCTTATAATTTAGAAAAGAAAATACATTGTATCTGACACATCTGGGTTATCTTTTTCTGACATCATTACTCACACAGCAGGAAACCTACCCCAGGAAATTAAACACAAAGGGCAACAGCAATCCCAACACAAATAATTAACTTATGCAAGAATACAGTGACTACACTGCCAAGTTGACTGATGATTACTTGGTGTGTCATGTGTGTGTGAGGTTTTGGTGAATATTGAGGAGCTAAAGGGAATATGCCATCTAAAGCAGTGATAAATATAGTAAAGGTTGATCGAACTGCTGTTGGATGACTTGTAACACACGGAGATCCCCCCTGAAGGGAGAACCACTGAGCCCAGAGCCTGCTGTACAGGTAATAGATGACATTAAAAACAGCCCATGCAGTTAGAGGGGCAAGTGGATGAGCAGACATGCCAAATTATGATCAAACATCTAGAATCTGTGATGAGGGATCCGTATCGCGGGAGAAGCATCCCTGGCACATTGAGGAGCAGCTGGCAAAGATTGAGCATCTTAATTTGAAGCTGGGCACCATGAATGCTTTGAAGGGAATGCGTATTGGTAATACGGACATTGCATGCAAAATAATTCATTTGATCAGCAAGAGGTGATGTAGGAAGAACATGTGTGGAATTCCACTACAGACCTTAAAGACAAAAGGTGTTTAAAAAACCATTTATGTAAAAGCAATATTCATCTTACAGTTGCTGAAAGTATCATCACCTCTTAAAAAATCTCTGTTAAATTGTTTTGTGGTGGAACAACTTCTCAAACTTACTACAGGACTAGGCATAACTGCATTCTGTCTGAGGGCCATAATCCTACACATTTTACAGTGCCTTGCGAAAGTATTCAGCCCCCTTGAACTTTTCGACCTTTTGCCACATTTCAGGCTTCAAACATAAAGATATAAAACTGTAATTTTTTTGTGAAGAATCAACAACAAGTGGGACACAATCATAAAGTGGAACGAAATTTATTGGATATTTCCAACTTTTTTAACAGATAAAAAACTGAAAAATTGGGCGTGCAAAATTATTCAGCCCCTTTACTTTCAGTGAAGCCAACTCTCTCCAGAAGTTCAGTGAGGATCTCTGAATGATCCAATGTTGACCTAAATGACTAATGATGAAAAATAGAATCCACTTGTGTGTAATCAAGTCTCCGTATAAATGCACCTGCTCTGTGATAGTCTCAGAGGTCCGTTTAAAGAGCAGAGAGCATCATGAAGAACAAGGAACACACCAGGCAGGTCCGAGATACTGTTGTGGAGAAGTTTAAAACAGGATTTGGATACAAAAAGATTTCCCAAGCTTTAAACATCCCAAGGAGCACTGTGCAAGCGATAATATTGAAATGGAAGGAGTATCAGACCACTGAAAATCTACGAAGACCCGGTCGTCCCTCTAAACTTTCAGCTCATACAAGGAGAAGACTGATCAGAGATGCAGCCAAGAGGCCCATGATCACTCTGGATGAACTGCAGAGATCTACAGCTGAGGTGTGAGACTCTGTCCATAGGACAACAATCAGTCGTATACTGCACAAATCTGGCCTTTATGGAAGAGTGGCAAGAAGAAAGCCATTTCTTAAAGATATCCATAAAAAGTGTTGTTTAAAGTTTACCACAAACCACCTGGGAACCACACCAAACATGTGGAAGAAGGTGCTCTGGTCAGATGAAACCAAAATCAAACTTTTTGGCAACAATGCAAAACGTTATGTTTGGCGTAAAGGCAACACAGCTCATCACCCTGAACACACCATCCCCACTGTCAAACATGGTGGTGGCAGCATCATGGTTTGGGCCTGCTTTTCTTCAGCAGGGACAGGGAAGATGGATGGAGCCAAATACAGGACCATTCTGGAAGAAAACCTGATGGAGTCTGCAAAAGACCTGAGACTGGGACGGAGATTTGTCTTCCAACAAGACAATGATCCAAAACATAAAGCAAAATCTACAATGCAATGGTTCACAAATAAACATATCCAGGTGTTAGAATGGCCAAGTCAAAGTCCAGACCTGAATCCAATCGAGAATCTGTGGAAAGAACTGAAAACTGCTGTTCACAAACGCTCTCCATCCAACCTCACTGAGCTCCAGCTGTTTTGCAAGGAGGAATGGGCAAAAATGTCAGTCTCTCGATGTGCAAAACTGATAGAGACATACCCCAAGCGACTTACAGCTGTAATCGCAGCAAAAGGTGGCGCTACAAAGTATTAACTTAAGGGGGCTGAATAATTTTGCACGGCCAATTTTTCAGTTTTTTATCTGTTAAAACAGTTTGAAATATCCAATAAATTTCGTTCCACTTCATGATTGTGTCCCACTTGTTGTTGATTCTTCACAAAAAATTACAGTTTTATATCTTTATGTTTGAAGCCTGAAATGTGGCAAAAGGTCGAAAAGTTCAAGGGGGCCGAATACTTGCAAGGCACTGTATATCTACTCCATGCACATGTGCGTACCTAGCAAATGATGAAATTACATTTTTGAGCTTCACTAACCTCATTTACAAATTACAAAAAGATATATCCACCATAGCCATGCCAATTTGTGGTTTGAGGTTATCAGTCCACTGCAATAGGTGTTTAGTTTAGCAGCTTTACATTTTTATTCCCCCCTCAGTATTATAATACAGTGGAATTAGAATATTACATTTGTATCAATTAAATTAAAACAAATACCTAAAATCCTTGCTGATGAGATCACATCCAGTGGTGTGTGAGTGTGCTGTTTGCCCGGGGCTCAGAGGTCTGGATTCCTTGCTCTCTTCAGGTGTCAGTAGTGCATTTTCTCTGCACTCTTCTACTCGTAGTTCTCCTTCTCCGTCCCCAGGGGTGTTGCCACTTTCTGGTTTGTAGGTGAAGATGATGGTTGGCTTCTGGGTCGGATCCTCTGGCTTGGCCTCAGTGAACCAGTGATGCTGTTGGATTGGTGGTGGTGGAAGCACGTGTATAACTGTGCCATCAAGCCCAACCAGCTTGCCTTTGTCCTTCTCTCGCTCCATCCTCTCCCTCTGCTCATCCTCGTCTTTCCGCCGACGGAAAAAGCTCTTAAAGGAGATCCAGCGTTTGGGTTTGGAGCTCTCTGCTGAAATACGTCTTCCCTCTCCACCTGGACTTGCTTCACCTTCACTAGGTCGAACAGGAGAACTGGAGGCAGAGCTCTTGGTCCAGTTGCCAAAATGTCTCTGGAGGATGTTAGAAGCGTGGTAAGGGGAAGATGTAGATCTAGGAGGGGGGAAGGGGGCATTGGGCTCTGACCGGGGGCTGGAAAGTGGGACAGCAGCAGAGGCACTCTGGGATTTAGACAAAACTTTGGAGGGCGTGTCCTTCTTGGGTTTGGAAAGACAGCCATCAGTTATGGTAAAGAGAGACTTGGGTCGGGTGAGGGTCTCCTTCATGGCATCAGGTGGGAGGGCATATAGCTCCTCAGAACTGAGGGTATTAGCTTGTGCTGAGGGCGACTCTGGAGGAGACTGGGGAGGCTGGATGGAAGCCACAATCTGTAAAAGCACAGCACTGGCCTCCTCCCTAGGGCTTACCACTGTTCCAGAGGACAAAGCTACATCTGTATTATCATCTTTACTGCAAGTAGCGTCTCCACTTGTCTTGCAAGTGTGTGTAACAGCATTGGTAGTAGGGCTGGTTTTAGGTAGGTTTGCAGTAATGGCAAGAATGGCAGGGGAATTTGTTAATGTAGTGGGAGAGAGGGCCCCAACTGTGGAGCTCCTCACAGTGCTTGTTACAGTGCTAGAGTCTGTAGTGGTTCTAGGTTGTACATTTGGTTCTTTTGGTACTGCCTCAGGTGGAGATTTGGTCTCTTCAAAAGAGACTCTCTCTGATGTGCCTCTACCAGAGATAGTTTTCTCTGTTGAGGAGGACTGGACACTCTCAGAGGATCCAATCTCCTCATAAGTATGGCTGGCTACCCTACTACCTACCCCTTTTGGCTGTGGCAGTTCACCACTGAGTCCCAAGAAGCTCTTGTACACAGCTAGGTTGTCATATGCACTTGGATTGATAACAATAGGTACCTTAACAGCATTCTTGGAGCTGCGGGCATAGGCTGGTTCATCTCGAATAATTATAGGAAAAGGAGGCATGCCTGCATTATTGAAACTGTTAAACTTGATCTCTGATAAGTTGGAAGATTTCACAGGTACAGTTTGGGAGGAAGACAGCCCAGCAATGGGAGAAGTGGGAGCTGACTTGTGGCTGAAGTGTTGAGTAGGGATAGAGGGGCCAGGATTACTCCCGAACCCTAGATCCACTTTAGGTATCTTTTGGCGAGGACTTGTGCTTGATGTCCACACTTCTTGGTAGCGTATGTTCCCTGATTTCTTTCGGGGTGTACCTGACAGGGCGACAGATGTGGGTGACATTGGCATCACAGGAGAAGGAGAAAGAAGGGAGGTTGGAGACAGGGGCTGACCTAAAGGAGTGCTACAGAACGATGTAGGGCTGGAAGGCATTGACAGGTTTTTGGGTTTTGGGGTAGAGTCTGGAGTCTGCTCATCTTTGTTGGCCATGGATGCTGACACGTCAACTACTGTATAAGGCTTACAGATCAGTGATTTTTCCAAATTCACTACACGGTATGGTTTAGCCTGCTCCTCTGTGGGACTAAAACTAATAGTGACTGGTTGACCTGGAAGGGCCTGGGGCATTGGCAAGCCTTCTTTGCCATCCTGGTCTTCTAATCTAATGGCTAGGACAGCCTTGTGTGTTTCAGTCACCTTGAGTGGACTCAGTGCTCTGTGGACAGGCTCCTTTTTGGGGGGAGAAGTGAAGGGGCAAGGTGCCTTAGAAGATGTGGGAGAACGCAAGCCATTTCGAAGAGCACAGGGGGCACTGCTCCCACTGCTGGAAGTTGTTCGAGAATCCTCTGGAAGGGATGACGATGATTCTGGAGAAGTGGTAGACTCTGAATTTGATAGGAAACCACTGCCTTGCATGTCATGGGGCCCATAGGGAAGAAGAGCTCCATTGGAGTCCATAGAGGGGTATCCATTCAAGATCTCATCGTAGCTATCATCATAGTCCACTGCACAAATCCGCTGTAGTGAGCGGTTGCGAAGTGGCACCGTATTCCACTTTTTCCCTGCAGCAAAGGGCACTGGAGACAATGTGGCAGCCCGGAAATTTGAAAATCGTGGTTGGCCTCGCATACGGATCTCCATGGCTAGTAACTCTTCATCACTTTCATCCCAGCTCTCATGTTCATCATCATCCCTTTCAGTATATTCGTCCTCATCCTCCTCATCATCTTCATCGGAAAACTCAGGGTAGCAAAAGCGACCACCTTCTGTGCTAATGACCTCAGAGCTATCGCTAAGGGATACTCGTTTTTGAGCAGTCCCACCACCACTATAACTGCTGCTTCCCATGGCTAGACAGCTTGAGGCTGGAAGGCCTCTTTCCAAGGACCGTCTGTATGAACTACTGATTCTTCCCCAAAACAAGTCCTTGGAACTGGAAAGGGGCATGGGGCTAGGGCCAGGGCCTAACCCAGCAATTTCCTTTAGTACATCCGTCAGTCCACTATTGTTGTTATTTCCACTAGGGGTCCTTGGGCTAAGTTGTCCATAACCTTCAATCTCCTCACTGCCATCCTCTCCTTCATTGTTGTTGCTGGGCCCACCAGGCCTCTTACGGTTCAGTCCATTGCGATTCCAGACAGTGAAGGCTGATGTTTTGCCCTGTTCTATTACATTTGGCGGTCGTTGCAGGTTACCATCTGAATCCAGTCCTGCAGAGGAGCAGGGCAGCATCATAGTGGGCTTAACGGCAATGGTTGGCTTCTTAGCCACCGGTGGACGAAAGTGTCCTGAGCGGGCAGACCCACTGCCAGCCCTCTGGGAGTTGATGGTAAGGTTAGTGTTGGCTCTGGCTCCAGCAGGGGATGGATAGTGTTGCTGAATTGTTGGAGGCCTCTGCTCAGAAGGAGGCCTCCCTCCACTACTCTGAGCCAGACAGTGCAGACTCTTAGGTTTAAAGCAGTTCTTGCACTCGCCTGGTTTCCACACGTGCTCGGTGAAGGTGCTGCAGGCGGACATGGCAGCTGGTCCAGTGAGACAGCCTGATGGGTCAGTGGACAGGAAACCCCTCCATGAAGCTACGGGCTACAGGAACTAACTGTAGTAACACTATTCAAGCCTCAAATGTGGGGGATACTGGACCTGAAAAAGAGAACAGAAAAGAAAGGTATAAATTAAAACAATCTTTCAAAATTTGAATTGTTAATTTAAAACATTAATTTGATTTATTTGCCACAAATAAAATTAAGTAAAGAGGATACATTGGGGCAGAAAGAGGGAAACAGAAAAATAAGCTGTGAAGGAATGAATTAGGAATGCAGTGCTACATTGTCTCCATTAGGTGGCAGACTTTCTCTACTTAGCAGCCAATGTATCCTATGGGGGAATCATCTGTCTCCTCCTAACCCTCAACTGGACCCTTAAGACTTGAAAAGCAGAAGGGTAGAAGTGAAGAGAATTAAGAGAGCCTATTTCTGAATTGCTGTGCGGTGTTGTTGATGGCTGTTTCAACCAGGCTTAGGTGAGATAAAGGTACTGATACTACTCACTGAATCAAAACCTCAATGTGCTAAATCCTATAAACTACTGGAGATCGGTTACATGGAAAATGAAAAGCGCTTCAGTTGAGTTCACATGCACTTGAAAGTAGAACAACAGTAACACATTTTTGTTTTGTAGTTCTCTGTTTTCCAACAAACTAGACTTGAAATGTAACATGTGGAAGAAGTATTTGTGAGTGCTTCCATACACTGGGTGAACAATGTAGGCAAAGTAGCTCTTCCTTCTTATAGTATACATTCACCAGCACAATTCAGCAAGACAATCATCCTAAGTACAGTATACTGTATAGGCAAAGCAATGAGTTTTTAGGCCAGACAGTGGATTGTGCTTAACCGTAAGTCACCTGACTTTTCACTTATTAAAGACCAGAATGAAGGAAAAAAAGCCCCCGAAACCAGGACTTCAGGTAGTGACTGCAATTCATTGGCAACCAGATATGATGAGTTTAGTTTGTCCATTACAATTTGGTCCACTAAAAGTGGGGATCCATGGGGATGTGAATGTAAATAACCTCAAATCTAAAAGTTGGTAATTCTTTAATTTTAAACCTAAAGTGCATTGGTACATTGCCCACAAACATCCAAACAAAAATGTCACTCTCCTTCTACTGCATTACATAGAAGCAATAAACTGTCAGCAATCAATATTCAGTCATGAAATTAAAAAAAAAATAGTTTCAAAGGGCAACTTTATCATTCATGTGTTGTTTCTTTTTTTATAGGTTTAATAGGTTTGAAAAGTCACACTATTTAGTCTTTGTAAGTTTAAAAAGACTGACATTTTAAAACTTGGGCACACGCATGGTCTCAGGTTATTTGTACCAGCATGTTCATGTCAACACATCCTGTTTTTTTGGTCCACTGGGTCATACTTTGTTGCATCAGGAAACCATATCCTTTTGTTTTTTTAATTACACAGTGAAAAGTAACATATTTTAAATCAGGCCAGAACAATGTGTGGCATTGTATGTGTAGCATTTTATAATGACTTATAATGTCAAGTATCATAACACTTCTTACTGTAATTGTTGGTCACTCACGGACATTTTCTTTGCAAGGATCATAGTGTGTTATAATTCTCAGTTGTAAGTAATACATTATAATCACTGTTATAATACATTATAATGTAATTATAAGTTACTCTAAGTGGTAATTGGGTGTTTAAGTGAAGTAATGAAATTACCAGCTGGATATAAGTACATAACATTGAAAACCATGAGAGTAGAAAGGAAGAAAGTGAGGTAGAAATGAATGGTACACCGAACAAAATGCAAATGAAAAAAAGCAATTTAACTTTACAGTATATAGGAGGAAAATACATATTAAGTTCTGTTGATATTACACCCCAAACCAAATATACTAAATATATTTAGGCCTCTAGATTTTGTAAATGCAAGGTTTAAAGATTTAGGATTTTCATGTAGTGGTTAATTCTTTCCCACGAGATGATTGTACCAACCAAAAGATGTTAAAAAAACACAGAACTCATTTTTAAGGAAAGTAACAGGCAGTATACAGTATTACAGGCCTGCATCTGCTCTTGACTATGCTGCTGGCTGTAATCAGAAATCTGCTTTTTCTCTTTCCCTTAGCCAGCAAAAGCTGATTAAGTGATATTTGCTAAAGCAATATTATATCTATTTACTGGGGTGAGATAGCTCATTCAGCTCTGTTTGACATGTAAAGGCTGCCAAAGGATTATTATAAAGTAGATAACCCATACACATACTGTAGTGTGAGATATCTTAGACAGAGGACCTTTAAGATATTGTTTGACTTTGGATAATGACAATTCAATACAACCAAATAACTGCCACACAAACATTGCACAATGACTTCCTGAAGAGTGCAACATACAATAATTGAATTATGGGTTTAATATGCAAATACACACTGACACTCCATCTCTTCACTTCCACTAAGCAACAGAATGTGATTCGGTCCCTGTATGGGTGACCCAAACCTTCATTTCATTAAATATTAAAGACAGGAGTGTGATTCATTGTAGGGCTTATATCGACAGGGGCGGGTGAACTAGTCTTCTCATCCATCTAACAAGGTCATAGGTGTCAGATCCTGTACGGAAGGATGTTACCATGACAACACCCTGGACCTGCCCAGGGCCCCGACACAATGAAGCAGGAACTCTTGAATCAAACTTTGCTGACCGAGCTGTGATGGGTGAGTGGGGGGGGGGGGGGGGGGGGGGGGATATTTATCCTGTTACACCACACAGGACGCATCCTCACAGGAAACAGTCTGCAATTCAAACAATATTATTCAAAACCTGCCGGTGACACGTAAGCACTGAATATTTCTGTGGCAGACTTTCAAAACTTCATGGACAAGCAAAAGTACAGCCCAATAAGTCTATCTCTATACATGTTGCTCCCTGGATGGAACAAAAGATGTATTTTGTTAACTCCGGGCCTCTGTCCCCCTTGAAACACAACATGACACATTTAAGACTTTGTTTTGCACAGCTGTAATGCAGCTGTTACATGAGGATTTTTCACGGGAAAAAACAAGTAGAGCAGACGAAAGCATTGAGGAAGTGGTATTAACATAGATATTTTGCACATTGAAAAAAAGCTGAATAGCTTTTATGAGATCTACACCAGACAGACTTTCTTTGTAACTACATTATTTTTTGCCTGACAGACAGCGGAGAGGATGGCGGAGGGATCAGCTTTCTTTTGAAATCAAGATAAAGCCTTCTTGTGTTTACTTTCTTCAAAGCAGCTAGATGGAATTATGAAAATCAACTCGCAGGCTGCATTCTAATAAGATAATTCAGTTTTTCATGCCTTTGTGTTTCTGATCACGCTTCTAAGAATCAACAAAAATCCAATATATGTCACATGTACTTTTCCACCAACACAAACCCCCAGTGGTGAATGTGACAACATATTTTACTTTTCCCTTAGCCACCATTAAAATCCCGTTGTTTTGATTTCATTTTTTCCTTCCCTTCACAGTGGGGGCAGATATGACACTCCCTCGACCAGCCAGCAAAATGTACTTCTATTTTGGTTTCTCATTAAGCTGAAAGCCAAATAGTAGTGCCATGTTGTTACTGACAAGACCTCACAGCATTTAATCTGGAATGACAGTTGTGCTGTGGGGACACCAACAATCCCATCTGCCCAAAAATCCTTTCCTAAATCATGCAGTACGGTATTCTTAGTGCTGGGCACAGTGCTGGGCACATCATTAAAATATGATAACTCCAGACACCATACAGAAAGAGTGGCGAAACCTCTCTGAAACAAGCAATCCCTCTTGCTTATGTAATTGTCTTTCTTTGAACTTGAAAATTATTCTATCTGGGGTTATACTCATTGAAGTGTTCCTACTCATGGCCATCAGCCAAATAATGGACTGCTATTTTATGTGTTTCTTTTATTATGTAATAGACATTACACAACACCAAAGAAATGTCATGAATTACTTTAATACCCTCCAGAACACAACACTGAATATATATATATATATATATATATATATATATATATATATATATATATATATATATATATATATATATATATATATATATATATAATATTGACAGTGTGTTATTGATCCAGTCTTTGCATGTGTCCACAGTGTGACTCTGCAACGTATTTGATTTGAGAGATATGAAGCAGCACTAAGACGCAGGCGATTATTGGAAAACAGGGTGCAGTTGTACACATTTTCTCTCTTCCTTCAGATTTCTGCCTGTTCAATTTAATGAAGAGTTACAGCTCATCATTTGTAATACTAGACACAGACATTGATTTAATACTGCATATTATTTCTTGAAATACAAAAAAACCCCACCAGGCTATAATTTGTCTACATTGGTGAAACATTCTTTTTGATAGCTACTTAAGTATTCTCCTCAGTCGTGTTTTTGTTTATCACTGACTTGATTGTCATGCATATTTGATGAGGCCAAGGCATTAGTGTTGATAATTTAAATGGATCCCTTATGTCTAAGGACTGATGACTGCTTTGAGTTAAAGGGACGCCTGCTCTTCATCAAAGATATCATTGTATTATGGACAATGAGATTTATTTGTGCTCAGAAGATGAAAAGCACACAATCAGAGTAGGCAGAGACATCTATATCCTAAACAAATGTGCATTATAAGATTCCCATACACTGTATACATTTGTAGCAGTGAGTTGTGGAACAATTTGTTTTTAGTTGCACATTCGTGTGGCATGATTGTTGTTAACAGTTTATTTAATTAATTTAAGTAATAATGATGGGAAATCTGGTTCATGTGTTTCAGAAATGTCTAGGAAGGATGTAGAACTTCAAGTTCATCGTCATTATTTGTTTAATACAACCGAATATTTAACTAGGGAATTTAAACTGGCAGCTTGAAATTGGAGTGTGGAGCTGAGAAACCAGTGGCAGGTGGATCAACACTGTGTGTGTGTGTGTGTGTGTGTGTGTGTGTGTGTGTGTGTGTGTGTGTGTGTGTGTGTGTGTGTTTGTTCGTGGGGTCCAAAAACCGGGGGAATACAGTATACTTCTGGGGTCTACACAGCCTTGTGGGGCCCGAAATGCTGGACCCCACAAGGTTAAAGGGCTGTTTGAGGGTTAAGACTTGGTTTTAGGATTAGGGTTAGAATTAGGTTATGGTTAGGGTGAGGGTAAAGGTTAAGGTTAGGCATTTAGTTGTGATGGTTAAGGGGCTAGGGAATGCATTATGTCAATGACGGATCCCCACAAAGATAGTGAAACAAACATGTATGTATATATATGTGTGTGTGTGTGTGTGTGTGTGTGTGTGTGTGTGAAAAGCGCTAAATTCTTGCATAATGCTGCATCCCCCGGCGCTACAGTTATTTAGTTTAGAAAATGGTCAGTTACATGTGTTAGGATACTGTTCTCTTTTTTGCAGATTACACTGTCTGAAACAATCTGGCACCACACATTATAATGTAGCCTCCATTCATATGATTGTCTGAGAGTTCCAATGAAGATCTGAGACACCCAGGTGACCAATTTTAGGTTTTGATACGTGTACATGGAGAACAAATTTTTGGATAATTCTGGATACGAATTATTAAAAGATATTAAGTTAAGAGTTGCCAAAGTAATACAAAAAAATACAATTGTAACAGTGGAAATGTGTTATTTATTGACTACATCTTACTTATTACCATTTCTTACAAATGCCTCCTGAGACAAAATATTCTTGTGGATGAAAAACATGCCAAAAGACTACAAAAGAGTGTGAAGCTTTTTCACTTTTTTTATTAAGTTACTGTCAACAATCTATTTTGGTATGTGCTACATATTATGTTGGAGAATGAAGCATGAGTGTTTTTTTCCCCCACGTATCAAATTCTTACTCACTAAATCTGAATCTTAAGATCTAAATCTAGACCTCACTTAACAGATGAAATAAATAGCTGAGAAGAACTTACATCACACGCTACCCAAAGCTTAGAGCGGAGGAATTGGTCGGGAGACGTTGGAGGGGACTTGGGGCGTCTATTGCCAGTGGTGACAACTAAATGTGTTCAATTTGAGGAGGACAACATCCTGAAAAGCGTTCTAAATCTGAATTCCTCTGCACAGCAGTATAATGCAGTCAGGTGCTGGTCATAGCAATGGATACAGTAAGAACAAAAAATGGTTGTTTTGTAATTTGGTGTGCAGCAAGCCCTTTTTTTTTTTGCATCTACATCTAGTCCTTACATTTAGCTGCTATGTGCCATGTCTTTGCTTTGAGAGGGATCTCATTCCCTCTGGTGTGTCAACAGGTTACCTGCAGCATGAGTGAGAGGAGCAATAATTAGGTTTTAACATTCAGCACACATGGACAGTGCAGCTCTAAATACAAGGACTACACAGGGAATTGAGTGCTTGTGTCTACGTGCGTGTGTGTGTGTGTGTGTGTGTGTGTGTATATCGACTTTCTAGTTGTTGCGCTTTTTCCAGTTAGAAGCAATTCAATGAACTATATTTGGAGAATAACAATGCACGCATGTGTGTATTTGATCTGAATAGGACTAAACAAGCTCAGATAAACTGTTTGTGTTTAACTGCTGATGGAAAGTACACATTGACATGCACAAAAACATTTCTTTCTGGAGCAAGAAGCTGTCAAAAGTGAAAGGTCAGGTTACAGATGCCTCATTGCAGATGCTGCACTCATTATCCCTGTTAACCTCAGCTGCTCCCAAGTCTGCCCTCCTGTCTCTTTCTCTCCTCTTATGCTCAACAATTTCTCTCTGTTTACTAAGGCTCTTCCTTCTCATCCTTTTCTTCCTACTCTATTCTCCCTCATTCAGAGTTCAGAGTTTTTCTTTGTTGATTGTTTCCCCTTCTGGCTCAAAATTTCCCACTCTCTTCTCTCTCCATCTCATTGTCCCTAACCAGTCACGTGTTATTCAAGCAGTTTCTCTTCGGGCCTTTACTCCCTTTTGCTCTCTCTCCTCTGAGATATGTAACTCGGCATTCTCTTTTGTCCGTCTTTGCCTCAAAAAGTACTTCAACAAATGACTGCCAGACTTACATTTTTTGCAAATCATTCCCACCAAAACCCAAACTTGAAAGTGACCACACACAAACAATTAAAAAAAAAACTATTACCAAGAACTGACCAGCACGCACGCACGCACGCACGCACGCACGCACGCACGCACGCACACACACACACACACACACACACACACACACACACACACACACACACACACACACACACACACACACACACACACACACACACACACACACACACACACACACACACACACACACACACACACTAAATCACCTATGGAGGCTGACAGGCAGTGGACAAAAAAAAGCAAATACAATAAATAACAGCAATATGAAGCCTTGAATAATGAATAGGAGTTAGAATACAGCAACCTGCCTGTCCACAAGGAAACCTACTACTACCATACAGAGGTTACAGAGGAGGACATTATTTGTGTTTCTCTATACGAATCTGGGCAGACTTTAAAAACAAAATAAAATAACATAAAATACAAATAAATACTGCAAATCATTTATTTGTCCACATATTCACTCAGCATGTGCCGTTGCTGTTTGCCTGTGGTTACATAACAGTTTGAGCCTCAGCTGCTCCTGTCCACATGTCGAAGTGTGTGTGTGTGTGTGTGTGTGTGTGTGTGTGTGTGTGTGTGTGTGTGTGTGTGTGTGTGTGTGTGAGTGAATGACTGGCATAGTGCTTTGGATAAAAGTACGGCATAAATGCAGTCGAGTCCATGGATAATCTGTAATGATTTTTGGAACAGATCCCAAAATTGCACTCAAATTTGCAGTTAATGTGTCTGATGTACAGTACCTGCGTTTCATTAATAAGCACACCAATGTGTTAACTAGCAGACTTCTCTCAATTGAGATTTGCCTTTATTGAGGAATTTATACTTGCGATGTAATTATGGCTGCAACTGATAATTATTTTCATTATCGATTGTAATTGCATTGTAACAATTTAGCCTACTTCATATGTAACAACTTTAAGTGGTTATTTAATAAGTTTTTTTCATCAGTGTTTTTAGTGTAAGTGAGCGCTCCCATCTGTGCTGTCAGAGATTCTGATTTGTGGGTAGGTCAAAGGAAGGTATAAATACTCTCACAGCTGTATGAAGGCAACACACACACACTCACGCACACACACACACACACACACACACACACACACACACACACACACACACACACACACACACACACACACACACACACACACACACACACACACACACACACACACACACACACACACACACACACACACACACACACACGACTCAATCCCATATTCCCTATGAAATGCTGAAAGTCCAGTGGTGTCACCTGTGGCTTTCTCTCAATGACAAAACAAAATGTCAGACAGATGTCAAACATCACACAAACCAGCACCAGTCACATATGATGGCCAGTTCCAGAGCTAGTCACTGCTGATTTTTCTGTACTTGCTGGCGCAGAGTTAGCTGTTCCGAGGAGATGCAGTGTTGGCCCTCGATCTATGACCATCTGCTCCTGATTTGACAGCAGCAAACGCTGTCTGGTTTAGTGCCAGGTGAGATATAACACCTGCTGCTAGGCCTGGAAAAATTCCAAATTTTGCTGTACAATTAATTGTCTCAGAAATAATTGTGATTAACAATAAAATTGTCTCTTTCAGTCAAATAATAATAAAAAAAAAAACATATTTATTTATGTATTACTTTTCCAAACAAAATAAAGCTTTGAATAAATTCCAGGATACATCTTTTGGTTATATCACTGGTATGTGACCCAGATAATGTAATAACACAGGTACACAGCCTATGAAGTAAACCACACCTCTTCATTATCATAAAAACATTGTATTTTTTTCTTAGACAAACCTAAAATTGACAATAGTACAGTATTATATAGTTTTCCAGACCTTAGATAATATTAGCAATTAATTGTGGTTAAACAAAGAAACCGCAATAAGGTAAAAAAAAAAAAATATTGTAATAAATAAAAAATAATTGTTACAGGCCTACCTGCCACTACCACCAATAAACAAGCCCCACGGGACTGTCAAGTGAGATCCAGACTTGTACTAGTATAAGAATAACTTCTGAGGAACGAGTGATGGGATAGAATTTTATTTACTGAAAGCTGTACCCTGCCGAGACTTATGCATAAAAAATGTCCCTCTGTGGGTGAAGAACTAGTTTAAGAAATCAATTTAGCATGCAGTGAATTGAGTCTGATCTTGGCAGTAAGGTGAATGCAATCACTGTGTAATAGAAGAACAGATGAGAAAGACAACATCTGAGTGGATTACCTCTTCTTCATTCAACCCCTGACAGGCACACAGCAAAGAAAAATAGGAGTGCAAATTGTCAAGAATCTATTTTCCAATATGGTCTTTTTTCACTGCACCCAACCCAATTTAACTCAGAAGACAAAACATAGGCCTTTAACGTCCTCTTATAAAAGCTTAGTTTCCCCTTGAATATATAATTACCTAAATCCTTCTCAAACAAAGAAAAGACAACACCAAGTGTCTCTGCGTTAATTGCAAGTGTTAAATATAACTGTTACACAAAGAGAAATATTTGAATATCAAAAGCCTATTTTTTTTTTTTTTTAACTCCCACACCTACAGTATACCATCCTTTCATCTTTTCCAATCATCGTATACACCTGAGGCCTCCCCCAGCCCAATCAGTTATTGCTCAGTGAACTGACATGCCACAGAACTACTCACTCTGAGGGAAATAAAGCATTTGGGACTTGTTGGAGACAGACTGTGTGAGTATGTCACTGTGCATTTAGCAACTAGTACATTTCAGCCAGAGAAGAGTACCACCACCCCAACCTCATCTCTACCCTTGTTTCCACCTGGTTAGATTCTAGGTAGAATCTATGTGTGTGTCAGTGTGTGCTTGAGTGATGTGACTGCAGGAGACAGGGTGTGAGGGATGCACTGTATGCAAACAGTGTCTAAATGTGAGCTTGTAAGTAGGCAAGACAATAAGAGGAATAACTTAAACAGAAATGTAACATCGTTTTTTAGCTGGAAAATGCCCACTTCACAAATTCAAAAGATGCATTCAAACCTGTAGTACCCAGTAGAAGTGATTCTGCTACTGCTACCAATTGTAGTCGCATGCTCTCAAGTCCTCAATGTCTTTGCAAATTACAACTCTAAACTCCACACTGCTGACAAGTGACTTTTGCATTTAGGGTTAGGGGGTGAACATGACATCAATTTGTAATTCGGGGGGTGTGGAGTACCGAGCAACATCATAGATTTCACTAATTTATTCTTTGGTCTACAGAGAGGAAAATACTTACAGGGCAGAAATACTTTATTTTCTCTGGAAAAGGCAAATAAGTGCTGTTGCATTTACTAGACTGGCACCAGGAACAATTGATGTTATATGTAACTGTACATAATTAACTAACTCAAAAATGTGGAAGTTACTTTTGTAGTGTAGATAATTTCTACAAGGTGCACTTCATCCGTATACAAAGCATGTAAACTACTGGTGACATTTAAAGGACAACATTAGCACAGGGAACAAGCTATTCAGCATGATATGAGGCGTTGGGACATACAGTGCTAGTGAATGGGGGCATACTGTGAAACATGGAGAGAATAGACGACAAAAAAGAAAACAGTGACCACAGAAAAGAATAAGAGATTGAGTTGTAAAGAAGTGAAGCATCAAAGCCGCAGAGAGAAAGCTCACGTAAAAAAATCTACAATGTTCACTTCTCCACAGAGAGGCAATGTTTTTCCCCTGAGAAAAGTCAGAATGCTGAGGAGAGAAGCTAATTTCTCACCCAGAGCACGTTCATAGAGAGGGAGTAGGAGCTCGCTGAGCCTGGTACATAATAGTGGAATAACTGAGGCTGAAAGCCGAAGCCATGAGGAGATGGGATATGGGATTTTCTGCTGCTTTATGGCAGAGGGGCTTGAATGATAAGACAGCCGTGGCAATGGTATAGACAAGAGCAGGGTAGATATGAAATAGGAGGGGGATTGCAGAGAGAGAGGCTAGGCAGTGGGAGAAAGCTCTTGTTCGTTGAGGCAACAGTAAGCCAGTGTTTGTCACCACCAAGTTCTTTAAAGAAGAATGTACCCTCATTTATTCTTATAGTGTCATATAAAAGGCTTTTTAGATGGGTTTTTTTTTAGGATAGAAGCAAAACGGGCCAAGAAGCACACATACTGCGGTGCTGTTAGTGATGCAGCATTCACTCGCTATCACGTTTAATGCTATGGTATGCATGCTCTCTGTGCTAACCTGTTTTGCAATGATCAAAAGCTTAAACTAGTAAGTCTGGTCAAACCTCAGTGTAAGTGTCGTAGCATTTTTTCTCAACCCATTGGTGTTTGAGTGAGTTATAAGAAATTAGAAATATACAATAACACCTTCAATTATGATAAAAAAAAATTAAAACATCCAAGCCACCTCCTCTGCCAAGTGCAGAATGGGCTAAGGTTGGTGGTTCCATCCCCACTGTGTGTGTGTGTGTGTGTGTGTGTGTGTGTGTGTGTGTGTGTGTGTGTGTGTGTGTGTGTGTGTGTGTGTGTGTGTGTGTGTGTGTGGGGGGCAAAAGCGCCAGGAGGTTGTAATGTACTGTTAACATGTTGTTGTTTTTTTCAAACTATGTAATAGAAAAAAACTATTTCTAAATTACTGGAAACCTACCTTTGGCATTTGTGGACAACAATGTGTTACTTATTATCTGACATATACACCAATCCCAATAGAGTTTTATTTACTGTATATCAAAGCACCTCTTACCCATTCTGTCTATCTATAAATCATTTCACCTGGTCATTACAGGCAATCTTTTAAAACATGTAGTACAACCATAGGCTCAGGCTGTGAGCAGCAGTTCAGCACTTTGGTGAAGGGCAATGACAGCAGTAAATTAAGTGCAGGCTGCACCTATTGCCTCCTTTTCTCAGCTCATCCCAAGATTTAAAGTGATGACCCCACCAGATATTCAAGCAATGTCACCTCAAAGTATAGTTTGTGGTTCCATTGACAAATCTCTTCCATTTAGTCATGGGTGCTGTTGGTGCTTAACAATTACATTTTACTATAAATTGTCTTTGTTTGAAAAAATCTGAATGCAGTACAGGACAAGAATGTGGAATGACAATATATATGACCCTGTTTACATTTGGTTTAAAAATGTGTCTTGGGCGATCGGATCACAAGTGGACGGCGCTAAACTAAAGTGTAAACGACCACAAAGACAAATTGTGATCCGATAACTTAAACCACTTGCCGAGGTGGTCAGGGATGCATTTGACCACACATCTTTTGTAGTGTAAACACTAATGCGTCCCCAACAAGGATGTTACAGAAAAATACATCATCAATGCAGGACATGGTGTTATTTTTTTGGTGACAGTGCACCAACGCTCTATAACTTGCCCAACTTATGAGTTGGATGAAGTGTTGGGTGACAGTCCATCGTTTTGCCCTATGGAAGGAGGTGCGTTGGATTCTCTTGACAGCGATATCTCCAGCGTTACCGACACAACTGCTAGCGTGACTGCCGAGAGAGTTGACATTAGGGGTGGAACGGTACGTGTACTCAAATTGAACCGAAACAGTACAGGCGTCACGGTCCGGTGCATGAATTTACACGGACAATACATGGTATAAAAATAAATAAAACATGCGTGCAAATTAATTAATGTAATGTGGAACTAATGTAATGCGGAACTACGGTTAGATACGCGGGTTCTTTAGGGACACATAATCTGTAGCCCCGCCTTAGCTCTGAAGCTGATTGGCACGCTGCCTATGTAGCCGATCTCTGCCTATGTATGCAGTTTTAATGAGTCAGAGATAGCAGCACTAAGGACGAGTATGGCGAGTGGTGGCGACCCACAAGAGTTAGAGGACCAGTCAGTTACAGGCAAGAGACTGGTGGATAAGACTGCTGTTGTAGATTAGTAGTACTTTTCCAGCGTCGCGGCTCCGAACCGTAACATTAGTTGGGACAGACGCCTTGTTTCTTTAGGCTAACTATATTAGCTTTAGCCAGGCAGGGAGCAGCTTTCTGCGGTGAAAAATGGCCGGGAGACGTTGTGAGAAAGTTACATTAATCAGGTAATTTAGTTCGTCTTTGCAGAGAACAGAGATGCTGTATTTTTTGTTTTATAGCTGATTGTCTTATTTTGTTTACAAGTTACAGATGGAGTCTGGAGAAGATTTGGTGTACTTATTGTTTACATCTTACTTTACACACTTCAGGCTGTTGCAGACTGTATGACACTAAGTGGTACAGCCTGACACATCAGTGTTTCCCACACATAGACTAATGTGTGGCGGTGCGCCTCACTATCAACACCGGCCGCCGCACATTGCGTGTTGTTCTAAAAAAAAAATGTTTAAAAGCTATGTAAAACACGTCCTTCTGCATTTCCTTTCCCTGCTCTCCTCCGTCTCTCTGTCACTTGTGTCTTGCTCACATATATACACACACAGCTCCTCCCACTGTGCGGTGTTTGGTGTTTTTAGCCCCCAATGTCACCTTCCAGGCAGCGCGGCAATGGTTATGTCAAATAAGTTATGTTAGTGTTAAGGTGAGGGTTAGCTGCCTGTAAGGCCACATTGGAGGCTTAAAACACCATCGAGCCCACCGTGCACACAGCGTCTGTCTCCATAAAGGAGAGAAGGCGGCTGGCGAAATTCACAAGTTCACTAAAGGTTGGTATCTATCTCGTGAACACCTTTACACAATCACACATTCACAATCACCGACCTGACTCTTAGCAAACAAGCGATTGAGCCTGCTTTAGAAAGTTAACTAGTCGTAAGTTTGCGGTAAAATGCAGTTGGGTTGTTGAGGTCAAAACACTATATAGCAGCTGTGAATCAAATAAACATATAATAAATAATGTTATGTCATTTTTTTACTCTGACACCCCCCCGCCACAAATTGCTTTCAAATTTGTGGGAAACACTGGACATGCACAATAAAAAAAAAAATTTGCCTTCTGCATTTTTGTTTTGCTTTTCTCTCCATTGTACCAAACTCGTACCGAACCGTGATGTCTGAACCGAGGTATGAACCGAACCGTGACTTCTGTGTACCGTTCCACCCCTAGTTGACATACAGTAATAATTGTGTGTGGGGCCCATTGATCTTCCAGCGGAAGTGACCCAGGCAGTAATGAAATATGAACACAAGTGGTCAACTGGCGACGCATTATAGACACAGGTGTGAACGGCGATGTGTCAACTTGTGTTCGGCTCACCAAAACATATTTTAAAACCAAGTCTTAACAGGGCCTATGTGCAATGACAGGCTTGGAAAAATCATCCTAAGCAGCTGACTTGTTCCACATAGCCTTATTCCCAATTTCTACCACATTTCATTTTCTGTCCACTGAGAGAGTCTGCCAAAGTGAATCCACTGTATGTCACTCCAGTTTCAAGCCGCTTTTCTGCGAGTATGACTCTCATTAGCTCCTCAATTAAACTTGGATTGAGAAAACATTCTCTTTAAAAGAAAGTGAAGACCTTGTCTTTATTGAGACAGACCAAAAAATGAGAGGGACATAGAAATGCATGTGAGCCCTGTAAATAAAACAAAGAGTACTACACTAGTCCCTAACATGAAGACAAGTTAAATGGGCTGATCCTATAAAGATCCCACATCGAAGCTTGAATGGACAACAGGCAAGATTGAGATATTCTGTTGTATCTCTCTTTTAACTGTTGAAAATCAGCGATAAAGCCCACTATAAAGTGAACTTCTTTTGGCTCTAATAGCTGAAATAAACGCTTTGTCACGTCTATAAAAAATCGGCATCTTTGTTCATAGTAAATGGAGGAGCTCCAGGGTGAACAATCCTTTACAATCCCCAATGATTTTCATTGGGGATTGTTTTTCTCTTGATGAGAGAGATGCCCATGTTCACAAGTATTGCTTGAACCAAGGCTAGTGGAATGAAAGGTGTTTGGTGAATCCCATTAAAAAAAACATACATTCCATAGAACAGATGAATGGCCAACCATACGTATGTATTGTTGCATACAGATGTATTAATCATACTGTTAAAGTCTAGCATACATGATCTGATCTGCATAAAATGCAAAAAAATAGAGAGAAAACATGCACAACTCAGACTGAGCTAAGAAAAACAAAGCTCCAACTACAGACTTCACTATGAGAGTTATGTACCAACAAAAGGGTAGCAGTGAGAGACATGGTATGTATTCTACAGAATTTCCCCTGAGAGTGACTTTCACAATCCAAACAAGTCAGTGAGCTGACAACACACAGACCACCAAGGAAGCTAGATAAGAGAAAGGAGGTGAGAGGAGGAAGAGGACTCAGTTTATCCACATCATTTCAACTCTGTCACAGCCAGTTGTGAATACTAGTATGAAAGTCAATATCTTATAAGCTAATTTTGGACTTAATGTACTCTCGCATATTACAGTATAGGACTGCTGAGAAATAGTTTTCATTGTGGATTGGCCTTTACAGTGTTCATGCTGCATCAAGGGCTCATCCATATTAATGAAACACAAGATGGACTGAGTGTAATGGACTGAATTCAGTGTGATGTACTAAGTGGTTAGACGGCTGACTGTGCGTGTGTGTGTCTGCGTGTGTATGAATGAAGGGTTGAGGGGTGTGTTTGTTTTTATGTGTCTTGCAATTTTGTGTGTGTGTTCACTGGACAAACAGTATGTAACTAGCATGGAATACATTATCAAGATGAACTACTGTAAAGTAATACAACTTGTTCTTGTCATTTCTGTACCTCTGTACTTGGGAGTAGTGAGAGACTCTAGATTGTCATCGTCACATGAACGCCTCTAATCCTAGTTGTTGGACAATATCAACAGGGAACCGTGTGTGATGCACAACAGTCGATGAGCTTTAAGCCCCTGCTGTAGTTTATTTCCTCCCAGTGAAACATTATTGTCTATTTGATGTTTGCAGAGAAGACAGTTCTTTCACTTGTCTGACCCGGATTTTCCACCAGGAGCGTCTTTGCTGCGTTCCGGTTTTGTTCCGTCCTCCGCAATGCGCCATACCACACCGGGAGCGTCAACAGGGCGTCTTAGAAGCGGAGCGTCTTGCTGCCCGACTGGCAGATTTTATTGTCTCTACAAGTACTTAACAGAACAATCATGTGTTTATTAAGCTAGTATCTACCTTCCACTCCAAGCGCTAAAGACAGCTAAATTTAGGCTTTAAATGAATGGTGGGGGTGTAAATACTGTTTTGAGGTTGTATTCCTTAAACAGGTGAAATATATTGCTGCTAAATATGTGCCATCTACTATATATACACTGCAGAAAGAATGTTTGCAGAGTGTAATCAAAACCCTGCTTTGTTTCATTATTTGTATTTTCACTGCCAAATGAATCCATAAGGATATGGAGTGGGCACAAGCAGTTGCAAGAAATCAGAGCACACATTTTAGCAGCAACATTTACTAGGCCTGCTCTTCAGTTTCTTCCAGCCTCTAGTCTTCCTAGAGTAAGCAAACTAAAAACATGGACTTTGCAAGCCCTTTCGGTAGTAATGTTGACAGACAGCGATGAGTAATGCGACAACAAAAAAAGACTTCATTATAAGCTCACCTCCAGTAGCTTATTCACTCAAAGATTCAACTTGGAACAGCCTATGCAAAACCAGCCTGTCAAAAACAATGTCCTCACTGCAGTCGTGAGGTTCAGTCATTAGCTCTTGACAGTTCAAACTGTCAGTCTCAGTTGTTACACAATCCCACAAGATGGTGAGATGCAGTTTAGTTTAAATATAACGAGTGGGGACCTAAACTTTAAGCTTCTGATTCTCTTGATTATTTTTAGGTGTAAATATCAAGTTTCAAGTTGTATTTGTGAGCAAAACGCACCTGTAAGGGTCAGATCATATGTTTGTGGGACGTAGGATGTCTCGTTTTCCTCATCTATGTTTAACCGCTAAGCTGAATACAAATCTGACATCTCTCCGTCAGGGTGAAGGCTGCTAGTGAGACTTACTGTGTTAAATCTTTTGAGGTTATCTACTTCTCTGCAGCCTGAAAGAAGATACATAAAAATCACAATATAATTTGATAGGTTTCCATTTACACTCTATGGGCAGGCATGGCTCAAAGAACCAATTGGGTGTATTGGGGTAAGAAGGGGGGGGGGGAGAGAGAGAGAGAGAGAGAGAGAGAGAGAGAGAGAGAGAGAGAGAGAGAGAGAGAGAGAGAGAGAGAGAGAGAGAGACACTCAGTAGCAGAAACTCAATGAAAAAGAGTGAGTGAGGGGGAGCAAAACTAAGAGAAGAAAAGATTTTTAAAAAGAAGGCGACAACATTCCAGCGCAGTGTTTAGTATTGTGCAAGCTCTGGGAGAGTCTGGCCTGGGAAAGAGCCAGCGCAGGTCTCTGGAGACCAACACGCTGGCCTCCAGACAAACACCAGCAAAGTGGCAGAGCAGACACAGACATAGCCAGATGTGTGGGAGTGCATTATACACACAAATGTCTCCATAGAGAAGCAAATACAAAGTTGTTGGAATTAATTATGTAATATTAGTAAAGTTGTTGGGTATCTACAACTCTGCTAAGATCATGTATCACATTTAACAGTGTTTTAAAGGTGTTAGATTTCTTAAACTCAAAAGTACATATAAAGAACACAGGATGAGGGAAGCTGGAGTACCAGCAGGGACTGGTTATGTAAATACAAAAGCATAATATATGGTGCCCTGAAGATATAAGCTACTGTAACTGTATTCCAATATACTGTATGTAATACAATACTGTAGCTCCACACTTAAAAGAATGATTGTTATCTTTTCTCATTTTAGAGCAAGCCATCATGTTTGCCTTGTTAAACTTGAATATTACTATATATACACTATATACTGGCTAGCAGCAGTCAAATAAAAAAAAATAAACCCATTCAATATACAATGATTGGATATTTGTGTAAACTAATCACAATTACTGATGTCAATAAACATGTTCCAATGAAAATACCCACAAGGCTGCTTTTGTAAAGCTACCTGCCTGCTTGCACAACGTTAAATTCTGAGCAGGAACAAAATCTTCCCTGTACTTTACGAAAATCACAGTGTGTGCTGCCTCAGTACACACCAAGTCCTTATCACTGGAGCAGGTAAAATCTGCAACATGATATCATCACAGATTAGAGAGCTGGCTCTGTACGTTCTAGCTTTTGGAAGGCTATTTGTGTAGAGAGAAAAAAAAACTCAACTGTCTAAAAGTCATACGCATGTTATGGTAGATTGTTTCTCCCTTAATAACACTTTGCTAGAAATCCCCAGTGGTAACAAAACTACAGAGAGCACAAAAAAGAAGCCATTAACGTAAACCACAAAGAAAACAGTCAGGAGGAAGGTGGTAAAAAAGATCTAGAGTCTGCTCAGTGAGAAGCCCAGAGGCATTTTGCTTGCCCAGGTCAAACTTGAGCCATGCTTCTTTGGGTATGTTCCATAACTTGCATGCAACGCGAGGCGGAAAAAGCAGAAAAAAAGACATTTGAAACATGTTCAGTCACTGCTGCGTTAATATGCTAGTCATGGGAAAAGGAGAAAAGTAAATTCATACGAGCTGAAACACTCAAACCTTGAGTTACTGCACACAACTGTAGCCTTCTACTGTGGTCTATATTAATGCACAATCTGGCTGTAGGGCTATAAATAACAAGCATGTCATCATGATTTTTTTTTTCCCCCTCTCTTACAGTTTTCTGTCTTTCACCCACACTGCCACACCAACACACACTCTCTATTACTCACACACACACACACACACACACACACACACACACACACACACACACACACACACACACACACACACACACACACACGTTCATTCACGCTCACTCTCTACAGTTTCACTCACTCACACTCCACTCTCTGGTGTAAAACCGACACGGTGATTAGCCCTGGGCAGGTGATGACTGTGGAGATCTCTTGAAGCTTTTCTGCCACCTGACTAACATCCTCCCTGCTGCAATTCCCTCTTGTTTCCTATAGAACAGAGGCTTGTTTGGCACCAGGAAACATCACACATTGAGGGTACAGCATCGCGCTGAGATTCCTGGGATGCCAGTGGGGGAACAGGGAACAGCAATCAGTTGGGATCACAAAAAATTATTCTGCCTTAAAGACTGTTATATCACACTTACACACACTTGCCAAGACTTCCTGCACTAGTACTAGCACAGTTTCTTTCACTTTCAAGGTAAGGCAGGCAGCATGTCCCCTTCCTGTCAACAAGTATACTACTAGTGTGATACCTTTGATATATCAGTTTTCCCTTCATTTTGTCAGCTTCTTTCTAAACCTCTTTACTCTATTCAGGATCTAAAACAAGCAATTTGTACAAAACAAAATTAAAAGAAAAACTTATGCGTTTTGGCTTTTTCCCTTTCCTTTATTGTGTTATTTATCTTTTTTGTGCATGTTATAGGTTTACAAAGTGAAAAAGCCCAAAGTCCACCCCAGAGGGACTTACCATCTCCAACAGAAAACACTGTTCACAAACTGCTCCAAACAGCTCTATTGTAGTCCAGCCTTTACTTCCGTGACAAACCTGCATCACTTTGTAACATTGTTATAATGCTAGCTGCTGGCGTGGCATGTCCTCATACTCTGCTTCTGACTGGCTAGTAGTCCTTACCTAGCTACTGCACATGTGCGACTCCCAACAAATATGGTACAGAAGTGAGATGTCTCACTCTGTAGCTAAAACAGAGAGCTCAACACACAGGGTGAAAAGAGGAGCTGCAGCAATGTGCCGTACAACAAGAATATGGTGTTTTTTGAAAATGAAACCATGTAAACCTATTCTGATATAACATCTAAATACAATTATGACCCTGAAAATGAGCATACTATGAACACTTTAAAAAAACAGGACAATAAGTGTATTTATTTTTATTATCTTGAATCTGTTTCATTTATTTATTTGTTTAGCTGTTTTCTCCTGATTTTAAAAAAAGCCTAACCAAGTACAGGGGCTGCAAATTAGCTTCAGATTTAAAGAGCTCACATACATGTACAGATGTAATACAGAGAAATTGTCATGGTTGTAAGTTTCTGTTGTTAGTGTTTCCTGTTTTATTTTGAAGTCTCTGCTTTTCTCCCTTGTCTTGTCTTACTTCCTGCCTTGTGTTTCCCGCCTGTCTGATTGTCTGCCCAGCCCTAATGTATTTCACCTGTTCCTGATCCCTGGTGTCACCTGTCCCTTGTTTTCTTGTTACCTCTTGTATTACTGCTGCGTTCATGCCACCTGGGAATAACAGGGACCGCCCCCGTGATTACGTTGTTTTTCCGACTGCCAGCGTTCACATGGCCGGGATGCATGTTCTTCTTCTTCTGTTATATTGGCGTTTGGCATAACAACTTTTTGCATGACTGCCACCAACTGTTGGGCGTAGCCTAGAGCATCAGGTGTGTGAAAACATGGAGGCCACAATAACAAAAGATTTGCTGCTGTTTTCTTATACGAGCATAGAAACAGCACATGGACAGGTGTTTGTTTGTGTTATCTGCAGGACGACGAACGGGAAAGGACACGGATAAGGTGTTGTTTTTTTTATACATGGGCCTATTTATGAATAATTTGAAACATGTAATGTCTGTGTAAGTTTCTTGGCAGAGACATTTGTCCACAATAAACAGTTTATTGTCATTGAAATATGTTCAGTGAACCAAAGTCGCCTACATCAAACGTGGTTCCTTTGACTTCGACTACATTCTGGTATACTTTTGCCTGCTGTATCCAGGACTCCTTTTGTTTGTATATGTTTTGGTTGGTGATTAAATCCTCAAGCTGATCACTTTTTCCTGGCTGTCTCTGCATTTAGGTCCTACAATTCTCTGAGCCGTGACACAAATAAAACTATCACTCAGAATACAAAGGCAGAATATATAAGAAGCTATAAGACAGAAACAGCCCCAAGCCTCAGCCAAAGCTGCTGGAGAAACTTGTCCTACTTTCTTACAAGAACAATCGGCTGTTTCTGCTACAGTGCTCGACTCAAGGAAACATGAGAAGAGGGGAACAGATTCAATAACATTTTCCAATTACCACCAATGAAAAAAAAAGTGTTTTTGTGAAGATACAAATTCTCTTCCTTTTCCCATGGTGGCGTTGGACTGTGTTAGGCTGACTATAATGGGGGATAGGCTTATTTCACTAATGATTTAGCCATGGCTTTGTCTGTTTCTCTGCCTGCTAACTGTGCTCTCTGGAGAATGGCTACGCTAATCCAAAAATCTGTCTCCACTTTGGAAAACATTCACATCTGTCTTTTTGTGAAAAGTTTTTCTCCAAAATGTTACTGACTTTGATGAAGAAAAACATAAATAAAAGAGATAACATATTTGTACTCAATGCGTTTCAGTTTTATAACAAATTATTTTCAATAATTTGTCTTAAAACTTGACAGTAGTGAGTCCAAGTTGAAAAATGATCAACTCCAGAAAGAGATTAACTACAACAGTAGTAGTCCAAAGAGCCATACCAGCTGTGTGGGTCTGTACTGTACCATGAAAATGGTGAAGCAGGCTTTATTCCTGCAATTATTATAGAATTTTTGGAAGGGTTACACAAGAGGAGACCCCAATCTAGGTAGGTTGCTGGTAGCTAGCAAAATTATATAAATAGCTTTCCCTTTTTGCAATGTGAGAAATAATTTCTCTTAGTGGCTTTGAGAATGGTGATGAGCAGTGCGGGCCAAGAAACGACTGCTGGCATCAACAGCTTTGAAAGCAATACCACATTATCCAATTACACTGAAAACGACTCCCTGCTCTTAACTGCCAAGTGCAAAACAAACCAATGACAGCAGAAACAAATGGATACCAGAGAAGGCAGAGGCAGCGGGAGAAAGCTAATGCCATCCTACGCCACTCACACTTCCAGGTGAAATGCACAGGGGGTGAAGGTGAGCAGCTGGCTGTGGGTCGAAAGCTTTAGAAGAGAGAGCGTATGAATGCTTTGTACAGAACGCCACGTAAGAAACAGTACCTCTGCTTTTGCCTGAACAAGCATTTCATCTTCCTCGCTTCCACCAACCAGCCCCAAACCATTTTAGTTGGTGCATGTGCGTGAAATCGAGCCTGACGGGTCTCATTAAAAAAAAAAAAAAAGGATTTCACACATTTCCTGGTTGTGAGGTAAGTTTTGCTGCCAGCCAGAGTTTGCTGCTTACTACATGCAATTTTTATTCCTTGGCATGGAGGGATTAAAAAAAAAAAAAAAAGAAGTTATTTAAGCATCTATATCGCAACTGGCACGTGCAATCATCAGATCTTCCAAGGGGTCTCAGGAATGATCATAAATTAAACTCATCCCCTCAATATTTATAAGAGCTTGCGCGTGTGTGTGTGTGTGTGTGTGTGACTTCAAGGTCTCAAAGAAAAGCTAATTTTGCAGATGAAACTACAGATAAGATTTGTAACAAGTCAAGTACAGCACATTAAGTATCTCACACACACACACACACACACACACACACACACACACACACACACACACACACACACACACACACACACACACACACACACACACACACACACACACACACACACACACAGCAACATCTGTGGTAGGAGCTGTGGAGACAGAGCACATGCAAACATTACAAGGACCCAAACCTGCTGAGACAACAACACAGATGGCTGCTTTTTACCCAGCTGGCACGGAGACATATGGAAACAGAGATCATTAGCAAGATAATAAGCGCATCACAATGTCAGCAAAGGTAAGTCATCAACAAAATCCTCACAAAAAGTTCAAAAAGGTTATTGCTTGATTGGATGATTTAACAAAAATGTCCAAATGTCCAAAATTGTCAAGCTCCACTAATCAATGAAATGGGTTGGTCATAGTGAAAAAACACCCAGAGAATAATTAACCCCCAACTGGCAAAATCTTTTAAAGGTCCTATGACATGCTGATGTTTGGATGCTTTTATACAGGCCTTAGTAGTCCCCTAATACTGTATCTGAAGTCTCTTTCCCGAAATTCAGTCTTGGTGCAGAATTACAGCCACTAGAGCCAGTCCCACAATGAGCTTTCCTTAGTATGTGCCATTTCTATGTCTGTAGCTTTAAATGCTACTGAGGAGGAGAGGGGGGGTGTGGCCTTGACCAACTGCCATGCTTCGCTTGTTTGCAAGCCATGATGTCTCTCTTTCTCATGGGTGGGCCAAATTCTCTGGGCGGGCAAAGCAGAGAAAGGGGCGGTAACCTTTCCCCTTATGAGGTCATAAGGAGGAGATTCCAGATCGGCCTATCTGAGCTTTCATTTTCTCAAAGGCAGAGCAGGATACCCAGGGCTTAGTTTACATATATCGCCATTTCTAGCCACTGGGTTCCCATAGGCAGGCTAGGGGAACTCATATTAATGTTGAAAAACCTCATAAAGTGAAATTTTCATGCCATAGGACCTTTAATAAAGAAAATATACCGATTCATATATATATTACTGTATATGCCGCACTAATATGTATAGTTGTCTGGAACATCATCCAAATTTTCACTGACAGTGTAGTAACCTCTTACCTTCAGTGTGCACTGATCCAAAACATTGCTTTAACTAAACAATATGGACTTATGGAACAAAATCTAATATTCACACAAACATCAGCTGTAGTGCATCTCATCTGCTCATCTAGCAATTCAGGACATTAAGAATCCATTTGAAAAAATACCATACCCGCTGTTATACTTCTATTACATAAAATATAAATAAAGTAAGTTGTTTTGAAATCATACACTAATAGGAAAATTGCAGTACTTGTGATCAATATAACAGCCTGTTAGTCATTAAGTTGGAAACACTGGCTTCATGCATACATTGTTGCCATACTACTGCCAGAGCGTGCTGGAGCAGTGTAGATAGTGGAATCTGTAGAATAATGTACACAGCAGAGAGACTCTGGTCCATAGGGAGTAACTAGACTCTTGGTATCCACATTTAGAGTCACAACATGTTTCTTCGCAGTTCAAAACAGTGCCACAAATAAAGTCACAGAGAAGCAGCTACTGAAGAGGATAAACCATTATGTATGTCATTAATTCAAGTGGGCATGCTGCATAGACTGACTAAACAACCAAGAAAAGCCTCTGAGGACATGAACAAAGAACACAGACAGACACAGAGACACACAGACAGACAGACACACACACACACACACAAAAACACACGCACGCACGCACGCACACACGCACACACACAATTGTGTGTGTGTGTCTCTCTGTATGTATGTATGTATGTATGTATGTATGTATGTATGTATGTATGTATATATATATATATATATATATATATATATATATATATATATATATATATATATATATATTAGGGCTGGATGATTAATCGAAAAATAATCGAAACCGAAATTCAGAGCCTATAACCGACGCAATTTTACCAAGTCGGTTATTTTAGTCTTTTAATCCTATTAATATTTCCGCGGCCGCCCACTGTGTGTTAATGTACTTTCCCCTTAAAACATATTACGGCCGCCACGTAAAAATAACCGTGAACATATTTACAGTATAAGAATTTTTTTTTTTAAATAATCGTTCAATAATTGTAATCGAGGTAACTTGTTCGATTAATCGTGATTATGATTTTAGCCAAAATTGTCCAGCACTAATATATATATATATATATATATATATATATATATATATATATATATATATATATATATAATCCAGTTGGTGGATTTAATGCCAACTGTGAAGGGAGGACATATTTTCTGTCAATGCATTATAATTGCTAAGCTCACTTCCATATTCATGAGGATTGCTCCTTTAAAGATCTGTTTTTGTAGTATTTGGAGATGAAATAGGTGGCTCTATGACGGTTGCTATGTAACCAAGCAAAATCTTTCCCCCATGTCAGGGATTCTATCTTAAAAAATGTTCTGCATTAATTCATCCGAGGACGAAGCATCTTGTTGAGGGATAAAAATAGCCACAGTCATCTCAGGAGCCTTTTATTTATTTTTTATTTTTCATGAGGCTGTTTATCCGCTTTAGAATAGAAAAATGATCTGTCAAAATGGGAATGTGGAGAGGAAATCCTAGGAAGTTCTGCAGTGATAAATGCTGTTGTACATTAGTGAATCCATATCACAAATAAATGCAATTTGGTTTAGAAATGTGTGTGTACGTGTTGTTTATGTATTGTTGTCCATGTGTGCATGAGGAACAACTGGCATGCAGACTTAAGGGTTCAGTAGTATGGCCATGCACGTTTCCAGTTAACTTGTATAATGAATACACCATTGTTATGACACAATTACAATGGAATATTGGAACAACTTTATGTCATGATCTTGTCAGTATGCAACCTTAATTTATATGCAGAGCATAATCACCCAACCCGCACAGCTTTGATGACATCTAATGAACACTTCTGGCAACTGCCAAGCAACACTATCAAGCCAACAGCAGTTGAGTCTGCTAAATTGTCAGTGTGCCTGTTAGTTAGAGGGATTTCTTTTTCACAATCTGGATGCTATTTTTGTAGAGCCCATCATCATTCATATAGGTTATCATTACAGTTTTTTCACCAACTTAATTGCTGAGATTCAGCGTGATCCTCGCACGTGGGAGTGAAGCTGAAGCAAATGATAGGCGCTTTTTAACATTAGAAGCATGATATATTGTAATACACAGTATATCGTTATCGATATATGAAATTACCTATAACGGGACAGAAGATTTTGGCCATATCGCCCAGCCCGACTAATTGGCTGGTTCACTTTTTTCTACCAACTACCTTCGATGTAGAGGATAGAGAAACTCTAACAAAGCGTATAGATAGTTTTATTCATTTCCTCTGCCTAGTTTTAAACCTTTGACACGCGGCAGCGTTGCAGTCATAAACAGAATTATCAAACCTTTAGTTTAATACCACTCTGTGTGTTGGCATTCCTTTACAGAGGCTGCTACAGTATCAGTCCAACACTGTTTGTTTTGCACATTTCAGCAGACGTAAAATTAAAATGTGGTGTTCGAAGGTGCCACTGCCACATGGCCCTGCCTCTGTGAACTCAATTGGCCACAAACCCTTCCTCCTACCTAGTAAACAACAGCTGGTTCCAGTAGTCCATCTGCTACCTGTAAATTCCCTTCCACAGGACACACGGCACTAGCATACTATTGGTTTGTCACCTCTGAGAGGTGCACTTACTAGGACACTGTGAGTGTCTTAATAACAGTTTGAATCTTCTGGCACACTCGTCGGTAAACAGGATTTTGACTCACTGTCTTGGTCCTTTATTTTAAATGCATGACAGGGTGGCTTGAAAATAAAGGTACTGTTTACTGTTATAGCTGTTGTCTACGTCTGTAAGTCATGTTGAATATCTACAGTATGAGTGGCAGTTGTGAATTAAAGCATCAGAGGAACTTTTGGACAAATCGTTTATTAAAATGTCAAAAGACCAACTAGTCTGAACCGGATGAAATGGACACTGAACATTATCCTATAGGAAAAATAGTTCTTTATTTTTAGCTAAATACTCAAATATCCATTTACGTGTGTGGCTGCTTATGTGTTTGCCACATTTGTGTACATGTTCATACCATTAAGATGTCTTTGTTTGGTCAGGTATGAGAATAATTATCACAAATGAATTCATCTTTGTTGGTCTCATAGAGGCTTTTCACCTGACTCCTCGATCACCTTCCCCATAATTTGACTCAATGTCATTAACGCTTAGCTTAGAGTGGAACAACTCATACAAGTAAAAGACAGGTGGAAGAAGAAGAAGAAGAAAAAAAAAAATCAGACCAGTAACAGAAACACAGAAATCAAAATGTGTGTATTTGGTGGAAACAACACTTTGAGCAAGTAATGTAACCAATATTGTGCATAACACCTTCTTGAAAACAGGATTAAGGTATAAGGGCTCAATCAATCACCCACGTCTGTTAAGCAAAACACACCAAGTGACCACATTCACTAAGCTAGACAATGATTGCATGTGTTGTTTGGAGGTTACTCTAGAAGGTTTTTTAGCAGGCATTTCAGCAGTACTGCATGATCCACGCACGCACGTTTTGTTTGGAAATTATTACAAAACAGCACTGAACTTTAAGCACAAAACTGCTATTTGTTTCTCCAGTTTTAACCGTCATCCTCCATGAAATTTAAGGGTTTGCAATGCAAGCCTGTCTTAAGATGCAAGACCTGTGTTTTTCTTAAATGGTGTGTTGGATATAGTATAAGTCTGTGGTTGAGTACAGAGACACACAGGAAGCATTTACACAACAACAGGGCTGAGTGAAAGACCACAGACAAATCATCGCTTAACATCCTGAGCTTATGGCAGTCGACGCCACACAGACAAGGAGATTGTCACCATCAGCTGTGACTTACACTGAACACACAGATCAGTCCTACTGGCAAGCTACATGGGTATGCACGTACAGTCTAGTCTGGCTATCACCAGACCAAGCTCAATCTTTTAAGACTGAACATTAGTCTGGGGAGTCTGTATTTTCTACTGCACAAGAGGCGTGACCAACGGGCATAGTTCAAATGACTCTGTCCTTCAACCAATCGGACCAACGATCCGGGTGACGACAGCGGCATCAAAGGGTTGCTGCGCTTCGGTGGCTGCCATGTTGAATGTAAGCAAAAAGCAGCTTGCTGTCGCTTCTCTATCGTCGTGTTAAACCCGCCAATAGCGCGCCAGGTGGATAAGCCAGTTTGTGATGGTCCCCGCAGATTTGTAACGGAAGCAGGATAGATAAACGTACAGGTTTCCAGCCTGAGCTGCAGGGCAGGGTTTACCCAGTCTACGTACAGTTCATCCCAGTCATCAGAATGGTGCTGGGTCTTTGTCTTTGTTATTGCTTCCTGTCATTCTGCTCTACCTTGCCCTTGTCTCCATAACAACCTCCAAAACTACTCCACATTTTCAGTGACAGGCATGTCTCTGCTGGTGTTGAGAGTGGCGCCACGGTGACAACTGCCACAGTTACTCTTCATTTAAGGGACAGATAACACAGACAGGTGAGCTAGAGAGGTCAAATAAGAAAACAAGTCCTTCTTGTGAGAAACTTTAATTTAATTTTTGAACACTTTTTACATTAAATTGTTAGCATTATTCATAAAAGCATTTTGGTTATTTTTGGGGTTTAGTTCAAATAAAGACTGGTTTAAAGTGGCATCTGTAGATTTTGCAGAGTAAAGCGTGATTTATGGTTCTGCGGAGGCTCCACGCAGAGCTTTCGCCGCAGTCTACGTACAGGAAGAACCCTGAAGTTTATACTTGTACGTTGGTGTGTGCATCTATCTCTTCACCCTTGTGTTGTCCTCGGGTCAAAGTTGACCCCTTTTCAAAACACTAACTATATCAGAAATATGGGTTTCTTTCAACAAAATCAAGAAATAACAAGGATGCATGGATGTACGTTGTATAGAACCCATACAATGTTGCTAGTTCTAGTTGCTAGTAGAGATGTTCCGATACCGATACCAGTATCAGAAAAGCCTCTGATAACGCCTAAAATTAGGGTTGGGTACCGAAACCCGGTTCCACTATGGAACCGGATTAGAACGTAAATTTCGGTTCCTCATTTCGGTTCCGACTTAAATATTTTCCCTCTGTCGCTCTGGACAGCGGCAGACTCTTTTTTTTCTTTCTTCCTTTTCTGCCGAGTGGCGCACGTGCCCGCTCGCGGTGTTAAGCGCGTGTCCGCGCTATTCTCAGATATGCGCTCTACTATCACTGCTGATAGATGGCTTTTTGTACACGGCACGCTCTGAAACGGACGTAAAAATATCACACTTTCACTGTAGTCTACTGTTAGCTAGCTATCGTAAATGTAGGCTACTTTTAAAATGCCATATTTTCCCTCTGGGCTCACCAAAACTGACGTAAAGGCATATTAACCATTAATTGACTGCACGTGATCGCTAGTAAACATATTACACTTGCTCTGCTAGTCTATCGTTCAGGACCAGACCCTGTAGCCTGGTGGTGGGGGAGGTGGGACAGCCTCCCCAAAATGTCTGCCCTTTCTAACTCCTCCCTGTGTGTCCAGTCCTCTTGGACACCATCTGAGAGAGTTTTATCCTGTGCAGGACATGCCATAAGTCAGGAGAGGTGTGTTTCTTGCCAGAGAAGGCAAATATGGTCATTTTTCTGCAAAAGAACTGCTAAAGTTTGAAGCTGGTTGGCATACCAACTCAACATTTATTTAGTTGTTACTTGTTAATAGTGTAACTGTTATTTGTTAAATTATTGTAGTTATGTGTTAGGTGACTTAGGTTTACTTATTATATATTTAAGTACTTTAAAACGTTAATATATTGTTAAATTTAAATCATTTTCAATTTAAAAAAGAACCTCCATAAAAGAGCCTTTCTTTGATGTCATTTTTCAGTTTTCCAAGAATCGGTTTAGGAATCGGTTAGGAATCGGAATCGTTTTAAAAGTACCGGTTCGGCATCGGAATTGTAAAAATTCAAACGGTACCCAACCCTACCTTAAATGCTGGTATCAGTATCTGAAGAGCTTATGCAACGATCCAATAACTAATATATATATAAATTTAGCCCTGAAGAAAATCTACTTTAAAGTAGTTCAATTATGTTCTTTTTCCATTATGACTGACTGTCAAACTGCATAATAAAACAAAGTTCTGTGGCGTTCATTGTTTGTGTTTGTTCATGTTTCACAAAGAGTTTAACCTGAGCCAGACCATAACACAATGACAGCAATCATATCACATCCATATGTGGTTAGTAGTATACAGCTGTAAAAGATTTAACAAAATATATGAATTATTTAACACACTGGTATCGGATCGGTACTCTGTTTCAGCTGATACGCAAATTCAAGTATGGGGATCGATATCGGGAAGGAAAAAATGGTATCGGACCATTTCTAGTTGCTAGTATCCTGACTTAACTTTGACATATACCAGCCTGTGAACTATTAGTCAAAATAATTCAATAATAACAAAAACAATTCATATTTTTTAATAGGTATAAATTAGGTTTATTGACCATTAATTAAAAAAAAGAAAAGTTGACAAAAGTGATGAAAACATTTTAAAAAGTGACAAAAATGTCGGGAAAAGCACCAAAAAATGTTTTGACCGGGAAGGACAACAAGTTCATCGTGGACAGGAACACAACACAAGGGTTAGGAAGAATAGTAGGGCCGGCATGCACGCGTGCGTGTGTGCGTGCGTGTGTGTGTGTGTGCGTGTGTGTGTGTGTGTGGTAGAGCGAGTGACAGAGTGACGGCGATTAGCTTCGGAGCGAGTACGACAGTGTCTCCCCTGTGCTTTCTGACCACGGTGGGGAATCTGCAGCAGGAAAAGTTAACCCTCTCCTTGATGTCATGTTGTTTACTGAGAAGAAGAACCAGGAAATGAGTCAGGGGGAAATGCTACGCTACCAAGCCACGACCAAGTGGTGTGCGTCACCGCGACGTGTGATTACATTTTTCAAGAGGTGCACGTCAGGCTAACGCAGAAGCATAAATCACACTTTAGAAGAGGATGGTTTTCAAATGGTTTCCCAGTCGATTCATTTTGTCCCCTCAGTTCTCCCATGTCAGTGAAATGGGAATAAGGCCAATAGACACCTTAGCATTAAAGTCTGCCTGGATTAGTTTATAGGTTGCAGTAAGACATTTCAAAACTAGAATAGAAAGACAGAAAACACTTGGACCAGGGTAAAAGGGCACAGAGGTAACATGAGGCCAAATCCCACTGCTTTAGGTACTGGTCTCAACCCTAAACCTCTCATGTTTGGACGACACCTATGACAGGTTCCAGGGACATTTCTTGTTTCTCCTTCAGGTAAGGTGCTATCACAAAATGAAATACTGTCTAGGCATGTGAAAATAAGCACAACGACCCTCCAGAAAAATATTTAAGAAGCTCTTGTTCTGGTTTAAGCACGCTACATCGGCATATCACTCTTAGGTTTAACATCATGCCTTTAATCCGCTTGCAAGTCAGCTGAATGAGTTCAGGTTGAATCACATGTGATGCAAATGCACTGCCCAGCAAAATATGAATGGATTGAAGTTGACTGACAGTAACTTCCACCCTGCAGTGAGATAAACTGGGACTGATTTGAAAACAAATGGTCAGGCCTAAAAGCATGAGCTGCCACGCAGATGTGTGTATTGTCTTCCTGCTTAGAGCTGATTAGAAAGAAATGTGTTGGAGGAGGGGTAGGATTATTTGAATATACATACAGCAAAAATAGTCACAGATAAGCCACAAATCAAATTGTATTAACTTGACTGTACTCCAAACACAGCTGAGCGTGTTTTTTCCCTTCACAAATGAGCAAATGAGAAAATAGGTTTTCAAATCAATCATTCCCCATTCAATTCCAGTGTGCATTTATCTTATTTGTCTTTCACTCTCAGGTTCCATTATTACAGTCAGTTAAAATCCTGTAAAAAAAAACAACAACCGTTTGTTATGGCTGGAATTACTATGAAGACAGTAAAATGATTGTGTTGAAAACACAGAGAGGGTCAGGGTGCAAACAACAGTTTGTGTAAGCAAACAAACCTTCCGTTTTGAATTTTTAAGCTGAGACAGCTGCTTCCACACAAATTCAATATTCACAAGGAAGAGGTAGAGAAAAAGAAGCACATGTGGCTACAATATCGTATAAAAGCTGACAACTGTACAGGACAACAAACCATAAACATTGATCTTTGTCTGCAAAAGGTTAAGTTGCATGAACAGATAAAAAGTAGTGTGTGAATAGGCACAGACACAAGCACTGTTAAGTGGTGACGCACTCCTATTGTTGTCCCAACACTAAACTGTGACTAAGAAGCTGCAGCTACTCCAGTGTATGAAGAGGTCTGATTAAGATGTGAGCCAGCTTGTCCAAAGCCACACATCCTGCTTAATTAGAGGGCGTCCCTTCATCGCTGAAAGTCCCTTCTCCGAACACTTGACAGGAGAGACAGGAGAGAATAATAATGATGCATAGACTGGCTTGTGGCTCCCTCTCCTCCGCTTCTCCCTGACTTCCCTTCATCCAACCTGTCCTTATGCAACAACCTTTTCTCTGTGGATCTCTTAAGTCCTGTGTGATCGTCCTGTCACTCCATCTGAGCTTGCCAGTATGCTAGCGAGCCTCTCCCATGCTGAGGGAGACAGCAACAGTTTGTAGGAGCCTTAAAGAGCAGGAAGAGGAGGGAGGTGAAGAGTAAACAAAAAGAAACGTGGCTAACTACTTACAAAGCAGTGGGGTGAATCCGATCATTGGCCAAGCAGACGAATGGGGGAAGAGAGCCACATGACAAACGTAGTCGATATGGACCTGGTGCATGGATGAGAGGCAGAGAGAAAGGGAGGAAGAGCTTGAGCGCTATGTGAGGAGAGAGGGAGGGAACAAGTATGAGAGTGGTTCACGATGAGGGAGCCATAACATTACAGTACAAAGACATAGGAAAGGAGAGTGGTAGGGGGAAAAAGCTAGGTCAAGTACAGAGCGGGAAAGAATCTAATCAACTTGGCTTTCCTTAAATTTGAAGAAGAGCAGGTAAAAGAAACGGAGAAAAACCTGAAGGGGAAAGTAAGAAAAGAGGATGAGTGACAGAAAAGAGATAGACCTGGCCTTAGCTGCAATCACTGTGTTCAGTCCCCAAGTGTGACTAGCTTACTACAACAGTCACATCATCCAGGCCCATTAAGAACTTCTCACGGTGAATAGAGAGAGAAGAAAAAACAGAGAAGAAACGAGAGAATGAGGTTGAGTTGACTTTTCCCAGTAGGACTGAATTCCCTGAGAGACCTATTAGTTTCATGATGCCTCTTAATGATACATCTTGCAGAGCCAGAGTCAAGCAGCTGTCAATGTCCCATAGATATGGACCGGGCAACCTTCGCTGTGCCTAGTACAAATTTTGTAGATGTTTCAGGTGCCTTATGATTTGTAAAGTGAGTCTAGACAGAGAAAGTGATCTCCCCTTCAGAAAACTACTACTATTGAAGTACACAGCATGAAGCAGTGAAGCAAACCCATAGCCAGAAGGGCAGGGGTTTCGTTTTTTTCTGGGGATCTGCCAAATAACAGTGTTTGAACATGCGTTACCCTCCTTGGACCTGAAATTACACCCCCTGGCTGTAGAAGTAGATACAATGATTGAACAAGGCTGTTCATTGGGATACAAAAGAACCACAACTGTAAAGAAAACTTGATAGGTTGTATTGGTTAAAGCTCACAGCTCAGTGGTTGGGCTACAGCTGTGTCCAAGGTTTCAGACAACTATTACGAGTGAATGAGTCACATTTTTTTGAGCCGTCTTTTTTCACGGCAGACATTTGGACTTAATAGCAGGAAAAGCAAAGGTTAAACAAATTCCGTTAACAATGGCTTAGTTCAGTCTCAGTAAGCCAAGCCAGTGAATCAGCATGTAAAATACCAGGACCTTGGAACTAGCTTACCTAAGTGGTATTCAGTTGTTTGGAATGCTATGAAGAAATTTGTTTGAATTCATAACTTAAATGCTCTACCGAGGATAGCCTCCTTTCCCACACAGAAAAGCAACTTTGGATCAACACACCATTATTTTGATTCAAAGTTTAAATCTAACTTATTTTTTATTTTTTTGCAAAGCTGTAACCTTAAGTACATTAGCCTCATCAGCCTTTTCCATTTCTTCAAAGTTTATGACCCACTTATTGCATGCCTGTGAAAAAAAAAAGGCTTTTATTAGAAACTTCCTTTCTGGGTCAAGATAGTGATTATCTAATCAATTCCTCTGGTCTGAAGGAGCTACAGTATGGTATGACAACCCAGTACACTGACAACGTCACTCTGCAAGCTAGTATTTACCAAAGATGGGGACTCGAGTCTGAGACTCGGACTCAAGTCGCACTTAAGTCACACAAACAGCTGACTTCAGACTTGACTCGGACTCGACCCAAAAGACTTCAGACTTGACTTGCGACTAGACCCAAAAGACTTCAGACTTGACTCGGACTCGAGCTTCGAGACTCGTCAACAACCTATTTTCATGCAATTATTGCTTTTTAAATCTAAATTGATTTATGTATTTCTATTTTCTTGTATTGGCGCATATACGTTGGGGAAACGCATGACGAGCTGCGTGTCCCTTGGCCTTTGCCGTAATGTGCAATGTACGCATGCGCTATGCGGCGCGCGCACACATCAAAAAATGTAGCGACGATGGCGACACCAAGTCCTCCTGCAGTTGTGCCTTTTGTCATTAGTTTTGCTTACAATAACTTCATAAACAGTGGCAGTAAGCGAACAGCTACATGCAATGAGTGTGGCACCAAGATACATGACGCTGGATCAACAACATCGAACTTCATCAGACATCTCAAAAAGCACCCAGATAGGTCAGTCACTCACGCTAATGTGAAAGAGACGTTACATTTAGCATATATCGCCACAGGTAACAAGCTAACCATCGCAAAGTGTTGTGCTAATGCTGGGGACAGGCACATTGTATTGTTATAGTTGTATCCATATGATGTGACAGACTTAGGTTAATATTTCACCAGTAGCAGAAGATTAGACTATACGATGTCCTAAGTTGAAGAACACTGAAAAATGTAATGCATGATGAGGTTGGGCTTTACAGCCAGTTGGTAACACAGACAAACATGTATTCGTTGGTGCAGATACCAAAATGTTGAAAAATACAGTTATGAAATTGAAACAGAGTCCTTCATTTGTGTTTCTTCAGATTGCATTGCAGTAGACCCCATAAAGTTATCCTACAACTGATTTTGATACTGTACTGTATGGATGGTAGCTACAGGACATGCTTTGAATTCATAAGATTTAACAATACAGTGTTAGGGACAGATCAGACTTGAGACTTGACTTGGACTTGACTTGGACTCATGGCAAAAGACTTGAGACTTGACTTGAACTTCCCCTCAAAGACTTGAGACTTGACTTGGACTCGAGCTCAAAGACTTGAGACTTGACTTGGACTCGAGCTCAAAGACTTGAGACTTGACTTGGACTTCCAAAAAATGACTTGTGAACATCTCTGGTATTTACACAACACGTCTACCAAATAGGCAGAAAGCGAAGACAAAATGCATTCACAGCAAGGAAAACATGCCCAGTGGTATATCTACTTAGCAGTGTAGTATTGTTGAAATGTGTCTAGGTTTACCACTATACATCCCTTAGACTTCAAGACAACAAAACAAACATCAATTATGTGGATTCTGCAGCAAACTATTAGCCTCAAGCACCTCTCTTCTAGTACATGTGAGTGTCTACGTCAAGGCAATCAGTAGCATTTACTGTAGCATTCCGTGCCAACTCAAACATCTTCCAGAGGATGCAATATCTTCAATATGGTAGTCTACATGTGTGTAGCTCATTAGCCTTTCTAAAACAGCCCAACCTAAACAAAACCAATCAGACTTTCCACATCTAACACGCCTAGTTTCCAGGGCTGCTTCCATAGTTACTCACTCTTGCTAGACATTTGTTAAAATTAGGTGGGTGCTATGAGTGACTGTTTAACAACCAAAACAAATCTGAGGCATTCTCACTCAAAGCTTTCAAGCAGCATTTCTAACGATGAGGATAGAGACAGTTGATGACTTCCAGCTTTTTTTCCAGTGTTTAGTCTCAGTTGCACAGCGCTACTAAATTAGCTTAAAGAGGTCATTTCCTATTGACAACAAAGGTACTATGTATGCAGAGGTCAGTGCAGTTGGCAGCTGATGTGGTAAGGTCTATGTGGCCCCATCATCTGTGCTGACATCTGGACCGCATGTCTTCTACACTGAGGAGCCAGGGTCCAGAGTCATAATAAAAACAGGGCACTGGGGGTGGAAGTAGTCCAAGGACCCACAAGGGCATTGGTTGTAAAGAGAGAGAAAGGCTGGTAGGTAGTTCTTTAAACAGCATAACTAACCCATTTTTATGAGGGGCTACAATGTGCATGATAATTGAAATATGCACTTTATTGCATGCATTGTAATGAATAAACATAAGAAAAGATGAGAAAATTAAAACCAATAGAGAGCAAAAGGAGGAAACCAAGAAAAGCTCTACCATGATTTCTTAGACCCTTGGTTTTTTAAGGATGATCTCCAGAGGGATGGTGTGGCGAATGGGCGAGAGCAAGGAGAAGGATAAAGTCAGGAATGGAAAGCCAGTAGGATAAGTAAAGTAAGTGGGATGGGATAAAGTCAAGCCGGAAGGTTGCCGGTAATTAGCCATCTGAATGTCTCACGAAATACAGATAGCTAATACAAGCAGGAGTTTCCTGGGAGACAAATTAAAATAACACAGAAAGCCTTTGTAGGTCGCTGATGCTCCTCTATCTCAGGGATCAGATTAAGCATAGCTCCATGAAAATATTACTGATCTGATCGTGCCACGTGACTGTGGGATTCAGTGGTGATATTGTATTCTGCTCAAGGATGAATTCTATACTCTAGATACATAAACTGGTGGGTTACACGGCAGTGTACATAGACGTTGGATAACCTAGATTTTTTGAATGTACCTTTCATTCACAGTGGACCTAAAATGCTCTCACTATGGTTCATGACAGGAATTGTTTTTAGAGGTACTGAATATCACCTATACTGTCTGTTTTATAGATTTTATAGAACCCAAAGCAATAACAAAAAGTCAAGATTCTAGAAAAATCAAAATCATTTACATCCCGATTTATTCCCATTCCATCAGGGCAGGCAGGTTGCCTGTATATTGAGATTCTTCAGTTACCATGAGTCAACTGTTACAGTCTGTGATCAACAAAAATGCCTGTGGTAGAGACCATTATCTAGGGCCAACCTGCCATTTAAGGTTTACCGTCTTTTATCTGTAACTGTGAGCTGCATGTTTGTATGTGAGGCGTTACTCCTTGCATAAATATCGCTGTCATATGTCCATGCACACAAACAAACACCAATGAATCCTCACCAAACAGCTGTTCTTCATCACAGCCCTCACACTCTTGTTGGCAAATTTCCCACTTTGTCATCCTCATCCATCCCTCGGCTTAACAGAGTCTGAGAGAATCATTTGCTCCCCATTTTTATTTTCCCACCTTGGAGTGACAGGGACCATAACAGGATCATCCATCCCTCTTTCCTTCACTATCAGCTGCCCTACCTGCAGGAAGGAGGACTAAGGCAATCGCAGCTTTGTCACTATAACGACTTTCGTTTACATGTTGTGTCTGAAGAGATAAAGTTAGTGAATGATGTGAGTCTTGACCCTTTTTTTTTCCTTTTCTTTTTTTTTTAAATGCAGATTTACCAAGAATCTCAATAAATCAATTTTCTTATTAAGCTCTGGGGTCATAAAAGTCTATTTTAACAACATTATTAAAGTAGAAACAAGAGTAGGCTATCAATCAGTGATTTCAATGACTCATAAAGTAAGATGGAGAGAGGGGGTGACTTTGGGTTTATACTTGACGCAAGAGGTTGGCGACTTTCAGGACCAAAGTCCATAGCAACATTGGCTATATGTCTCTTAAACTAAGCCATAGACGTTCCACTTCCGGGATTCTCCGGTGCCGCCGGAAATTCTGCCAGATGTCCCTCATTTAGGCCGGATATCCCTTACCTTTGGCTTTCTTTGCGTTGGCATTTTAAACTCCGGTTGATTTCTGAGGACTATGGTGAACTGCTCCTCAGATCTCTGCAGGGTAAATCCAGACAGCTAGCTAGACTATCTGTCCAATCTGAGTTTTCTGTTGCACGACTAAAACAACCGTACACATGTTCCACCAAAACAAGTTCCTTCCCAAGGCTATTTTGCAGAGGCGCCGTTGCTCCGTCCGGCGCTAAGACGATTGTGATTGGTTTAAAGAAATGCCAATAAACCAGAGCATGTTTTTCTCCCATCCCAGAATGCTGTGTGGACTCACCAGACCCTCCTCTGCAGCGCTGTGGAGGAAGGTCTGGCAAAGTAAGAATAGCTAAGCCATAACTCCTTTGACACACAACTACAAATCCCGCTTGAATCTTTATTTTTGTCAATTTCTGATATTACAGAGTCATGATTTGATGGGATTTGTGGATCAAGTTATGTACCCCAGTTTAGCTGAAAATTCACAACTTTCACAAAAGAGATGTGAGATGCTGTTACAGATTACTGTGTACTTCTGCATTACAATCCTGTCATCCAACACTACATTGAGGGTTAGGAGTGTCTGTGGGATGCTAGTCTCGCTTTGCCAGACCCTCCTCCAAAGCACACTGAAGGAGGGTCTGACTACTCCACATAGCATTCGGGGATGGGAGGAAAACGTGCTCTGGTTTAATGGAATTTCTTTAAACCAATCAGAATTGTCATGGGCGGCGCTAAGCTCGGCACAGAGCCGCTGCAAAATAGTCGTGCGAGAGAAAACTCAGATTGGACAGATAGTCTAGCTAGCTGTGTCAATTTACCATGCAGAGATTGTAGGAGCAGTTAACCACAGTCCTCATAAATCCACCAAATTTAAAATTTCAACACAAAGAAAGTCCTGCATCAAACAATTAGCTTCCTGGCTCTCAGTGGAAACATGGAGACCTTTTAGCTTTCTGATCACAAACCCAGTAAAGGCAACAAGAGGCCAGTATGAGCTCCAGTATCTATGGAGAAATGTGAGAATGTCATAGTAATCTATCTCCAACCCCAGTGGAGAGGAGGATGAAGAAACAGTTGAGCTCCTTGGCTCGCTTTCACTCCCCCAGCCAATGCTTTTCTTTTTTGACCTTGCCAGCAGACCAGTAGGGATTCTGATTCCAGCTCTGTTGTGAGTCCGTCTAGAGCCACTCTACTGTAGATAAGGAGCCGGTCCAGGAGGGAAGGGTTTTCCAACAGCAAAGGATGACAGGGGTGAGATAAGGCACTCAGCATTCATCAAAAAGACATCAGAAATAGGAGAAAATAAATGGTGTGGAGGGTGATAGTGAATGATGCATTCTAATATCGGTAACACACCATTTTTCTAACAAGTGAAGGCAATACCAGGGAAAAGTAGGTTTCATTTTCAACTAATCGGTTACCCAAGACAGCAATGTTAACTTTTGGCATATACTGGTAGTTTCAGATGAAGATGTGGGGCCATTCTCTGCTTTTTGATTTTCAGTGGAAATGTCTCAGAAGGACAACACAGGGTTGTTGAAACTCCCACAACACAAAATGTTCCAAGTCTTACTCTGCCCCCTCTTTCTCAATGTCACTATCAGTGCATAGCATTCTGGTGCTTTTTCAAGCTGCCCTCTTTCTTCAGTGGCATAGCAAATAATTATTAACAGGATCAAAGCATATGAAAGGGCTTCTGCATCAATGAGGTTGAGCTTGTGGAGTCGGGTGACTGAAAGTGATAATGGCAAAGCACTGAATTGTTTTTGCCCTCTATATGCAGCGCTGGAGTATCTGAGCTCTGCAAATAATGCTGGTGGAATTGAGAAACGGTCTAAATTATTCAAAGGTAATGCGATTTCTGCTGGTGTTTTAATGATATTAAAGTTATTTTCCAGATTTATGCATTAAAAAAAAATAAACGTTGAGGCAATTGACGTCTCTGACTAAAAAGAATCCCTTAACCATGTCAAATTCATGAAACAATAAAAGGGAAACCCAAAATATCATTTTAGAGAGGCAATATAAAAATGACTAAGATATGCAGTACAGTCAAACATAACGGCCAGGAAAATTGGAAACAGCAGCATTGTATCCTGTGGAAATGTCCTTCCTCGAGGAAAACTATTATCTGTAACCAGCTCATTGCATGCTCCGCTGTATATCTCTGCCCACTATCAGATTCTCCTTAGTGACTGACAGTTACATGTGGATAGGCTGTGGAAGTACAGTATATACTAGTCTAAAGCACCCTGGCTTAGTTGGTAATATGCTCCACCAGCCGAGTTAGACTGGGACAAATTGACAAGTGTATGTGGATGCCTTAAGACAGTTAATGGATGTGATGTACACTGGTGCTTGTTTCCTGTAAGTGGTGAGCATTGGCTCTAGAGCCTGGGGGCTTGCAATCAAGCTAAAAGGTTGTTGACATGCAAAACCACTAGAGACCACATACATCAGCATGACAAACTGACTAGATGCAGTTCACTCAGTGGATGACTTGTTTGGTTGTAAAAGATAGGGGAGAATGATGAAATGCAATCCAGGATAATATTTTAGAGCACAGTGTGTGAGTGACACTTGGACAGGCTTTGATTCAATGATAGGCCTTTATTCGCATGTCAAATGGGACAAAACACTATTGGGGAAGTATATCAGAGGTGTGCTTGAACACTCACATTCCTTAAGGAGATGGTAAAAAACCTTGAATGACAAATGCTAAAGTGACAGGAAGCCAGGGGTCAGTTAGCTTAGCCCAGATCCTCCCTTGGCACTTTTTAATTTTAAATAAGCAAGCTCTATTTTGATGCTTTTTATGCACTCTGGCACCTTTTTTACATTTACAAGTTGCAAAAAAATGTCCCAGTATGAATTTATTTTCATTGTGAATTAGAAAATGGTCGGCACCCAAATCTAGTCCGCAGGCTGTTAAGTTTAGTATCACTGTAATACGGCAACCAACTTCCCCAAAACTGAAGATGGTCAGCAAAATATCCAACAAAATGGGGAGGCTTTTTAAAGTACATAGGCTAACTGGTATGACTTGAATTGATTTGGTGAGATAATATAACAGGAAAGCAGGACTTTGAGCTTTTTTGTTGTGCGTATGTTTAATATGTTTTGTAATTTTGCTATTACTTTATCTTTGTCTTTATAACAAATGTAATGAATCAGAAAAAAAGGCAGGCAAATGAAGACTTGTACCTGAGCGAGGACACTCAGCTTTGGGATTGCTGAATAGTAAATACACTTACATTGTAAAAGTAATGACCGGTGCTTCACAATTTCAACCTACAGCCCAGTTTTCTTTTCTAAGTGCGTTGAAATAGTCAAACAGTTAGTGTGCCTAAAAAGACAAAATGACTTCATTGTAAATTTAAGGAAGGTCTAGTCAAAATCAGGAAACTCTGAACTAACAATAAACATCACTATCGAAGTTTAACTTGACATGTTATTATTATTGTTCGTAATTTTACTTCAACACACATCTGACACACCATCCCTCAGGTTTCATAAACGTTACACTTTGCTCAGACTGAATGCAAAGAACTCGATGGAGCGATGTGAATGGATCCGCTCTGGGTTAAGCAGACTGAGGTGAAGATGTGTCTAACTGAGGGAAACAATGTTGTAAGCTGAGTAAAAAAGGGGGCGGGGGAGTTGAATGTACAGATGGAACATAAAAGGAGACGGCCTGGAGGAAAATAACAATATCAAATGAGTTCCTGGTAAGTCTGAATCTGAAATTGTAACAAAACAAATATGGAGTAGGAGTGTGTTCAAGACTAAGAGGAAAAGAGCAGGGGTGCAACAGGCGTAATGCTGGCATGCTTAAGAAACAGCATGTTTTCTTTAATGGTTTATAACAACACCACTGCAATAACCACGTAATATAAAGCCAGGGTGCAATTTGTGAAAAAAGCAGAGAAGGGGGTTAAATTATGCACAACAAAACAAAACAAAACATGCAAGAATGAAATCCCCCTTTCAATCCCATGGATACAGTGCCACTCGGCCAGGCATTCCAAAACACTTAAATATGCACTTCAATTTTCAAAGGAAAATAAACTTAAAATGAAAAAGCACAAGGTGGTGTCAACGTAAAACACAGCGCTTTCAGGCCGGAGAGCGGAGTTCACTTCTCGGCGAAAACAAAATACTTTCACCAAGGGTACACACGTTCGTTCCTCAGGAATGTCTTAATCCAAACCATGATCTTTTTCCTGAACTTAACTAGTCGTTTTGGTGCCTAAACTTAACTGTCATCGCCACAGACGCTCACTTTTTCTGGCTTAACTCCACTACCATGGCCCCTGAAAGGACCGTCATCTGTTGGTGCCTGTAGCCGGCTCACAGTTACCTATTGACGGCTAAACAACTGCCGCTGGTAGCCGGCGTCCCGGAGATTTGTAGCGGCTAAATACAACCAGCAACTGCCGCTCGGATTTTATCATTCAATCGCACTATAGATTGTTCATGTTACAGCACTTTACTTAGTTTAAAATACTTCTATTTTAGGTATATAATATATGGTCTATTGGTGAAGTAGCATTGATCACTATGAGGTTGGGGGGGTACCCCCCAGGAAAATCACACCCTGTCTAAAGCCATCAGCTTATGCTAGGCATTATCTGATGATGAGATACATATGGGGGAGTGTGATTAATTTGTCTTCCCTATAAACAGAGATAGATATTATATTTATAACATTACATAATTTACAAGGTAATTCAACTCTACACAAGCCTCTGTGCCTTTACTTCTCAAGAGCGTGGCCATGATTTAAAATTAATATTTCACAGGGCCATTTGATCCTATTAAATAGTAACAATGACAAAATCGCAGAATCGTTCCCACTTTCAGGGCAAAGGCCAGCATTAGAGAGCAATGACGCCAGATCAGCCTTGATGCATTTCACTCAGCCAGGATGGGCATTATGTCATAAAGTATTCAGGAGAGAGGGATATTTATAAATTATTTATTTTATAATAGCCGAACCCGAGTCAAGAACATAAAGTGGGAAGAGTGATGAAATAGTTTCATATATAGTTTTTCTATCAATCTGTCACCATAAAATACTGAGTCATAGTTTAAGTATAGTATATTATCTAATAGGGCAGGGATACTCAACTTGCTTTGCCCAGGAGGCCAGGGGTCAGTTAGCTTAGCCCAGATCCTCCCCTGGCACTTTTTATTTTAATAAGCAAGCTCTATGTTGATGCTTTTTAAGCACTCTGGGACCTTTTTTACATTTACAAGTAGTAAATAAATGTACTAGTGTGAATGAATTTATTTTCATTGTGAATTAGAAAATAGTTGGCAGGCAACCCGGCACCCAAATCTAGTCCGCAGGCTGTAAGTTTAGTATCACTGTAAAACGGCAACCAACTTTCCCAAAACTGAAGATGGGCAGCAAAATAACCAACAAAATGGGGAGGCTATTTAAAGTATGTAGGCTAACTGGTTTGACTTGAATTGATTCTGTGAGATAATATAACAGGAAAGCAGGACTTTGATCGCTTTTGTTGTGTGTATGTTTTTTTTTAAATTTGCTATTATTTTATATTTGTCTTTACAACAACAGTAATAAATCTGAAAAAAAGCAGGCGAATGAAGACTTGTACCTGAGCAACTCACTAAGGACAAGATCTACTAAGCCTGTTTTTCTGTCATCTTATTTATTCATCAGCATTTGAAACAGGATGCACTATGTCCTTTGTTCTGGTGAAGGATAACAAAATAAAGCCAAACTTCAGCATCAAGATGTTTAAAAAAAAAATGAACTGAACAAACGACAAGCATCGACACAATAAAGTATTAAGAAAAAATAAAGGAGGGTTGTGTAAAGGAGAGCTATGAATGCAAGCAATAAAAGTGCATAGCAACTAAGGGTGTCACGATATCGATTTGAAATCAAAATTGACCGAAATTAAGTCACAATCTTGAATTTCGAATAAAAAAATGGAATCGTCGATACTGCCACGGCCCCATGTCACGTCCGGTCGGCTTGCCAAGCGGAAAAAAAACCACACGTGTTGAAGTGCTGCGAGTCAGTCAACCTCCTCTAACTTAGCTACAGCCAGTCAAAAGATAGCATGGCAACTGCAGATACAGGAGACCCATCGACAGAACTTGAGCCCCCTCCTCTTTCACTGAAGTCACCGGTATGGAAGTATTTTAGATTTCCAGTGAGTTATGTTGACAACGTTTGCATTGTCGACAAAAAAAAAAAAAGGTTTGCAAGCTCTGCTATGTGCGTGTACCATATTCTGTGTGTTTACCATTGCACATTAGCCTAGCAGATAGCAGAGATTCCTTCTGCTTATAGCTTAATCCCAATTTCTTTTTAACACTTATTGATAAATTGTCAAGTTTCCAATTGACTGAATATATGTTATTGTTACATTATGTTGTTAATACATGTTTTAAATTTGACAATGTAGTGTGGTTCATTGCAAACAAAGGTCAGATATTATATTGCATAAAAGTCTAGTCTAAAAATAAATAATAATGTAAAAATCGATTTAGGGGCGACACCCCTAATAGCAACAATAGTAGGAGAGTACCAAGCAGTTACAAAACAGTTACCTAAGGAACCAATGTGGTACACAGTGTCACACCTGCCTCGTTAGGCCACAGGAACACCACTAACTAATTAAATTAAACTCATCCCACCTGTAGCTCGTCAACAGAAGTGACATCATAGTGAAAACAGCTGAGCTTCATTAGCGCTTAAGACTGTATTCATATTCTAATCAAATTTGAGGAAAAAGCAAATCTGTAACACTAACTATATTTCGTGTGTGCTAGTTGCCACCAAGCTGCCTTCTTTGACAACTCATCTGTCTCGTTGTCACTCCATCAAGCATGTAAAACTAAGCATACTACTAGAGAAAGGAGCAGAAAGTCTGTGATTTTCCAAAGCAAAAATAGCAAACAAAAATGCCTACTGATCTTCCTGCAAGCAGTGAATAGGCTTGTTTGAGATGAACCAGGACTGCGCAGAATCACCCGGGGAAAAATAAGAAGAAGCACTGTCTGTCTCGCGCATTCATGTGTGGGCTTGGGCCGCTGTTCCATAAACGAGAGAGACAGAGAGAGAGAGAGAGAAAGAGAGAGAGAGAGAGAGAGAGAGAGAGAGAGAGAGAGAGAGAGAGAGAGAGAGAGAGAGAGAGAGAGAGAGAGAGAGATAGAGAGAGACAGAGAGACAGAGAGGTCTACAGTCTTTAAATGAAGTTTTACAGTCTAGGTCTTTGTAATGTGTAGGTATGTCAATCTTTTAAAATACATGTGTGAAATAAATATGCCTATACAAGTAGTTATGTCTCCCATAGTATTGGTTTGGCCCCTTTTGGACATAATGCACAGAAATAGATGTTCAAATATATTTAGGAGGAATATTTGGACGTACTTCTCGGCCAATTTTGACAGCCCTGGGTACTTGAGCCTCTAAAATGTACATTTACAAAATCAGTTCTTCTACATTTTATTTTAGTTATTAGTTGTCCAGCCATTTATGTCTGCAAAGAGATGCAATGTAAAAATAGCTAAATGACACAAAACAAACAAGGCAAATAAGATGGGAAAGAATCTGGCATCATTCAGTCAGAGCAAGACTAAGTCAGTTTAGAGATTCATTCTAAATATATGTACAGCTACACAGGAGCAATCTGTTAGTGATCATGAGCATTGTAATGACGTCTACACACTGAACACCAGGATCAGCTATGTGTTATCAGTTCTTTCCATGCTCCAGTTTAGATTCCCGCACTTCTGTAATCTGTTAACAACTTGTTTGGGCTGATTTAACAGAGCATGATAGGGTCAACTTGCCCAATAACCTGTCAGCACTTTATCAGCCTCAGACCAGGAAATCTTGATATGCCATACATCACAATGCATTACTTTACTTTACATTGTATTCCATCATAAGTTGGAAGGCTTTTCAGTGTACAACATTTATTGTAATGTCCATTTAGAGAAAAAAAAAAAAAAGAATAATTCTGATTTATATGGTACTTTTCAGTAAAATACAATGCAGGGAAACCATACTATGCTAAGGACGTATGTACTCAGAGTACTGTTAAGCACAGAACATACTTAAACCAACAGACTATAAGCCATTTGGTACATCATATCTACTAAGGGTGTCACGATTTCGATTTTAAATCGAAATCGACCGAAATTAAGTCACAATCTCGAATTTCAAATAAAAAAAAATGAAATCATCGATGCTGCCACGCCCCCATGTCACGTCCGGTCGGCTTGCCAAACGGAAAAAAAAAAAACATACGTTTAGCCTGCTCGAGGTAGTCCATTTCCTGATTGATTCTACCATTGCTCCAGTGGAGGTGCTAATGAGCTAGATTACTACACACACAGTAGCAGAAGAAGACCAGCTACACACAACGGAGCATAGACCGATCACACTCAGCTTGAGCGAAGCGCTGCCGGCACGAATGAGGTAAAACAAAACAGGAGTGAGTCGATTCATTCTCCCGGTTCAGTGACACTACTCGGGTTAATTAACCGGCTCGTCGGTCAGTTCGTCAACACTAGTGTTGAAGTGCTGCGAGTCAGTCAACCTCCTCTAACTTAGCTACAGCCAGTCAAAAGATAGCATGCCAACTGCAGATGCAGGAGACCCATCGACAGAACTTGAAACCCCCCCTCTTTCACTGAAGTCGCCGGTGTGGAAGTATTTTGGATTTCCAGTGAGTTATGTTGACAACGTTCGCATTGTCGACAAAAAAGCCACAGTTTGCAAGCTCTGCTATGTGCGTTTACCATATTCTTCCACTGGCAGCACGGCTAACATGGCAGTTAATCTGTGTGGTATATGTTCAACTGTTCGGAAACAGTTTGTTAAGACACTTAATTGTTCAGAGAAGACTATGGACATAGCTGTTTTATCGTTTTTTTGTTTGTTTTGTTGTAAACTTGAATGTCATCTTCTGTAAAGAAGACTGCAGTTACAAAAGAGAAACAAGATGGCAGGTTATAGATATAACTTATTGTTACATTATGTTATTAATAAATGTTTTAAATTTGACAATGTGGTACACTGCGAACAAAGGTCAGATATATTGCATAAAAGTCTAGTCTAAAAATGGCATAGCAACCTGTGCTTAAAAAAAATAAATAAAATAAATGTAAAAATCGAGAATCAAATCCAACCGTGACCTTAGAATCGAAAATGTAATCAAATCGAGGATTTGGACAATCGTGACACCCCTAATATCTACACATACTTGCTTTAAGCGATCACCTCATTCCAAACTTCTAATCTATGCATCATGTTCTCCTTATGTTGAAAATATAACTGCCATTATCTGTAGATTTTCCACTTCCCCCAGAATTTCTGGTTTTTGCACATTAGTTGAACACTCTGTCCCTCTGCAGGCTTGTTAACATTTCAAAGAAATCTTTGGCACTGCATTCACTGGAATTCAATACTCTCTGTGGATCAACTTTCAAGACAAGGGCACATTTTTAGAGAGGAATCAATACCCAAAGTAAAAACAACGAGTTCCTATCAACAACCGTTGGGAGAAGTGGACAGAGGAAGAAGGAGGGATGACAGGAAAGATAGAAGAGGGTCATGATTGTTAAGTATAGAATAATGCCCTCTTCATAGTCCGCTCATGTTGGCTTCCTGCTCCTGGCTGATTGCAGCACAGCTCTGAGGTCCTGTCTTAAGACAAAATACGTGATAAGAACCTGTGAAGTACCCTCTGAGAAACAGAGAGTGACACAAGAGGGAAACTTAATGAGGCAGAGACAAAGAGTAGAGATGCTAAAACATTGGCGGGGGATACAAATAATGACAAAAGTGTGTGTGTGTGTGTGTGTGTGTGTGTGTGTGTGTGTGTGTGTGTGTGTGTGTGTGTGTGTGATTGTGTGTTTGTGTGTGGGGGATACTCTTTCTCCCATGTTTTGTCTCTTCAATGGATTACTGGATGTATGCTAACCAAAGGCAGGGGAAAGGGAGACTTCCTGTACAGTAGTATGGTGCATACATCATTTAAAAAAACTAGACAATGAAAATCATTTCCAGGCCTGCAGGCACGCACGATGATTAACAAAAGGGTGATATTTTTAAATCAAACCCTTGTGCAGGGATAATAACTACAATTCTAACATGTAAATTAAGCATTCTGGTGCTCTCTGAGATGTTAAAAGAGGAAACATGTTCACATTGTTCATTACAGCTGCTGTAGGTATCTTGCAAAAAGGTCAAAAAACGTTAACAATTGTGCAACCCCTGCCAACTCATCCACGGCATAGAGCAGACATCTCCAATGCTGGTTCTTGCCACTTTGCCACGCATCTCCTTTTTTGGCCATATTTTCTAAATTGACCACTTCTCTCTCTGCTAGACTCGAGGATGGCTGGAAGTGAATCTCCATCATTTCAGTGCAACACACAGGCCATTTCACGAAACAACATTTGATGTGTGTCAGTAGATACACATACTAAACACACCATACAAGGCACAATAGCAGGGACGCGCCGGTCTGGGGAGCAAATATTTTTTCTGGAGAGTGTTGGGGAAAAGAACACCGACATGCAATCCTGAAGCATAAAAACACGTCAACATGATTTTTAATAGAAAACTAGAAGGGCACTCTGAGAGCGCAGACCTAAAACACAGAGCGGAACCGAAAACATAACCTCCTTGGCGGAGGTAACAATAAGTGCAGGTGTTTTGACGCACCAAATATGCCACAAGATCTACATATTTCATGCAAATGCCGTATTTTTCATTTAAAAGGGAATTTCAACAAAAAGTGATGAGTTTGCAGGTCTGAATCTGAAGCTGAATAGATAGATTTCTAAATAATCGCAGAAAGCTGGGTCTGCTTTGACACTCAAAAGGTAACGGATAGTTCTTCCATAAGTGGCAGAGGGAAAGACCGGTAATGAAAAAAGAAATGGTGAGACTGCATGCCAAAGACATCGTGTCCCTTTCTGAATTAAAAAGTCACACACGGCTGTCCACAAGCAGAATACTTTGACCCTCATAAGTGCTATAGATGTGATGACTGAGTCATCACAAAGCGTAGCTAGACATCAAAATCCACCAGCGCTGCTCCTAATGCATAGAAATGAAGTCATTAGAACAGTGAGCGAAGGCAATCCCTGCTGCGCTTTACAGCCTGGTGTCGCTCAATTCTATTTATAGGATGTCAGGCTTAAATTAGCCCTTTGAAGTTGAATTCGTAATATTCACTGGGTACCAAATAATGAGGGAAGTCACGTGTAGCTACGCTGTGGATCACTATAAAAGCAGGATTTGATTCAAGCAGCACTGCACATACAATTTAAAAGAGCAGTGTGGAAAATGAAACAAGTTTTTGGATAATAGGGCTTTCTAAAGACAAGTTTGCAAAGGAAAATTCTGCCAGATGCTTTTGCATGTTATATGTGTGTTTGCTTCAGTTCTGTCAAGCAGTAAGACAATCTAGCTAGGAAAGGCAAAAACAAATGCTGCCCTTTTCTATGTCCTTTCAATCATTTACTTACGAAAAGTATACCGCCACACTCATATTTCCAAACTAAATTAATACTCTTTTTTGGAAAGATGATTTTTAACACTAGAACCAACAACAGCTGTGAAATAATAATAAATAATGTCATACAACAGGGTTTGCATTATATTGTTCAGTAGGGGTGGGTGAAAATAAATAGATTCCCATTAAAAAAAAAAAAAACATGATTCTCAACGCCAGAGCATATGTTTGTAATAGCTTTAGTAAGTAATGTGATATTGTGATATTGCCTGAACCACAAGGGCACAGAGACAGTGTACAACATGCACATGCTAGAGTCATCTTGTGGCTTGTCTTCAAAAAAGGCATTTAGGCGCATTATGGATTTAATGAGTTAATTAGCTTTGCGAGACAAAGGTGAAGTATTATATGAACACCTCATACCCCATCACCTACAGATTAACAAGCACCGAACTCCATCACTAACAAACCGGCTGACCAACACACACTGCAGCATTTTAGACAACTTCAACAAACTTTGGAGGGGCGAAGAAAATAACCCGGTCCAGAGTCTGTTTTATTTCACAAGTAGTGCGCCCGCACAACGTTTTGGATAACTATAGCTTTTCCCAGTAGTAGTGTTGCAGCACTCCACTGTCAGAGGCAAAAAGTTAATAACACAGCAGAGCCTTCCACTCCCCATTTTAATCCAGGACACACACACCAACTTCTGTTTGTTTGTTTTTTTAAACAACATTGAACCAGCAATGTTAGTCAGTTTACAGATTCATTATTTTCATACAGGAGGAAGGCTGTTCATGCTTCCAAGTAAATGCAGAAAATTAAATCATGACACCAAAAATCGAAGAATAAAAAAAAAAAAAAAAGAATAGTTTATATAATAGGGTATAAACCTGAAGCATTACAAACCGTTACAAACCATAACTTCAGACCTGTGAAAGCCTCTGTAGACCTGCTTGGTTGCTTGGCTCTGGTCTGAAATTGTTTACTCTGATGCTTGCACATCTATGCTGCCGAGAAATATTTCAACTTTACCAACCTTGCATTCCATCAACAGCTGAGCTTGTGAGAGACATGCAGCAACAGGACGCCACAACACAGCCAGATCCGTGGACCAGGCAATGAAGGCTTTAAAAGCCGTATCACGTTGCAACCTGACAGTGTTTGGGGATTCATAACAGTATAGCTCTGAATTGCTGTCAGTTTTACCTTTTTAAAATGTCATGATGAGTTTAAACCACTGCAGTCTGTTTGGTTCAGTTTAGTTTATTATAGGATCCCCATTAGCTGTGCCCTTAAGCACAGCTACTCTTCCTGGGGTCCACGTTTAAAAATATATATTGAACATTACAGTCCACATAATTCCATACATTTAAGAACATACATGAAACATTACTCAACATCTAAAACATACATTTAATATTACAATCAACATCACTAAACACATTTAAAGCATACATTAGTCTATATGAAAAGATAAACAAAGATTCCTGAAATGCCTGGCAGTCTACAAATATGATGCTCCAAGATCTTTTTAAATTTCATCTTTAAATATTGATCTCTTTGATGATTTAGTCAATAACAATGGTAAAGAATTCCATGTTTTCATCGATCTATAGATCACAGTACGTTTTAAGAAATTAGTATTTGCCCTGGGGAGTAAAAACCGGCCTTCTGTTGCCTGTCTGGTGGCATATGTATATGACTCCAAATTGTGTTTTAATTGTCTATACTGATATTATGAAATATTTTGTGATTGTAAAACTTTCCATGTTGACAATAGAAGGGCAACGATTAATCTGTCTTCAACTTTTAGCCAGCTAAGATGAGAATGCATACTATTGATGTAAGCGTTGTACGGACACTGGTGAGCAATGCGTGCCACTTTATTCTGTACTAGCTGAAGTTTCCTTAAATCCTTTTTTGGGGCATTCGGCCATATTATCTGGCAGTAGTCAAGCTGGGAAAGAATAAGAGTATTCAGTACAAGTTTGGTTAAATCATTTGTAAAGTATTTTCTGCATCGCCTTACTAACGCTAATGCATTGCCAATTAAATTAACAATACTGTTGATATGTTTTGACCAGGACAATTTGTTGTCTAGGGTAATGCCCAATAGCTTAGTTTCCTTCAATTGCTGGATTGGTGTTTTATTTAGAAAGAGTTTGAGCTCCGGCTCTCGCCTTAAAGAATGATTTGAACCAAATACTGTACTGTGCTTTTTGTTTTGGCTGCATTAAGCATCAATTTGTTTTCACGGATCCATTTCCCAATAATAGCTAGTTCCCTGCTCAAGATGGCAGTCAGATCTTCAGGTGTTGTTGCTGATGTATATACTGTAGTATCATCTGCATATATCGTTAATTTAGCATTTTTTAGTACAAGAGGCAAATCATTTGTAAAAATGGAATACAAAAGGACCTAGGCAGCTCCCTTGAGGAACTCCACATTCCACAAACACCTTGTCTGAGTAGCTACCATTAAAGAAGACTCTTTGTGATCTGTTTACCACATAGCTTTCCATCCAGCTAACTGCAGATGGTCTAAATCTGTAACACTCAAGCTTTTCAATAAGAAGCTCATGGTCTATAATGTAAAATGCTGCTGTAAAATCTAAAAGGACTGCTCCACAGATCATTTTGTTGTCTAAATCTTTGTACCAGTCATCTGTCATTTGCACCAGAGCTGTACATGTAGAGTGTTCCTTTCTGTATGCATGTTGGAAGTTTGTAATTAGATTATTTACTAAGAGGTATTATTGCATTTGATCAAATATTGCCTTTTCAAAAGATCTTACTTAGTGCTGGTAACAAGCTTATGAGACGACTAATAGGGGCACTAAAAGACTTTTTCCTATCTTTGGGCAGTGGAATAACTTTTGCTTCTTTCCATGCCTGTGGAAACGTTTATAGTTTAATGCTGGTATTCAGTATGTGACTTATTGGGGATGCAATATGATCAGCACCTCTAAACCAATGGAGTGCCGTCTCCAGGTAGGGAATGAGTCCTTAGTGAAGTGAAGGAGTTCAAGTACCTTGGGGTCTTGTTAGCGAGTGAGGGGACAATGGAGCAGGAGATTGGTCGGAGAATTGGCGCAGCGGGTGCGGTATTACATTCAATTTATCGCACCATTGTGACGAAAAGAGAGCTGAGCCAGAAGGCAAAGCTCTCAATCTACTGGTCAGTTTTCGTTCCTACCCTCACCTATAGTCATGAAGGCTGGGTCATGACCGAAAGAACAAGATCCAGGGTACAAGCGGCCGAAATGGGTTTCCTCAGGAGGGTGGCTGGCGTCTCCCTTAGAGATAGGGTGAGAAGCTCAGTCATCCGTGAGGAGCTCGGAGTAGAGCCGCTGCTGCTTCGCGTCGAAAGGAGCCAGTTGAGGTGGTTCGGGCATCTAGTAAGGATGCCCCCTGGGCGCCTCCCTAGGGAGGTGTTCCAGGCACGTCCAGCTGGGAGAAGGCCTCGGGGAAGACCCAGGACTAGGTGGAGGGATTATATCTCCAACCTGGCCTGGGAACGCCTCGGGATCCCCCAGTCGGAGCTGGTTAATGTGGCTTGGGAAAGGGAAGTTTAGGGTCCCCTGCTGGAGCTGCTACCCCCGCGACCCGATACCAGATAAGCAGACGAAGATGGATGGATGGATGGCAATATGATCTATGGCCATTCAAATCAGTTCTATCTATATTATCAGTCCCTGGTTGTTTTGTCATTCTGTCTGTCATGTGACTTGAGATCAACATCTCAAGTCCTGTTTTTAAAAACAGGGAATACTAGCTTTAGGGCTCAGCAGTTGTTAAGATATAGGTGAGTTACAGGTATAGACTGTCAAAATGTTTATAGAAATGTTTAGTGCTGACACAATAATCCTGACTAAATTAAGGAAAATAAAGTAAAACACTGTGGCGGCCAAGTGTTCTTAGCAAGCCATGTTTCATGCTATATGCCATATTATCCGGGGATTTTGTGTAACAGTAGATGATGAAACAAGGCTGCCAAGGAGGCTGCTGCTGCCAACTGTAGCTAATGATCCTTGAACAGATTTAACTTCCATGAGCAGAAGAACAATATCTACTGTAAGTAGCCGAATTGCTTGCAGCATGAGGACAAGATAAAAAAAAGATGATGGTGATATGTGAACTGCCATTTCTCGATTGTATCTGGAAACTAAGCACACTGTCAACGATGGTAAATAAGAGGACATGTTAACTTCACTGCTTCTAGAAATTCCTTTAGTTTCCATGAGAGGGACTGACTGCACATCAGTTTTTCATAAATAAAGTTTTCCAATGCCATTTTTCTTGTTGCACCGTCATTCTAGCTCCTTCCACCTTTGATCCTTGAGGTATGCACTTTGTGACAAATTCAATTCAAACCAGTAGTGGGTGGGGATTGAGCACTGGGAAGGTGCTTCATCAGTCCACAATTCACAATGGATGTCCAAGAATGCAAAAAGATGGGGTGACCAAAATTTATATTGAGCAGAGTGAAGGGGAAGATATAAACAAGTTCTCCAAGGTTTGGAAAACAGGACAGGAATGCTAGCTCTAATAATGGTTTATATTATCGCTATCAAAGGCAGTTAGTTAACTTAGATGGCTTAAAATAACTTTATAATGACCATTTCATATAATAGAACATGTACAAGTCCAATACAGAAATGTTAGAATTGATAAGACAAAATGATTTAGTGAGGCTGCTCTACTTTTCATCATTAAAATGGTCATTCAAATTGTAATGATTCATTTTGTTCAAATAACGTTCATCTGCTCTGGTCATATTAAGACAAACTTTCCTACTACTGAAAAGTATGTGCACTCATCTACCAAAAAAACTGCAGTGAATAAAATACTTTATCAGGGATTCATCTAACTTAGCACCAAGTTTCTTTTTCACCTTGATGGGATGTTGAAAGAGATATTATATTTCGGTAATTTGTTAACCCTGTCCCACTTTTCTCTCCTAAAATAGTTTCCACTTTTTCCCCATCCCCTGCCAAGCTCTCTAAAATCTAATTTAATTTTGTCCATTTGGCATCTGAAGACAGATTTGGCTCTGTGGGCCTCCTGGCAAGAGGTAATACACAAGGTTTTCAAAGAAAAGGGACAGACTATCAATCCACAGACAGAAAGTTATTACCCTGTGACATTGGAAGGAAACAATCATAATCTTGAGACGTAACGTAGCAGTTTACAGATTAGTCCTCATCCCTCTAAAAAACAAAAGCATTCTTTGGATTCAACTTTCTCTTAAGGGTCCACAGTGATATGTGATTATTTTCTGTAGCTTCTTTCATTGTTTGTAGTCTTGAACTGACACAAGATAAAAAATATAAAATTACAAATACAGTATACATTTCATATTCATTTAAATACGTTCGTCTGCCTCCGGCTATTTGCTTAAACATGTCAAGATGACAGACTTCTGCCATTACTGCAGGGCTCGACGGTAACCGTTTCATGGCCTCTGGTTGCCCCCTTTGGCAACCACCTGTTCAATATTTGTGTTTTTTTTAAATATATAAAAACAGATCAAGACCTACAAAACTGGAAAATCTTATTTCAAAAGTCAATATTTGATTTGGTTGTCTCCGTAAAGTTTAAACACTAGCTACGTTCATGCGCAACATAACATTTCAGCTGTTGTGCGACCACTTTCCACACACATGCATTTGCAGTGAAAAGATACAGGCAACTCAATTTTCTGTTCACGTTAACGGCGCATGTTAAAATCTGGTGCTAATATGGCACCGGTGCCCAGTATCTACCGGACGGAATAGCAACACGGATTTTGGTGCCTCATTATGGTGCCACTTAAATGTCTGCGCTGCTCTCTGATGTCAAGCCTGGCAACCACTTTAAAAAGTTAGCGTTGAGCCCAGTACTGGCCTTAAAATAAGAGGCATCCATTTTCCACTAAATGTGGCTGAATGTGAACTTACTTTTTGCTTGCTTTTCAACCCAAATGATCACTAGTTACTAGTGCTGTCAGTTAAACGCGTTATCAACGGCGTCAATTTTTTAAAATCACAAGATTAACGTTCTTTTTGGCCTGGCAAACTTTGTAGTTTTTCTCACATGCTGTTGCAACAACTAGTAACGTTAAAACAAACTACAACACCACACCGGATCTAGCTAGACCGGAATCAAAACAAAAAGACACGCCACACACCATGCGCACACACTTGTTTGGGCTTGCAAGCCAGCCAAAGAGTAGTAGACTAACGTTAGGTTTTGAGTGGATAGCGAGCGTGAGAAGCCATAATGGATGTCAATAATATTCTAAATGGAAAGTTTACTTTTAAAAAGTTGTCGAGGTGGACAGTAGTTTCACGCATACACCGCCTGTATGACACGGAGAAAGCAGCCCAACCGGAACTGCTGCAAAGTGCAAATACTGTCTCATTAACCGGTGATCACTGGATGTCAGTGAGTAATCAAAATTATTTAGAAGTTACTGCACACTATATACTGTTACTATATATTGACTATGTATATCAGCATACGGTTTTAGGACTGTGTTGTTTGTATCGTTTTTTGGACTGTTTTTGTCATTTGGGACATTGTCCACTCCCTTTTCTGTCCAGGAGAATTGTTACATTCTTTATTAGAAAAACGTAAAGGTTACAAATGTCCTGCTGTGGCAACCGGTTTTTGGACCATTTTGTTTGTGCTGTATAAGCAAAGTGTCAGTGTTACATCTCAGTTAGGTTAGGTACTTGTAGGAATTGTGCAATAATGACAGATTCACACATTTTTCTTTTGTTTACAGTAATGTATTACTGTACTTAAAAACAGTCCTGAAATGCAAAATAATAGAATTTTATTGATGTGATAAAACGTGATTAATCGTGATTAACTACAGAAATTTGTCGATTAAAAAAAAATGTATCGTTTGACAGCCCTACTAGTTACATTGTACATGTTGGGAAATAAAGAGGTTTTATTTTTACGCTGTCTGAGCTATGATGAGGAAATACAAGGCGTCTTTTGCAGCAGAAAATGTTCTTCTGAGTGACAACTGTAATCATAATATCTTACAGCCAAAGCTTAAACCCTAATGAGCCTGATTGTGTAAGTTTATCCCCATGGTACAATAACAGAAACATAGAAGGTGCAATTCTCCCAAAAAAATCTTCTTAATCTTAGTCTTAATCATCTCTCATTCTTTCTCAATGACATAGCTTCAGTGTTAACATCTTGATGACATTAACAGTTCAGGTCCCCCATCTGCTTTCTGCCTTTGTTGGAGACACATTCATTTTTCAAGGCTGTCCATCTTTATTACACAAATAGTCAGCCGTGTCATAACTGCTTGAACTAAATGGCAATATGAAAATATGATTGATGAATAAAATTGACCAAAGTGATTTTTCTTTCAGCCTGGCTAATCAGGTACTGTGTTCAACTGACTCCCTTTATACTGCACCTTTACTTTAGTGAATTTCTCAACTAATGCACTGCAGTACATTACATTAATACTCAGTGACTTTGTAATGCATACAAAATTGAGATTTAGTCAAAAACACAACTATATACTCTTGCTCTGTAACCCACAGACAAAGTGGCTACAAGTAACAAAATAAACACAGTTAACAAACTCCTAGGAATATTGTACATACAATACATTAAAACCTGTGCAAAAATTCTTCTCAAGTTTAATTTATATCCAAAAAAGTCCAAGAAAAACAGTGACTGACTGATTTCTGCAACTCCTCGGTATCCTTCAGTGTACTAGAGTGCTTGCTTAAAATACAGATAACACAACCTAAAAAAGCAATTTGCAAAACAAATCAAGTTGACTTGGCTAATGTTAAATTGAACTGTATGCATTAAACTCATGTGTCATCATCAGACTAATTCAAGTTCTTCAAATCCAAGGACTGACTTTGCTGTATGGGGCTGTACTGTATATATCAGTGAGCAGAACATTGTATAGGATATTGTCCGATTCAACAAAATGGAAAGAGAGAAGGTGACCATTCTGACATCACCTTGGGGGTTGACTGACGGTCTGAGGTGATCTATCACCACGTATTGTCTTCTCCACCAAAATCTCTCAATCCCAGGCATAAATTGGACCAAATTAGAGCGAAAATGATCAATAACAGAGCAGGAGTGCCGGGTGAGGGCCAAGAAGTGGACTCCCATGGATTGAGGGTACCAAATATGCTTTACACTACAGATGAAATATTACCCATTAGCTCAGATGCTCAATTTTCATACTCATCAATAATGCATGCAGTATGGATGCTTTTCTTCCCTGCTAACTGACCGAAGGAGGAAATACGTTTGTGTGGAAAGTGGAAGGTCAGCATTCAGAGTAAACCCTTTAGTGCAGCTCCAATCTTTCAATCCCCACCATATTTTTTGGGGTGGAACTAAGTCATCTGAATAATTTTCAGTTATTAATGTCCAGCTAAATTTACAAAATAATGAGGTATATCTCAGATTTGACAGACCCCAAATATTAGACTGTCAACTTCTTAACTTCTCAAGGTAAAGCCTTTTGTGGGATTGTTTTCTTAAATACTGACTTGAAATATTTAAGATGATTTAAATATGTTAAGACTTTTGAATAGATTTAATCATCTATCTTTCTCAAAAGAAAGTTTATAATATGCAGCATTAGTATGAAGCTACTGCAGGTCAAAGAAAATATGATCCTGACAGATGTCAGAAGTCTGGTACAGAGGAAGGCATTCACCCTACCCGTCAAGTTTCAGAGAGCTGGCATGTAAACACAGCTGAAAAAACATGCAACAGAGGGTGGGGTGAACAGGGTCTGGCCGGGTGTAGAGGAGTCACAACAAGGCAAGATTACATATGGAACAGACAAACTCAAGTCTCCTCTCTCATAACATCCACCCAGTTGACAATGGTCAGTAGTTACACTGGTCTGAAGCAGTATTTTCATATGCTTAAGGCTTAATAAGATAGTGACAGGGATGGGAGGGATTATACACATGAATCTGTACTGAAGGCTGGAGGCCATTCTTACTTGAACCTATCCATCCCTTTTTTTCTGAGAAGCAATGTAGTTTACATGATATCATAAACTAATTTTTACAGAGCCCCTAGCCCCTCAAAACCTCCTTTCGGTAAAACAAGATTATATACTTTCAGCAGTCCCATTCGATAGGACAGCTCCTGGGTTGTCAATAAACCTGATGCGGCTTAATATGTGCCTACGTTCTACTTTCAGTTATAATGTGATTCTAATACTGTAGCAGCTAAATCCTTTCAAAATTGACAGGATGATAAATTCCTTGCAGGCGATGTTCTACCACTTCCTTATGTGGCCTTGCACATCACCTCCAATACTGAGTGACATCAATCATGTATTAGTTTGTGTGCACGCCTCTGTGCACACAAGTCCTGTGGTAAAAACAAGACCCTGCCAATCCGGTCTGTTCATCAACTTTGAATAATAGCTGGAAAAAATATTTTGCAAAGTGCACAATGCAAACTAGGGATGGCAAAAACTTTACAGTTGTTTTCCATCACATGCTTCAAAGTTTCTATACACGTTTATTGGCAGTCATTTTAAACGTTGCCAAAGGCAATCAAAAATTTGAGTCTCAAAGGGCCAAAGAGCACAACACAGAAAGAACACTGTAGTTTGAATCCAAAAGATTAAGTTCTGCAGGAGGCGTTACCACAACACTTCTGAACAGTCTCAAACAACCTAAAGCAGAAATCACATTCGCAACTTTACAAGTTTACTAAAGGTAAGAAACAGGCCAAAATGCCCTCATTTTACAAGCCTCTCAAAACTGTTTAAATCCATACAAAAAAAAAAAATCAACATAGATACATGCCACTTATACTATAATCAATTGGTCTTCTATCAGACGCACTCAAACAATCTGCTTGTAAAGCTGTAAAACAATTGTATGTTTTAGCAGTAGGGGAAATGTGCAGGCGGAGCTGTGACTTCACTGCTGAAATAAAGCAAAAGCTCAGTGTTATTTGATAGAAAAGCCAGAGGCATTACTCAATTGGAAAACACTGACACTTGAAATATTCCATTGTACCTTTAATATCAACTCCAAAGCATGAAATCTAATTTCTCATTCCATCTTCAAAGCAGAAACCATGCAAGGGGTGTGTGTGTGTGTGTGTGTGTGTGTGTGTGTGTGTGTGTGTGTGTGTGTGTGTGTGTGTGTGTGTGTGTGTGTGTGTGTGTGTGTGTGTGTGTGTGTGTGTGTGTGTGTGTGTGTGTGTGTGTGTGTGTGTGTGTGTGTGTGTGTGTGTGTGGGGGGGGGGGGGGGGGGGGGGGGGGGCTGAACAGCTGAAACTTCATATTGTTTGAAGAGCCAGGCAAGACAAGGTTGACTAAACAGCAAAACAATAGGTGGTCAGACTAAAGGGCTTGGCGCAGATCAAGTTGAAAGTCTTTGGGCAGACTAGTGGCCAATAAATCTGAAACACATTTTTCATGACAAGGTGTCAAGTAACTAGATCTATTTTCAAAAATCAGGGACATCTCCGTCTACAAAAGTGCTGATTTGAGCTTGGCAGACAGAGTAAAACAGAAACAAGCAACGTCCATGACAGATTAGTATTACTCGTGAATTTTCGATTAAGCTTATCTGCATCTGACGTGATGACTGCAATTTTTTTTTTTAACTTGGCCTTCACCAGAGGGTCCATGTTCTACCAACCCATGACAGCAACCATTCACCCTCTTGATAAGTGCCTGGGCAATAACTGACAATGTACCAGCTCCAAACCTGCTGTCTGTAGCTGGACCTACAGTCTGACTGGTTGGAAACATTACAGTGATTAATGGTCAAAGTAATTGAGTATTCTACCGATTCTTCCATCGATTAATCGGATAAGAAATACTCTTGTTTTATTTAAGAGCAATAATATACAATAGTTTGGTTTAATTTTCGGAAAAAGCTACATTTTTATTGCCTACATTGCTTACAATATCATCTCTCAAAAAACTAAACATATTAAGTGTATTTAAGTGCCATATTACATTGTTTTTAAAGAAAACATTTTCTGAAATGCAATAACAACCTCAAACTAAGGCATACATTAAACATACATAAACATTACCTTAAATTGTGCAACTTAACTTTTAGAACTAGAGCCCGACCGATAAAGGATTTTTAAGGCCAATATCGATACAAATATTTGGTGATTTAAAAGTCTGATATTCCGATATCGGCCGATATAGATTAAAAAAAAAAAATCCAGACGCGTAACAAAACATAAACATATTTCCCTAACATTAGTTATTTGTAGTTATTTACGAGTCCTCAATAAAAAAAAATATGATAATGCAGTTTAAAAATAAAATTAATATGTTTTATTCTCACAACAGATCAGAGGAATATCAAATATATTAAAGTTCTGATGAATAAAATGTATAAAAATACAAACTGAAACTTAAAGGGTTAAACACGAGTGTTGCCAACAGGGACGTTGTAGTGCGCCCTCTGGTGGGCAAACTATGCAACGGCAACACTCATAACACAGTAAAGGTTGTTATGTCCGGTTGTATTACATTTTTGAAATATTAATTTATCAGCAATTATAAATGCCGATACCGATAGTTTGGAAAATGCCTAATATCGGCCCACCGATATATCGGTCGGGCTCCATTTAGAACTACAAGTTTCAACCTGAGACTGATATGTATATGGGCTTATAAGTATACATAAGTTATACTTAACCTATTTTCATTTCTATATTTGATTACAATGTCACACAGCTCTGTTACACGTATGCTAGTAGATAGTTGATCAGCTGTTTCTCCGTGAAGAGAGAGAGAGTGAGAGAAAATGGTGCGCAACAATCAGCTGTTTTTCCTAAGGGAGAGTCAACAAGTCGGCTCTTTAGATCAAATTGTGGTCACCACTACGTATTTTCTTGTCTTTGTTTTTGGTAGTTGTTGTGTTTGGTGTAGTTTCATCGTCCATACGACTCTGTGATTTACTTTTGTCGGTCCGCTTCGTGGAATGGATGATTAAGTTAAACTCAATGTTTTCTGTTGAGATGCTGAAGAATTGACGTTGTGATATTATTGTGGTAAGCTAGTTTGATTTTGCAGTAGACACACTGTAAAGAGTTTTCGTTTTAATTACGTTTGAACTGATTCCAAACTTTGGACACTTTCTGTCGTTTTCTCCAGCCTGTCTCTTCTCTTAGCCCCTCACTATTTCCACTCTCTTTCTTCATTTTGTAAACTGTGCCGTCAGTTTCATGGCATGTGTCGCCAGCAGCGTCAGACCGGTGTGCGGAAACACTGTGAGCGATATGTTTGTAACAATGTTTAAACAAAGTATTTTTAGTAATCAAAGTATTCAAGTTACTCGAGGAATCGTTTCAGCCCTACTTTCAGATGATTAACATTATTCAGGACTGAAAACAGAAACACAGGGTAACCACCGAAACATGATTTTTTGAGAGAATACCAAATTGTTTCCTTATGCACATGGAAACATGACTAATCCATTCCATTAAATCGCAAGGCAGTTTTTGGGTGTAGTACAACTAATATCCCTGTCTTAAATATAACACTATCAAAAATGTAATTGACCTTCACATGCTTTAACTATAAATGTTGCATGACTTTGTTCCACCCAGGGCCAATGATGAAAGATTTATAGTGACTGTCCTGAGCTTGCTAATCACTTAAGGCATTTTATACAGAAAAGACTCCAGCCTCTAATCCCACATGATGGGAGACACAGAAAATTGCCACTGCATTTATGGGTTAAGATGCATGTGGGAAAGCAGCTTAAATTATGTTGTTGCAGTTGCATTGCAAAACACGGGGATGATATGGTGGCATTTTGGAGGAGCAGTGAGCGTAGGGCTCTACGTAAATCACAGATCAGAAAATAAAACAAGATCAAGAGTCTACAGCCATGCTCGTGGCTCTGTGCAAATCGGTTAGACACAACACGTGAATTAAACAATATCATTTTTAACAGGATAACAAAGTACATTTTTAACTGGAGAGCAAATTAAATGGAGCTAAATGCTCACATCAACATGCCAACGTGTTAGTTATGGTAATGCTAGCATGCATATGTTTAGCAGGTATAATGTTTACCATGTTGCCCGTGTTGGTTTAGTGAGTGTTTTGGTATTTAACCAACACGGGCAACATGGTAAACAAATACCAGTGACCAGATGATGGCATAAGAAGAAAAGTCAGAAGATCAAAGTTACCACAATTCATCCCCAATAGTTGTAAATAATTAAAAAGTCAAGCTCATGGTGGCACTCGAGGAAAAGTCAGGTGTTCACCAAAGCCAGTAGGAAACTAGATTTCAACCAAAGTGGTGGACCAACATTGCTGTCCCTAAAGCCATTCAGCTAGCATTGCAAAAGATATGTTAATTGTAAAATAATAATACTAACTAACACAGTGAGACCACAGAAAGTCTGAATCTGGTCCAACGTGAAACAAGTTATTCATTTATGATAAACAATAAATTGGAGCATAGGTTTATTTACTCTAAATAGTCCAGATGATGCAAAGTCAAGCTCCCTGCATAATAAATATCAACATTCCTCATTGATGAATGGGAGGGTGGCTACATGCGTGGGAAAGCATGTCTGGGGAAGAGCCATAGCAGGCCATGAAGAGGGATGACCTCTTCTCATACAATGGCACATTCCTGCCATAACTAAGTTGAAACAGGCCTTGGATAACTATAGCAGGCAGCGTTGAAGGGACTGGGGTCACAGCTTGGTGGAATTTAGGGGAGACTGCCATCCACCCCTCTGAAACCATTTTGAATAGGCTATCTAAATCCACCAAGACTCCCACTGGACCTAGGAGGTTAATGATGTCAAACTGACATCATTTTACTACTTGACCTTTGTTCCATCAGCAGGTGATGGCAAGAGAAAGCCAGGCATGTATTTAAATACTGTGGTCAGTGGTCTTGGAATGTAGGCCAGAAGACACATTCTCTTAAAAATAAACTCATCATTACTTAAAGGAATGTGAGACAATGACAATTGTGCATATAAAGCATATATAAAAAAGCAATAGCAAAATTTGTAAATCCAATAAACTTGTGTTGGTGACGCTGAGGTTTCCCTCTGACTAACTGTTAGAGAATTGGAGTAGAGAGCTTGACCCATAAATCATTTGATATTGATGTTTCAGACTTCTGTGACTCCCTTGGTGAAATTCACTTTCGTTCTCTGAGGTGCTCTGATGGGAACTCCAACAGCTGCTGGTTTCCACAGTCCACTTAGTGGGGCCTGGAGGGAAAGTCAGGGATTGAGGCAAAGCAGGAGTGTGATGGGAATTCATGTTCCAGACACCCACTCATGTATTGATCTCCACTGCCCTTGGCTTTATTGACATAATGGGCTTCAAGGACAGAGCACTATCCAAGGTCTATCTTTTTCCACTTCCACGCTACACTTCCTGGAAGTTAGATACTTTCTATGGCCTAATTGATTTAAATCTTATAAATGAGGTCCTAATGGGAAAACTCTACATTGTTTCCTGTTTTAGCAAGATAGCAAGGGCACTTTTAGTAAGCATTGTTGAAGTGGTAACTCTAGAGGGAAAAAGCACAGGGCACATCCTAATCCATTTATAAAGGACAATCATAGCGGGGGGAAGCAGCAATCAATAAGCAGAGTAACTTAAAGAGCTTCCATGAGTCAACAGTGTGTAATTTTGATGGATCTATACATACATACTGCCAGTCAATACACGCCGACTTTCAGAGTGGTCAGAAACTCCATAGGGACTTTAACACTACACTTGGCTTATGAAGCAAAGCCACAAACGTAACATAAAAAGTCTGGTAAAACTATGGTGAACTAATTCATTTTTCCCACTTTTTATTTGAAGCCAGAGCAGATATTCTAAAAGTAAAGAAATTGCACTTCAACATATATTTTGGCAAAATATCTACAGTTAAAAGATTTTTGGACCTGTTGAAGTAGATGTAATTATGCTGTCAAAAGAATTACAACTTAATTTATAATCTATTTATAATTTGAGTTTTTCATTTTGCTAATGTCATGGTTGTGTATGTTTCTGTCATGGTTGTGTATGTTTCAGTTTCCTGTTTTATTTTGCAGTATTTTCTCCCTAGGTTCTCCCTAGTCATGTCTTGTTTTACTTCCTGCCTTGTGTTTTCCCGCCTTTTATGATTGTCTGTCTCACCCTGATTTGTTTTACCTGTTCCTGATCCCTAGTGTCACCTGTCCCTTGTTCCCTCATTACCCTGTGTATTTAGTCTCTGTGCTTTCTTTGTCTGGTGTCGGTTCATTGTTCTGCGTTTGCTCTGTTTTTGCGATTTATTGTCGTGTTTTGTTGAGTCGTGGACGGTTGTGCCAGCTCCTTCCTTGCTTCACGGCCTGCGTGCTTTTTGGGATTACTTGCATGCAAGTTTTGTACTGTCATGGTTGCGTATGTTTCAGTTTCCTGTTTTTTTTTGTAGTATTGTGTTTTCTCCCTAGTCACGTCTTGTTTTACTTCCTGCCTTGTGTTTTCCCCCGCCTTTTGTGATTGTCTGCCTCATCCTGATTTGTTTTACCTGTTCCTGATCCCTAGTGTCACCTGTCCCTTGTTACCTCGTTACCCTGTGTATTTACTCTCTGTGCTTTCTGTCTGTCGGATTATTGTCAGTTGTTGGTTGTCCGTGCGTCGCGCTTCCTGGTGGTTGGTCCTCTGTCGTGTCTTTTGGTTATTCTTCGTTTGTGCCTGCCTGCCTTCTTGAGGACACCTTATTTTGTAAGACTGTTTTTGTTGAATAAATTACCTCTACCCTGCATTTGGTTCCAAGCCTTGCTATTTTCCGCCTGGAACCTGACAACTAAACCATCTTCATATTAAGTGCCCCAACATTAGACGGCCAATCCCAAGGTTAAGAGACCTTTTATATTGTGTGAGTAGTTAGTTTTTTTCTTTTTTTTTTTTTTTTTCATACATGTACTTTCCAACATAACTGTTAAGATAAAATGAGTTTGTTTCTGAAGGGGTAGTTTGAATACTTTGGGCTCACTTTGTGCCATCTTCTTTGTCAGAAAACGTTAACTTTAGCAGGAGAAGGTCTGGGTGGAAGTGCCCTAATATCTTTTTTCCCAGTGGGAATGAACAAAACCTACAGTAGCTCTAAAAGTGTGGAGAAAACCAGGGTTATGTTAGTGTTATGTTCCTGCTTGACATGACCATCTGTGCTATAGCTACAGTAGCCAGACTGCCACCTGCCTGGGGAAACAAAAATATCTTTTGAATAACAGGTTCATAATAAATGACGAAAGCTATTAGATTATTTGACATAATCTGCTACTCTTGTAATCTAACTTTATCTGTTCAAAAACATCATGTGTTTAAACACTTGCTCACTAAAATTAGAAAATTGTTCACTAAAAGGGCTGAGGTTACAGCTAAGTGTTTACACTGCATTTGTTCTAACAATCGTAATCAAGGGATTAGCTCAAAATGGGGGTAGTTGATGGGCCTTGACTTGAGTGTTCATTTGTTGTGTGTTTAGTTTTTGTTCCTTATTGCATCTGATCGTACAAAGAAATCTGGAAATGAAGGAAAGAGGAGAGCGTATAGCAAAAGGATGAAATTAAAATCAGTTTTAATGATATTTTAGCTCTGCTGATTGAAATTAACAAAAGTAAATATATTAAAGTGCTCATATTATGCTGTTTGGCTTTTTCCTTTTCCTCTATAGTGTTATATCTTTTTTTGTACATGTTATAGGTTTAAAAGTGAAAAGCCCAAAGTCCACCCCAAAGGGGGACCATCTCCAACAGAAAACACTGTTCACAAACTGCTCTATTGTTCCGTGACAAATGTGCGTCACTTTGAAACACACGTCGCCTAGCTGCTAGCATGCCACACCCTCAAACTCTGCTTCTGATTAGCTAGCAGTGCTTACCGAGGTACTGCGCATGTGCGACTCCCATTAAAGATGGTAGAGAAATGAGATGCCTCACTCTGTAGCTAAAACAGAGAGCTCAACACACAGGGTGAAAAGAGGAGCTGCAGCAATGTACAGTACGACAAAAATATGGTGTTTTTTGAAAATTAAACCATGTAAACCTATTCTGGTACAACCTCAAAATACAATTATGAACCTGAAAATGAGCATAATATGAGCACTTTAAATCTTTGCAAAATCATGTGGAAAATAGTCAACAGCTATTTATTTGACCAGGTTATTAATGGTTCAGTATCATTCAGTCATATGCAAAGTGTTTTAATTTGCTTTGGGGTAGAATACTAATGTTGCCTGCAATTGATTTGCATTCCTTCAGTAGCAAACGCAAACCCACAACGGTTTACATTTCTACACAGGTTGATGGAAGTTAAACGTGCGTGAGGTACTTTCCCAGCGCTGACAATGACCAGATCAAGGCAGAGACTTATATTTTCCAATTTTTTTTTTAAATCTTACTTGCAAATGAATCCTTTTGTTGGTAATTCTTTACTTTCTAGCATGTCAATGAATACAGCAAACATGGTGGCTTTGGTAACTGTAATACAGCTTTGACTTTACCACTGCTGCTATCGTATATTAATAGGATAGTTATTACCCCAAACACCCCCATATCCAGACTCACTAATTAAGTTCCCCAGAGGAAATCAAGAAAAGATGTGGATGCCACATTCTTGCGTCCTCGTGAACACATTGAAGTTAAAGACCTCCCTATCAGTGAATCAGCATTTAGAGGATAATTATGTCAAAAACAACCCACTCAAATCCTCTCCCCCTGATCCTCCATGAGACTAGATGGCACAGGGTCTATCAGTGGGAGCCTGTGAACACAGAGCAATGGGTGGTGGCTGGCCTTGACTCAGCCAGGGATCTTGCAAGTCCAATTATGCTCAAGCCCATTTCAAAGTCCTTGTAAATACGAATGTGGGATTTTGCTCTGGTGCTAATTAGGCCTTGGGATCATAAGAGACCTCACAGGGACCATGACATTGCCACAATAGTTGGATCACAGTACCCAGATACCCTAAACCTTTGCATGGAACAGTGCCATCATATTAAAAGGCAAAACCCCTATTGCTATTGAGTTCAGCGCTTTAACCCTTCTGAAAGTACATTTTTTTTACAACACCATTTTATACATCTGGGATCAAAATACAGTAATAGAAATGTTAACAAAAAATCTAAAAAAAGAAAAGCATTCATATTTTTATCCAAAGAGTGTATATAGATACACATAAATAAATGTATACTGCATACTGCATATAAGCTACCACTTAAACTGTCACAGTTGCAAGACACAACAACAGACAAAACAAATCAAAGGTTTCAGCAGGGAGGAGAAAAAACTGAATAAAAAAAATATGTATTGTCAATGTGAAACACAACAGCACTGACAACCATGTAGGCCTAAATGCAGAGGGACTTACTGAGACAACATAGCAGTCTCAGTCATCAAAGTAGAGGTGGCGATAACTACCAAAACAGAACGAAAAACAAAACAAGGCCAGAAATAGCCGCTGAGCTTTGTAGTTGACGTGCAGCTACAGTTTTGAAATACCTTGGTCATGAAGTCAGAAGGGATGAAATCATTTTCCAGGAAGAGAGACGAGTGTATACTAAAAAGAATCATTCTGCAACAATTAAATCATCTGAACTTGGCTTGAATTAAACTCCAACATGTGAAGTAGTCGGCTCAATAAAAATATAATATGAAATGCTTTCAACAACATTCAGCAGTATTACACTCAACATGACCTATCTGATCATTGAATGTATGTACAGCATGTTTTTAACCTCTCGCTCCCCTTTGAGGCTGTTGAGCAGTTTGACAAATTTGACTGCTTTGTAGTGGTTCCTCTGTGCCAAAGCGTGAGAGAACTGGTTACAGAAAGAAAGATTTATAGAGGGGCAGGCACACAATCAAAGAACTAATAAACATCAGCCCAGGCAGCAAGGGCAGAAACTGGAAGACACAATATGACCATCCAGCCTCCTTTTGCAAGGATGACTAACCCTGCGTATAAGAGACTAAGTCTACTTCAAATATTATTTCAACTCAAAGCTATCAGAATGAATACAGGAACACATCAAAACCGGATTGTATTCCAAGTGTCAGGTTGAAGTTATTAGTCTAGTTTTTTTCCTTGTCATGGTGATGTTATAGGTGGTTGTATACTTGTGCGGCAGTTTATTTGTACAACCCAATATTACTAACAGCAACAGCAACAGTTCCATACCCAGCCCAAGCTCTTAAAGAAGTTAGGCACAAACTCCCTCAGTACATAGTGGCGTAAAACTGTCTTTTTAACTCATTTTTTATTTGCAGCAGCTTAGAAAGACATTAGAAGGGCTTAGTTTAATGCAACAGATCTCCCTGCAAATTCCAAACCGACAGACCTACTGTCATGAGATTGCATAATGGTATGAATAGCATTTTTAATGATTAATTGCCCTTCTGCTGATAATGACAGGAAACAGAACGTTTACTCCGCTTACCTGCCAGGATATGCAGCTCCCCGTTGTCTTGAGTGTTATAGGTCTGAAAGCACCAGAAGTCACTGATTCAGACAAAACCGCAGGACATCTTAATGTGGCAGCCAATTTTCCTGCAGACAAGGGAGTCAAGAGTCGAGAGAGGGCAGATGTCAGCTTAATGTCACCATCAAGTGCTCGTGGTGAGCACATACTCCTGAGAGGTCACAGATACAGGTACAAATACAGATTTTTGTTTAGAAATGACAAACTGACACAACATATTTAGCATATTCACATTTGAATCAACAGAAGCACATAACAAATTGTAATTCCCATGTGTACTAAATGTTTCAACTAGGCAACTTGTTTAGGTGTTACTGAATACAGCAAATCACTAAAAGCTGATGACAAATCAAAAAAACTCTACATTTGGTAGTTCAAGTTTGGCAGATTCCACCCATGGAGATTTTTCCAACAAGAAAAAGGGACTAGGGTAAGATATGGCACTTTAACAAAAGTGACATTGAAGTATGGTGGACCCTGAGCTCCTCAGTTATCTAAATTAAAAAGGAAACTAACCTGTATAGCTTTGGCACCTGTTTGCTTCATGCAGAGGTCGGTCAAGCAGGTAGAACTCAATATGACGCACTACTACTAGCCTGCTTTGTCACTAACCGCAGCAACATCAGCACACAATCTGTGACCAAGGCTAAAAGTGAGAAAATAAAGACAAATCTCATAAATAATCTGCTTTACATAAAGTTAAAAAAGGATTTCTTTTGTGGACAATGTCTCTCTACAAGGCCCCAAGCTGAGAATGAGCCTGAAAACAAACACTGCTCCCACTTGATGTGGGATCATCTTCATAAACATCCACATCACCCAGTCAAAAAGTCACTGTGCTTTAATAATGCCAACAGACTAACTACCCATTCTACAACACTGTCAAGTCCCAATTCTCATTAAAAGCCATGTGTCAACAGAAATTAGACATGAACCACTTCCTTGCCTTAAATTAATCCCTGCCGGCATGGCCTTCTGGTTTCGCCCTCTTTATACTGTAGTCTGCTCAGGCAAGAAACCAAGCTATATAAGGAATTGTTAGTGTAGAGCCCAGCTAGTGGCTCTAAACTATTAGAGCCAATGGTTTAGAGGTGGGGAGTCTGTTTGCACTGAAAGCCTTTTTATTTTCTGTTTTAAGAGGGTCCACTTGCTAAACATGACTCAGGCTTTAATGTATAATCCAACACTAATATTTGCTGCCAGTGGGCAGAGGATGGGGGGAGGTGAACAGAATGTTAGTGTGAAAACATGCAGGTATGAGTGCTGTGCACATGTCCAAGTCTGGTGAGTACCCATTCATTTTGTGAAGGTGTATGCTTCTTAGCAAAAATCAAACTAACTTAACGTAATTTGTGCGTATATTATCTCAATCACAATTAGTATGCTCTTGTATTGATACGAGAGGCTTGGCACCTGTTCCTTGCTAAGACAGTGAGTCATTCCCTCCAGGACTTCGTGGCCTTTTTTTGAGATTTTTGCGGCCCAAAAAGCCTGATTTTGCGGGAGCCTTTGTAAAAAAATTGCAATAAAAGTTGCAATGTTTGTTGCATTGAAGTTGCGGGAGACAGTGAAAGTTGCGATTTTCTTTTTTTGTATAGTTCTTTAAAAATAAAAAGGGAACTTGTTTTGGGGAGAATAAAACTGTTCTGCGCTGAGATTTCCTAGTAACCTTACCAAAAAGGCTCAGGATGCTGCAAATGTTGGTATAATATGAAAATGGCTAGTGGATTTAAGACAAAAAAATAATAATTTATTGAATGAATCAAATATGAACATATGTGTCAGTGGCTTGTTATCCTATCCTGGCCAGGTACACACATACGGTTTGATAAAGTACTTATTGGACTTATCATTGCACTACAATAACGAGCGTAGCTGTCCTCAATTTAGGTCATCCTGTCGTCTCATCTCCGGTTTTTCCTGCATCCACCGTGTGCGTTTGTGTGTGTGCGCGTCAGTAGCGGGGGAACTGTATGAGCAGCAGCCCCGCCCCCGCCCACTGCAGACAGCCGACAGGATTGAAACAGCAGCCGCTGACTATAGAGTGCAAAATCTTTACAGCGTACATTGATGTTAAAATGTATACAGTTTGGCAGGACGGTCTGAAGTGTTTTGCACGGTCTTTCGTTGGACGTTTTGTTGGTAAATGTGAGACGTTCGAGTCTTCATAACGGAAACAAGCTCTCTCTCACTCCCGCTTGGTCAGTGGCACTCAGAGTCGCATTATACTGAAGTAAAGTCTGGCACATGGGACTGCTGGGATTGGTTGAAGTCGCGGGAAACTCTGGTTATTGGTCAAATTTGCAGAAAAGTTGCGGTGATTGGTCAAAATTGCAAGTCGCACCAAAGTCACGGTGATTGGTTGAATTTGCGTGAATTGGCGCAATCGCGAAATCCTGGAGGGACTGGTTAGTAAAGGCAAAGCATACATAAAGAGAGTGCCAAAGATATAGTACAAGATAAATCCATGCATCCCAATGAAAGGAAGAACACTTTCAAGTTGAATTGTATTTAAAAGTCCAAAATGCCCCACATATTACAACAACAAAAAAAGAGAAGAAATAAGAGATAAAGTCTAATGTGCAGTCAGGCCAATTCTTTACTGGGCTTACCTTTGCTCCTGGTTTTAGTCGTGACCACTTCCTTCCTCTGGCTCTAACTGACAGCGCACTACAGTATTTATACGTAGGCCAGGGTTTTCCTTACCATTTCTTAAGGCTTAGGGGACAGCACCCAAGCTGTTTTGGGCACCACCTAAACCGAATAATAATAATGATCCAAAATGATGTGAAATTGCATATTTTGTATTGAAAAACTTAACATTTTCTTAAAGGAAGAACCCCTAAATCCCCTGCCAAATAATTGCACCTACTGTAAATCTTCCACAAACCTAGGGAAAACACTGTAGGCAGATAGCTAAACACCTCCATATGTCCTTTTATGGCAGTTAAGTAATGGTAATCAGGGCGGATACAGAGCTGAGCACACCAGACTATTGCTACTGTGATGCAAACTGTTTTATTGCATCCCAACAGCACTACTGCTGCACCCACTCTTTGAGCTGTGCCTATATTTTAATGCCTCCACAGGCATTCTTGAGTCACAAAATGCTGCTATGATGCCATGACGGACAACTTTCATGCATTAAGTTCGAGAAATGATCACTCTGAAACAAAAAAAAAACAAGAGTCTGAGTCGACCTGCCCGGACACTGTAGTCGAGAGTACAAGATTTGAAAGGTTAAGATGTCAGCCTTTGGCAACATGCACTGGGCTTTTGTTCTCCAACTCAAGCTAAGATTAAGAGATTCCTATGGGAAGGAAGCATGCCAAGCTCAACAAAGCCTGAATCAAAGACTTTGCATGATACTAGCCGTCAAACCACATATGACATTATTGTACTTGGCTGGCTTGTAGAGCAAAAGAAAGTTTCAAAGACACTGACATGCTAGTGTCATGCTTTAAAAAAAATAGTGTAAAGCCATATAGGAGATGGCTGTCAGGAAGATGCTATTGGGCATTGGAAAATTGAGAGGCAATTGCCTCTGATCCTCTTTTTTTGGTTATCCACTTTTATTTTTGTGACAAACACCACGACATTTAACACAAATTAAGTATCTTTTTTTTCGTCAGATTACACTGACAGCCAGGAACAGTGCTCCTTAAAATTCACAAAACATTCTGGTGTCTGCATTAAATGCACAGATGTTTCCTCCTCTTAGCCATGTGCCTAGATTGGTTGTGTGTGCAGACTAAGTGGGCTGGGAGGCCACAGGACAAGCAGCTGACTGTTTGCAATGGTCTATGGAGCATGTCTTCATGACCCTGTTCCCAAGACAGAAACAACTGAGAGTTCACCATGACCTTTATAAGAGCCTGGAAAGTTGGGCATTCCGGATTAAATCAAAGATTTCAGAGATCCTGAGACTGCAAAGCAAGAATTGGCACGTTTTTCTCCAAGATGTGATATTCTTGCTCAAATCCAGTGTCTACATAGTTTTAAAATGCATTCAACAATTACTCTGATAAATACATAAACAGCTGGCCAACATCTGAAAAAATATGGTCACAGACAGTCAAAGGCCATCAACAAAAGACTCACACAAGTCTACTCCAACCTAACCCAACATAAACCTGCCACTCTGTCTCCATGGTAAAATGATTATGTTATGACTGAAGCATATTGAGGAAACTGCAGCCTAGGTAGGCTGTGACAAGTGACTGAGGGGATACAACATTTGTAAAACAATAGGTATGCATGCCAAACGACTAGATAAATGACTGGAATGGAGAGCTACCCTGTAGAACATTAGCCATGATGTCATTATTGTGCATCTTAGAGCCAGGGCAGAAAAAGCATCTGCACTTGATCCTAGAGCAGAGAGGGCTTGCATCACATTTAGATGGCATCAGACTCTATATTTAAATATGATTCTGCAGGACAGGAAAGGACTCTGGCATCTCCTGGATACAAGTTACTTAACAATAACTTCTTTATCACAGTCTTTACAATGTATATCCCCTTCCCATTTCTTCTTTTAATAGTATTTGTATTTATTTTCACAATCCATGTTTCTCCTCACAACTCCTTAACTTTCTCTTGCCCTCTCTCCATACAGTAGACCCACTGTTTAACTCCCAGGGCAGGCAGCTGGCTCTACATCAGACACATTCGAGGACAAAAGGGAAACTCCTGATTGTCGTGGTGAGGGCAGCCACCCTTGGCAGTGCTCAGTGGGATTCCGGTTGTTTATGGTGGGCGCTAATTACAGATCAGCAGACCCACCAAGCTCTAGAAACTCCATTTGGTACAAAGAAAACAGAACTGGTTGAGACAGAAAGAGACAGACTGACCATTAAAACTGTCTCCACTTGCAGCAAGCCAGATAAAACATGGAGTGATGTAAACTCAATGGGGTGGCTTAAAGACATCACTCAGGATCAAGCTCACACTCCTTGGGGAAGCCTATTAACTTGCGCAGGGGCACAATGTTGCAGTTTTACTACTACCCTGAGGGGTGATGTAGTCAGCATTTTGAGTATGTATGTATAGAATTTAATTCACTCTACAGGCTGTTGTAAAGCTAATCATGAAGATAATCTCCCTCTTCAAAGCTCCGTGTCTCACTTTACAATCGCTGTAAATCCCTAGTGGCAGCATTTGTTTCAGCAAAGTGTTGCATTAAGCTTTATATCTTTTGCAGGGAACCCCCATGCAAGATGACTTGGCCTGTAAAGACTCCAGTCAACTACCCTTAGTAGCTTAAAAGATACTCCTATTGGGCAGTGTTCCTACAGTGCAAAAGATAATGGCATCACCTGACACTGCCAAGAGACAAAGAGAGTGCCATCCTTTTTTAGAGATATCAGGCATTACAAAGGCAATTTATTTATATAGCACAATTCAGACACAAAGGCAATTCAAAGTGCTTTACATGAGCATAAACTTACAAGGCAAATAAAACAGAAAATACAAAAGGTCAAAGCAAAACGGAAAAAGATCTGGGTTTAGCATTTTGTATCTCTCTTAAAATGGGATACTCCCTAATCCCCTCATGTTCACAATAATAAACACTCCTATGGTGGGGTTCAAATAGCGCAATTAGCAAAGGTGCATTTAAGATCCTGCCTGAGACTTGTGTTAGGCCTACATGTCATTCCCTACCCTCTAGGCTACTGGTTTTATGTCTCCACATTTTTACAACATCTATATAGCATCTTGACATGGGGTTTCTGCAGGTTTCACCAAGTCACATTTAGGGCTTTTTAAGACCTTTTTAAGACCATGATGAATGAAATTAAAAGACCTTTATCACAACATCAACTGAGCCCTGAATTTAGTTTTTTCAATCCAAGTATCGCTAAACTTGCACTTCCTCATAGCTGAAGAATAAAATCTGTTTTATGCCTGTGGTACAATCTGAAAGAGACTCGCACCAATAACACGAAAGCTGATTGGCTGCAATATAAATTACATGTCAATCTCATTGGTAGTCGTAATACAGTGAAGCTGGACTAGCGAAAGAAAGAACTACAACACCACGAGATTAAATGAGCATAATGAGGTAGCGTTGCATGGACGTAGGACAATAAGAATTTATATTATTTAAGACCTAGAGCAGCCCACTGCTTTGCAATTAAACACTAAAGTATGTTTCACTTCCCTCTCTGCTTTGTGCTGGTTGGAACCCTTTGTATTATAAAATGACAACTACCGGGCACTTTTGTTTTGGCTTAATGCCAATAACTAGATTCAGCAATTATGGGTTATGTTCTTGCAGTTGAAATAAGAAAGGAAGGAAAAAATATTTAGATATTTATTTTAATTCCATACATAAAATACTTAACAAAACTGTTTTTTTTGTCAGACGACATACATATACACGCTGTGAGACACACAAGGGCTGACCTCATTTTATGTTTGATATGTTTGCTCTATTCGTTATTAGTCTTTATGTCCTTGTGTAAAACGACTTTGACAAACCTGTTTAATTAAAGCCCTTTTATGACGAAAGTCAGCCTGATTAATATGCATGTCCTCCTTTCCGTCATGCCTCCACACCAAGCCTAATTATTGCTTATACAGTAAAAGTAAATTAACATGCCTTGCTTAACTAGCTGAGATGTAATGGGGGACTCATGAGCGTGTGTGCAAAAGAGATAGCTTTTAATTAAAAGTGCTGGTGGATGTAAGGTGAGTATGAAATATATAGCTTATATATATTTTGTGTTAGTGTGCGTGTGTGTGTGTGTGTGTGTGTGTGTGTGTGTGTGTGTGTGTGTGTGTGTGTGTGTGTGTGTGTGTGTGCAAGAGAAAGAGCTCTAAATAATTAGCAAATTTCCACCTCCTTAAAACCAGTATACTTACTAAGGCTAAATCATTTACTCAACTAATGAACACAGAAAACTGATTTGATTTTTTAAACGAGCAATGTCCTTGTATAGGAAGGGCATGCTTTTACACAAATATGTAATCATACTTAAGTTATATTTTGAATATTAATTTAACAGTTTTAACACAAAATAATTTACAGTCCAATGGCAGTGACTTCAAAACATCTTCAACCTCAAAAGTATTCATCAAATGATTTCAGAGGTGGTTTACAACAATTTGTTGTTGTTCTGAATTAAGTATAAGGAAAAGTAGTAAGTATATCAATTAGGCCCGTCGCGATAGTCAATAAATAAATTAATCGCACGATTAAAAAAATGAGCTTGATGATTTTTCCGGCCGCGATAATTTCCATTTGCGTGTGTGTGTGTGTGTGTGTGTGTGTGTGTGTGTGTGTGTGTGTGTGTGTGTGTGTGTGTGTGTGTGTGTGTGTGTGTGTGTCCGCCCCCGCGAAGCTCCGACCTGCAGACAGCAGAGGAGCAAAAGAAAGTAGCTGTACCTTCACCAAAATGAAGACTGAAAAACAGAACTATTTTGGTACAAACATTTACTTGCCATGTGGCAGATAGCCATATATATATATATATATATATATATATATATATATATATATATATATATATATATATATATATATATATATTATTAATTATAATATAATTATTAATTATATATTATTTAATATTTAGTGTTTAATAAATAATTGTTAAATGTACAGAGTCTGTAGCCTATCGCACAAACACTCGAGGAATGCTGCAAACATTTGACAGCCAGTACGAACTGCCTGGGAGAACATATAGTGTCACAAATGGCAATTCCACAACTGTACAACAGCGTGAAAGACGACATACTAAAAGGAGATCAAAGACATATTGTGGATATTTAAAATGTCTTCCAGTTCCAGTGTTAAATATTCTTTAGAAATAAAAGTGAATTGATCTTTGAAAAGGTGTACCTGCATTATTATGCCATTATCATTATAGTAGATAAAAATGGTCTCAGAACGTCAATATTATTGTTTATCGCAATAATTTCTGGGACAATTTATCGTCCAGCAAAATTTGTTATCGTGACCGGCCTAATATCAATAGGTTACTGGCCAATGTGTCTGTTGCACTCCGGGCAAGATTACAATACTAAAATCTTCCCCTTGATAAATAAAAGCTGGTCTAAAAAGCAGTTCACAATGACCCGAAGTTCGAACAACAGCATCTTTAAACAGCAGGGTGGCCCAATGGTTAGCACTGTAGCCTCACAGCAAGAAGGTCGTTCCGGGCCTTTTTGTGTGGAGTTTGTATGTTCTCCCCATGTTTGCGTAAGTTTGCTCCGGTTTCCCCCACCATTTAAAAAAAAAAAAAATGTCCTACAATGTACTACATTCTCCAGTCAGTGCCCTTGGTCAAGGCACTGGCTCAGATCTGGAGTTAGTCCCCGGGCTCCCTTGAGGGATGGGTTAAATGCAGAGAATGAATTTTGCTACATGTATGTGTACGTGACAATAAAGTACTTTTAACCGCTTTGGATCTTGGATTACTGTTTTACACTTCACCACAACTGAACCTGTTTCACATTCTCAATGGCACATTAAACAGATACTGTATGATAACACAAGTGGGGACATTTCACAGTGTAAGAAATAGAATCATCTTCCCTATTTCAGTCCTCTCTTTTCACCCCAAAACAACACCTTGCTTTTTCTGACGCTAAAAGAAACAAACATAAAGGGTTTCCTCTGATCTTTGCCGAGTTCCCATCACGTGTTGGTGCAGGTGTTCTGCTCTAGTGTTCGCCCAGAGGGAAGACGATTTGCTGGCACAAGGGAGAAATATGCAAGCCAGAAAAAATACGTGTATTTCTCCATTTACGTCTTTTGTTCTTCAGCAAAGAAAACAAACACACTTTCAACATTTTGACTGAAACTCCTCCTTTACAGTGCCAGTGAAAAACCAAGGGAGAAAGCAATTCATATATTTAAACATCACATTTGCACTTTAAAAACTGCAATATGCTGTCCCAGTACTGAGTCCAGACATATAAAATCAACTGAATGCTGGAGCTTGTGCAGCTGTGGTCTTCTTAGCTTGCCTCATACTCGTTGGCTAGTTTGTGCACAGCCACTGTTCCTGTCAGTCAACAGTCCTCTGGATCATAGGGCTTCCAAATCCTCTTCCACCTCCTCTTCCTCCTTCCATGGCCCAGATCTACTGGCTGTATGCCAATATCTGGGCAGGACACCCACCTGCTATCACAATGACACACTCATAGCACGCAATAGTTTCACAAGCAAGCAGTGATTTCAAATACCAAAATCCACAAAGTCACTCTTAATGTCCAAATAAGGACTTCTGTTCCTTCTTACCTCATGTTATCTTTCACACAATTCTTAGACAGACAAGTCAGACCCCACACCCTCAGACCCCAGTCAGTCTGATATAGCTGTGGTATGGGCCCAGTGTGGGCCAGGAATGGGACTATTTGTTTTCTTGCCATTTCGATCTTCATGTGTTCCAGATCATGTCACGCACCAAACAACAGAGATTCGGCATGCACCAATATTGTTAATGAGATCACAGCGTGGATGGGCTCTGTGTGTGTGTGTGTGTGTGTGTGTGTGTGTGTGTGTGTGTGTGTGTGACAGCGACAGCAGTTAAACGGGTAATTCGAGATGTGCCCTCACTCAGCTGGGTGACTTGGAAATGGGATGAGTCTGCAAATTTAAATTGAGCAGCACCGGCAGGATTATTTGTGGAAAAAGAGTCTTGCTGTGTCGGGCAAGGTCAGGCAGCGGGTGTTTGTTTACAAGTGATGAGGTGGTGAATGCTGGGATGCATTGTCAGTGGGAATGTTGTGTAGTGTCATAACCACCTTGGAATGCTAAGTGACAAATACTGTATGGTATAATTGTTCTTCTGTTTGCCAGTGAAAATGGACTGATCAGTTCATATACAAGTTTCTCTCATTATCCATACAGTATCAAGACGTGTTACTGAAGTGAATAAACAAATTTAGACACTGTGAGGAATTTAATTAAAGCATGATACGGCCTGATCACGTACAGTACGTCCATCTAGTGTTGAGGTGGTGCGGACAGTTGGAACGCCCTTGTGTCAGGTATTAATCCAGCTTTACTCTACAGCTTAATGCAACAACAAATGTGATTTTAGATATCCTGATACTATGGAAATAATTCCTCATCAATACTGAGATATTGGCCATACTGCCTATCACGGTTGTTGGTGACCTAATTACTGCATTGTCCACATCCAAATGATTACAGCTATCACAATAGTGCCAACATTGGCCTACAGTATGATGAAGGAATTGGGGTTCATGTCATCACGTTTTGCTCAATGGTCTATGCAGTGTGACATAGTAATGAAACTGTGATTAGATAGTTGCTGCACTACACTGGTAGTATATTTCTCTTAGCTACTACAGTTCAGCATTTAACACAATGTTCCCAATAGCTCAAATACGCCAAAGCTGATGCACAGAAGTATTAAAGTCGTCCCTGTTGATCACTGAGTTAGGACAAGATTAGAAACTGCCGTGAAAAAGACAAGGGGTCTTACTGTAAGAACAAGAGATAAAAAGCAAAGCATTTCTAAATTTCCCATTTGTATGGAAATAAGTGAGTCATGATGACATAGTTTAGCATTGAGAACTGTGGAGGAATGGTTTTATACATTTGCAGTATCAGGAAGAGCAATTAATTAAGTGTGGATTCGTAGAAAGAAGCAACACGCCCACCAACCCCCATCCATCTCATCTGTAATTTATGAGATTTCTATATTCCACTGAGCTTTGTCAAGATGCAGCTTAATAACCACATAAAATAGTTAGACCATAAACCAAATAGAATACATCCACACAACTGTTCCAAAACTCAGTTTATAAAATGTAACCTTCTGCAGAGTAAGGGCCATTTTACAGTTGCCGAGCTGGCGCGCGCCAACGTGACGTCAAAATGACGTAGATCTCGCTGGCACGCCAGGATTTTAAGGGCGCGACCGGAGTTCGTGCACCACTCTATTTTTTTTCAGCACCGCGCGATAAAGCGGAAACAGGAAGCATGGATGAGTTCACCAGACAACCGGATGCCAGCACTCTCAGAGTGACTGCAAGTCTCTCTTGTAAACTTAATGGGTTAAGATGAGTTCTTTTATGGTGAATGATAGGACTTATCCGACGAAGTAGGTCATCGAATCAAATCGAAGCATTGACGTCAATGCTGCTGCCAGTTCTGCCGTTGTTTACCTTTTTCTTCCTCTTCTAGCCCGTAGAAATAAACTCATTAGCGCCACCTCTGTTCAGGAGAAGACTGCAACTAGTGTTGCGACCACTACAGGCGAGTGAGTATAAACAGTTACGGCGCTCCCATGACGTCACACTGGCGCTCGACAGGTCGGCTGCAGCCAGTAGACCCCACGTTTGAGCCGTGTACCTGATGACCGTTCTGATATCCAACAAACACGCACGCAAACTCACCACGACCCAGCTCCAAAAACCTACCATTCTTCATCCTGAAATTATTGTATTATTGTAAGAGATAATATTGCATGCATGGAAGTGGCCCCCATCCAGACCTGTAATCTCCAACAGCAGGCAGAGCTCAGGTTCACCATGGTAGACAAGTCCAGCAGCAGCAAGGTTTGTCTGAGAGACTTCAGCACAACACGTAGCATGTTATTTAAAGATGCAGGCTGAGTCCGGGAGAGTTAGTGAAGTCAAAACTTGGCCAAAAGCAAGCACCCCTCTGTGCTCTCAACACATTTAAGTAAGCCAGAATTTTGTTTCCTCACTATAGCCACAACCAGACATGGAATCTTTGTACTAACTCAAACAAATACTTGCATAGATAGATCACCACAGATCCTGAAAAGGGAAATTATCCTTCCATACATGGAGTTTTACACAGTACCAAGGCAGTTAAAAGATAGAGATCAAGTAACGATTGATCTTTTATTCACGCCACTTAAAACTATAATCAAAATGTCAACATAAAAACAACTGAACCACAGACATTTGAGAAATGTATTCACAATAAAAGCATACCCAAGTTCTTACAGAGAAAGGCTTTTTTTTCCTGGACAGACTTTGTCAGGAGAGTTTCTGTTTCCCTGTTTGGTGACATTTGTGCAGTGCAAAAGTCAGTCAGGGTCTTTGATAGTCAGACTATCAGTCAAGGCAAATCCCAGAGAGCAGTAACCATTGGGACAGACTAACTGTAGATACACTGTTGATGCAGGGGATATTTTTCACCAGTTCCAGAGATACATGATGACAGTGTCAGAAATGTAAAGTGTGCACGTGCATATGTGCACACTTGCTGGGTGGGCTCAAATGCATGTGACTGCGTGTCACCTTATTCAGCGTCGACAGTTAATTTTATTTGTATTTCAGAGTTATTTGCTTTGCCCCATATCAGATTTACTCACTTACAGACTTAATCACCAGAAATGCAGAACTGTGGGACCGAGCCTGAAGGCATTTTGCCTCTAAATGAAATTGGAAACTGGATTCATCCGGAGTTTTTGATCTCCCACCACATATTGTTAGGTCTGTATTGGCCATCTCTCCTTCCAGCCTCAGGCTGTAAGCTGTGTTAGTTCTCAGACTGAGGGATGTATTAGGAGCTAGGATTGCAAGACTCTCCAAAAAAAAAAAATTTATTCAGATAGTTTCCACATTTCATTGTAATACAGGAAGCACCTATTCTTCTTCTCAGTGTTCAAGAGTAAAACATGTAGCAAAGTTTCTTCAAAGACAATAATTAAATGGTAGACGAAATAGGCTACATGGAGCAATTATTGCATGACCCAGTCCTTGTTGTTGGTTTGAGACTTTTAAGGTCAAGTATACACAGATCTTTGAAAACAATAGGCTAGAGACTTTAATTTGATAGCCACAATGCTGCGACACAAGAATTTTGTGAGAAGTTTTAGTGCTGAGTTGAGTGAAATGTGTTAAGACACTGGGCAGTTAGCATGACTTAACCTCATACTAACCTTTTACAGAGAAACTCAATATTAACAATACATGTTCACAATTCACTGGTTGAATATGTGATATTGCAGAAAGTGATATTGTATTCAAAGGGGCTTATCACTTTTATAACATGGACAATTACTAAAGAAACAAGGCTGGGTTTAGTCAAATTCAAACAACTAATTAAGCCTTCAACAAGATGTATTAAAGACTGTGCCTCCTTGACCTAGCTAGTGTGTAATCGGTTTTTCACAAAGCGGGTAACTGACTGGCTCCTCTGGCTAACTCTTGCAAACTAAGTTGCCAAACCTGTTCGCAGCGTTCTCTAAAACTACTACTCTTTAGTTTTCTAGTGAAAAGCCATTGGAATCCCCTGAATACCGTTGAGGGGCTAGAGCCACAACATCACTCATTCTCTCCCCCCCCCCCCCCCCCATTATACTGCTCTGTTAGTAAGTGGGAGCCTGAGAAATAACAGAACATATCGAGTTTGGAATGTGACACAGCTGGAACAAACTCTTGAAGGAATCTCCAAATGAAGCCTTTGGTTTCAGGGTCAGAGAGTCTACTTGAGGCCAGAGTGTATAGAGTGTGAAAAATCTGTGCGCAAAGAACACACATTTGTCAAGGCTCTTCTCATTAATACTGTTAAGGAAAGTTTAAATAAAATGAGTGAGCTACTTTTGCCTATGGCAAAGACTCACAATTTTCCTTCAGAAATATTTAAACTTAACCCAAGTGGTGTTGGAACTAGGGCTGCAACTAACGATTATTTTCAAAGTCGATTAATCTGTCGATTATTTTCTCGATTAATCGATTAGTTGTTTGATCTATAAAAATGTCAAAACATAGTGAAAAATGTGGATCAGTGTTTCCCAAAGCCTAAGATGACGTCCTCACATGTCTTGTTTTGTCCAAAACTCAAAGATATTCAGTTTACTGTCACAAAGGAGAGAAGAAACTAGAAGATATCTAGTTGGAACCATGTCTGAGGGATGGTCTCCAAGCCACGGTGAAATCCTAAAAGGTTCTGAGATAGAAGTTCACCATCAGGTCATTCAACATCAAAAATGGGAGAACATTAAATTTCTACATGCTGCCACATTTTCCTCCATTAGGCTTTCCACTGACGGCCAAAAGCAACAGCTAATGTAACGTCATTACGTGACCCACATCAATCAACTATTAAATAGACTTTAACGTGACATCGTGATGTTTTCACAAGCAGCGAGACAGGTGAGAGGTCTGGAAGACGTCAACAATGAAAAGGCCTTACATCACCACCTGGCTCTGGTTCAGTCTTTGTTTTATGGACCCCACAGGACGATCACGATGATGATGGTAGTAGTCTATCCCACACCCACTATTCAGTTCAAAAGGAGAATATCTGACACCAATAAATCCCTGACTCTGACAACTTCAGCCCATAAAGTCAGTTTAGGATACGGTGAATAGCTGACCTCTGCCTGCCCTGTGAGGAGGAGAGACACTTTTAAATCACACGCTTTGGTGAAAGGACAAAGTTTGACAAGGGTTGGGCAGCAGCATACAGCTTTTAGCCAGCGTGAAGTCATTAAGGTCGTCCTCTAAGCTAATTGTCCTTATATGTATGCATAGTGAAAGAGCTGTGGCACAGAGGCTTATTGAAATAATACATTCTAACTTATTAATTAAAAACTGCAATTAGTATTTCTTTTTGATTAATTTAATTCGTTTTTTTATATGCAGCATTACTACATTATTGCTTCAACTCAGGTAATAGCTCATTAGACGAGCTCAGGTCACCACCTTAGTTAATAGCTTATCAGCAGCGCCCTAGCCTGGACTTTCCCAGATAATTACAAATGTTTACAAAGTCAACATTCCATTACATGAGGAACAGAATATTACTGTTATAACGGTTTTGAAATGTATCAGCTCTCTTGAAGCAGTGAATCAAAGGCATGGTAACATAGACCATTGTAATGAAAACTCTTGACTATTAACTAATACAATATTTGTGACTTTATTACACCACATACAAGGAGATCCTTAAAATAAAACATAACTCCTAGTCGTAAAATGTTCACATTTTATGTAATATTGTAGATCAAATGTTGCTGGTTATATGGAAACAAATCTTTGCAAAGCTGCACGTTTGACCACATGTGTAACATGTGCATGAGCACACAAATAGTCACACAGCCACACAAACTAGAGCCCGATCGATTTCATGATGGCGATAAATGAATATTTAAAAAATAAAATAAAAACTGACGAAACACCCTTCAACCATGTTATGAGTGTTGGTATTGCATAGTTTGTCCACCAGAGGGCGCTGTACAGCGTCCCTGTTGGCAACACTCGTGTTTAACCCTTTAAGTTTCATATCATAAAGGGGTGCTGTGCAATTTTGGCCATTTATTCGCTTTTTGCTGGCAGGTTTCTCTATAGAGCTCCCCCTACAGCTTCAGAATAGATATTTGGCAGCTCCTATGTTTACTTGTGTCTGACTCCTCGCTCGGTCAGTCTGCCGTTTCCTCTTTCTCTGTTCCTCCGACAAAGCTTTCCTAGCTTTCTGCTTCTTTTTTGCCGGCTCAGCCGTGACGATAGTGTGAAAAACTCCATCGCTACCTTGTTAGCCGGTTCCTGAATGGGCGTATGCGTGCAGTGATATGCGATACTTCCTGACGCTGAGGCCAGGGGCTCGCCGGCCCAAAGTTGCAAGGGTGGTTTTTCAGCTCACAGGCCCTAGGGGGAGCGAGACGACCACCATTCAACTCGAAAAAAAAGTCATATACGGTAACCATTCCAATGACTCCGAAGCTGTTCAGTTAAGGTAAATTAAGCTAAAAAAGCTGCATAGTTCCCTTTTAAGCTTGTATTTTTATACATTTTATTTATCAGAACTTTAATATATTTTGATGTTCCTCTGTTCTGTTGTGACAATAAAACAAACAAGTTTATTTTTAACCTGCATTATCATATTATTTTTGTGAGGACTCATGAATAACTACAAATAACTAATGTTAGGGAAATCTGTTTATGTTTTGTTACGCGTTTCTGGATTATTTCTTTTTTTAAATATATATATCGGCCGATATATCGGAATATCGGATTTTTAAATCACCAAATATTTGTGTCAATATCGGCCTTAAAAATCCTTTATCGGTCGGGCTCTAACACAAACATGAGCACAGCACACACAAGGGTTCTGGTAAGACTTTGACGATTGTCCCTGCTGTCTCGTATATCAAATACCCAGGCAGGAGGAGATGCCTTCTGGCTTGATATAAGATGACAGTGGCACAGCAATCTGCTCCTTCATCCGCCATCTTGCTACAAGCCACAGATTGAAGACTGATACAAAAATGACTCATGATAACTCTGACCCGACCTGGGATAACACTGATGTCATGTCACATGCAACAAGTGTGAAATCAAGTGAAGAACTGAAAAACAGTAAGTTAAACTGAAAAGACTGCACTTCAATTAAAAAAATAAAGCTTCTAATTAATTTATTAAAAAAAAAAAAAACAGGCTTTTGGCAATAAAATCAAACCTTTAATCTACCCGACTGGTGTGGAACTAACAAAATGTTTCACCATTCATTTGGGTGACTTCTGAAATCCAGAGGATTACTTTAAATTTGTTCTGACATCTTCCTACCTGGATGACTCAACTGACACTACACTGGCTTTTGGTAGGTGCAATGTTATTGCCCGATAGCTGCAAAATGTACTCGGTATAGGTCACGACCTGGAGCTGCCAACACAAATTATATCAAGACCAGAGTTTCAAAACAAAATGCAATTGGGCTCCAGCTCTGCCTTGATTGCAGACAGAGCTGACGTTTTTAGACATGGCTTCCAGCCCAAACTGCACTTTATCAGGCTCCACTGACCTTCTAAAACCTGGAGTGTTTTGTCTAAGGGGCGACTACATGGCCAAATCTGTGACGGTATTAAAGGGGAACAATGTTGTTTACCACAAAGAGTGTGACATTTGGAGAAAAAAAATGGAATGGTACTGAACTTTGTGTTGAAGATCACAGTTTGGAAAGGTACAGTTATGCTTGCGGGTTGCTGAACGTTAGACCTTGAAACCCAATTACCAATATCACTAAATGTACATTTTTAATAGGGCAGATCCGAATGCTTCAGAGCTCCGACTGTTGCTATGGTAATCAATGTCCAAAACAGTATACAAATGCTTTGTTGTTGTTTTTTTAACAGTTGGCCTACATAATTACATATGCGCTAACCCAAAAACCGCCCATGCAATAAGGAATAGTAATTCAACATTACTCATTATGCTTCAACATTAACAGTTGGTTTGGGTTTCTTGCCTGCTGGTTTTTCCTGGTTGATTAGTTCCAAAAATATGTAGGCTCTGCTACGTTCTTTCACACCCACATATCAGTGTAAAAATGATCAAATTTCCAAACTACAGTAATAAGATTTGCATCTAGTGTAACACTACTATTCTAATGCAACTAATACTTTGTTTAATGTATAATCTGTATTGATCCCCAGTGGGGAAATTACAATTAACACTGTTTTTATTACACACAGGCCTTAAAAATACACACACACACACACACACACACACACACACACACACACACACACACACACACGTCCTTTACATGAACTAATGGAGAGATGTCAGAGTGAGTGGGCTGCAACTGCTGAACAGGCACCCTGAGCGGTTGGTGGGGTTCGGTGCCTTGCTCAACAGCACCTTGGCCCAGGAGGTGAACTGGCATCTCTCCAGCTACCAGTCCACACTCTGTACTTCGGTCCGTGTGTGTGTGTGTGTGTGTGTGTGTGTGTGTGTGTGTGTGTGTGTGTGTGTGTGTGTGTGTGTGTGTGTGTGTGTCCGCTCCTTAACCTCTGGGTCACACCTGTTACCTAGCTCAAGCTCTGGCTCAGGGCAAGGGGGAGAGGTCAAGGGCCATGGTTTCCTTCACAGATCTGTTTCAGAGCACACACATACACATGCATTCTGTCAACCAACAAATTACCTATTATTTATGTCACTGAATTCTCTAAATCTCCAAAACAAAATGTTTGTTAGATTCATATTGGCCAAGGAACACATTTGGAATTGTGATAAGCGCACACTGCATTTCTTCCAAGGTTACAATTAGCTCAATTGGCCTTTCTGTGCAAAAATAAAAAAAATATAAGCATGCATACGGTATTAATCAGGTATGATGACAACTCAAATTGACATACATGTTGGAGTTCTGAATGTACCCTTATTTCTGAAACACTTTTCTTGTGTTTTCTACCAATCACAATTACAATCATTTGGAATTTAATTCAGGCAAAGATTAATGCAACTCAATGGAGAGGGACTGTGCATAATTTCACGTCTTTTAAATGGACTAAAGTGTGCACTCATACATAATTTAATCGTTTCCTACCAAATTAGCATTATACTTCAGGGGAAAAACAATGCTACTTGAAAATTCATGACTTGATATATTAAGAAAAACAGTGATTCAACAGCATAGACCTAAGTGTGGTATGTATACCACATTATACATTACACGTATTAGTGTATACACTAATGCCTTAAATGGCTTATTAGAATCAAATTAACCAATAACATGCTTTACGTAAATGCCAAAATTATAACTAAATGTGTCCAATGCTTTCAAAAGGCAGCTTTGCTAATTATTTTTAAACATACAAAAGGCAAAGAAGCATTGTGTTTCTGCTTTATCATTCAAAATTCAAATATTAGAATTTGTTTCTATTGCTAACTGGCATTAAGCTTCCTAAACATGTAGCCTATGGATATGTATTTGATGAACAAAGAGAGATAAGCCTCAGTTTAGGTAAAGCTCAGGGGTCATTGATATTTCTGTCAAACAGAAACAACTTTCATCCTAATGCACAATGTGAAGGGACTGATTTTGAACGTCTCACTGCACTGCCATTTCATGATATCCCTCGAGGCCAGTGAGTCATCCATGACATTCCTTTAACACAAAAAGAGCTTATTGTACTAAAAATGGTAATTTATGTCACATTTGTCATCTCTTCTAACACACCGCTGTAATAGCATAGATCAATACAACAGCTGAATGTCTGTGATACGCAAACACAAAAGGTGAAAGGCAAATCAAATACTCGTGACTGTTGAGCAGCTGCCATGAAACAGGCCTAACGAATGTCATGAAATCTTCTGATCATTTAGGCTTATATCCTACAACTGTCAAGACTTTGTCTCTATCGGTCAAAGACAGTGTGAAGCCCAAAAACCTTCTGTAGCCCTTTGAAATAGAAAAATCGAGATCACCACAAAACACTATCGCCCTGTCGCTCCCCACAAAGAATGTCAGGTATGTTCGCAATTCAGAAATGTAGGAAACAATCCAGCAAATATTTGTCCCACGTACTTTGGGAACAGGCATCCGCAGGGCACTTATCAGAAGGCAAATCTGAACTCTCTGCAAATCAGCCTCCCCCTCCGCTTTAAACAGGTGAAGAAGTAACCTAACCATGTCAGACGACTGCCTTTGTTGACGGTGTCAACTCACGAGTGGTGAGCCAAACAACAGCAAGGGGCAAGTAAAAACAAGAATTGACAACTATAGTCCCATGTGAACGCACAAAGAAGATCTCATTGATCAAAAGCCCAGTATCGGTTTTAAATGGGCTGAGGTTTAGAGCGGTGAGGTCCTTCAACTTTCACTGGCCTGAACTTGTGACACTGAAGAATGTTTCACTTTCACAAACACATTCCTCACATAAACAGACGAGTGTCTTGTTCTTGTTATTGCATAAGAATAAAAAAATATATATTATGGATTTCAACAGAAATGCAACTCGGATTTGACTGATATGGATTTTTGGAGTGAGATACTGTTGTGGTTTTTCTACAATTCTTGACAATGACCTGAAAACACACTCCTCTTCTGTAGAACAAAACTATTTTTGTAATGCTGTTCTTGCATGCAATCTGGTGCCACTGCTACCTTAGAATAATGGGAACCAAAACTACATTTTATGACTTACCATTTAACGAGCAACGTAATTTGATTTATTCTTGAACCATAAGCTGTCTGTCAGATCAAATAGTCCCTAAAGGGTTCAGAACTCACCTGAGACCATAGATGTTGACAGGTGAAAATATCCTCTTTAAAAAATGCCCATGTCACTCCTTCAACCTCTAATTTGCTCATTTACAGGCCTGCATTAAAAAATCTAATTTCTGTCATCACATGTCAGTGCCTCCATGTTCAAATCTCCATTTTTAAACATAATATTGATACTGGTATATTATGTATGCTATTGAATGCTGTAGGCTATAATTTCAGTCTCCCTTTTGATTTCCAGGGCCAGAGAGAAAATAATGTTAAAACGTGACTCTGATAAAAAAAAAAAAAAAAAAAAAGTATTACGATCATCAAAGCATGGTGTAATGTAGACAGCCACATCTCATTTATGTAATACACTAACACATGTCCCACTGGAGTATTGTGTAAAAGGATTGACATGCAGATTAATGTGGGTGATCAGTTTTTTGTAAAAGGGTCTCACCTGGGTCAGCTAAATGTTTGGAACCATAGGTTAAAGACGGGAGGACACGACAGGACGATCCCCTACACATATTTACTTGTAAGGTAGGGGGAATTCAAGGAAATACACTTTCAATTAGGGCTGGGCAATATGGAGAAAATCAAATTTAACGATATTTTTGACTAAATACCTCGATATCGATACCGCAACGATATTGTAGTGTTGACTATTGGTGCTTTCACAAAATATTTACACAATGAGATTTTTGATAAATAATCACCAGTAATGTGGATATAATGACTAAGTGGGTAAAGGCAAATAACAGAACAGTCTGGTAAGTTCAGAAAATGACTGTAAACTTTACTGTAATGCAGCCTTTAAAACCAGGAAAAGACCACACTTATGCCATATTACGATATTACAATATTCAAAATCTATCACGTTATCAATATAATATCGATATATTGCCCCGCTCTACTTTCAATTAAAATTATTTTTCACTAACTCCAATCAGGAGGATTTTTGTTTCTTTATTTGGCAAATCAGTATAATGCACGTGTTACATCACAAACTCCCACTTGGTGACAGTGTGATGAAAGTAATTCCTTTTTAATATGTTTGTTGTTGTTGCATATAACTTGGTAGGCTACAGCAGTGACATTGACAATGCTTGCATCAGTAAAATATCCTTTTTACATTCCACTCACCCCTACGTATTACATGATATAGCCTATTAACATTTCGGGCGGTGGAATATTTCTCAAATAAAACCATCTCCCACTGGTTCCCTCTTAAAAAAAACCGTGGTGGTCCCTGGACCCTTGTTTGGTCGGCAGGATTAAGTTAAACGCTGCCTATCCCATTTTGTAAACATTGAGAAGTTGTCTTTTTTTATGGGCTCCTTTCCAAACCAGGTGTAGGATACGCTAAACCCAAGCAGCATCAACAGTCTGAACAAACTAAGCTGTTCGCCAGTATTTTAGCCCTCAGTCAAGTAATAACAGCAGCAGCTAACGTTAGTTATGCTGCAACGTTACGAAGTCTGCACGCAGTCGTTAACGTTACGTTAATTAGCATTATCATGCAATACAGTGAAACGTAACAACGGCTAGCAAACTTCTCCGCTGTCTTCGCATCCCTGAACTGCATTAGCTAAGTGTTATTATATTAAGTGTTATATACTCACAGAACCGTTAGCTTATTCGTAAAGACACGACATTCCCCTGCTGTACAAACTGGAACTTGGCAGCCGAAGGAAACTGAAAATACTTGTGGCTGAGACACTTTCTTTTTGGGGAACCCGTAGCTAACTTTTCCATACCTTTCAGACGCCGGATATCTTCCCACCGATACTACCACTTCTTGGCAGCCATAAATCCAGGTTTTGACAACGTCGTCCTCGGTAAGAATAACGAAAATCCGAGTGTGTGTAGCTCAACTCTTGCCAGTGCCAGTGATTTCTCGCACACAGCTCCTCTCTGCGTGGCTCCGGTAACAGCCGCTGCAGTTTTTTCCACCAGCCTGGAGCGGGAGCGAGCGCACTAGGATACTGGGAAGGCCAGGGGAACAGGCTAGCGTGAACGCGCAATTTACAAAACACAACAAACACGTCTGTACAAATGTGGAAATCCAGTCAAGAGAAAAATTCAAAATACCAATATCGTGACCAAAATAGTCATACAATATGTCATTGTGTGAATTATGGATAAAATGATAGTGAAAATAGCCTAAATTCTCCCTTTTTCTGGGGACCCACTGGAACCCCCTCAAGGACCCCTGGGACCACTGAGTTAATGCATTTAATCATTTAAATGAAAGAAGTGAAACTACTGTGCAAAGTCAAGAATTAACTTTCACGCTCATTTTTTTTTTTTTTACGTGGTTTTTACCTGATGAAGGTCTGTGACCGAAACGTTGTATTTTTCTAGCCTAAATAAATTATTGCTTGCGTAATGGTCAGTATGCGGGACTTTTGATCTGCTACTTTTGATCATATCCTACGCACCTGCCCGACAAAAGAGGTGTGCAAAAAAGCTTTCTTACGTTACGTGGATTCACAAAAAAACAGTATAATTTACACCTGTGAGTTGCCCACGTTGACAAGCCAAACTGTCTGCAGAGAAAATTCCACATTCAATTCGTCAGGGAAGTGCCTACGTTTTTGAAAACGTGATCTGCACATATGATTTCATATATCATATTTTTATACAAATGATAACAAGGCATCATTTATAGTCAGTAGTGTTCAATTTCCAGTGGCCATTTACCTAAGTGCAATGTTACTTTATACTTCTCCTCCAGAAAATATCAGCGGGAAACGTTTTACGTTTAATTTACATTATTTATTTGACAGCTGTAGTTATTTTGCAGATAAAGACACCTATGTTACATTTATGAAATATAATGCAGTTTTAGATTACACCGGCCAGTAGTAGTAAGGGAAATTAGCTCTACCTTGTCCATCTTCAGTCTTTAAAATGTGTCAGTAGTAATACTGTAATATCTGAAACATTATGGAAATAACACTCTGAAAGGAGCAATTCGGCATAACAAGTATTTGATATTTAAAGTACATTTAGCTGATAATACTTTATTTATTTATTTATTTTTATGAAATGTTAGGACTTTTAGCCTGTCAGTTTAAATTGCACTGCAGCCTACTTCCCATGCATTTTTTTAAACATTTTTTTATTTAGCAAAAACAGTGTAAAGATATTTCATACATAAATCTCATTATTAATATTTCAGATCCTTCACACTAGGACAAAACAGACAAGACATGCCAAAAACATAAACATAAATAAAAATTAAACATTTCTATTCTATTCTTGGGTAGGCTACTAGTACTTAGTGTTGCTGTGACATTTGTTCATCACAGTGTTCTTTCCATTAATGCCTGAAAAGAAATGCCACATTCACTGCTGATACATTATGAGACCACACTTCAAAGCAAATGTGATTTCAAGTAGTTCTAATTATTCAAAACCGTGTTTGTATGGAAAAGACAGCTGACATCAGGGGGAAGCAAACAGATGTGCAGTACAAAGCCACAGAGTGTGTGTGCATGTTGCAGTTATTGAAAAGCGCTGAGAGCAGTCAGTGTGCCTTTTACTGACACCATGCTTCTCATAAGAGCTAATGCCTTTTGGAGGGGACATCCCCTCCACCCCTGCTGCCTTCAGGTGCTGTTGAACATATTCTTATCAAAATTAAAAGCAAAGTGAAAAACAGGTAAGTGGTAAGTGTAACTGTAAAATTATCCTTTTTGTTCTACTACACTCAGGATAATGTTTATCTTAGGATAGCAACAGCCTATGTATCATCAGTGTAGTATTGATGTTAACACTTTGCAATTGATGTAAGAGAGACTTCAGATCACATCCAGTTTGTGTAAGCTTTAACATTTAATTCTATGGAGAGTATTTTCCTAGAATAAAAATCCAGTAAAGTGAACAATGCATGTTTCAGGCAGCAGCAACAATAGTATCCTTGGACATTTACAACTTTAGAACATGAATAAAAGAGCTAATGAGGAGATCCTGAAGGCAACACACATGTGGGAAGAGGAGGAGAAGCTGAGCCAGAGGTTGACATATGGGAGTGACTCACGTTTTTCACACATTCCAAGCATTATTTACTCCTCCTCCCTGCCCCAGTCCCGGGCACTGAGGCCAAGGATTTTTCCAGGGCTGGGGGAGATGAGTGAATGATGGATAAAGGAAGAGGAAGGGTGACTCGCATTTTCCGCTTTTGCTGTTTTCTTTTTTTTTTATTATTGGGACATTTTTAGGGCTTTATTGACAGGACAGCTGAAGAAATGAAAGGGGAGAGAGAGGGGGAATGACAAAGGGCCACAGGTCAGACTCGAACCCCAGCCCGCTGCGTTGAGGAGTAAACCTCTATATATGGGCGCCCACTCTACCAACTGAGCTAACTAGGCACCCATACTTTTGCTTTTTTAAAGAGCAATTCACTTATTCTCCACCTGAACAAATAAGAGTTAGAGGGGTATTGTTGTATACTTCTGAAATGTTACTCTGGTTTTTGTTTAATTTACCTGCATCCCTCACCTACAGGAGAGTTTAATGTTTGTCTTTACAGATGATTTAAAGGGGTGATAGAATGATTATATAGGTTATTTAACACTGTTCCTTAAGGTCTACTAATAGGGTATGTAACATTGGTTTGGCTGAAAATGGCCCAGGTGCTATTCTATGGGCCCTAATGCAACCCTGTGAATAAGCCCTGGATGAAACAAGAGCTTTTCTCCCAAATATGGTATGCTCATGAATATTTAGATGAGCTACGCACTGATTGGTTGGTTGAAGCACACACACACACACACACACACACACACACACACACACACACACACACACACACACACACAGCCCCTCCCCTCCGTGCCGCTCCGTGCACACCACGTCACACACACTGCACAGAAATTTTATACATTGTTCATCTGCAATTTCATTATTAAATTCACTTGAAACTTTTTTATGTGAGAAATCAACTATGTAGAGCTCAAATATGTGCCGTTTTACAAAAATGATTGGCTAATTGCTAATTTGGTCAGACTGTGTCGGACTTCAGGAGCTCCACAGTCTGACTGTGAGTTGGCTGGAACTCTAATCAGGAGACTCGTGGACAATTTCCCTGATCGTTTGTTTAAATAACTCAACACACATATCCATTATAAGATTAACTGGAACCTGTTGTTTTTCAAAGTTATAATGGTCCACAAGAGATTGCGGGCATAGCAAGCTCGCTGACCGCGCTCTCACTCACACACACCGGTCATTTAGCAGGAAGAGGAGGGAGAGCAGCGCCGTGGAGCTCCGTCAGGGCGGCGGCATTTGATAGTCCAGTAACCCAGAAACGGTGACTTTGCGCGAGCTGAGTCACCGTTTCTGGGTTAACTAGACTACCAACTGCTGCTGCCATGGCAGAGCTCCGGCCAGCTCACAGCGGGGTCTGCGCGACCTAGATTCAGAAGACCAACTGGCCTCAGACCAGTGGTTTGTATGTACATTTTGGGGGGTGACAAAGACAGACTAGAGCCAAATAAGGTACAGCCACCGAGTTGACGTCAACTATGAGCTTCAGCTGCAGTTTCAAATTGTGAGATCTGCATCGGAAACAGGTGTCAATGGGACTTTGAGGTACTATGTATGCCTATTTTACCCACCGAATTGTCGTAATTCAACTATGACAAGGTAAACTCGGTTTTGCATTCTATCACCCCTTTAAGGAGAGAGTAGAAGATGAATATAGAGGAAACAATGAAACTAACCCCCTTTGAAAATTTCTCATTTGAAGAACTCTACTTTTGCATGCTTGAGCAGTTCTCCCAGTGCCCACGCATATTTTTGTCTGCATGACCAAATCATTTTGGAATAACTCAATGAGAGGGCAATAAAGTAGGTCAATATGCATAAGACAAAAGCTGAATTTCTTGGAAATTGTGTAATATGACACAGTGTTTTGCTTAATAGCTACCACGAAAAAAACAAATATATTTATCATCAAATGTGTCACGGCCATTTTCAAAAATAATCCATATCCAACACTTTGAATTTCAAGAAAATTAAACAGAGCTGAAACACTGGCAGCAGTAAAGTTGTTCGTAGAAATGTGTGCCTGAAAAGTCGGTGTCACAAACAGTGTTAGCATCACAGTCACTCACAGTTACCAATGTTTCAAAAGGCTGCTAATGCAAGCAAGTCACATACGGCATAGACACACCACCATATAAAATCTGAGAAAGTGACAGGGCAGTATGAGTCAGAGTCCATTGGAACAGACACAATTAAGTTTACAGTGACTCACATCAGAAACAGAGATGAAAAAAGGACACTGTCCCTAATGATGGAAAAAAGAAATGTTACTTTTCCATGCTATGGATGTAAGAAAATCTGACAGACGTTACAGAGTCTCAATCTAAAGAACAAATAAGCAAAACATAATGTCCCACATCACTCTGTATCTCACAAACCATTTCTACATATTGTATTTTGCCCACTGTCGTACCAACAATATGCTTTGACTGTGCTTCAACAAAACCTATAATCATTTCTTTTCGAACTTGAGGGTTATCTGTCTCCTGTCAAATCCCTTTTCTTGTCCTCAGAACTAATTTCCTTCTTTACAGCAAGTGTCTGTCCTGCTTAAGTATCTTTACGCAAACCACAGATGACAACCAAGACACCAGCTGCAGGGAAGATGTTCTCCAGCTGAATAATATCTGACCTTAATGTCCTGTTTGGAAACTATTCAACTGAAACCAGGCCTCTTTGAAGAGGAAATTTCAGATGATACAGTATGAATTATTTGAAATAATCTAAACAGGGGTTGAATAATAGATTATCCTACTCGTAAAGATATAGTTTCACTTTTGATTTTTCAATGTACCCAAAAGTAAATGAAAAAGCTACTCAATCACAAAGAATAATCATCTCCCACCCCACAAACTGAGGTCAACAGTGGCCTTCAGCAGTGGCTCACTGAACTCAATACGTTATTGATTAAATAATGGGGGGATTTTCTGCCATTGGAAAACATTTAAAAAAAAAAAAAAACATTAATTGTTGCATCTCACTGTAGATGATAAAAAGGATTTCCATAAATGGCCAACATAATCAATGCAAAGCCACATTGCCAACTGCTTTGACCGCGCCGGAGTACACTAACAAAAGGTAGCTGATTTGACCATAATAGTGCATGTCATTGTGCTAACAGAAACCATTCAGGACATTGAGGCCGTTGAGTGCCAATTCAGCACATGATGCCTGACTCATCCTCTCTGCTCTGAGTCACTCCCTCCCTCCTCTAGTCCGGGATCTGTGGCTCTTGCTGGAGCTGGCTCCTCTCACCCTAATGTCTACCCACCACTCCACAGGCAGGAAGCCAGCCAAGGATGCAGACATGGCCCTGCTGGGGGATGAAGGGGGCTGTTTTTATTTCAGTGGGTCTTTCTTTGTGAAGACAAAGACTGTTGGGTTTGATGATGGTGTGGTGAGAAAAGGGCAAGCCGTGGGACATCATGAGGGACTGAAGCACAGTCACACTGCTTCCAACAATTCTGTCATGTCTTAAAAGAAAAATTATGGAGACGGATTTGCCGCTTGGAGTTGGGTGGAACGGGTCAACATAGATACTGAATCTCAAGTAAAATGCGATAACAAGTTATGAGCCATAACTCTTCACTATGTATCCCTTTTTTGCCACTTTTCTGTGTAGTTATTTTTTTGCAGCTTCAGGGCAACATCAAAGCAACAACAAAAAAGCTGTAGCTAAGCTCATTATACAAATGAGCTTTGGGGCCAACTGCTCACACCAAGCAGTTAACATGTGAAAAATGATTTCAGAAGTTAAAAAGTAAACAACTCTAATAATGTAGTGAGTGTCTCACTGGTCACAGAAGCTTGCCTGGATGTCGTTTATGTCCCATAGCACATCTAGCCCACACAAGAGCTAGGATTTCTTTGGATTTAGCCTTTTTAGCCACACCAGCAGCATACTGTAGGGACAGCGATGGCAACAATTGGATGAATTGCCATGCAATTTGGTACCGACGTTCATGGTCCCCAGATGATGAAACTTGACGATTACTTTGGTGACTCACTGACTTTTCTTTGAAATCTACCATGAGGTTGACAATTTTTTTTTAAATATCTCAGCAACTATTTCATGAAAATTGGTAGATATTTATGGTGCCCAGAGGATGCACTTTAATGACTTTGGTGAACCTATCCTTGCATTTAGTGCCACCAGCAGACCAAAGTGTCATCCACTGACTTTTCCTCTACTGCCACCACACAGTTGACATTTCTGGTTTTGAGTGAAATGTCTAAAAAAGTATTGGATACCACAAAATTTGGTACACACATTCACGTACCGATCAGGATAAAGTATAATTATTTTGGTGACGCCCTATATTTTCATCTAGCGCCATCATTGGGTCAAAATTTTGATTTGCTCAATACTTTGGTCTATGACTAAATAGCCTACTTGTAAAAGTAGTGACATTCCATCATTTTGTGTTTAGTGCTAATTTGCAGATGTTAGCATGCTTACACTAAACTAATATGACAGACATGGTCAACAGTCTACCTTCTAAACATCAGCATGTTAACATTAACATTGCTAACATGTTAGCATTTAGCTCAAAGCATTGCTGTGCATAAATACAGCCTCACAGAGCCGCTAGCGTAGCTGCAGACTCTGTACACATTGTTCATAAAAAACATTGCTCGTTTTCCTTTGACAATAAAATTATATTACTACCAAAACAAGCTGGCATTTGATCAGCTTCCAGGTTGTAAAATTTCATACGACCTGTAAATTGCCAAAGTTCTCTCCACACTGCGTCACATGGCACAGGGAAGCTTGGCTCTTAGGAGCAACGTGCATGTATAACCAACAGATTCTCACTCCCATTGCGTAAAATATGGATTCTTGGTCAGGTGCCTTTGGCGTTGTTATTAACGCAAAAAGTGTCCTTCAGCGTCATATCTAAACACGCTTTATCTAAACGCGCTTGGTCAGGACTATTGGCGTCACTTTTGACGCAGTTAGGTTAAGGAAAAGGTCGTGGGTGGGCTTACGTTTCCATTGCGCGGGAAGAACGAGACAATTGGGTTTAGGAAAAGAAGAAAGCAACGGTTGGGTTTAGGAAACATGACACGCAGGACACGATCCCCGGTCTCCTGGGTGAAAGTCCTGTGTTTGACTCATCCACCACCCTAACCAACCTCCCTATGCAGATTTTCGGCCCTTCATACTACTTGCGACCGTAGTCGCTCTTAGTGCTACATCATCTTCAAACCCAGTGTAACTGCTGCTCTCCCTGGTGCGTTCTAAAAACACGCTGAAGGGTGCTTTTTGCGTCGCTTCAGACGCTGACAGCCACTGTCCAAACGTCTGTATTTTACGAGTTCAGAATGAGAACGGGTTGGTATAACTGAAACATGGATTCCCCCAATGTCCACACATATATCAGTATCACAGCAGTCAGCGATTATGTATTATTAGCTCACTGTATTCTGACGTATTCTCCTGTGGGAACTGAACATCTGTTAGTGACATTGTTGGATATAACACCGGGACACATGCCGCCATTGTGGACAGAAAGTCTCAGCTGGCAAAGAGGAAATGGGCATCCGCATATGGAAACTCATTATATCAAGTCAAAAAGAAATACAGAACTATATAGCAACTTCATACTTGACATCCAAACTAATCAGTTCGCTCCTGAGCAAATAAATAGGAACATTCATTTTAAATTTCCAAGCGAATAATGACGTAAACCTGATTTACTAAAAAAAGATGGCAGTCATCTACAGCTATCTTATTCCTCATTAAAGGCAATGAGTGGGGAAAATCCTCAAACATGATACAGTAGGTTATTGTTTCCCAAAGCTGTGTGCAGTTCAGTGACTCTGAATGAGCCACAGAGTGCAAAGTAAGTCGTCTCTTTCTCCAGATTCCGGTAAATTACACCAGAGCCACTCAATCAACTTTACCAGTCCAAATCTTTTTCACTCCAAATCTACCGTAAGTAAATAAGCTTATGCGCTGACTCAGCACCAAATTCCAAACAGTGGAAACTATATTCCATACAGCAAATTAGCCTCATAGTTCTTTTTGATTCAGTAGATTTCAAAACTAGGCTGTTAAAAGTCTTCTAGTGTGACAAATCTCAAACTGGAAATTACTTTGGCTAATACTTGAATTAGGTGCTTTAATGTTTAAATTGAAAATGTTAGACACACCATCAAAGAGAGCTATTTTTAACAGTGGCCTTTTGACAGTGGCTGTTATATAAACTACAACAACTTTGAGGGAATAAGATGAAACAACACATCTATTGGTTATAGTACCTAGTGTATCTAACTTTGATTTTCATTTCAGTGCAAACATATTCCCAGCATGCCATGAACATTTCCAAACAAACCGACTGCTCATATGATGTAAATACGTTTATTGAAAACACAAACCCTTTTTCACACAGGAAAAAAAAAATAATAAATGGCACGTTTTTTCTTCAACAGAGTAGGAAAAAGGAAAGTCTGCTCAACAGGTTTTCTTGGATATGGAAACATAAACCCACTGATACATTTTTCTTTGATCAGAACATGTTTGCACATTTTGTATGATGCTTTAGATATTGCTGTGGAAGCATTTGCTATAAATGGACAGTGAAGACACGACAGGAGCAACGAGTGACATGAAACTGTTTTATGTCCTACCATTATTTTATAAAAACAAACTATGGCTATATTAAAGTGTAAACAGTTTTTAAAAAAAAAAAAAAAAAAAAAAAAAAAAAGAAAGTTATTTTTTAACAATTATAAATAAATATGAGACGCTACATAACCTTCACCTACATTACAATAGCAGAGTAATAAAAGAGGTTTTCTTCCGGAAGATTCCCCGTCAAGGAGCAGCCTCTACTGAACGTCACTGTGAATCATCCATCAATCCATCAAATCAGTGGGACTTGGTCCAATTATCTGGGGCACAAGCATGACAGCAAAAGACACGCTCGTTATTCATTCACAGCCGAAGCAAAAACAAGCACCTAAAAAAACAACAATTAAAAACACCTAATAAATGGACCTTCAGACAAAACTGTCTGACTAATGAGACTAATTGATTTATGTTGGTCAGACTGAGAAAGGAACGTTGAGGTCTCCTTTTAGGCGTTACATTTGATTGACAAGACAATGAATCAAAAACAAAATAAGTCATTAGTTTAATCAATAATGTAAAGACACCAGTTGCAACTCTAAATTCTACAAGCAGCCATTACCCTCCATCCAAACAAAGCAGCCGTTACCTGTCCAAACGGTTGACCACGTCTCTCACAGTGTTGATGAGATTCTCATGTTCCTGGGGGTTACTGACTATGATGCTGTGGAGCTTCTTCATGTACGAGTCAATGCTGTCAAGAGTGGGCGTCTCTCCACTAGCTGTAGGACAACAAGCATGTGATGTCAAGCTCAAGATTCAAGATTAACTTTATTGTCCCACATCGTGGGGAATTTGTCTTGGCCACTTAACCCATGCTGCAGCCATAGTAAAAACAAACAAACACAGACAGCATGTACTAACAACAGATACTGTACTATACCATACAACAGACCGTTCTATGGTCCTGATGGTGTATAAAACCCAACATGGTGTCATGCAATGCATTAGTTAAACATAACTCAAAATGAATGAGTAAAATAAATGAATAAAAGAGAGATCACAAGTACAACAATTACAAATCTCCATCGTCATGCAGGCCTGTTCTGCCTTTTACTTGCACCTATTTATGAGCTTAATAGGCACTGGGATAAATTAGTTTTTTTTAAACAGTTAAGTCTACAGCGAGGAACTCTAAACCTCCTACCGGATGGCAACAGCTCATATTCTGCGTACAGAACGTGAGACGTGTCGCTAACAATTCTATTTGCTTATCACAAAGAAGCCTGTTCATAAATACTTTGCATGGATAAGTGCTCTTTAACACCAATGATCTTCCAGGCAGTCAGTTCTAACGAATGTCTTTAAATACTTGTGGTTGTTCTGAAGGTGAAAGATGTTCATAGGATGACACTAACTTTTGAAAAGGTTACATTTTATTAGCTGCCAAATGTGACACATTTGGCAGCTAATAAAACAACGATATTAAGTTGCAACTGATAGCTTGTCTTTCATTTTTAACAAATGATGTTTACATGTTGTGAAGTGTCATTTATTTCCAATTAGGGCTGCACGATATGAGGAAAATATCTAATTGTGATTATTTTGACTGAGATTGCAATTGCGATATGATTACCGATTTTGGAGGGAATGATCATTATTGTATTATTTTCATTGAAAAATGTTTCAAAAAAGAAAAATTTGGATATTGCACTAGTCCATATTGAGATTTCGATTAAATATGCAATTAATTGTGCAGCCCTATTACTAATTACTTACTGCCCACATAGTTTATAAAAAAAACTTTAATCGGCCTTTGTGTTTAAAATTATGGACATTTTATGTTTGGACATCAACTAGGCGGTGGCAGGGGTGACTACTGAACACCTCGGGCAGAAATCACTAGATGACCAGACCAATCAGAATACGAACGATCCAAGCACACAGACAACAGCCACTCCTTGTTACTACTGTACTGATGCTTTTGCAAGTTTTTGCAAGTTGCCATAGTTCAAATGTGTGATCAAAAGAATGTTACCAAAACCTGCAAGACTACAAGAGGTGCAAAACAGAAAAATTGAATCTAGAAATGTGAAATTATTTAATATTGAGCAAGTGCAAGTCCTGGCATCTCAGGTTGTCAATTCTAGTTAACCTACATAAAGTAAGTTAATTAATGGAAATGGCTAAATTACCAAAAGAACTGATAAAATCAGAGGTTAAAACATGCTCGATAGAATGTTACCAGTTATTTATTGACACTTTCTCCTAAACTGAATGTGCCACAGAGCTTCTCTTAAGGCCATAGTCTAGAGTGTATTTTGCAATCATCTTTCATCATCAAGCTCTTATGAAATAATTCCAGTGGTGTCTGTCAATGTGTGCTGTTTGCAGAGTGTGTGTCTCTGCTGTGTGAGCAAGAATTTCAAATTGGTGTGGAGAGAAATGCTGTGGGTGTGAACTCAGCATGGGTTCCTTTACAGTAAGTGCATAAAACAAGTGTGAACAAAGTTCCTGAAATGTAAATAAAGAACCGGTTCAAATTAAGGAGAGACAGACCGACTTAACATGGCCAGTCTCTAAAAGAACAGTGAGTGGTCCTGCTGTACAATCAGTTTAAATATGTATCTGTCCTGGAGAGGCATTGGAGTTCAAAGCACAGTAAGTACAGTGGGCGTGTGATTACGCCTACATAATTATTCATGTCTCACCAATGTAAACTTTGACTCTGGAACTAATAGGGTACTACAGTATTTGTGTCTAGGGATGGATTACTGGTATGGATTATCAAGTCGGTGCAGGTTTATGATGCGCATTGATCAATGTCAGCAAGCCCAAGAGCTACGTTGCACTTTCAGAAATAAAAGCAACGCAATTTTATTTTCCCACACACAGCAGAATGTTGGTTTAAAAAAGGAGTATATTTCATTTTTATCCAAGATTACCAAAACTAATGGTCTACACTGAGACAAGAACTCTTTATCAGCAAATATTTCACAAACGTAGGATGCTGCAAAAACTGCCTGACTTCACAAGTCATCTAGGATAGTGCCGATTCATTTAGCTTCTTTTAATTGAAAAAAAATCAATAAAACAAGATAATTCTCAAGAATTTCCAGTAGTTAAAATGGATGCAAGTGGAATAATCATGACTCTTATCTCAACAGGTGAAAACTGCTGGAAACATTGTAAGACTTTTTTAGTTGTTGCATGATTGGTACTGGCTTTACCACTGAATAAAGTGGTATTGGTTCTCACCTGGCAAAGGTACGGAGGAGAAGCTGGAGGTGAGCGCCTGGCGCAGGGTCTCCAGGTGTTGGTGGAGGAGGCCATTGCGTCCCCTCTCTTGCATCACGTCGCCTTCCAGCCTCTCTACTGCCCCGCGCATGCTCTCCACGTGTTTCTGCAGCGCTGCGTTACGCTCCTCATACTCCATGTTGGTCTTACGCAGCTGCCGCATCTCAGCTTCACGTGCTGTTGAGGATACAAGATACAGCAGTCGGTGCCATCATTCATTTTTTATTTGCCCAGAGAGGTGTGTTCTTTTAACTTTTAGGGCATCACGGAGTTCGGTGTACTGTGGAACTATTCTCAGATGTCGGAGCACTATAAAAAAGTTCTCTTGAGGTAACTGAGGAATGTCTTTAAAAACACTTAGACAAATGGAGGTTTTAAAAAAAAAAAAAGAAAAAAAAAAAGAAGTCCCAGCGCACCAGCTACAAAGTATTTCTCAGCAAGACAACTGGCTGTGTTCAAGCTCTTTACCTTTGCTGTGGTTGAGAAATTCCTCTGTGAAGATTGGTATGTCAAAAACAGTTCTGTCCTTGCCTTCTGCATCCTTCTGTTGATAGCCAGAGACAGTGAGAGGGAAGGAGATGAGAACATTTGGCTGCACAGACTGCAAGCAAGAGCTTGTCATTTATCTAGCTGGGCTGTAGGTGGCTGGGTAATTCATTTCATACCTGGCCTCAGGAGAGATACAGTGATACGGTTTAAGAAGTGAGGAAGGAAGGAATCATTTCATTAACAGGACTGCCAAGATATCAAAGGCCCTGAAATGGCTGAAAGAATGCACCATCCTTCCTCATTTCTTAACATAATTAAATGTATGCTCAATCCCATGTCCTTTGAAATCTAGAGGGGAAAACACTGCTATTCCCACAGGAATGCTGATTGCAATAAAGTCACCTTGACCATAACCATTCTGGAGCATGCTATACGACTCACAAAAGGAAACCTCTTAATTACATCCAGAACTCAATAAAAATGAATTACACACTTAGTCCAAGCCATGTGTTTGGATCACGAACACAAACAGAGCACCAAAGCGGATTAACCCAGCTATAGTGATGCAACAATAAGCACTTAATGGGTAGAGCAAGAGGAGGGCAAACACAACAGGTTTCACTTCCTTGGTGAGAAAATAGCAAAAACAGACTCTAACCGTGATTACATAATCATTTATTAAGTTTTAATTTAACTAGTGACATTTCTGGGCAAAAGCACAGGTTCAATTGTTGAGTTTTGGAGACATTCTGTTGTAAAGTCAAAACCAACCTTTGCAATTCATGTTGATTAAGCATTTTTACAGATAAGTTGAGAACACTGTCATTTGCACTAATCTAATGTGTTCAGTATGTGTTGCTATATTCCTGCTCCAACCATGTGAATCTGTGTGAAAGATTTTGTGCTTTCCTTACCTGGAAATACAACTTTGTTTCGATAGTTAGAAGAAGATTTCTTAACTTAAATCAATGTGATATTTACTTCTTAAGGAAAGTGATTGCGAGTGTAATAGGGCAGGAAAGAGTTACTGACCTCGTGAAGAGCCTCGTTGGCTACCTGGTGCCCAACATCTGGTAAGGAAGGAAAGTATAAAGAAAAGAGCACAGCAGATGATTCATGTTTCCTTCGCACAGCACAGCCTGCCTTTACTACATCCCGAACTGATAGAATGAATTAAAAGTAATTGGAAAAAAATCCCATCTCTGCACTCTTTATTGTGAATCCACTGAAATGAGGCAGAGACTTACCTCAGAGACAGAGCTGTTTATGTCATCAACATTTTTGATATTCAAACTGAGAATTATCCACAGTTGCAAAATTGGAAGAGATAATGTAGACCATGTGTTGTGTGAGCACAGTAACGGCTCCTTGGCCTCGAGCTGCTAAACTATTAACTCATAACCTTGACTACTACAAACTCGAAAAGTATCTCCTTTCCTTGCCACATTTCTATTGACTGGGCAAAGCAAATAAGTTGTGAGTTCCAACACCAAATAACGGAATATACTGTATTCAAATATGTATTAAAACATAGCAAAAGTGTTTAGGGTGGGAAATGATGTCCTAGCCTTGTCAGCCTTATTTCTTCATGTACACTAACATCCCGTTAACACATAAGCATTTAAAGGAGCTTCTCAACAAGACCCACATCTTCTACATTTAAGTGCTCACATTATGCTTTTTGGCTTTTTCCCTTTCCTTTATTGTGTTATATATCTTTTTTGTGCATGTTATAGGTTTACAAAGTGAAAAAGCCCAAAGTCCACCCCAAAGAGACTTACCATCTCCAACAGAAAACACTGTTCAGAAACTGCTCCAAACAGCTCTATTGTAGTCCAGCCTTTACTTCCGTGACCAACGTGCGTCACTTTGTAACACACGTTATAATGCTCGCCTAGCTGCTAGCATGGCACGCCCTCATACTCTGCTTCTGACTGGCTAGTAGTCCTTACCTAGCTACTGCACATGTGCGACTCCCAACAAAGATGGAACAGAAGTGAGATGCCTCACTCTGTAGCTAAAACAGAGAGCTCAACACACAGGGTGAAAAGAGGAGCTGCAATAATGTGCAGTACAACAAAAATATGGTGTTTTTTGAAAATTAAACCATGTAAACATATTTTGATATAACCTCTAAATACAATCATGAACCTGAAAATGAGTATAATATGAGCACTTTAATCCACAAAGAAACTCAACAACACTAGATCATGAAGTGGTTTGGTGCCTTGCTCATGGGCATCTCTGTGGTCAAAACCAAATATTTCAAGCCAGTCAAGAGATTAAAATTCCATTCATATATATCTATTCTGTAATGAATGCCTTATGATGCATGTTCATGTTAGTCAATCTGGCAGGAATAGTCCACCAAACATAATACCTGGTTCATCCAAATGTCAGCAGATATGCGTAGTATTTAACTTGCCAGCTACTTCTAAAGGCCCTGACACAACAACCCGATTATCAGCCGTTAGACAGTCTGGTGAGGTCGGTAACTCGAGTCTGTTCGGTGTGTTCCGTGCCGTCGTCAGTCGGAGGAGCCGTCGGCCTTCATTTGGGCCGATTTGACATGTTGAATCGGAAGGCGGGCAGTCGGACTCAATGGCCAATCTGATTGGTGGAGCGCTAACCCGGAAATGACGAGAGGGATGAGCCTGACTAACGCCTCTCAAAAGCTGACGAAAATCTTTTAAACTGACCTTGGTTGATCTGAAATGAAGACAGATTCAGCAACTGCATGGCCTATTTCTCGCTTAAAAACGTTTCGGTGAACTATCTTCGTAAAATATGAGATGGTATTCCGAACGAAGCCATCATTATGCCCGGTTGTAAAATCCGGAAGCAGCCAGACCCACGTGACGTGTTCGTCCAACCAGCTGCCGCTTTTAATTTTTTTTGGCGACAATACAGATTGGCGCCAAAAGTACGCTCAAGTCGGCGTTGCTTCGGTGTGTTCCGAGGCACTTTTTTGACCAACTTGACCTTTTTTGACCTTTCTGCCGAAGGTCGGCCGTTGGGTTGGTGTGTCAGAGCCTTTAAACAGTACTGCCTCAGAATGATGGTGGGCTAACTGCCAGAACACCTAGTTTTAGTGGCTGATGCCAACTTGTGATCCTGCAGCTTTTCTAACCACATCTCACCTCCCCTGTGCCGTTTGCCCTTCTGCTTCTCCTGAACCTTCCTGGTGAAATGTTTGTAAGCCTCTGTCTTCTGGTACTTCTCCAGCTCCCGCATGTAGCGCTCCTTATCTCGCTCCGCCTCATCCAAGTATCGCTGCAGAGAGAAGAAAGAAAAGTGAGAAGAGCTGGCAGGGCTCAGCCAAAAAAAAAAAAAAAAAAAGAGAAAAAAGAAGAGGAAAATGAGATTTGGTGAAACAGAATGAAGGAGGATTGTGGGTGAGATGGCACAATGAGTGGGAGTGATCCTTTTCTGATCAGGATTAGTTCCTTTCAAAAGACAAAAATAAGTCATTTCCATTATTAGTAATCTGCATTCACTCAACGCTTGTAACTAAGAAAACGTGCTATCATTAGTTTGGGAATTAGAGGAAAACTAATAAAAACATCTTCATGCAAAGACCCTGTCCCAGGATACTGGCATATCTGACTGGGCTTTGAACCCGTGGTTCAACAACATGATACAAATCAGCAGCAAAGCTCTCCGGGCTCTATCCCACCTTTGGATTTAAAAACAAACGTCCAGATTTCTCTAATCTTCCCTGAAAAGAAAAGGCAAGAAAAACTGCAAGTTCTAACTTTAAATAAAAGCAGCTATGCATTAAAGTGCTCATAATTGTATTTAGAGGTTATATCAGAATAGGTTTACATGGTTTCATTTTCAAAAAACACCATATTTTTGTTGTACTACACATTGCTGCAGCTCCTCTTTTCACCCTGTGTGTTGAGCGCTCTGTTTTAGCTACAGAGTGAGACATCTCACTTCTGTTCCATCTTTGTTGGGAGTCGCACATGCGCAGTAGCTAGGTAAGGACTACTAGCCAGTCAGAAGCAGAGTATGAGGGCGTGCCACGCTAGCAGCTAGGCAAGCATTATAATGTGTGTTACAAAGTGACGCACGTTCGTCACGGAAGTAAAGGCTGGACTACAACAGAGCTGTTTGGAGCAGTTTGTGAACAGTGTTTTCTGTTGGAGATGGTAAGTCTCTTTGGGGTGGACTTTGGGCTTTTTCACTTTGTAAACCTATAACACGCACAAAAAATATATATAACACGATAAAGGAAAGGGAAAAAGCCAAAAAGCATAATATGAGCACTTTAAGTGAAGACTATGGTTAACCTTTTCTCAGATCTCTGCAGGGTAAATCCAGACAGCTAGCTAGATTATCTGTCCAATCTGAGTTTTCTGTTTCACAACTTGAACAACTTTTAAACGTACACACGTTCCACCAAAACAAGTTCGTTCCGAGCCTATTTTGCAGCGGCACTGCGGCTTTTCTCCGGTGCTTAGCCCCGCCCAAGACGATTGTGATTGGTTTAAAGAAATGTCAATAAACCAGTGCACGTTTTCCTCCCATCCCCGAATGCTATGTGAAGTAGCCAGACCCTCCTCCAGCGCGCTTTGGAGGAGGGTCTGGCAGAGCGAGACTAAATGACATGTGAAGCATTGATGCTGGCATTATGTCTGATACACAGTTCATTACAGGTTTCTAAAAATGTAATGTCATAACATATAGATGATTTAATTCAGATTCATTTATGAGCTGTTGATGAAACTGAAGGGCAGTGAAAAATGATTATCATTCTGTTGATCCATGTTCTGCCTAATTTTGAAAAGGCCATCCATGTTTTTGCTGGTTGAAGCACAGGGTTGTCACTCCGATATCTTTGCAGTGGAATAACAAATTGATATGGAAAATGGGCCTGAACATGACTGTAATAATAGTTCTATCACTACAAAAAAAAAAAAAAAAAACTGTATCCTTTGTTATCTCTTTTTGTTATTGTCGCATCACACTTGAGGGCGTATCTGGGACACAATACAAGATGCCATCAACTATGCAAGATGATCTGTAAAAGGATATCAAACTACCAAACATAGTCATGTATAAGTCAAGTTTTTGCCAGCTCCAAAACAGTGACACCATGGACTCAACAGGCTTTTGTTCCTACACTCTTTTTGTGCATAGTGAAAGAGGTTTTGAAAGTCTCTGCTGGTTTGAGAGTGTTACAGATTGCTGGGGATAGTCTTAAGTGTTGGCATGTTGCAGATGGAGATTTCAGTCCAGCCCTCTGGATCAATGTTGGTGCAATCAATGGAACGCCAAAAGTGATGACAATTAGCACTAGCTTTAAAAGTACAATTCCGGCGCAAAACAAACCTAGGAGTTAATAACAGATGTGTACCCACTCGATCGTTCTCTGGGACATGTTTTCATGCTAATCGGATGCGTTTGTAGCTTGAAAACAAGCTAGCGCGGACCGCTGATTAGCTTACAACGCTAGTATTCGGAGCACAGGGAAAGTAAAAACAAAATCGCTATTTATACCACATTTTTAAAATATCACCACACTTCAACGGTAGCATAATGAGGGTCCCTAAATGTAAACCGAAGCATTGAGAACATTATAAGTGTAAAGACAGTTTATTAAAAAGATAGTTTAGAAAGACAGTAGCTCCCAAGACGGGCAGCCGCCTGTATACGAGAATGCGACTGTCTTTATAAACTATCTTTTTAATAAACTGTCTGTACACTTACAAAGTTCTCAATACTTCGGTTAACATTTAGGGACCCTCATTATTTTACCGTTGAAGTGTGGTGATATTTTGAGCCTTTTTAGTGGTATAATAAGCAATTTGTTTTTACTTTCCCTGTGCCCCGAATACTAGCGTTGTAAGCTAATCAACGGTCCGCGCTAGCTTGTTTCAAGCTACAAACACATTCGATTAGCATGAAAACATGTCCCAGAGAGAGATCGAGTGGGTACACATCTGTTATTAACCCCTAGGTTCGTTTTGCGCCGGAATTGTCCTCTACTTTGACACATTATTTCTCACAGCTGTTTGCTCAATGTGTAATCCTGTCTGGGACTTCTACACTGACCTGCTTCTCCTCGGGCGGCAGCTTGCTCCACTCGTTGCCCAGCATCCTCGTAATCTCTGGAAATGGCACGTCTGGACGCTCTGCCCGTAGCTGCTCTCGTCTGTCGTTCATGAAGCGAACGTAGCCCGTTAGGGGGGCCTTGGGTGCATTGCTGTCCTTCATTGGCTTCTTCCTCTTCCTTCCCTTGGTCCAGCTGCCACGTCGGGGCTTCTGCAAAGATAACAAAAACAGTTTTGTTTGGAAATATCAGGTAGAAATACCGCATCATATACACTGGCAGGACATTCTTGGGAGATTGAAAAAAAATATCTCATTCGACATCTGTGTCTTCTTACCTCATCTCCATTTCTTTGGCTGTTGTTGTCGTTATTGGCTCCAGGAGAGCCTGTCTGCTCATCCATGACTTCTATGACTACAGGGGAGATCTGGAGGAAAACAGTGGGAGATGTTAGATTAAGAAACGTCTCATACAAGTACGGTAGGAGTTACATACTTACATGGTATTAATATATGATCTGGAAAGATTAGTTAAGGTAAGGCTTGTGCTATCTGGGGGAGCCAGATGAAAAAAAGGGGGATGCACATTGCTGCTCAATTAAAAGTGGGTTATGCATTTGGAGACAGGGTTGGACTGAGGCGTGAAGCATTGTCACCAGGGATGCTGCCCAGCCAGGAAATAGACAGCAGACTGTTCCTTCTGCAACATTATCGCCTTTTCTGCTTTTTCATCCAAACTCCTCCCAGTCGTTGGCTCCCGACCTCCTCTTGGTCAGCCACATTTCCTCTAATAGAAATGTCTCGCTGCCATTATTCATTATTGAGCATGTGAAGAAGAAAATAAACACAGAACCCCAACTTCTCAGATGCTAATTTAGCCTATTTTCAACAGGAAGAAGTAGTGTTGTGGAACTGCCTCTAAAGAAGCAATCTGTTCCCTTGCTGAACTTGTGGTCTAACTGAGCTTTAACAAGACTTTGTATTCCAAGCATCAGGGATTCATGTTTTTTTTTTTATTTTTTTACTAGTGTCTATACTAGCTTGAAATTACAATATATTTGACTATCAAACCAGTCTAAAAAAAAAAATGAAACATAGGTAATTTATGTTTGCAAAAGACTAATTGACAGAACACCAAATTAAAAAGCATGCTGACTCAGGCCTGCTAGAGGGCAAACAGCCCAGGTTGAGCTCAGAAAATAAGAACATCCTCCTTGTGTTTTAACCTTTCACCTCTTCTAAATCACTACGTGGGAAGCGAGCCTCTATATCCTGGATGTGGTTTCTGCCCCCTGCCACTAAGTACTGTGGGAAAAGTCACAGAGGAATTAGCTGATCTACCACCAAAGACCAGAATAAGATATTCTCTTCTTGGGAAGAGAACATGTGGGGAAACCCCCCCCCCGCCCTTCAGCAAACAGTTGAAGTAAGCAGGGGTTTTCTTTCAAACACTTCTGTTATGCCTTAAGTTGATTTCTAGTGACACCTATAAATGTCATTACTTCATAACATAATGCCAAACAAGAGGACCCCACGTGTCACCTATTTTGCTAAGCTTATTTGAGCAAGACTAAGAAAACACGTTACTTGCAGGTAGGGCTTTATGGTGCTGAGGCCTAGCTATGAACAACAAATTCAAAATCTAACAAAGACCATAAAGATTGTTTTGCTTTCCAACCCTAAGAAATAAAAACTATACCGCAGTGCCCTCTGCTGGCTGAAAGCACACAATGCATAATTTGATGATAAATTGCATGGGATTTTACCTGGACAGAAAAATATAACATCACACTATGTGCCTATTTATATATATGTAGACTGTACATATCAAGGTTTACTTGTCTGTGCAATATCAATATTTTATCAGTGCAATACTGTGAATACTGTGTAATGAATGCTTTCAGTCTGTTTACTTATTATATTTTGTCTTTACTGTGTTAACTGTTTTTTTTACTGTCACTTGCTTTTCTGGTACCGTTTACGTATGTATTATGATATCTTGCCTTCTTTACTGATGCACTGTTTTTGCACTATTCCCTCGGCATTTCTGTATTGCACCCAGTCAGCAGTGTTGGAAGCGACGGCTAACCATTAATGTTAACGTTAAGCCACATTCATGTAAGCAAAAGCTGTGGTCGATATATTTGAAATATCGTCACACTGGCAAGTGAGTGGACATTATAAAATGCAACGTAGCAACGTATATGTAACATTAAATTGATAAACATTACGATGTTGATGAAATTCATGCAAACCGTGTGACCAGCTGGCAAACAGCACCATTAGCGTCAGTTATGTTAACTTACACTAGCTAGCTAATGTCGACTTTAACAGCTGTGGTGCTGTCTTCAGCAATACGAGCTATTGCTGTACGGCCGTTTAATGTCTGATAATAAAGGCGACTAACGTTATTCTTAAAATCGAAAGGCATATTGAAGTTATCATTATAAGAAACAATGGTCTAGCATATTGGACTGATGTGCTGCTGGGCTAGCTAGCATTAGCACTCAGCTGTTAGCCAGCCGACGGGCAGCTAACGTTCTACTTTAGCTTTCGCTAACTCGTCAAAATTCCATTTGAACTATCATTCAATTACATATTTAATGTACATTTAGTAAAACCATTGAGTGAAAACTAACCTTAGATCACGTTATCCGTAGCTGTAACGTTACCTGTCCAAATGATTTTCCTAATCAAAACAATACAGCAGCCACTCCATAGAACCAAACCACATAGACAGGCATGTAGCTATGGTTATACTTCGCCCTTCTAAATACTCATATTTCTGCCTGTATGTTTTGATATTGTAGGAATTTGATTTAATTAAAATCAATTGTTAGGGATGAGAATAGCAAGGAAATCACCAAAAATCTGAAAAGACATATAATCATAAATTGAATATGTTGACTATAACGTTAATTGGATAGTTTTTGATTCAGCCTATAAAAAGGTACACCAAAACCAGCAATATTATTTAAAGCTAATCCAACATAATGTCCTTTTCAAACGTACCAACACAAAAAAGGAAGATTTAATTACCGCAAACTGCTCTAGACATTCTACCTCTGTGACTTTTCGTAGGTCACCGTTTTCTTCGTGTACATAGACCAATGTCTTTAAGGGTGTTGGTTCCCCCTTCTGTTGGTTTTGCGTATTACAGTTCTTAAATTTTATTTCAGAGTTAGCTGCCATGGGCAATTTCAAGCTTTATTTATAAGATGAGGAAATCTTTCATTTGATTTGGAATTTTGTAGATTACTCATGCAAAATTATCCTAGGAGCAGAGCTGGCAAGCCCTCAAGCTTTTTGTAGTTTGTAGGACATTCCTTAAGGCCTATGTTGCAGTTGCAACTTGAAATAAGGCCATCCCCTTTTATTTAAGTGAACCCTTCTCTCTCTGTAACTGTTAATGAGTGTTTGAGCTCTGCCAGAGCCACACACACATTTACACACAACTCACAAGTGGCAATTATACATTGCTGGCATCCCTGGGGTACAATCAACTGCAAACAACCATATCCTCATATTGCACTGAGAATCCGCCATACATTGTTAAATGGTTTTATAATTTGAGAACAATACACTACTTGTGGAAACCATCCCTATCAGTGCAGTCACCACTCTGTGGATGTATATGACCTGTCCAAACAGGGAATTCAGTAACACATTACTGTTATACTGTTGACGGAACACACATGCTAAATAATGAAGCTCCCAATCCAGAAAACCTCCCCTAATTTGAGACATAGAAAAAGAGAGCGAGCGAGAAGACTAATACTTTAATTCTAAATTAACAGATTGCAAATCAACACCCAGGTGGGAGTAACCAGCCTAATTGAAACTTTGATTGCAATCTCATCGCAATTACCCAGAGTTAATCCAACCCAATTCTCAGGCTCATTACACACAGAGGTTGGGTACATCCAGAGTTCAGAAAATAAAGTCAGAAACCAAACCAAGACATTTAGCTCTCAAATGTTTCATATCTTGTAGATCAGGGGTCACCAACCTTTTTGAAATTGAGAGCTACTTTATGGGTACTGAGTCATACAAAGGGCTACCAGTTTGATACACTCTTCTGAAATAACAAATTTGCTCAGTTTGCCTTTAGTTATATATGATGATTAATGATAGTCATCTATGTGAAATCACTGATCATGTTAATGATTTCTCATTATCAATAATTATCAACAATGACTTAACAAGGTGGGAAACAGATAATATCAATATTCAATTTTCATTTTTAGAACAGGCCTGAGGGCTACTCATGTGGTCCTTGGGGGCTACCTGGTGCCCGCGGGCACTGTGTTGGTGACCCCTGTTGTAGATCATCAAATCAATTGCTGGGGAGGTAAGAAATGTTTTCCAGGTCTTTGGTGTTTTTTGCCCCCAACATCTCCTCCCAGGCAATGCGGCAATGGTTATGTTTAGGGTTACGGTCAGGGTTAGCTGCCTGGAAGGCACCGTTGGAGGCAAAAAACACTATCGAGCATGTTTTCACCAGGATTTTCCAAAAAAAAAACAGCAAACCTCTCAGTATCAACATACCAGGTCTGAGGACACTCAACCCCCAATTTATATTATTTAGCCCCATTAACATTAGTTTTCTATTGTTTCCCTCTAAGTACATTACAGTTGGAAAAGTTTGTATTCCACCATTTCTCATAGTGTCACATACAGTATATAGTCTATCAGCTTGTGCAAGAGTTGGATGTTTTTTATGGCTTCACCATTTAATCAAATGTTATATATTTAAAGATATGTTGTTGTAGGGCTTTTCCCCTTATTTAGAACTGCAGAGAGACTGGAAATGGAGAGAGAGAGAGAGAGAGAGAGAGAGAGAGAGAGAGAGAGAGAGAGAGAGAGAGAGAGAGGAGGATGACATGCAGCAAAGGACCTTGCTGAGCCTACGTGGGGTGTGCGCCGTGCACTCTACCAGGGGAGCTAGAGGCCCCCCCAAAAAAATTATTTAAATTGTCTTAAGGATCACTTTATAGACCTTTTGACCTTTGTCACATTTTGAATCTGCATTAGAACATTTGTTTGGCTGCACTGCATGGATTGGTAATGGCTTGTCCACTGGTCAGTGAGATTTTAAGAGAAAAACATCAGCATTCCAACAACCTGTTTTGTCTGCTTCTCCTTGAGGTTATGATGTTCTACACTTCCAAGAAAGCCTTTCAAATAATTCAATTGTTGGTTATATTGTATCTTTAGGTGCTAAAGGTAAAAGTGTTATAATAGTTACATGTACAGCAAGCAAGTTAGTTTTTCCTCAGCGGTTAAAAAAAGTAGGGTAACAGCCCTTAGTCCGATGTCTTGTGGCCGTATTGCTTTCAGAGGCTGCTGTCAGTGGAAAAAATTGACATATTTTGCTTTTATACAATGGAATTCTCCCTGTAAGTCTCTTGAACATCAGTGCAAAAATAGCAAGTCTACAGGACCCACACCAAAACCTGACATTTAGCATTGATGTTTCAGATGGTTGAAAACATTTCTGACATAAACTCAATTGAAGCTGCACTGTTTAACTGTTTACCAGTTTTATTTATTTATAATAAAAAATCTCACCACAATGCAACATACCCAGAAATGAAAGCTGTGAGAAAGACATTTCTTTCTAAGATTGAATATGAGGCTGTTTTTTTCTCCCATTGGAATTTACCAACAATAACAACAGGTACACAAATTAGCTATGCTAATTTTTAGTTGAGGGGAACAGAAAAAAACATCTGCCAGTGATATGGTAATCTCTACCAGCAGACATCTCATATTCTAGCTCTCCAACAGAATTAATAAGAGGTAGCTTTGCCTGTGGAATCATGTTTGTCACTAATTGGCTGACTTGGAACACAGAAATGTGCAGGCCAACTGTTCAACTCCCAACAGTAGGATGTCGGGCTGGAATTTTAACTTTGTTTTTGTTTGTTTTTTTACCATTCAGCATCAGTGGTCACTGCATTGTGGGCAGTGTCACAGCAAACAAACAAAGCTTGGAAAATGGCGAGCCAGGTTCAATCAACTCTGAATTGGAGACTCTTTAGATCCCAGCAGGCCTGCGGGGCACAGCATCAAGCTGCCCCCTATATACTGTTATCAACCTGTCATGTCACATCCAATCATCTGCTCCCAGCCTGAGACGTTTAGTGCCGAGGAAAGGTTTCCAGCCACTGGCCCACTGTGAGTTGGCCAATATGTCCTTGCCTGTCGGTTTGTGTGGCCTGGAAAGTGGCAACATTGTGACACCCACACTGCATGCATCACGCCCTCCTTCTGCCTTAGGACATGAAGGGTGATGATGTGCCAGGAGGGTGAGAATAGATGGTCAAGTTAGTGACTCAGTAGTCTCGCTTGGCCAGACCTTTCCCCACAGCGCTGCGGAGGAGGGTCTGGCAACGTAGCAATCCTGGAAGTGGAACGTCGTGGATATAGACTACTAAATCAGTGGATCACAAGTGTGATTTAGCACATGTACTGAGAGCATAGCACTGTTAATTACCAATGTTTTAAAGTTGAATACCTGATGTCAGCTGCTGTGAGTGTAATTAGTGACCTATATTCAGCAACACAAAAAAAAAAACATTTGATAAACATATATAATAATATTATAATAGTCATGTTCATCCATTAAATAAGCTTGGTGTTGTTGCAAGCTAAGGTTCAGCTGTAGAGACAAAGCACCGTTGTTGGAAGCATCGGGCATATCATCAGCTCATTACATGTTTCCGTTGACATGGGGAGAACATCACTAATTGTACACACAAAGCACTCGTGGTCTAACCACATTCCCTTGTACTGGCAGGTGAATTGTAGAAACAACTGAACCTTAGTTTACAACAATACCAATGGATTTAATGGCTGAATGTCAGTATTATTAGCATTATTTTACATTTACATATGATATATATACCAGTTATATTTCAATTTTGTAAAATTCTTCCATGGTTATACTGTTTCTTTATGTTTAATTGTTTCTTTTGTTAAAATATTTGATTCCATAGTATTATATTCAGTTTCTTTCTATTTGTTAGTTGCTTTCTGGAGAGAGGCACAACATAATGTAACCACGTTGTACTGTGTATGATTGTGTATGTGACAAATAAACGTGATTGGACTTGATTTAGTTACTTAAGTAATTACTTAGTTTGGTTTTCTGATCCGTTCTCTCCTGCACTTCTATTACCTTTATTGGATCAAGGGAGTGATGACGATGTGTCATCTTGAGTTTTCTGTGTGGTTCACCGGACTGTGCTCTCTCGCAGGTGATCGCTAGAGCAACTGGGAACACCTAAGGGTGTTATTTAAGTCTGGATGCAGCTGGCATCCCTCTCTCTGGTGGACTTTCCTCTCTTGGTTTTGTGATGTTGCTTTAGTTATTTTCTTCACTTATAGGCACTTTTTTACCACCTATATATATATACACAAACACACACACACACACACACACACACACACACACACACACACACACACACACACACACACACACACACACACACACACACACACACAGTGGCTTGCATAAGTTTACACACCCATGCTAAAGTTGACTAAAAAGAGGAATAAAAAAACATCTTTTGGAAATTGATCTTACTGCCTTATTTACAAAAATTAGGAAAAATCCAACCTTTAAAGACACCAATTTTCCTTGTGAATGAATAATGTATTGTAAATAAATAAATGTTCTTCCTTAAAATACAGGGGTCATAAGTATGCACACCCCTATGTTCAATTTCCATAGAAGCAGGCAGATTTTTATTTTTAAAGGCCAGTTATTTCATGGATCCAGGATACCATGCATCCTGATCAGAGATGTTTAGAAGTCATTTTTTGGAAGTCCAAGTCGAGTCTCAAGTCTTTGAGGGGCAAGTTCAAGTCAAGTCTCAAGTCTTTTGCCACAAGTCCAAGTCAAGTCTCAACCCTCTGGCCATCGGATCTGTCCCTAACACTGTATTGTTAAATCTTATGAATTCAAAGCATGTCCTGTAGCTACCATCCCTACAGTACAATATCAAAATCAGTTGTGGGATAACTTTATGGGGTCTACCTAACACATCCCTCTAGCCTTCGGACCTGGTGAAATATTAACCTAAGTCTGTCACATCATATGGATACAACTATAAAGATACAATGTGCCTGTTCCCAGCATTAGCACAACACTTTGCGATGGTTAGCTGTGGTGATATATGCTAAATGTAATGTCTCTTTCACCCAAAAAAATGTCTAATGTCGAAGTGGAAATCAAGAGAACAGTGGCAGTGCCACACATAACATACATAACAATATGCATCTCAGTGTCAGTCCAAATTACGCACAATAAACAGTTTGAACTCACTGATGTAATGCCATTTATTCTGTAACTGCTGAATTAATGAGTCAAACTTCAAAATAAACGTAAACAATAAACGTTCTATTAAATTAAGGGGTTAGCAATGAACAGTGTTTAAAGGTTAATTACTGTAAGTTACAGTGGGGTCACACATTCTAACGGCTGCTCTACTTATAATATATGGTGACCTCTGAGGTACTGGCTCTGTGATGACTATAAAAAAGAAAACATGTGTCCACATTAGTGTGAAGAGATGAACTAACTACCCCAAACAATATTTTGAAGTTTAACTCCTTTATTAAGCAGTTACAGTGAGGTCACACATTCTGACAATTTACCCAATGTGCTGATCCATTAAATATTTAGTTATTTCTTTTCTTAACAGCACAATATTATTATTTTTAGGTAGGTTATTACAAATGTAACTTGTGCATGCAGCCACAAAGAAATATATGTTTAGAAACATTTCAGAGAAAATGTATCTTAATATATTTTATGTCTATATATATGTCCTTAGGAAGCTATAACAAATTGTGAATAATCATACAGCTTGCAGCCGTGGATGTAATGTATTAATGTTTACGCTGTTTGCGTAGGCGCTCTTCTTCGCTTTCCATTGTCTGGCACGCACGAGCAGACGATGTGCAACAGCGCCCTCTGCGGTCACAGTTTCTGATGGGTCACAGCTTTCGGTGCAACAACAGCCGCTACCACCTCGGCAGTCAAAAGAAGTCGATATCAAAACAAGTAGCCACAGATTTAGTATATCCCTTGTGCACCGGTGTAGTTAAGGTGTGGAGCCCCTGGTGATACTGTGAGCAAAGTTTCATGTTGTGTCGGGCCTTCTTTGTGTTTTAAAAATAGCTATTTTGAGGCTAGCATAAAAGTGCCCCTAGCACTCCCATTCAAAAGGCCATTTGACCGAAAAACTAAAATACAGTACATCTTAAAAGTGGCGCTTCTGTCCTAAATATGCTTATAAATGAAAGTTTGATTCGGGTACATTCACAAAAAGACCCTAGGTTGCATTTTGGCGAGAGTTACGCTTTAAGTGCGACTCAATTCCGAGTCTCAGACTCGAGTCCCCATCTCTGATCCTGATAAAGTTCCCTTGCCCTTTGGAATTAAAATAGCCCCACATCATCACATACCCTTCACCTTACCTAGAGATTGGCATGGTTTTATTTCAGTTAGCCTAATAGCTGGTTTGATTTGCATTGAGAGATGATCTCATGGAAAGTACCCCATGCCAATCTCTAGGTATGGTGAAGGGTATGTGATGATGTGGGACTATTTATATTTTATTATATATATATATATATATATATATATATATATATATATATATATATATATATATATATATATATATATATATATCTTTTGTTAAAATCCTGCTTTATTTTTGTGGCCACTCAGCCAGGTCATAACAAAGGCAACTTATTACTGCATCATAATTTGAATACAGTTTTATTGTATTTAAATTGATGCTAGGCTCCTTATTGTTGTGTTTTTAAATGGTGCTCTGCCTTATTTAAATTGCCTCTGTGTTGAAATGTGCTATAAAAATGAACCTTGCCTTGCTTTGCATCAATGTAGAACACATTAACAGCAGTTCCTCACATACATGAGACATGAGCACTTGCTGCAGGCCCTAACTAACCCCTGGGTCTTACAGTATAAAAACATCTGTATAAGCTGGAGAGAGTTTGTTACTCCTTTTGTTTATCTCTATCCACGACGTTCCACTTCCGAGATTGCTCTGGTACCGCTGGAAATTCTGCCGGATGTCCCTCTTTTCGGCCGGATGTCTGTTTCCTTCCGCGTTCTTTGTGTTGGAATTTTAAACTCTGGTTGATTTACTATGGATAACTGCTCCTCAGATCTCTGCAGGGTAAATCCAGACAGCTAGCTAGACTTCCAATCTGAGTTTTCTGTTGCACGACTAAAACAACTTTTGAATGTACACATGTTCAACCAAAGAACTTCCTGAGGCTATTTTGCAGAGGCACCGTGGCTTCGTCCGGCGCTTAGTGCTGCCCAAGACGATTGTGATTGGTTTAAAGAAATGCCAATAAACCAGAGCACGTGTTTTTCCCATCCCAGAATGCTGTGTGGACTAGCGAGACCCTCCTTCGCAGCGCTGTGGAGGAAGGTCTGGCAATGCGTGACTAATCGCTGTATGATGAATCAGGCTTTTAAATGAAATAAAGATGTTAACAGACATGTTTCGATAATTAGTATTTAATGATGATGGATGCATTTTAACTTTGCAACTTGCTTCTCCACCCTCGCAGACGACTCATTGGGTTATACTGTGCAACAGAGGATAACATACTGTATGTTGGGTAGAAAGTCAAGTGAAATTTTCATTTCTTTTCTCCAGCAGAGAGCAGTGTGAGGATGTGATCATGTCGTGTCATGTGTCGTTGAATCATGGTACGGTCATGTGTCTACATGTATACACACGGGTGGCACAGTCATTTAAACACAAACACAAACATCACATGAAATAAAGGTCATATTTACACACCACAGCCACCCTCTATAGAGCAAATAATTGGCTTCGATTTTTCAGCATCTTGCTGCATACATTTAGAAAATAATGAGAATAAATCTGCAGCTCCTTCATGCCCTCATGCTTTAAGATAGGTAGTTAATATTAATACCACAGTGTGTTGTTTGAAAACAAAGATCGTCAACATATGCTAAGTAACGCATTCGTTAGTTCCGTTAATGACCTCATCAGCATAACTGGTTATGGTTCAGTGTATGATGGTGAATATGGCAGTATAATAGACAGCACAAGTGCCTCTTGCTTTCTTACACACAAACACAAAGCACAGCTGTGAGCTTTGCTAATACCACAGAGAACAAGAGCTCAAAGGGCGTAAGGACTGCATCATCTTGTTGCTATGCAACTGTCTTAATTAGTCTTAGGTAGCTAACCTGAAGAATCAAAGGGGTATGATGTTGAAAATAAGAAAGGAGTTGAAATGGATCCTCAGTACTCACGCAAAACTTTCATGTGCAGAATTTTTTGTAAAGTTTAGTTTCATGTGCGCACGTAAAACTTTTGTGTGAGCACACGAAAGCCGTATATTGATGTAGCCTGGGCCATACTGGAGACAGTGACAGCTAGAGAAATGACCACAGTACAGGAGTTAGTTTCACTATATTTTAATCTATGTCTTCATTATAAGGACATTGCTGCTTTGCTTGCAAGTTGTCACCATTATATTGTTTCGATACAACGTTTAAAACAGATTTTAAAGTCTTGTAATCTGTTCCAGCGCAAGGGATACAGCGATTTGGATCGGACAATTACTTTCATTTATGAACAGTTACAAACATCTGGCCAACTCCACTGATGTAGATGGATGTACACAAAATGCAAGGAGAATGGATTAAACATAAGGAAAGAGGATTTTGGATTAATTCTAGGAGAACTAGATCCAAAGGGTGTTGAACTCAGAGTGAGGAGACGGCTCCGTTGCCGAAACTACTTTGCTAAAGGGCCTAATTATATTTGGCACTTAGACTCTTATGATAAAGTCAAGACAAGTCTTTTGGCATATGTATAAACGGCTGCATTGACGGATTTGGGTTTCAAAGCGTGCGTTGTCGGCGCACGCAAACATTTCAAATTACGTCCCCAAAAGATGTTTTATCTAAAAAGATTCATTTCTCTGTTCATCCAAAATGTGATGTTTTATTATAAATCAAACTACACAACAAAATATAGACCTGCAAGTACAGCTGAAATGATAAGACAATTAAACACACAGTTGATGGACAGGGCTATTTTCCAAAGTGTGGGGATTTTTCGGTAATGAATACCTTTACTTTTAATACTTTAAGTACATTTTTCTGATGATACTTACACACCTTTACTTAAGATACATTTTCACTGCAGGACTTCTACTTGTAATTGTAACAGATTATTTTCACAGTGTGGTATTAGTACTTTTATTTAAATAAAGGAGCTGCATACTTCTTCCACCACTGCAAATGAGATGCATGTTAACAAGGGTGCTTCAGAGTTGTTGAAGCTATTGTAGCTATTCGCTTTTCTTCATTGTGGTTCCACACCTACCTGCTGTTATTTGACTAGTATTAAGTATGCTATTTACTTTAATGTTATAAAGATGTTACTGATTGAAATGCGAATTTAATGTGACCCACTATTACATTCTGCAGCTCTCTTAGCGCCTTTGTATTGTATGTATTTTATACACAATGAAGAATAACAATCAAACACTTTCAATCTGCATCTTCGTTAAAGAAAGATGCCTTCTAATCACCACTGGAATCAAATTAGAATTTGTAAACAGGTGCATAAGGGTAACAGAGATAGTACACAAGAAGAGGTATACTTTTACGACCGTTCTGAGAAAAGGATAGGCTTCTCAGAATTTAGAGGCAATGCCAAGAATAAAAAAAAATGTAGTTGGCATTTTCTCAAAATAGAGAACATGTGTGTCCTTAAAAATATAAATAGAAGATATCTGAGAAAGAAAAAAGCGTACATCTGAAGATGATTTTCTTACATTAACGTAGAGATCAACACAGAGATTATTTCCGCACATTGCTTTTTTGTGTTCTGTTTCTAAATTGACTTTAAAGAAATGTATATTTTTGGCAGCACACATTTTCACAGAAACACCCAGTCGAGGCAGATTACACAAAACAAATAAGACCTTTGATGTGAGGCAGCAGAGATTTCAAATGATGGCTCAAAAGCGACTAGACTGCCCTTTGTAAACGGCTAAAGAAGGGAGAGAAGATGACAATGGATAATAACTTGATGTATGATGCTTCAGCAGTGAGCTTTAAATGTCTTATCTAAATGCATGCACAATGACAGCGCTTCTTTCCAACCATGTCACGTTTATCATTTTCGTTGCACCGCCTGGCAGATAATGGGCAAAAGAAAATCAATAAGTAAGAAAATCTTACTGAATGAACCATGAGCGCTGATGAATGCACTCCATTCTCAGGCATACTGTATTGACTTTGTGGAGGTTGGTTATGAGCCTTATTCACAGGGCTTGTACTGCTCTTAATTCAACACTGCATTGGATTATTGTGAAAAAGGAAAAAAGCAACAACTAATGTACAAAAGAATACAATAACTTGTGCATCTTGCAGACATTTCCACATTTAAAGACATGAATGCATTTACATCAAAATCAGGCCATGTGTGACGAGCCTGAGTGCAAGAATCTTATTCTAAAACAAGAAAGACTGAAAATTCTAACACAGACGTTCAGTGATCCACGGCTGAATTAAACTGCTCAAAGGCTGATGGGCCACTGTGAGTCCCCCCAATTTTCCTCTTCTGTATGCATTGCGGATAGTATTCCTATGCTGGAATATTATACAACCCCACATGTGTTGTGTCGTAATTAGATTCAACACAAATTAATTTAGGAATATGCACCATGTCAGCAGAGCATGAGTTAAAATAATGATCGGTAAAACTACATTTTGACATGGGGGCCCTCTACAATACAGGTCCTCTTAGGGAACCTTATACATATTCCAAAAATTACAAGTCCATACAGTTTAAACTGGAGATTTTGGGACCCGGTACCATTCAACTATGATGAAATGTAACGTTGACAGTTTAACAAGACGTTTCACTCACATCAATCTTCGAAATGATAAAAAAAAGACACCAAACAACTTTCTAAATGGTTGATAAACCTTCATCTTAGCAGCGAGCATGCTAAGCTTACTAGCATACTGTGGGCCAACTAGATGTTAGCAACATGGATTCCAGAAAGTTAACTTTATGCTTAAATTTCTACTACTGTAGCTATACATAATTGTCAGGCCCATAATAAGCATGTGACAGTAGATTTGGTTAGAATAGCATATTTAATTAGCCAAATAGATACTCTGGACTCCACGGACTCTGCTGGTGAAATGCCACACGTCATGCAGTGACTTTTAGTTGACCGCCATAACAGCAGCAAGTAAGCTGAAGTTTTACAGCAGGAAACCTTGCCTGCAAAGCAAGCAACTGACGGCAATCCAGTTTTCAACAATTATGGCCATGTTTTTTTTTCTAAAGATCAAAAAACAGAAAAATTGTAGCTTATAGTCCAGTGATAAATAATCATTTACTACTCAGAAATGTATTACTTTGCTTAAAAGCAATCAATAAAAAGCTGATTTTCAAGATGAGAAAACATGCTGTTAGTGGGGCCCATCTAGGCTAATTGAAGCAAAAACAATGAACAATGTAAATTTAAGTACATTTATTGTAATTTTGTTGCGGTGTCACGTTGTGCAAAAGTAGAAAATTAGGGTTTGAAGCTTTCAATCGCAGCAACATGGACACTATTGTTGCTGTGTGAATTGTGACTTTGGAGTACATTCAAACCTGGTGGGTTGCTCGAAGCAACAGTCAAACACATTCATTTGTTGACATGTTCCTTGGAAAACAATGATGAGCTGAAAATGAGGAATTTAAATGAGGGGAAAAAGCTGAATAGTGTGTTCTTTTTAGTCTGAAATATAATGTCCATAAAAATGAAGATGTGACAAAATTCATGTCGCTGTGCTTTTGTTTTAGTAATTCCATAAAAAGAAGTATGAGCTGGACAAAAAGGACATAATACCACTGTTAATATTCAGTCAATGTGTTAGCTTTGATAATTGTATTTCAGTTTAATTATAAAAGCAGCATCTTTTGGAAATGAAGTAGCGTGAAACAGTTTTAGTTTAATATATTCATGACGTTCTTGGGGAAATGTATGTATGCAGCAACAAGCTGCTCATTGTAGCTGTGACAAATTCCAGTCATGGATGTCATGTTGGATCAAAGACTTGATTACATTTATGAAGCATTTTGCTTTGGTGTGTATTCTTGTGTGCTTTCTATGGAACAACAGCATAACCTGAACTGTTGAGTATTTTCCTGCATGACGGCATTCCATCACATCAGGGGAATTGTCACAGCAGCAATATGCCGCCATGTGTGTTGTAACCTGTGGATGTCCTAATCCGCTCCTCTCCCTTGGGTGACAGCGATGGACAGGTTAGTTATGGGATATCGGCAAGGTCCCCAGATGTGAACTTTAACCCATCTGGTACATCAAATACATGTATCTCCACTTTGCAGTGTTACATGTATTTGCACTGCAAAGGCAAACATGCGTGGAGCTTAAGGGAATAGTTGCACGTGTCCATCATGTCCTTCAATGTGGACATGGGACAGCAAAACATGCCTATTTAATGCCTGACCTGGTCACACAACAAACACGCTGAATTGCATGTTATTTCTTTGATGGACAGCCTAAACTGAGATATGGACTCAAGTCTGCACACATAAGCGTACGGTATGTGCTTTTGTTGTTCATGAGGTTCAGCATCAATGTACATCTGGCTTGTGATATACTTGCTTTTTACCATCGTGTAAGCAGAGACAGATGGCTGCAACACAAGAAGGACTGTTCACATACTTGCTTGCATGCTTTACAGTATGTGTACTTGGAAGATTAAAGGGGTGGCTTGAGGCTCAGAGGTAGACCCGTGGTCCCATGTGACAATGAATAAAGTTTTTTTTTTTTTTTTTTTTTTTTTTTAAGATTAGATTCCTGCCTGAAACCTAAATATCTTCCTTAAGACCTTTTGATTTTGCACAACGTAAAAACACCTAAAATGCTGTATTAGTTTCTCTTCAAAATGTTCGGTCATGGTTATTCTCGTTTGGTAAGAGTCTGCTGTGACCTTACATGTGTATTTCAGTTTGTGGGGGGGACCTTGTGGAATGGTCTAAACAATGAAATCAAACAGAGCCATAATATTATACAGTTCAAAAATAGATTCAAGAAAATAATACTTGACCATTACAGAAAGGCGACCTGAATATACTGATGGGAATGTACACAGTGTACACTAGTTGTATGTTGTATTATTGTAAGTTATTGAAGCACTGCAACTTCTGCTACTTGAGCGGAGTGATTTGCTCGCAGCACCTGAGAAGCCCCGTGGTGAGGAGCAGAGAGTAACAACGGTGCTTTTCAGGTGTTGCGCTATTCACTCCGCCCAAGTAGCACTGCTTCGCCTTCTGAAAATATACTGTAGTTCCTAGTTTGTATACGGTTAGAAGATGGCTGTGTCTCATGTGACCTTGTTATTTGTACATGCTGTGACTATACAAATTACAACATATAAATAGGAACATGTTGGTGTTATTAGGCTAGACTATATGGGCTAGTTGGAGTCGGTTACCTCCAGGATCTGTGCTAAGCTAGGCTAGCGGTGGGTGCGTCAGACAAAGTTACGACACACACGGAGATGAGAAGGGTATTTATGGACTTATCTAACTCTGGGGGATACGGTGAATAACTCCCAATAAGTCGACGTGTTCCTTTAAATAGACACATACAGAGGTTCAAAATAAATTATGTTTGAAAAAGTCATTTGAACAATCAGTATCCCTTTAAGACACACACATCCACAGAGAATCTATCTGAGTTACATGTTCCTTTGAAGGAATGTGACTTTAAAAGTGTGCGCATTTTCTTCAGCCATGCTAACTAATTAGAGCTTACACATGCATGTCAACACCCTCAACTTCCGTTACTTGGGATGTTACAAAAGGGGGATAAATGACATTATGCAGCAGGGCATGTTTTTCGGTCCTCCCATATTTTGCCTCTTTTCCCTCTCCTTCACTTAAACCTTGCTACCAGGCTTGCCTTTATCTCTTTCTCAACCCTTGTTTCCTTCATCCCCACTCCTTTCTTTCTTTCCTCCTGTCTCTTCTTGCCTCTGGCAAAGTCTTTCACTCCACACCTTGCTCGAATGCTGGCTTTGTGCAGTCAGTATTAGGCAGGCTGGTTGAAGACGCAATTTAATTATCAAGGCAGGCGATAAATTACCCCCGCAATTAAAAGGCATACCCTTTTTTGTGTATGCCTATGGGGAGATCTCTCTAAACAACCCACAGCTCTCTCTGTGCAGACACAACACTTCACTGATGATCGCACACGAGTTTGGCTATGCCAAACTCGCCTCCAGAATGATGTAAATACAGTGGTGAGTGGCCTTCTCCAAAGAGCCAAGCTCCATTTCCTCCTGTCTTGGTAACAGACAAGCTTTATCTTCTGTTACAGCGCTCTGGCTTTGGCTGAGGACCAGGAAGCACCAGAGAGAGAACACAGAGTCAACTTCAATTGCCCATACACACACAAATGCAAAAACAGACACGTTAACGCACAAACACACAGAACAGATGTGTTTGCAAAAGCATTCTAAGGACCAAGCCAGTCTGTCCTTGGTGTTTCACTTCCTGCTGATAAGAGAAGACTTTCAGAGCAGTCCTTCACGGGTTTTTCATCTATCAAACATCCTCTTTGATTGTCGGCCACTACTGAGTGGATCTCAAATGATTGATTCTTTTTGAATGCCTCTTTTTAAGTGAATCAATAATGATTCATGGTTGAAGCAACCACGTAGCAACGCATGTATTACTCACACCAACAATGAAGCCAAAATTCCTTAATTCCTCAAACCTACCTTTAAAACGGCTATAATTTATATATTTTTTTATCATAGCAATGTATCAAATGTGAAAACAATGCAACCATGTGTGAGAGGGGTCACTCGTGAACCTACATAGAATTATCACCTGAATCCACAGCACCCCTCGGAGTTTTCTAGTGAGTTTCAGCTCATTGCTTAGCTGTTCGGCCCACAACTTAACTGTTTGGATTCACTCAACCACTCTAAAAGTATTGTTTTTAGCTGCAGCAGGCAGTTGTTTTCAGTCAAAAATCTCTAAAAACTGACTGTATACCACCAAACAGTGGACAGACACATTGAGAGACTAGCTGCTGAACATAGTGGAGCACTTCGCCAGATGTTTCCCTCAGGAGTTGGAGACCAAAATCAGAGGTAAAAGAGAGGGAATGTTGGACTTATGCTCATCACGTGGCATGTAATACCAATTTTAGCTGTCTTTAACAAACAAAATGAGTCACTCTACAATAACAGCACAGAGAGACAGCTGGGATTGCAGCTAAAAAGTTGGGAGAGATGACAATAGAAAAGTGTTGTTGGATTTGGAAGAAATGTGCTACATTTTCATGGGAGCAGCAGTGTTTTGTAATTTATTGTTGTTTGACTGTTATGAAGGTTTCATGAAGGTAACATTAGGATTTTCACTTTGACTTTGATCTTCTGTGTTGAATGAAGGCCTCAAGGCTCCAGATCTCTCTCATCTTATGTGAAACATCTCCCAATTGACAGCATTTGCTTTACATGACATTTGCTGGCAATGTATAGTCATTACGATTTTGACTAAAGAGGGCCGTTATGTCCAGTATCATCACCAAGCGCACATTTTCTTCTGTAGCTCCAAGGAACTCATGTCAGACTTATCGCTGAACGATTAATGAGGAGGAGATATGAAGTCCAGACACACGTGATGGCTGTGCAATGAAAGAATTAAGGCACTAAAAAGACTGGCCTTTGTTCAACTGACTGGAAGAGCTGAGGGTAGCGGAGGGCGACTGGAAAAATGAGGCAGCTTTTGCTAAATAAGTCTGGGTAATCCATCAGATGCCAGGCCTCATTATGGCTTTGGGTACAACATGAAAGAAAGCCCTTTATCTGGGCTTCCTGTTCTTATTAGTAGCACTCAAGCAAAGGATAGTAGCAGTCCCTCCTTTATCCCCCTTCCTCTGTGCTGACACACAAAAGCAAAGTCATTCTCTGGCCTGCATTCCCTTGCCAGGTCTGTGGGCAGGCCGGCCAAATTGTGAGGATAAGTGTGTCTGTGTGTCTTTGCGTACAAGTGTGTATGTGTGCACACACATATCCGGGAGGCTCAATAGTCACTGTCAGAAACCTTTTGCCAGCTGCAGCGCATCCTCCCCTTCACTGGCGGTAGCCAAATCCCAAATGGTTGGAGCTATTTTAAGACAATCATTCTCATCATGGTGACACACAACAATGACATTATTCCATTGGACTTCTCTCAAACATGGGTGAACCATTTGAACAACGTAGTATACAAATTAATGTATTTTTTGTTATTGCATGTTCGCCTGAAGTTTATTGAGCTTGAGATCTCGAGAGGACACGAGTCATGCCTCTTAGTGCAGTCCTGTAGAGGATTTTTGTGATGAAAAAGCAAACTTTTACTAAGCTAGTATGCCTACTCATCCACCACAGCTGACAAAACTGCTGAGTATGATAATATGAAGAGAAATGTGCCAATCTAGGATGATAACCCATGCCACTCTGTGTTAGAATGACACCTGGTACCGCAGAATCTTCTGCAAAATGATTGCTTTTTTGTCGCTCACAAGGTAGTCACTAAGGAAGGACAAACATACGAGTGGCTGCATTAAAGATTATAACCAAGTAAAAGCCAAACTATTACTGCTAAATCAACCATTACATTTAATCTCCTTTTCTTAGCAGCACTGCATACTAGTGGTGCTGTAAACAGATGCGATTCCAGATGAGGCCAGCAGAGGATAGTAGGTGACAGTAGTGGCTGCGCGGCACATCACTGTCAGAGCTGTCCATATGGGGCAGTGAGAGCTGTGCAACATCAAGGAATCCTGAAGTATGGCAGGTGGAGCGGATAATGCCCTGAAAAGGGAAGAGAACAAAATGGTACAAAGACAGCAAATTAGCCCATCTCCAAAGATGAGGGGCTTCAATTATCACAGCCAGAGACTAGCTGACAGTGGAGGGGAGCCGAATTGAACTTTTCAAAGAACAAGAGGCGCAGTGTGAGGGTCATTAAAAAAGAGGGGCTGCCACTTGACAGAATGAAAGGTGGCAAACAAAACTGGACTTGGACACTTTGAATACCAAGGGTTCTTTAAGGGCATGCAGGAAGAGGGACAGACATATTCCTAAGTGTGTATATACAAGCATAGCAGTCAGTCTTTTGACGTCCCTCTGCTGCCCCTTTCTCTCTCTCTCCCTCTCTCTCAGGCTTCAGACTCCGCAGGCTCTTGGGTTGTGCTCTAATCAAGGTGGCGGCTTGGAGAGGAGTGTTTGGACGAATTGTAAATCAAGACGCTGTATACTTCTCTTCCCGGGGCAGGAACAGCCCTAGCTTTCACCATAAACAAGGCCAAAATAAAACACAAATGAGCACTGCAGGCTATATAATTATATGGATATACATGAGGTTTTGTGAGTGTGCGTGTATCGGTGTTATGTTTACATTCGTACTCTGTAAACACCTGTCATGCGTGCAATGTCATCAATATGGTCCTATAATGTGCATGTCAAAGGTTACCAAACAAGCTCATGGCTAAGCATGCAGTGGGATCAAACAGAGGAGAGCAGGAGGCAAATCAGTTGACGTTTCTCCCAGACAGGATGACTACTGACAGCAGCTCACAGCCTCTATACACACACACACACACACACACACACACACACACACACACACACACACACACACACACACACACACACACACACACACACACACACGGACCGAAGTCTGCATGCACACAAGCACCCACGCAAGCACACACGAACACACGCACGCACGTACGCACGCACGCACGCACATTCCCTACTATCTATTTCTTCATCATGCATGAAGCTAATTGGGGCAGCACACACGCACACACGCACACACACACACACACACACAAATTCCTCACTATCTAGTCCTTCACCATGCATGAAGCTAATTGGGGCCTGATGAGGAGGTCCACTTCATTCAGAGAAACAATAAAGCAGGCAGCAGAGGATATCGCCAGCCAACACAAATGGAGTCACAGAATGGCCCTACTGATAAAATCTCCGCCAGCGCCTCCGAAAGCCCACAGGAGCCATTGCTTCCGTGCCTTTTCTTCAGGTGCTGGCACGGATGAACATGAAGGGGCCTAATTAAGGGTCGTTTCCCAGGGGAAGTCAGTTAGCCCAGCTATATTATTTGCCCAGTCCAATATGCAGCCAAGCTGCTGTTTTCCATTTCTTTTTGCGCCTCGGGCCTATGTGCTTGCCCTACTTCAGTCCACAAGGTGCTCTCAGTCTGGTAAAAGTGGATGGGCGAGCCTGGTAGACACATGGGACAGACAGAGAGCCTCTCGCTTCTTGTATGACATTGGGAACATGTTCGAATTTAGCCTTTTGGACTTTGGGAATTGATTTAATCAAGGTAAAATTGATTACATTAGCACTATAGTAGCTCATTATCAGTTCAGAGTCTCAATATCTCATGATACTCTGGCCACAAATGTCAAATTGATTGATGACTTAGTTGTCAGACTCCTTCAGAGCTATCATGCACTCAGCACCTCAATGCAGCCACGAAACCAGTTCAAATGAACTAATTAAATATTATTAGACACCACTGGAAAAAAAGGCTTTGTTATCTTTGGGTGCATAGCCTTCACAGCTCAGACAGTGATATCCAAGCAACACTGAATTTATCCCTCCTATTCTCTCCACACTCGCCATTCTTCCAAACACAAAGCTAATATACGGTGGGCCTAACAGTCACTACTGCGTGAGGAGGCATTTACATAAGCTTGTGTATACGGCCATTGTGATGATAATAGGCATGTGATCTCCTGTGTCAGCGAATGAGAAAAACATCTCATCCATTCAAATAGATATGTCAGCCAAAGCATTAGCCTCCCCTATAATTGGCCACAGAGGTCACCCTTGCAAAGCAGAGAGGCGACATTTAATGTGGCACAAGAATTTGTTGTGCTCATTCACTCCCTCTCTACCCGACAAAACTGCTTGTGCTCATCGGAAATGTGAGCCCTGGCCCACTCCTTGCCAGTTGCAGCTGTCCATCCAAGGGGCGTGTTTCTGTGTAAGATTTCCTTAATGTTTTCCATCAATATCACTTATGTCTACCGTCCCTGTAGAGACGTGTAGCCCGTCTCATTCTCTAAATACATTATTTGTGCACTCTGTGGCAAAAGGCTGTGCAGAAGATTTCAAACTAACATTGAAACTTGACCTTGCAGGGATGACACTGCTGTTAATCTAGGTGTTCTGGCTTTAGAATTTTCTTTCTTTTTTTTCTTCTTCTCAGGAAAGCATGTGGCCTAACCTCACACATATTTTTCTTCTCTAAAGAGAGACAACAGGGAGGCAGGATGAGAACAGACAAAGAGCTGCCGTTGACAGAATGAACCAAGACTCAAATCAAAAATGACTGTAAATACAAAATGTACCAGGAACATCAGCCACAAACGATATAACACTGATACACTGCTGGAGCATATTGATAGCTTTCGTGACTTACTGTATTTTCAACATCAGTGTACCCTTCTGTAGATCAAACAGCAAAAATAAAGCTTAAGCAATCAATTCTACCTAAGTTGTATACTTTAGTCAACAGCTAAAATCAAGATTTAGAGCACTATTTATTTCTTCCTCATTGAAGGGTAATTAATGATTGGCCTTTTTACATTACTTTTATATTTATTTATTTATTTGGCACTTTTGTCCAAATTGAAGTACAAATGTACAAGTACAATCCAAGCAACAGCAGATTAAGAAGGAGCCTTTGAGAATAAGTGTCGCTCAGTTTCATGTTCCACCTAACACAAGTGCCACAAGGCTTGCAGGTACATGAAGTAACATACAGTAGGTGCATAGCAATTGCTATAGAATGATAAAGAGAGAGAGAGAGAGAGAGAGAGAGAGAGAGAGAGAGAGAGAGAGAGAGAGAGAGAGAGAGAGAGAGAGAGAGAGAGAGTATAATATGTAGAGTATGTATGAACAACCTCCCACATTTCACCTTTATTATTATTTAGTAGCCACATTTTGTATTATTCGGCTGTAGCCAGATGTTAGTCCACAGCGCTGTGGAGATAGGTCTGGCAATGCGAGATTAGGCCGAATAGATCTTCGCATCCCCTGACCTATGACCTAAGAGTAACCTGATGATACCTAAGTTTTCCCACTTGTCTTATCTTACAGTACCACAACATGGCATTTCTGTAAATTCCACCACACAAACAGAACAAAATTTGAATAATTGAAATGTAAATTTACACGTGTAATGGTTTAAATCTTTTTAAATGTTCAGACCTGGCTTTTGCGACTCCTGTGATTGCAGTTGTAAGAGTTTAGTACAACAGCAACAGCAATACTCTATGTCAAAAAAAGTGCTGTAATACTGTTGTTTGTAGTGCAACAAAACAAATTCACCATGATCAGATATAATGCAGTGCACAACGCAAGTTATTTTATACACAAACAGCAGAGCTCAAAAAATCTGTCAAAAATTAACAAAAAACCGGACTACATGCTGCATCATATCCTGTGAATCCAGCTTGCGTAGGTAGACAACTTCAATCCAGCGTGAAAATGGCAGATATGCTTTAATGAAGAAAAAAATGCAGACCATAAATAGTATCAGAAAGTTTAATTTAATCAAAATCCTACTGTCTTCATCGCAAGTTTGGGGGTTTTCTGGCTGTTTCAAAATGACAATGTATGGAACAACAGCAGGCGCTGCAATTACAGGTCAAAATAAAGTGACTTGTTTGTTGCCGATGGCTTCAGAGAAGGAATGTAACATTTGCAGAGGACAAATGTTACAGTCAGCTGTTGCTTTCACTTTTTGTTATTCTTTTCCAAAGTCATCCCACGGTGTAATGCACCAGTAGTATATAGCTGACAGGTTTGCGCGTGCACGTATAGGGTACAGGTTTGCGCGTGCACGTGAGGTCACGTGATGTCGTCACGTGCACACGCGTGCACGTGTCCCCCGAAGCGTTGTGATTGGTCGGGCGCTCGAGCGGCGCGCGCAGCAAGGGAAAATATAAAAATATAAAAATATAAAAAAATTAAAAAATTAAAAAATTAAAAAATTAAAAAATTAAAAAATATTTTTTTTTTAAAACGCCTAAAAATAAATGAAACTGATATCGTCCGGTTTGTAGTGCCCCCCGAGGGTGAAGGGAAGTCCGTGAGAACCGTAGCCATAACTGCACAGAGTGTCCTGTCGTTGTATGGTGGAGTTTGTATTGTGTATTCCTTAAAGCGTTAGGCTGTGTCTCATGAAAACGGTTGAAGATGTCACGACTAAAATCAGTGCTATGTATGACTCTATGATAGGTGATGATGTGGTTAAAATAGCCGAAATTAGAGAGATTAGTGACTATTGGAGGGATTTATATGGTAGAAAGAACTAACAGGGTGAAAATATGGGGAATTGTTTATGCGTGATGTATAATCATATCAGTGAGCGATATCACATATCACGTATATCTGATATTTTAGATCAAGCCATTGCTAATAACGTGAATGATGTTACAAAATACCAATGTAAGAGTGTTGCTGTAGATCGTACAGATGTGTGTAGGTTAGAAAAATTGATGGTGCTTGTAAGAAGACAACATAGCGCCACTCCTTGGGAGGATCTGTTACAGATGTTGTTATCAATGTTAATGACACGAGAGAGTATAGTGGAAACATTTTGTGATGTCATAGCTAACATTACACACGATTTTAAGATGTTAAAAGTTTATCACCTGCTTACTATGTATACAATGCTTGTAGATACAGTGAGTTTGTATGTGAAAGAAAAACACTATACCGACGTCTTACAGGATTTGCAAAAACTACATATATTCATAATCAGTAAAAGCAATGTATCCGTATTAGTCAAGATGCTATCTATGATAGAAGCGGTTTCGCTGTCTTCATGACTTTCGTATGTATGAATGCGTTTGGTTGTTTTGTGAAATAAAAAAAAGGATGACATAACACTATCGTGATCACTTGTGTTTTAACGAATCATGGAGAAGGTTATGCAAAAAATATACTACGATCCTGCCCACCCAGGGGCTCTAGGAGGTGTACACAAACTTCGTGATTCCGTCAAAGAATGTACTGGGTTGTCTCCATCGATCCCCGCTGTTAAAAAGTTTCTCTTGCGGCAGGATGCGTACACTCTACATGCACCTGTCTTGAAACATTTCCCCAGAAACAGGGTGATTGTTAACGGTATCGATAAACAATTTCAGGCTGATTTGGTCGATATGACAGAATATTCTACGGAAAACGATAATGTGCAATATTTATTGACATGCATTGATGTGTTTTCTAAATATGCATGGGTAATATGTCTTAAAAACAAAACGGGTCCCGTTGTCACAAGTGCCTTTAAAGAAATATTGGAACAAGGACGCGTACCTCTGAAACTTCAAACAGATGCCGGAAAAGAGTTTTATAATAAGGTTTTTCAAAAATTGATGACTCTATATAAAATTCACCATTTTTCCACAACGAACGAAACAAAAGCAAGTGTTGTTGAGCGTTTCAACCGGACTTTCAAAACCAGAATGTGGAGATACTTAACGGCTGTTAACTCACGTCGCTATATTGATGTGGTACAAGACATGGTCACTGCTTACAACTCTGCATACCATAGTTCAATAAAAATGGCTCCAACCGCTGTGTGTAAAGACAATGAGAAAACAGTCTTTAACACTCTGTACAAACTGAAACCGCAGGGAATGGTACTGTTTAAATTTCAGACGGGCGACACCGTTAGGATATCAAAGCACAGAGGTGTGTTTCGCAAAGGTTACGAACAATCCTTTACAGATGAGTTTTTTACAATATCAAAACGTATAGGCAGGACTCCTCCCGTTTATATACTAAAAGACAATAGCGGAGAGACCTTGACAGGGACTTTTTACGAAGCAGAGTTACAGGCTGTAATTATAGACAAAAACAAAGTGTTTAAAATTGAGAAAGTGCTGGATAGAAAGAAAACGGGTCGTAAAAATCTAGTACTTGTGAAATGGTTAGGATGGCCCGAGAAATTCAATTCATGGGTCTCTGAAAAAGACATAATTGATGTAAGATAATAGAGCCGGACATGCTCTTAAAACTAGTCATTGTGATTTGTTAGCGAAAGGTGACGGAGCTATGAATAAGAACGGGTTTTTTGTTACGCTGCCTAGTAATGCATCGTCCATAGTGTATCCAAATAATAAGATTTGGCAGTTCAGAACAAAACTAGCAAAACCGCTCATATTACATCAGGCGTATGAAGTCGGCCTTATCGAAATACAATATCCCCGGGTCTGGAATAGTTTCAGTGAGAGCGATGCCAAGATTGAATTCTTCGACACAAAAACGAAACTGCTCAATAAGCTAAGGCTAACAGTTGGCTCTTATAACACGATCGACAGCCTTGTTAAAGAATATAATATGAAATGTGCGTCTAACCCAATCCTTTCACACATAACGATGAGTCACAACCATATCACTAATAAGATATTTTTCACGGGAGGAGATGGATGGCATATTGTGTTTAAGGGACGTCTGGCCGAAATTCTAGGGTTCATTCCAGACACTGTGTTCGAAATCCACGTTGGACCCCATTTAAAATGTATAGCTCCGCACCCTGCCGACATTCACGGCGGCCGTTATAATATATTTATTTATAGTGACATTGTGGACTACCAGCTAGTCGGCGATAGTCATGTACCCCTGCTGCGGTGTATAAATATCTCCGATGAGGTCAAACGTATGCCCACTCTGAGTTACGACAACCCTCACTACACATCGTTGTCACGCTCCGCTATTACAGACATTCAAATAGATCTACGAGACGACCAGAACCAGCACATACCTTTCTCATACGGAAAAGTAATTGTCAAACTACATTTTAGACCTGTGAAACAACATTAAAAATGCGGAAAGCGTACACTGCTGATGATGGAAGGTATATGTCCTACTATATGAACCAAGCCGGTGGAGACCTACCCGGTTTCATAGGAACCCCCTCGCAATACGGGTCTGGTTTAGGGGGCGTGTTCCGAACCCTATTTCGAATGGCTGTCCCTCTTTTAAAAAAGGGTTTTAATCTAGCCAAACCTCACCTGAAAACAGCCGCCACAGGTATTATAGGAGATGTTGTGTCTAATGTCAGGAATGCCGTAGCATCCAGGCAGCAGGGAAAAGGTCTCATGGTGTACAGGCGCAAAGCATTAAAAAGAAGCCCATCAGGATGTGGGCGTAACCAGGGTGTGAAAAAAAAACATAAAAACACACGCAAAAAACGAAGGGTCCTCAAAAAGAAGACATCTGTCCGTAGGCGCAGAGCTCCGAACCGACGATCATTGTTCCTGACAAAAGACATATTTTAGATTAACTTTAAGAAATTAATCATGTCATTCATTCATAATCAGTCGGAAGAGTGTGTGAAGACAGAACTGGACCTATTTACAGTCCCGTACACCCAAACATCTATCGAAAAATCAACATTTCTAGAAGTACCGCCCATGTCCTCTCTAACAGACAGCGGGCCTATAGAGTTTTTCATATCTGCTAGTGGAGAAGACTATCTAGATCTGAACGATTCGTATCTGTACACACGTGTGAGGATTACAAATCCTGACGGCACATTGCTGGCTAATGCCGCTGATGTGGGTTTTATAAACTATCCTGGGTGCAGTCTTTTTTCCCAAGTAGATATAATGTTAGGGGATAGGTTGATTAGCCAATCTTCAAATACGTATCCGTACAGAGGGATTATTGAATGTTTGCTAAACTATGGAAAAGAAACACTGGATACACAGTTCAGCACAGGCCTGTTCTGTAAAGACACCGGTGGAAAAATGGAGGAGACATCTATTACAGGAGATAATTTGGGGTTAGAGCAACGGGGTGCATACACCGGTGAAAGCCGTATTGTGGAATTAATATCACCAATACATGCTGACTTGTTTTTTCAAGAAAAACTTTTGATAAATGGTTTGGACATCTCGCTAAAATTCATCAGGTCAAAAGATGACTTTGTACTAATGACCCCAGGAAATGTTCAATTCACAGTGAAAATAATGTCTGCTAGTCTGTTTGTAAAGAAGATATCAGTGTCTCCTACTGTGAGACTAGCTCATAGTAGAGCTCTACAGCATACTAATGCCAAATATTCTATTGACAGGGTAGCCATAAAAACATTTTCCATTCCGGCAGGTACGAGGGTCTGTAGCCAAGAGAATTTATTTATTGGGCAGATACCAAAATTCGTAGTCTTGGCTTTTGTTGATAACGAAGCATACACAGGCTCATATGCTCGTAACCCTTTTAATTTCGGGCACTATGACACTGAGTTTATAGGCCTATACGCCGACGGACAGCCTCACCCTGCACGACCTTTTCAACCCCTTTTTCAAAGAGGACAATATGTACGAGAATATTATCAGCTGGTGGAATCAACAGGTCGTCATTTAAAAGATCGATCACTGTCCATAACACGCTCCGATTTCGGGGCTGGGTATACACTCTTTTGTTTCAATTTGGAACCGGATGGTGGTGGGTCAGGAAACGTCTCGCTGATTAAGAACGGCAACGTTCGCTTGGAAGCACGCTTCAGAAACCCACTACCACGTACGGTGACCCTTATCTGCTATTCCGTTTTTGATTCTGTAATTGAAATATCTAACCAAAGGCAAGTCCTATTGGACCACTACTAAAGATGAATACAATAGAACTCACTAGTGTTCTTAGAAAAAGAACGACTAGAGACACAAATTTCTTAGGAGTAAGGCCGTGTGATCAACTGCCAAAAACCGTCGTTTGTAAATTACCTGCTATGCTAGTTGTAAATACTGACCCTAGCGATAAACCGGGTCAACATTGGCTCGGTATTTACATTACAGAGAACAAGCATGGTTTGTTTTTTGATAGTTTCGGACACCCCCCTAGCTTTTTTCCTCAAGAAATCAACCATTTCCTCTTAAAAAACTGCGTGGAGATGTACCATTCTGCTATCCAAGTGCAAAATAATCATTCTACAACATGTGGTCAGCACTGCGTTTTCTTTTTATGGCATATCCAGAAAAAAATTCCTTATTCAAAAGTTTTGAACATGTATGGTCCTAATCTTGTATGCAACGACACGATGGTCACCCATTTTGTTAGCAGAATACATCCATACGTGTGTCACGATCAGAATTTTAAATGTGTACAATGTTCATGCGCTACCTACAGATAAAAAAAAAAGTATTGTGTAATGTTTTTCAATAAAGAATGTGGAATATATTGATCTTACAATGTCTTACTGTTTTATTCCTTTTATTACTTTGTAGAGCTATACAGAAAAAATGCATTCATCAGATAAAATTAATATAAAAAAAACACATTCATTTAATGTTACAGGTTACATTCAACACTGTCTTTTCACATTCTTGAATAAAGAAAATACCCCTCAATAGAAAATATAAAAATAGGTTAAAAAGGAAAATATAAAATTAAATGTAAACACATTCATTTAGTGTTACTGGTTACATTCAACACTGTCTTTTCTTGTTAGTCGCATCATTGAATAAAGAAAATACCCCCTCAATCGAAAAATAATAAAAACAGATTAAAAAAGGAAAATACACAATTATTGTAAATCACAGTCACTACTGTTACAAGTTACATTCAACACTGTCTTTTCTTGTTTTTGTCACATTCTTGAATAAAGAAAATACCCCTCAATAGAAAAATAATAAAAATAGGTTAAAAAGGAAAATATAAAATTATTGTAATAATAATAGAAAATATAAAAATAGATTAAAAACTGGCCCAGCGAGTCTTAGTAATGGCGGGTGTAATACTAATGGGTCTAGGAGTACTAGTTGCTCGTAAATCAGACGATGTGCTATGTATAAAGGAAGGGGGCATTCTTATTTCTCTACGCATGCGCGGGGTACGTAAATCAGACATTGACGATTGTGTATTAGTTTCATCCCGTTCCCCTGTTTTAAATGCCTCAATAGAGCGGCGTACCATCGTGTTTGGGATTACGGATAGTGGCACATTTAAGCTGGCTAACGTTTTTAAAAATATGTTCCACCCTTTTGGTCTTGAACGATCTGAAACATTATTATGCGTTGTTACACTTTTCAGTAGATCATACAGATGACTACCTGGCACAGGCTTATCTTCAACAACGATTTCTCCGTTGTTTGACCACGCAATCTTATTATTACGGGATAACGAAGTGATTATGTATTCAGCGTTGCGTTTATTCCTGGAGGGCATATGTGCCAATACTTCTGCTCTTATCATATCGTCTTGTGCGATAGCGTCTTGTGACTCAGACATTGAGGCGTCATCCTTTGAGGATTCGTCAGGCAGTGATAATGTAATCACACTTTTCTCACGCTCCCCCTGTCTCGCCAAGGCTAGGTATCGCTGCAGAATACTTGAATATTTTTTAGCTTTTTCATATACATTGATGTCAGGTTGTTTCAATATTTCACTCATGGCTCGATCCAATTCACTTTGTACAGACTGTCGCAGAGATACATTTGAGGAGTCAGTTGTTTGAGGCGGCTGTAATGTCGCTAATTGATTTTGAGGAACCAGAAACATTTTCTGAGTGTGTTCCATTTCAATTCCTGTTGATAAGACTTGCTATGAACGGGATTGCGGCGCCAAGTAGAGGCAATAGAAACCCACCTGTTTGGTTGATTGTCTTTTTTTTTTTTAAATGTTTGATTTTTTTATCAGCTATTAGTCTAATCACTTTCTTCTTCTTCTTTAACAGCTTGTACTGAATATTAGACAGTGGTATGTTACCTCTTAACACATTCAAAGCTATTTCACAAAGCGCATTAATAAAGTCTGGACTGGCATTGCTCACAATAACACCTCTTGCTCTGGGTGATGCCTTATGTAGCATGTCTAACATTGTAAAATTCCGTTCCATTCGGTTTGACATTATTACACTTTTTTTTTCCTCGGAATGTATACAACCTGCTGAGGCGATAGCAGCGCGGATCTGAGTCTTAAAATATCGGGGGTTGTGGCTTTATAATCTATCAACAGATATCCGTATGGGGAACTTGTGGCATCGTCGAAAGCCTCTAAAAAATATTTAGTATTTCCGGGGAACATTTGTCGTGCCAGTAAGCTTATCTGATGCTGATCTCTAGCATTTTTGAAAAGAATTATATAATTTGTGTTCAAACTGATTGTACGACTCGCTTTACCTTGAATGAACAGATTCTGCACTAGATATATACAACTAATATTTCTGTGATGGACATACTGTGTAAAAATTTTTTGAACTTCCAAATTATCACTGGCTCGATCCATTAAATCATCAATCACTAACAGATTATTCTTAGCAGGTGGAAGAAGCGCATCGTCACAGAACGATTCAGGGAGTCCTTCCACAAAATTTATATTCACCGTTTTAAGCAATTGATCGTATATTGACTGCCAGCATGAATAGATGTATACAATGTTATCTATTTTTTGTGAAATAACAGAGGCCATGTTTTCAATAATGTCTTTGACAAAACATGTTTTCCCGCAATTAGAGGGCCCACTAATAATGACGCTGAAAGGGTGTTGTAGCCTGCCATCAAATTCTGCAACATGCCTGATGTTATTACTAGTAGCCATAAGGAACCGTTGTATAGTCGCGGAACACGCGTCGCTTGTTGTAAACAACCTGTACTTTCCGCGTCAGCGTGTCGTTTTTGAGATGAAACTGTTTTTTGTCGCGTTTTATTGTGAATGCATTTGTGGTCAGACGGTTAGGAGGTTGCTGATTGGTCACAAATGCTTGAACAAGACCAATTAAAGATTCATGTGTCACCACTTTGGCATTTTCGGCATTAAGGGTCACACCCTTGCATTTAACCTGTGTGTAGCCTTGTGCCGTCCTATAAGCATAGCATTTAGGACCCCCCGAAACAAACTCTGTTATATAGTCCTCTGTAGGGCCCCCGCAGATTTGCGCACTGTTGAGTTCATCAGTTAATTCACCAAGGTAAGGGCCGAGCGGGGGGATCCACTCATCGCCTCGGGTTGTGAAGACAATGCTGTCTGTGTCACAGTACAAAACACGTTCCTGAAGCGTATCCAGCAAATCATATAGTTCCATGCGTGCATAGGCGGTGGTCATAGCTCCTATAAAAACATTCACATCGTTTACTCTGGATACCTGACCATCTGTGTAGCGCCACTGGACAATAGCTACCTCTGGCGAGATAAATGAGAACTGTCGAACATCAAAAGTATCGCTGAACATGAGCTGTGTGAACCGGGACGGATCTGTTATGAGTTCAGCAGTCGTCATATTGTTACGCATAGCAAAGCGTCCCCACAAGTTGTTCAAAATTGATTTATTGGTATTTCTGACTGCTTTGTTAACACATATCTTGGCGGGATCCAGACGTATGCCTTCGCGTACATAGTAGCCATCTATGTATTTTTTTTTTTCGTCTTCCGTTTTGATATGCCCGGGATATCCTGAAGCCTCTTGCTTGCGTTTAAGAAATGTCTTAACATAGGCTTTAAAAAGCTGGTCCGTTTTTTCTGGGAAATGCCAAACCTCGTCGATTGCAACTATCTTATACCCTTTCGCTACGGCTTTTTGTAATTCAAACGACACCCACACCCCAGACAGCTGTCGCTCTTGGTCGCTATGCGCACACTGGGTTGTCTGATTCATCTGAACGGCACACACAGCACATAGAGGGAACATCAGTTTCCCGTTACAGTGATACGGCAGTACAGGGTGGTACAGTCCTCTGGGGGGCACCACTGTGCATTTCACAATACCAAAGTATGTGTTTATGTCGTCAAAATCCTTGTTTATTATCTGAGGATGGCCTATTGGATAATCTCTTTTGGCCTGAACAGTTGGGTACAAACTTGTGAAATCGTAGTAGCGAATTTTCTCACCATTTTCTACCTTGTGGTACAGCTTCATAGCATTCGTTCGGCCTCCAAAGAGGGCTTCTCGAGGATTGAGACGCGCTGGCTTTTCATACGTTAACATGAACTCCTTAACGGTCGGGTTATTGCACACATCCTGTCGCCAATCACACTCCCACTTCACCACAACAGTTAGGTCGTACACATTTTTTAGAGCCGTCACTCTGTTATGGAACTCTATGCGCAGCTCACCCTGTGTTTTGTTTTTGGTGAGAGGGTTGATTTCCGCTTGCGCGTAGCACTTATCACAGCCATGAAAGAAGCATCCGTTAAATTCATAACATGTGTTTGTGGCTTCACAATAGCCATCTACAAAGAACGGGCCAAATGACTTTTCACCTCTGTTCAGAGCGTGCTGTATGTCAATACCCTCGCTGTTTGCAACATACTCTAACCACTGTATTGAAATGTCAGAATACGTCTTGTTTTGCCTAATGTAAGCACCCTCGTACGTCAGAGCAACTGTGTCTTTGGGTAGGAACAGAGTTTTAAACACTCCCATACAGGAGGAGGCCATTGTCGTATATGCAAACGGATCTAGACCGGTGCACTCATGGAAGGCTTCTCTGTATATCTGGCATGCTTTGCGCAAAACTGTCACATCGTTAACACAATAGGTGCGCAGCTCTTTTCGAAAGTCAAAGGGTGTGTCACAGACCGTGGCGTACCACTCGGTGAACGTTTTCTTACACTCGTCAGTCATGGCATCATAACCATATAGAGCAGGAGGCGGATGGGGGCCGATATAATTCTCATTCTCACGTGTGTTGAAGGCGTGGGGGAAGAACCCCTTCAGAAGATCTGAGAATCCCATGGCAGACGGGGTTTTAGACAGAGGCATTGTTATGAAACTGAATGAGTCTATCCAGCGTTGTTTGTAAGTAGAATCGTACATCAGAAGCACCCTAGAACCCCGCATAGTAATAGTTGGACAAAGTTTCTGGCTCACCATATACTCTAAAACTATATAACTGTCAAAACCGGAGGCATTGTGTGCTATAAAAGTATAGCCTTTGTATTTCTCCCGTCTGTAGTTCTGAATGAATGAAGCGACACAGTTGGACGTTTCGTAACAGTTTTTGGCGCCATTCATATCCATAATGCACACAAAATTAGCTTCATGGCGACCCTCAGTACAACGTGTCTCAAAATCGTAAAAGAGATACTTATCACTACTTTCTTCGCGTTTGAGGGGCTGTATAAAGCATTCGTGCGTTGTGCCGACTACAGGCTCTCTACAATGTAGGCATTTTGGGACTCTACAGACGTGTGGTTTTTTAGCCGTCCGGTACGTCGTGTGACAGGACTCACAATATTTGAGCCGCTCGCAGGGTATGAGACGGTGTTTCGCATTGGGTTTTTTATGGTTTTCAAAACACTGTTGCGATTTGCATATGCGTCTACAGTCTGCACATTTAATAGTTTTATTAGGGGTACAAGCAGTGTAACATACATTACAAAGAAAACCACACCGATGCTCCAGGGCAGTGCTGTAGGTCTTGTAACAACCGTCGCAAACGTACGGTGCACCGAAGAAAGACGTCTTATTTACAATGAGATAGTAATGCTCGTTATGCAAATACAACCATGCTGTTTTCACATGTGGCTCGTCGTGTGTTTTGAAGATCTGTGGTTTTTTACAACTGCCAACATGATGGAATATTACAATTTTCATTTTCAGATGTTTCTGAAATCTGTCAACATCAGAGAATGAAACCATATGCGAATCGTCAAAATCCAAATCCCTATGTAGCTGCTTTGCATAATTTATCTTTTCACACGGGGACAAACTACTGTTTACATAATGTGCCAGACAGAGAGCAAAGCAGAGATTGTCATTACCGTCGTTATTCTTGGGATTGTATAAAGCATTACCTTTTACTGACAGTATTTGATCGTAACCGATGCTTCCTAGTTTTCGACGGCCCCCGGGATTACCGCCTGACATATTACGAGCTATAGTCACAATTAATTCCAAAGCGTCATCGGTCAGAGAATTATCGTTACTTTGCATAGCTTGTGAGACTTGCTCCAGAAATGTATCTGTGTTGTAGCCGTCGTCCGAGTTCAACATTGTTTGAATAGGGACATTCACGGCAGGGCCCCTTAACTCAACATTTAAAACACTGTCCTGTGTAGCATTGTCCAAAGCCCTCTCTATTAAAACTGTTAGAGTGTTATAAACCCTTTCAGGCACACTGCCAATATCTGTCAAATCAATATTTCGTAGGTCGACATCTTGACGAAATTCAGTAGCATTAAAAAGGGGAAACTGGCGGGATGCTATGTCAGACGTCGCCTTAGAAACACGACCCTCCCCCTGCTGCACACCCCCGTGAGGATTGTCTGAGGGCGGAGGCGGTGCGCGGAACGTACTCGTGGACGGTTGTGGACTGGAGCGGTCACGGGGGCTGGGACGTTTTGATGACTGCCCACGCTCCTGAGGATTGTCTGAGGGAGGCGCCTGTGCGCGGAACGTACTCGCGGACGGTTGTGGACTGGCATAAGAATCTGCACATGAGCGGTTTGTAGACACAGTTTGCCGGAATGACGTGTTCGCACAATATTCAAAAAGCTCTTCACCTTGAAACAAGGTGGTACGGTCGGAAAACCCTTGGGTTGAGCAGGGCTCGAAAATATTGTTAGTAATATAACTACGCTCTGGTTGATTACCCAGGAATGGATCGACACCCTCGAGTATATTTATAGGAATAGTTACAGGGGTATTACTAATGCTACACCAATCATCTGACACAGTTAACGAGGGCTTGTATGTTGGTCTTTGTCTATGTATGACAGGAGTGTCTGGTATACAGTCGTCTTCGTCATTATAGTCACATTCCTCTCTACAAACGGTGTCTAGGAGTACAGCAGAACTCTGTAAAACACCTACATCATATTCAGGCACCGGCGGCGAAGCTCCCCCATTCGTCTGGTGTGTTGTATGAGACGGCTCCGATAGGTGTGTGTCTTCACACCCTTCTAAGTCTTCTACGGATATGATCGTCTAGGGATGATAACATATTTTAGTTAAATAAAGACACACACACACACACACACACACACAAACACACACACACACACACTTCAAACAAAACACAAACCTCAACTGTTGTTTTTGGTAAAGGTGTGGCCCTTTGTCCCCTCTCAATAGAGGCACCCAGTGGTCGTATTGGCGCCTGGGTACTATGTGTGAAATTCTCCTTCGGTGTCAAATGTAGAGACACCAAGTCTGAAACAGCCTTTAGTTGCTGTCACAAAGGAAAATCCGTTTTAACAATATATACATTCTATAAAAATATTTTATAACACTATATAAATATAGTCTGTTAGATACAAATGGTTTTTCTTACCTCTGCATCAGTGCTCAGAGAAGGAGAGCCTTGAACAAAGGATGAGCGGGATCTTTTCGGTGGTAACCCTTCAGGGATTTTCTTAGTCTGAAACACAACATTACATTATTAGAACAGACTTTTTAAAAAAAAAAATACAATACACTATTTTACTGTTTTTCTTTTTCAACCCACCTCAATAGATCTCTTCTTAGATCTCTTCTTAGACTTATGGAGACAGCCGTTTGTGCTCCATGGGGGTGACTGTGTGAAATCCTCATCAGATGCCATACGCAAAGACAAGCCTGCTACAACCTTTAGCTGATGACACAAAGGAAAAATCCTTTTTTTATTTTTTATAACAATATATACATTCTATAAAAATATTTTATAACACTATATAAATATAGTCTGTTAGATACAAATGGTTTTTCTTACCTCTGCATCAGTGCTCAGAGAAGGAGAGCCTTGAACAAAGGATGAGCGGGATCTTTTCGGTGGTAACCCTTCAGGGATTTTCTTAGTCTGAAACACAACATTACATTATTAGAACAGACTTTTTAAAAAAAAAAATACAATACACTATTTTACTGTTTTTCTTTTTCAACCCACCTCAATAGATCTCTTCTTAGATCTCTTCTTAGACTTATGGAGACAGCCGTTTGTGCTCCATGGGGGTGACTGTGTGAAATCCTCATCAGATGCCATACGCAAAGACAAGCCTGCTACAACCTTTAGCTGATGACACAAAGGAAAAATCCTTTTTTTATTTTTTATAACAATATATACATTCTATAAAAATATTTTATAACACTATATAAATATAGTCTGTTAGATACAAATGGTTTTTCTTACCTCTGCATCAGTGCTCAGAGAAGGAGAGCCTTGAACAAAGGATGAGCGGGATCTTTTCGGTGGTAACCCTTCAGGGATTTTCTTAGTCTGAAACACAACATTACATTATTAGAACAGACTTTTAAAAAAAAATACAATACACTATTTTACTGTTTTTCTTTTTCAACCCACCTCAATAGAACTCTTCTTATGTTTAAACCAGAGATCCTTCTTAGACCTAACTGCTTTCACAGATACGCCTAGCGAAGCACATGGGCCCTCTAACACTGTTGATTTCAACAGAATGTCCTATTGAGTAGCTATCTCCACTCTGGATCCTTTGTTCCGGGGTGGGGTGTCTAGACACAGACAGAGAATATATATATATATATATTAGTAGTCTAAAAACACCGTGATAAATTAAATAGTAATAAAAAACACATAGTAAAAGAGATAAATACACCACTAAATACCTGTTTACAGCTTTCTTATTGCTTTCAGGATGATAATCAACAGCTACCGTAGCAACATTGTCCTGGCTCTTTGGTAGAATCACCTAATGATGCAAACTACATAAAGTATATGCCGCTTAAACGTTTTAATACACGAATGTCTGAATGAATTAAATATCTTACAGCGTGCTTAAACACGAGATACGCTTTTTATATTTACTCACCAGTTGTAGGCATAGCTGCAAAAAACAACGAAGTCTCTTTTCTTTCAACAAAAAGAATTAAAAAAGAAAAACACTTCAGAGGTCTTTTGTTGAGGAAGGCTGGGAAAAACAAGGTAAAAGTTAGCTAGCAGACGAGCTAAAACAGCAGGTACGAAAGTGAGCACCCCACCTTGAAACACCCCGTTTTAAGCCTACAAGACACACACAGGATGACGCTTTTACAAACCAACAATAGCAAACCCCCTCCCATTCGTAACAGACGACCACGAGGTCAACGTTTTTTTAATTTACGAATGGCTGAATAAATTAAATATCTTACAACATGCTTAAACACAAGATCTGCTTTAAAATGTACTTACCAATTGTAGATGTTGCTGAAAAAACGATTCCTCTTTGCTTTCACAAAAATAGAATTAAAAGTACATTCCGGGAGGGCTTTGTTAGAGGAAAAACGTGATACCAAGGTAGCTATCAACACAGCTTAAATGGTTTGTTGAAAAAAGTGAACAAGCTAGCATGCAAAAAGGGGTGCTATTAAAACGCTGTAATGTGCTTTGCTGAAAAACGAATCATCTTTGCTTTCACAAGAATAATTATAAATCAAAAAAAAGAACACCAGCTGGTATGGGTGTGGAAGGTCAAGAAAAAACGTAGTAACAAGTTAGCTAGCTAACAGACAAGCCAGCTAACAGCCTAGCTAAAATGGTTTGTTAAAAAAAGAGCAAAATGTGGAAGGTTGAGAAAAAAAACGTGGTAACAAGCTAGCGAGATAGCTAACAGACTAGTTAAAAATGGTTTGTTAACAAGTGAGCAAACTACCCAAACAGTACGAACGAGTGAGCACGGTCGATCCGTCTGCTAGACGCCACAGCTCCCTCGGTCACCAGAGGTCCTCACACACACACACGCAGACAGCCGGCCCGCGAGATGTACTCCCGGCATTACGAACGCTAGAGGCGATCCCAGGTTCGACCGCTAGAGAGACGGCATGACTTTGTCAGACATGTTGAGACACAGCCTAACGCTTTAAGGAATACACAATACAAACTCCACCATACAACGACAGGACACTCTGTGCAGTTATGGCTACGGTTCTCACGGACTTCCCTTCACCCTCGGGGGGCACTACAAACCGGACGATATCAGTTTCATTTATTTTTAGGCGTTTTAAAAAAAAAATATTTTTTAATTTTTTAATTTTTTAATTTTTTAATTTTTTAATTTTTTTATATTTTTATATTTTTATATTTTCCCTTGCTGCGCGCGCCGCTCGAGCGCCCGACCAATCACAACGCTTCGGGGGACACGTGCACGCGTGTGCACGTGACGACATCACGTGACCTCACGTGCACGCGCAAACCTGTACCCTATACGTGCACGCGCAAACCTGTCAGCTATATACTACTTGCACCCAACAAGCTGAAACACTGTGGGAAGCATGTTTTGACACCAGGCCCATCTGAAAATTAATATTGACACTTTCAAAGAAGGAATGAAATTTACAGTAAATTAAAAGTTTCAAGTTAATGGGAACTTTGTATGAATTTGGATGCAACTTAATAATAGCACTCAAAGATGTTGAAGAGGATGAATTCTTTCAACTTTGGTTTGTGTTTGCTCAGCCAGGAGCAGAGCTGCAGTAAAAAATAAAACTCCTAGGTTAACTTGTAGAAAAAACTAAAGAACAATGGAAGACTAATTAGGGGAAATATTACTTTGTTTAAATGTCTTAAAGTGGTAGAAAAGAATGGATGTAAGATCACAAACCAATGTGAGTGTTGCTATTAGATTCAATCTTTTAATTCCCTTCTCTCAAATATAGGAAATCAAATTCTTTCTCTCTGCCTAAAGGTGTCAGTAGGCTTTAAACAAAGTGCTTGTTGGTTCCTCAAAGGCATGTAAGCAGTATGTATTGAGAGAGGGGAAAGCTGGGCTCACTCCTCCTTTCCCAGATATAGTCAGATCATAACCAGTGACCATCTACTCTGAAACAGGCCACTGCTGCAGCCTTGGCATATAGAAGACGATTTAATGTACTCTGTAGGCGTTATAACAAGCTAAGTGCCAGGGAAAAATTACAGTAATCTTCAGATGTGATATATATCGGAAGAGACACTTTTTTTAGAAATGTACATAAAAGAAATAATGAATACTTTCGAGTCCATTGCAATTCAAGTTCATATGTATTCATAAATTCAAAAGCACCTCTGAGCATTTGTGTTGTAAATTCTTTTTATGTAGTAATCACATCGTCTCTGAGGTATTCTCTCTCAGAATGAGTATGGGAGCACATGGGACTAAGATTGGCCTCCTCATGCGTTAATGTTACACCTCATCTCTGGGCATGGCCAGCGGCAACAGCATGTTTTCCACACAAGATGATATAAACAGAACTCAGATTCTTATGCAGATGAGAGGAGCACTCTACACAGAACCCTTCCATAACCCACCTTGCATTGTTGCTATCATTTCTGCCCAAGGCATTCTTATTTATGTTTAATAGAGTATTGCATCCAGTTCTCCCTCGCCTCAACCATTATATACATACTACCCATCCATGAGGACATTAATAATTGATTGCCCTGAGTACTGGCCAGTGTTGCATTGTTTGTTGACATAGCTTAACTCCTGAAGGGAGCTATGGCCCTGTGGTTTGTGGTCTTGGTTTGAGATAAAACACCATCCAACAGCAAAGTACGCTTCTTCAGTGGTAAAGGCTTTCGGAGAGAAAAAGGAGAGCTATCATAAGGCATAACAATAACAAAAAATAATGATGTTACAATATAGCCAGAAAAAAGCACATGAAATGGCCAATCAAGGACTAAAATGTAACATAAAGTGGGCCGAGTGTGATTAAAAATTTAAATTAAAAAAAAACTTTCTTCGTCATTAAGATGTTGTTAATATGCCTTGTAATTAACCAGGTTTTCCTAAATAACTCAATCATGTCTTAAAGGGTCGGTTCGCCTAAATTAAACATATTTTCTTACTTACCTCTTATGGTACAGTAATTGTCTGTAGTGAGTATTTTATCCCAAGAAAAGCAACAGCATCAGTTGCTTCAGCAAATGCCTCATGAAGACAATTGTTGTTCAAGTGAAAGAGTGTTCTAGCAACTGTAGGAATTATTACTCTTGTCTGTTTTGCGGAAAGTCAATGTTAGGCTACATTTACATTGCTACGTTTTGGTTTAAAAACGAATATCTTTTGCTATGTTTACACCTCGCATTCACACTGCTCTGGCGTTTCAGAGCCCCTAAACCGGAGAAATTTGAAAAATTTCTGACCCCGTTTTGGTTTGGAATCTCCGGGGTTGTGTTGCAGTCTCAACGGCCGCAAATGGAGACCTTTGGCAACACCAACACTGACGCCAGTGTTTTGCCACCTGATTGGGTCTTATCAGTCATGACGTCTCGTTCTCTGAGACTAAGCTACTAACGTTACCATGGTAACTACCAGCAACGAGTGGAGTATATATGCTGCCTCCTGTTTACCCCGGCACGCACATGCCCAGTATGCAAGATTGTTCATGAGATATGCGGTTTTGGGCGTGTTAGTTTAAACAGAGATTAGTTCTTCTACTGGAGCTAAAAACACTTGTGTGCATGGTGATCGCTTTTGGCTCAAAACTCTGCTTTAGAACCAAAACGTAGCAATGTAAGTGTAGCCTTACGCCGCCTTCACACTGGCAGTTGAAATCAGCTCCGTAATATGCAATACGCCCCCAGCGGATGTCGTACTACACCGTTGAAAAGCTTTGGAAGCGACTCACAAAAATGTCAGAGAGACTAGAACGACTGATAAGTGTCTGAATGTACGATTCTCTATGACCTCTCTTATACAGATATAAATAGAAAGGCTGCTGCGTGGAGAAAAGTTGCCCAGGATGTTGACATGTCATGTCGGTTAAACGTGATATAGCGGTATAATGTCAATAGTTCGATGTCTGTTGCTAGCTAACTAATTAGCATTATCAGGTTTGTTTATCAGTACCATAGCAACGCTGTTCCTGTTCGGCTAGGAACCGTCCGTAGCCTTTCGCAAGAGTTCAATTTTTTTAACGCATCCGGATGACCAACTGAACGAATCTCCATAGGAAATGAATGACTTCCGGTCGTTTCAAAGCCGTATTGGAGCTGATTTCAACTGCCAGTGTGAAGGCGGTGTTAGTCTCTCTGTATCATGACCCAAACAAAGATGTTATTCTCACCCTAACCCTAAGTCCTGTTTGTGCCTAAACCTAGGAATGGCGTAAAAGTGTGTTCGGGGGGAGCCCTCAGATATCCGGAGTAGAACCATTTCTTATTCAGTGTTGAAAGGAACCAGTTCACACCTGGATTAAATATCCCATCTGTGCTGTCTGGGAACATCTGGGAATAAGGACACCTGGGCTACCTTGTTTAGCATGGCCACAGCAACCTGGGTCAGGATAGGCAACTGAATATGGATAGATTTCTTTCAATGGAGGTAAATGGAATTTAAACAGCATCTGTTTTCATAATTAGCGTCCCTGTTACTCTAAATAATGTACAGGGAGTATTCACGGACTGGGCTAGCACGTATATGGGGACTTTTACTTTGGTAGAAAGTTGTTCAGATGAAACTGTTGTCCTTGAGGTCTTTGGATTATGCTGAGTGAAGCTGCTCTGATTAAAGATGTTGCTGTTTACTTTCAAAGCTGTGAGCAGCACACACAGCACTCCCTTCAAATGAAACCTTTCTGCATGGCTAGATACTAATGTTAGAATGTCTTTCTTGTAATTTTGGTGAAATTACCTTTTAATTCATTTGATGGAACATTCTTGAAACCCATTGGATAGATTTAGCTGTTGACCTGAATTTGGCCTGCAGGTCTTAAGCGAAGAATATGGGATTCAGCTGCATGAGACAATATATAAAAAAAACACTTAATAACATGTAGACAGCAACATAATCCTACTGTGGTAATGAGATTCCTGCAGCAACAGTGTCTGAATGTCAGGCTGGTATATTACTGAATGGGAGTGATATCCACTGAAGGTTACTGAATGCTAGACAAAATTTGCATTGCTCTGGATGGCTTACTCATCAAGCAATTACAGTTGTTCAGCTACTCACACAGTTGATCCTGACAGACCATCCGCTGTGGTTGTCAGGGAGACCAGTGTGTCTCCCTTTATGCGCAGGATTAATAGGCATCTCATATCTGGATTGGGTCTAAATGTGATTTATCCGGATTACCTTTGAACCTGACATTAAAATCTGACTCCAGCGTTCCCCCTACAACAGGCCGCTCTTTTCCTTTACAAAATGCAAATTTCTCTTCTTTCTTTTAATTATATTTGAATCTCATATAAAGGTGTCAGTCATGTCATATACACTTGTCTTTCACTTCACACAAAAGCTTTTTTTTTTATCAGATATATTATTTTAGCACATTGGGGATAAAAGCTGAGGAGAATGCACTTTATTCTTACTTAGTATTCTGAACTGAAACAGAAAACTACAATGATCGTCTCAATTCCTCTCACGTTTGTGTGCACGTTATAGCCACATGATCTTTTCTTAAATCAAATGAAATCATATTAAACGATTAATCTGGGCCACCTTTAAATTACTGAACACTTTATGGAACCAATTTGAACACCAGACGCATACTGTATGTTGACAGCAGTTGCACAGGTGATCACTGTCAATTTCTATATGAGTCACTTCATATAATAAAGCAATTTTCTGCATCCTAACAGTGAAGTTGTGTTACATTGCCAAGCAAAGACCTCCCTGCTATCCACCATGCAGTGAAACTATTTGACAGAAGATACAAAATTTTTGTTAGTTTAATAGTTTTAATTGTGGACATCATGTTTTATAGACATTTTTACAGCTTAAACGAATCAAAACAAGAAGGAACAGCCTTTCTTTATGGTCGAATCAAAGATAAGCGCTTCCATCTGGCGTGACACAAATCGCAGCAACAAGGATATGGAGAACTAAATTCTCTCCAGCACAATGAGAGATTATAGGAATATAACATGTGCCTTGGTGGATATTCTGTTAGGTGTCCATATTTCTTACAACGGCCAAGAGACTGGACAGTCTCTGTTTGAGTCTATAAGGAATTTCCATTTAAACAGCATCATTAAAAACGATAGCTAGAGAGAGAGGCAGGGTGAATTAAGCAAAACTGACACATACATTTTCTTTAAAGCTGTGCTCAAAATCCTCTCTTCCAGCACAGAGTGTATGCATGACTTGGTATCAAATACAGACTGATGAAATGCGACATGATTACTTAATTAGATATTATTTTAGCTGAGTTGCTCCATAAGGAACAATGCATGTGGATGCAATATATGGAACGGCTTCTTTTGATAAAGCAAACCCATTCAGAGGTTAATGAGTTGAGCTACGTTAATGAATCTCTCTTAATATGCAACACACACTCAACCATGTAGGTGCACACATATTGTTCATCTTTATTATTAAATGTGAGTGAATATCCACATCCACAAAAAACAATGGGACTTCCAAAGAGGGCTAGCGTTTAATTCAAAGTCAAAGCTAGGCAGTCAACTGCGTGCAAAAGAGCAAGAATTGTTATTGATGTTTTTAGATGTGCATAAATAAACAGAAGTGCATACAGACCAAGGGTGGCAGTAATCTAACATGCAGATACAGTATGCAAGGCGTTTGGAGCTCTGTGCTCTTTCTTGGGCATGATTCTGCCTGCCTGCTGCATGGGATTATTTCGAAACAGTTGACTGCAGTATAATAATTAATAATTATACTGCAAATTAACATGTTTTTTGTAATTTGAATAAATGAAGCTTCATACTGTCTTCATGCTTTTTATTAGCAAATATATAATGTCTGTTTAGATCTTTTCTTTGGAAATGCATCAGTAGGAAACAGCTTGGATCCACATGTATTTCCTGTCATATGCCGATTTTAGAAAGGATTGCAAGTAATATAAACTTTGACTCATTTAAAATGTGTGAGTGATTATGTGAATTCATTCAAAGTGTAGAGGAATTAGACATCAAGGTAGGAAGAAACAAAATGATCATGGCCGCTGTCCAGGGTGCTGATCCTGGAGCTGTCTAGTGTATTTTTTCTCATTTTGCTGTGCCACTTTCTGGTGTAACAGTTTGTCAGTTACCACCCTTGTTTACCTCTATGTAGATATTGTGCATGTTCCAGGTCTGGTTTGCGTAGCCTTGGAGTCTCCATCACCAGGCAACGGCCAGTTTACTCAGTCCTGCCGCTCCATAATTGAAACTAATTTGTGTTTAGTTGTAGTTCTTGAGCATTTTAAGTAGTTTTGTTCTGCAATGGCTTTTGCTGTTTTTTTGCCTTGTTTCTAATCAGTGGAGTCGATATATAAATTGTTTGAAAACTCAATTTTACTTGTAGTATCATTGTTTTTGAATTGGAATGAAACATTTTGAAACATCTCTTTATTATTAAAGTGACTCAAAACACAAACAAAGCAAATAATAGAAACTCAATTTGTGGTACCATTCTGCAACAGATTTAGGGTTAGCACCATTTCGGATGTTAGACGAGCAGCTTCCAGTAGCAGCAAACAAAAGGGGAGCTCAACAAACCTCCAAACTTTGCACCAGTGTTTGTGGATTTGGCTGTTGCTGCCCACTACCCCCTGATGTTTTCCATCACAGACGTATTGTTGTCTTCAAATACAGGCTGCTCTAAAAGGGCTCTGTCTGAAACTGTACAGCAGAGGTCATATGTCAGCAACCTCCTGATAGCCTCCATTTCTTTTGTCTTCCTCCGTTTTGTCCGGTCATCCATTTGGGCTTGCACCTGCTGAGCACTGTTAGAGGACTGACATTCTGCCTCACCTCAAGGCCAATGTTGTTTCAACAAATGTTTGGATGACTCACTCACCTCTGCCTATTGACAGGTTCTTTGAACCAAAGTGTCTTTTAGCCAGACATTTCAGTCCATTCTCCCTATAAATATAAACTATTTAAACTCTATCTAGATTTTAGTGCAATGTATGCTGTAACAGACAACTATTGCCTGAGTTATATAATAAACAATGTGTTAGTGTGTATAAGCCCAAATCCACCCTTCACTTGTCAAATAGAAATTATTATCAATATAGCTGAAAATATCAGAACTATAACCACAGGCTTTCCCATGGGCCTAGAATTACAAAAGACTACTGAATGTCAATACTAATAATGATGATAAGCGAGACCAGGAGCAATTTAAAAAAATCTCATCCATCTACTCACTATTCCCTATATAGTGTTTATTAAATAGTGAACTATATAGGGAACGACCAAACAAGATTTCGGACACTACAATGAAAACACATTGTTGCGTGACTTGCATCAGTAGATGCGCTGATTATATGTGTGACAGAGGTGGGCGCGCTCAGCATCATGTAAACAAACCAAAACAAATATTATTTCTAATAATTCCCTGAAACAAACCAAGCACTCAGCAGGATAGTAAAATACTGTATATATGTTGCATGTTACATTTCCACTGTTTAGAAACAAAATCCCGCTCCATTTTTCCTTTTCAGATGTCGCGGTTGCTTCTGCTTCTTCTTCTCCTCTGGGAAAACACGACTGCGCTGCATTGTGATATATGGGAGTTAAATATTTATTTACTGTGAAATCAAACACCACTGCAAAATGGCGAACACACTACATGGTGCACTATTTCTGTGATAGGGAACAGTTTTGAACAAAGCTAATAAGCAGCTTCCTTATCACAGAATGCTAATTGTGAAGAAGAGCACATACTGGCACCACCAGGGCCCGGACATTGACTCGGAAATAACTGAAACAAGTACATCCACAGTGGGTGGACTTGGATCCATTTGCTGTGGATGTACAAAATATTTTGAAACCTTTATTGTTTAAGCCCATATTTACTGGCTAGTAGTCTTCTCTGCCTTTTGCTAGTAGATTCCTACACACTTTGTCACCCACAATCAGTTATAAATCAGTAGAACAGCATGTAACTATTGCCAGATATGTGTGTCACAACATATGTGTCTTCAAATGTACTATCAGAACACTAGAAATACATACTAAATAACCAAATAATTTGTTAAAGCATTTAAAAACGTTGACGACACCACACCAAGCCGGTATCTTTATGTCAATGTCATGTGCCTGCTCAATATTATGACATTATTATGCATTTTGCACTTGTATTGAAGACAAATATTACATTTTCTTAGACCTAGGGGAGATTTACTCTTGCCCTGCTTTTCTCTCTTGAGATACTCAATGTACGAGTACCTTCAAATGTATTATTCAACTGTGTGATGTGTTGGGGTATCCATTCAAGGGTTCCAGAATTAAAAATGTATCACTATTGAAAAGAAGCAACTGCTATATTTACGCCAGTGAAAAACCTGCAGAACTCCTAGTGCACACATATGATCAAACCTCATTACTGTAACAGTGCAGCGAGAGTGTGCTGATTGGCATGAAGACCTGCCTGTGTGTCTTCAGCCTGATGTCAAGATAAAATATTACTTTTGAATAAATGTTTCACTTTGACTTTGTAAGAATGGTGTGCCTCTGTTGTGTTTTTTTATCCAAAACTACTGTATGATCCATTCAATAAATATAATAAATGCAACATAGGACAAACATTCTTATAATACAATAACATGTCATGGGAAATGAGAGAAAACAGGACAATTAAAAACAGACATTGTAGCTTGTTTGGCTTAAATCTGTGATATTTCCTCTGATTTTATTTGTGTCATGTATCATATTAAAGTAACTCACATGGTGTACATGGCCTCATTTCTACAACAGGAAACTCTCTCTTGAAAAGTCCATTGTTTCTAATTCCCCTGCAGCCAGCCACTGTTGACTCTTTGGAGTCCACTTGGAGTTGAAGGTGCTCCATATCTGTACACATCGACCTTCCCAAGATGACTGCTCCTATCCTCTCAGCTGCATGTCACTCCAAATCAATTAAAACTGGACTGCAAGGCCGTTCCAAAGGGACCAGAGACAACAGTGACAGCTGTAGTAAGTGAGGGAGAGAGGGGAGTGGGAAGGAGAGGTGGATGAGAAAAAAGAACATGGAGAAGAGATAAGGAGAATCAGGGGAGACAGGAGAAGGTAAGGAGAAGAAATGGAGGATGAAAAACATACAGTGGAGAGAGAAGGAGAGTGGGGAGAGCAGGTGTGAATTCCTGGAGAGTTGAGAGACTCTGTTCTTAGTTCGAACACACACTGATGTCTCAGTCTACGCCATCAGAGAGGGCTTTCTCTGCTGGGGTAAAAACTGACCAGCTGCTGGGAAGGAGAAGGAGGGACAGGATGGAGGGAGAGGATGAAGGGAAGGATGGAGAGATCTGAGATGGACACTGGAGGCAGAGCTGGCACTCAATCTTTCCTGGCTCTCTCTTTGCCCCAAATCTCTCCTTTCTCTGCCTTTAAGCCACTTCTCTCTCCTTCTGCTGCTGCCTCTCTGTGCCTCAGTAATAGGCGTTGCCCTGATCCAAAACACAGTGCTTTGTGTTTGTGGGACTCAGACGGACAGATCACTGTGGGAAGGAGGAAGACACTCCGGAGTTGCCAAATCTCTCTGATGAGCAGTCTCACCAGCTGTCATTTTCTCTCTCTCTGCACATTCATAACTCAAAATGTAATGGTTAATGATAGAATGTTCTCAGTGTTTAGTATTGAGTTTGTTATACTTGGGAACTTTATCTCTAAATGTTTATATATACAGTATATGAATGTTTATTGGTAGTTAATAAAGGATTATTTATTACAATAATCATGTATTAATGTTTTATACATCAGTAATAAACTATTAATAATAACAACAACCTGAGGTTACATTTTTGTAATGTATGTTTACTACAATAATCATTGATTGATCAGTATTAAGCCATTAATAAGAACACCTCCTGTGTTGGCTTACATTGAGTAAATGATTATGAAATGGTGATGAGTTTCTTACTTCATAATATGCCACCAAGTCTGTAGTTTTAAGTATTAATTAGTTATCAATAATAGGTTATTTTACCTTAAACAAAGATTTGCTGAAGATGGATATACATCAGCCAATGAGTGAATTGTTCACATCCTGCCATTGCAAATGTTATTAATGGCTTATAACTAGTCTATGCTGTATTAGAAATACACATATATATATATATATATGTGTATATATACATGTGTACATATATACATACTGGGTAACACACCCAGTATGTATATATGTGTACTTGACTGAACATGCTTTTCTTGCTTTCTACATCTACATGTATATGTAACAAACAAACAAACACCAACACATGAAAAAAAATGGATTGATGTCATGCTTTGAAAAGAACATTGTTGTGCTGCAAAGATTTCAAGCCACCTACTGAGCTGAAAATGTCAAAAATGAACAACCTGAGAGTGATGCTTAAATCCCGGGCAGCAGCAGCATTACGGTGTCAGTTTTGACAAAATGCAGATCTCCTCGACGCATGACCTTGTTGTCATTGTGCTGGGCAATGATGGATGCCACAGTGTAGTAATGGCTGAACCTTACAAACCATTGTTCGTGTATGTGTTGTTTGGCCTTTTCACAAAAAACAAACTAATACATACATAGCATCACGTTTGCAGTAAGGATTGTGGGAGTTTTTATATCCCTCAAAAAACCGACTAATACCTGAAAGGCAATATGCTGTCTCTGAGGATTGTGTGTGTAGATGTGTGAGCATGTGTGTCTTTTGGTTGTGTGTGAGAGATGATGACAGAGCAGTGGTCCCTCGGGGAAGACAGACACCAATAGCCATCACTGCAGAGGAATCCTGGGGGACAGCAGGCTTTCACTGGCAAGTTCCGCGCTAGCATCTCTCTCCCTGTCAATCTGGCTGAAGACACACACAGACTTCATAAACCTGTCTCACTCTCTACCACCTTTTCTCCATCTGTCTCTCTCGCCCAAGCAAGATCTTGCAACAGTCTTTCCGCATCACACTCACTCATTTCCAATTACCAGGCAGGTAGCTGCCGTTCCAAGACAATAGCTCACCAAACTTGATTACCTGTTCCCATGGAGCCGGTGGGACAACAGATGAAGTCTGAGGTATTGAATGTAGCGAGAGCGTCGGCTCATGTTGCTTAGAGACTGCCTCATTTATCAAGATGGGCACACACACACGTTTGTGTGAGGAGAGTTTTTATTAACATGCAATTTGAATGATTTCTATTCAAAGTTATGTTGTGAGCATTCTGGTTTGCTATACAATACGTGACAGAAACCAAGAAACAAAACATAAAAAACATAAACTTAATCAAGAAGCTTGGTGAGTATGTAATGTGCCCCTTCTGCGGGTGGCTTGCAGAAATTATTTTCTTTCTGGTTCAAATGAACAAAAGGGCACATTTGCAGAAAAAATGAAGCAATGGTTTGGCTGCATGCACAGGCTGGTTGAATTCTTCACACATCAGCTTGCTAATAGTGTTCCTCTAAAATCAGTTTAAATATCACATGATTGCTCATTTCTCCATGTGGAAAAACATCTTTATATTCTTTTCTGATTGTTAACGTCTCTGAAGTGACAAACTGTGTGTGAAACTAAAGCAAGCACACACACTGTGCAATGTGTTTGATTTCAGGCAAGTTCACCTTCATTGTAAGAATATTGCCACCCAGATCCTGCAGTGCCAGAAAATCCCAATTTAGCGCATCTCGACGATACATTTGAGTCTTGGAGAGGATTTTACACAAATTATAGTCCTTTTTAAAGCTGCAAACATATTCAGGTATGGATTAAATGTAACTCAGTGTCAGTAGCCATGTGGCCGAGGGAAAGAGTTTCTATAGCAACATTCAGCACAATGATGGATTGCAAAACTGCTATGTGCCATTGCACACAGACACACTCTATCCTGCACAAACTCGCATGCATGCACACACCTTTTTCATTTATTCACACTTTACACTCAGCAGGAAGACCAGACTGTATTTGATGACCTGAAGCACTCTTGTTCATCTATGTATGAAGCAAAGAAACAGCTTTCAGGGAGAAACAAAAAACCACAGCAGAGTTTCTCCCTATAGAAGATGTGGGGTACATCCAGAAAGATACAGTAGTCAGTGGGTGGGGAGTGAGATAGACAGAAGGTGTGTTCTCGTTCTCCTCATTTAACAACACCATGATATGAGCCAACAGCTGAGATTTGAACAGAAGCAAAAAACACCATCTGCATCTGAGAAACACGTGTTTCTGTCATGCTTCCTGATATTAATTCTCTCACTGATAAGGATCAGGATAAGGACACCGAAGAACCTAAGTTATGACCAATAAACAAATATTAGTATGATAAAAATGCACTTTTGTGATCGGATGCAAACCTGCTACTGATCCACTTCATTAATATTGATGCAAGCAATTCCACACAAGTTCTCTGCAAGAGCTCAAGGATATTCAGCTTTTACCTTCCCTATCAAGTCAATTGCACTTTGCATGCATGTCAAAGCATACACACATGCACACACACACACACACGCACGCACGCACGCACGCACGCACGCACGCACGCACGCACACACACACACACACACACACACACACACACACACACACACACACACACACACGCAAAACAAACCCTCATCTCTAAAATGTTGCACAAATCCCATAATTACAATGCTCATCACCGTTTCTCTGTGTTCCTCCCTGTTAATCATGAATTATGAATGCTTCATTAATATTTTGAGGGGAGAAGGAGCCCATTCTATCCTGAAATCTGCCTCTATTTCAAGGCCAACTGACCTAAACAACAACCCCACTCTCTCCTGCTTCCTGTTCCCTCTCATCCCACCTGTAGTTTCAGCTGAAAGTAAGAATCTGTGAGACTAAACAGTGACTTTATCTGCTAGAGAAATTATAAATGAATATTGACAATAACTTAAAAACATATTACACATACTCTATATCTATATGTACTAATGCTTGTGTCCATTTCCTGCTTCTACACACCTACACAAATATACATTTTCTGACGGGTCTACACACACACATATATATATATATATATATATATATATATATATATATATATATATATATATATACACAGGCTATACATATGTGCCGTGACAACATATATATATATATATATATATATATATATATATATATATATATATAACCTGTATGTTGTCACGACACAGTCTTTTCCTGTTGGCTGTTTTGGCCTACTGTCAGGCTGAGGTGGGTGTGGTTTACTAAAGCGGAAGTTAAGGACAGACTGTCATGTGTTTTCAGAGGGCCGTAAAAACACTCTTTTCCTCATCGAATTGCGTTAATGTTTTTTTTGTATCTTAAATGTCTACAGATGAACTGACGCAGTGATGTCTGTGACATCACATCCTCATTTTAGTAGTTTTAAGTGACTCATTCTTAGCCAATCCCTTTTGTTCTACCCTAACTAAGTATGTTTGTTGTTAAAGTTACCTAGTTCTGTTTCACAGCATTTACTTATTGTTTGGAACTGCGCCCATTACATTAAATAGAACGGTCACATGATTCCGGTAACATGATTAAACTGCTACAGTGGAGCAGTAAATAGAACGTTGTATGTGTCGTTTTGGGAGTCTTTGGAAATCCACCTATAATATCTAGGTAATGTTTAGGTATGAGGATGTGTTGGTTTGATCAATATATTCACATCATGCTATATATGTACATATAAACATGTACATATGTACACTATTGTATATGCATGTATGTATACTGTATCTGTATATACATGTATGGATTCCAATACTTCAAAAACATATGTTATAAAATCTGTTTCATCCATGAGATATTTTAGTTCTATTTATATACATATATAGAATAAATATACAGTAATATCTGCTAGGTCCACATACTACCACAAGAACATGTATGACTTTCTATGCTGCTAACACCGTTGAATTAGCTTTTGACCAATATATTCACACTTAATGGCCTGCGTTCAGTCAGTCAAGACCTAGTCTATATCAACAAAGTTCCACTTCTGGGATTATTCAGGTGCTGCCTGAAATTCCACCGGATGTCCCTCTTTTTAGGCCGGATGTCCCATACCTTTCGCTTTCTTTGTGTTGGCATTCTAAACTCAGGTGGATTTATAAGGACTATGGTTAACTGCTCCTCAGATCTCTGCAGGGTAAATCCAGACAGCTAGCTAGACTATCCGTCCAATCTGAGTTTTCTGTTGCACAACTAAAACAACCTTTGAATGTTCACATGTTCCACCAAAACAAGTTCCTTCCCTATTTTTCAGAGACACTGTTGCTCCATCTGGTGTTTAACGCCGCCCAATACGATTGTGATTGGTTTAAAGAAATGCCAACAAACCAGAGCATGTTTTTCTCCCATCCTGGAATGCTGTGTGGACTAGCCAGACCTTTCTCCCCAGCGCTGTGGAGGAAGGTCTGGCAATGCGAGACTAGTCAAGAGCATAAGAAAAATGCCATCCTTGGTTGGATATTTGTTTTGTTCCTTTGCATGAGGTCCTGCTGAAGCAACAGCTTGCACTATCATTATTTCAGCAGACACATTTTCAAATCTTGGAAAGATTCACTTGATATTAAACTGAACAGCAGGAGCTGAAGACATAATTCTGTGTGAAGGGCATGAGAGGTACAAATTAATCACACTCTCGTGATTATTCTAAGATGCAGATCCATTCCTCATATGAATGGGGGGGGGGGGGGGGGGGGGGGGGATCTGCAGGAGGGCTTTGAACATTCCACACACCTGCTCAAAATAAGTGTGCCGCGCAGCACTTAAATAACCTGAGTTCTATTATGTCTCCCGTAATTCCTCTCCATCCTGCTGCCCCCTTTATTTCCCACAATGACCAGTTTTTCACTGGTCTTTAAAGGGCACAGAAGGACTGCTGGGAACTGTGCTTTTCTAAAGGACACCTCACTCTTTTGTCTCCGTTGCCATCATAAACTTCACAACTTTTTCCTCTTTGCTCGACACAGAAATGAATATCACTCTCTAAGAGAGACGTGAGCCTGCTCTGATTGACCTTTGACTTTTGCTTTGAAAGTGTGTGCCATGGTGCTGCCTATGCCCTGCACTGCAATGACAGACTACCACTGAATGCCAGAAGGCACACAACCTGACAGCTTCTCTCACTAGCTTTGCACCTCAGCTTGTGTGAAACAGCAGTAAGTCCAACGTGGGAGGTTAAAAGCAAGCATGTTTGTACCCCTTGGGCACTCAGAAGCAAACTATCTGCAAACACCTATACATAATGATGCAAATGTATATAATGTGTTGCAAGACTGGTAAAATAGCATTTAAAAATGGAAAAGCTTGTTCAGGTTACTTGTTTTTTAGTCTCGCATAGCCAGACCTATGTCCAGAGCGCCACAGATACATTCTGGGATATGAGAAAAAGTGCTCTGGCTTGTTTGCATTTCTTTAAACCAATTGCAATAGTCTTGGGAGGCGCTAAGCACCCTGCAAAAGAAAACACCACATAGTAAATAGTAAATTAAGATAACTGTTCACACAATACAGTAACTTGAGCTATTTAAATTAGCTGGATACATGGTTAAACATACTTTGCTCTTACCAGTGTATCGTTGTGTGTACTTTGTCCACAGGAACCCTCCACCAATCGGTCCCAAAACATCCCAGTTAGAGAGTAAATGCCATAATCATATTCTTTCTAAATCTTTACAATCACTCCCGGCAAGAAACAATCAGGCCTGCCTTGTTGCATGGTCCAAATTTCTTTTCAAAACCTTCCGTTTTCAGTGAGTAACTTGCTAGCTCCGAAGCGAACGGAGTTTGAGAAAGGCAACACACGGAAGGCGAAGGTCAGGTCAATTATCCTGGAAATGTACTTCTATTGATCCAGACTACTTAATTTTTAATAAACTATCACAAATTATATTACTTCTCCTTTTGACAAATGTTTTACACACCAACACATTCTCACACCCATCTCGTAAAATAGGGACGTTTGGTCAGGTGCCTCTGTCGTTTTCGTATTGACGCTAAAGGTCTCCTTTACTGTTTTATGTAAACGCGCTTGGTCGGGACTATTGCCGTATTATTTATTGTCTTTTACGGTATTATATAAGAGCTAAAAGTTTATGTAGCTACCGTGTTAGATACTGACTTCTACAAGAGCTTGCTAGCTAACACCAGTTCAAAGCCCATATAGCTTATGTTACTGAAAAGTAGAACAAAAATTAGGAAAACAAAATATCCACTCTCTCTGACATAACCTCGCCTTCCGTTGTGTAAACTGTCTGCAGCGTTTTTCTGTTGCATTTGTTTTCTGTGCTTTTCATTTTGCATCGTTTCTGTATTTGCAGCGCGTTTATATATTTGGTTGTATTGTGTGTATTTCCATGTGTTTTCTTAAGTTGCAGTGTGTTTGCCCCCTGTCGGCCACCATAGTATGTCGATCAATTTTAGCACTGTCTCATTATAACAGTCTTGTATAAAGTACTTGACAGCAATACTTGAGTAAAAGTACAAGTATCTAACCATAAAATGACTTTGGTAGAAGTTAAAGTCTCCTTTTAGAATATGGCTTGAGTAAAAGTCTTAAAGTATCTGATATTTACTGTACTTAATTATCAAAAGTAATTTTCTGAGATTAAATGTACTTAAGTATTAAAAGCAAAAGTAAAAGTAAAAAAAACTTTGATTATGTCACTACTGTCGTCGGGGTTGTCATTGTTTGTTATCATGGCGACAGACCCTACATCAGGTGCTTCCATGACACTATCATTCATTATGCTTCCTCCTCTTCTTCTTTAGTTTTGGCCTATGGTTGTTTTTTTTTACGCTTGGCACCAACTGGAATGGAGCATGCATTATCTTGGCAATTTAGGAGCAATGATTCGCCAAACCTGCTTTTTTCCAGTGTAACAAATTTCTTCAGATTTTATTTTGTAGTAACGAGTAACTAAGATGCTTAGGGGAAATGTAGTGGAGTAAAAGTCTACATTTTATTTAGGAAATGTAGTGGAGTGAAAGGAAAAGTTTCCAGAAATATAAATAACGAAGTAAAGTATAGATATGTGAGTATAAAGTATTTGTACTTTGTTACATTACAACACTGCATTATAGGACAGCATTCATTTAAACTGGCACTGGTTTTAACCCTTAAAGCACATGTGTAAAACTCAAGGCCCGCGGCCAAATCTGGCCCCTTGCAGATTTTGATTTGGCCCGCATATTAATTTAGGTTCACAATGAATAAAGAAATGTAAAAAACGCATAAAGTGTTGGAAAAAAAGGACAAAATTGTTGAAAAAAGCAACAAAAACATTGAAAAAAAGATAAATGTCACTAAAGGCCCACCTAGTGACTAAAACTAGGTTTTTCTCAATGTTTTGGTTGCTTTTTTCAACATTTTTGTCATTTTTTTTCTGACGCTTTTGACACTTTTATAAATGTTTTTGCCATTCACTTTATCCTATAATGGCTAATGACCTTTTTCCGACTTTTACAAGGCTTTATGAGGGCCAAACTGTAAGTGAGAAAGCTATATGAGACATGCAATAATACAGTCAACATACTTGACTTTTTCTCTTAAATAAAAGCATGTCAGTTCTACATGTCTTGCCCTTGATGTGATTCTCATTTTCTACACTGACCCTTATTGAAATTGAGTTTGAGACAGTGCAGAGGTTAGCAAGTGATTTTTCATCAGTAATTAGTCAGAAAGTCCAGATGTTTGCAGGAAGGCCTCTAAAAAGCTTTACTAAATGACCATGACTTTGCATGTTGTTGCCCATTTAGCACAAATCATATATTCTGAATTACTTTTGCACAACATGCTGTAGAGTTTTTTTTTATGTTCGTATTTACTGTTATTCATATTTGAATACAATGAAACATATTGACAGACCCTGAAATTAGCTTGAGTTGTTTAATTGTGTGCGTAAAATGTGCAAACCACTTGAAAAACCACTGTTATATGGTATTTCAAAGAAAGTTGGAAGGAGCATAGGTATACATCTTTTCAAGAAAAGAAGTGAATGACTATGACCCAAAAAATGTCCTAAAAGTTTTACATTTGCTCACCCAAAGCTGTCCCACAAAAATAGGTTTAATAAACGTGTTCCTGGAGGTGTTCACAGATTATTTAAAACAATGTTTCGGGCAGTGGTGTAGTCTAATGTATTTTAGCGGGTATACTGTACTATATCAATATATGGATTAGACTGGACATATCAAAGTGGGGGGTCTGGGTGTCCTCCCTTAGGGAGATTTTGAGCGTCACAGACTTAATTTCCTACAATCTGATATACCTTTTTTGGAAATACCTTTATTTAGTCTATGTGAAGGAAAACACAGATGACAATTCAAAATATATCAAAAATATAATGGAAAGTATGTTGTTACGTGTCATTGTGCATTTTTAAGTGGGTATATGGAAATCCTGGCGCTTTCTTAGTGGGTATACTGCGTATACCTGCATATCACGTAGACTACACCACTGGTTTGGGGGGAAATTGCTGTTCAACAAAATCGGTCTGTTGCATTATTATATTACCTTCTGTACACAGGTTTAGACTGTTCCTTAAATATATATTTCCCACCAAATTCACCACCAGGGATCAATACATTTCATCTGTCCTGTGCTCTGGTCCTGGGACCCAAACCGCGATACATAAATATAATAAATATAAGCCCTTTCATCTCTATAATGTATTTTTTCTTTAGTGAGTCATACCAGGTGCTTTGCATTTTATCTGTTGACAAAATGCATATCTGTAGGTTTTTAGTATAAGTGAGTAGCCCTTTTCCAGCACCCACAGCATGTTCATATTTAAAAAAAATGTTTTATAACTTTATAATATAAAGGTGATTGCTCTATAGTTAGTTTTACAAAGTAATCTGAAAACAAACCAAGAACTAATCTTGTTGGGGGTTATGATAGGTTACTGATTATTACCACTAATAATTACTGCTTTATATTAGCCCCATTGCAAATTATCAATGGTGTGAATCTACAGTGCTTTATTGGGAGTTGTGTGCTCAGATTTTCTGTTTGGTCTTCTGCAGGAATATTTAACCGTTTGCACATAGTGCAGTGTGCTGTAGAAGAAAATGAATTGCCTAAGAGTTTCAGTTTAATCGTATCCCAAGTATCTCTGTCAAGTTCACTGTCAACACTGATCCATCTGATTTTTATTTTTTATTATTTTGTGTTCATTTTGCCTATCATTGTTTTTAAGGGAGCCTATTGTAACATCTGGCCAGGGACTGCAGATGAAAATTTGCCTTTTGGCTAATTATGGCATATTTACAGAAATGTGTATTAATATGCACTGTCCCTGACAAATAAAGATTAAATTAAATCAAACTCCTACTGTTCTGTATGATATTTTGACTGTGCTGAAACTATTTTACCTAATCAACAACCTGGCTTTTTCATAGCTTAGTGTTAAAAGGAAGCATTTCACTTTGATCACTGAGTGATACCTTTTCCCCAGGTTGGCCCAACAGAGATTCACACCTTTTAAATTAGTTGGAGCAGACAGTATTGAGCCTACGCAAAACTACTCAGACAGACTTGTGAATTGTTGAATGTCTTCTCAGCTTTTGTTTGTTCTGTTGCTTCCTGTAACCGTGTATAAAACTCTGGTCAGAGACTCAATCTGTTCAGAGAGAATTCTACAGCTTCTTGTGAACTTGTGAACTCATCTGAACCAGCCACTGAATTGGACCTGAGAAAACTTATTTTTCCACAATGCAAAATGGCTTATACAAAAAGGGTTGAAAATGTGTGACGCCAAATATATTTTTCAAGATTCTACATCTCATGTGTAGCTAATATGGCAACCAGATGTATTGCGCAACCTTAAACGAACATATTCACACAAATATCCAGCATTTAAAGGTGCTCTAAGCGATGTTGGGTGATGTCACGTCTTGTTGATGTTCGAAGTATTGTCAAACAAAACAAGGCTTGCTCGCCCCTCCCTCCTCCTCATCCCGTTCCCTCCCCCTCTCTTCTGCGCACTAACCCCCCAAACCCCACCCCCAAATCCTTCTTGTCGGTTATTGGCTGGAACGCTGGAAGACTGTTTGTTATGTTTCGTGTTGCAGGTTGGCGCAGTTTGTTTTTGTTGTCGTTTGTGGAGCCTGGGCTGTCTATAGAGACCGCTTTTTTTTTTACAGTGTGTTCAGGGGACAGGCAGCTAGTGGATAGTGAGGAGATGTTTGCTGTATGTGACAACAAATGTTGTAGCCTAAAAAACGTGACATCGCTTAGAGCACCTTTAAGATAATAAAGAAAATCTATGTCCTTCATTCGTCTGTGCACATCTCTAGCAACAAGAATTGGAACAACCATGCAGAAACACATTTCTGCACAAGCCTCTTTTACAACACCTGGTATTGATAAGAATCTTACTTGCTGACCTTTTAATAAAACATATTTTTCTATTATTGTAATTGTTTGTTCTGTTCAACAACAGCAACTCTCTCTGTTAAGTGTTTATCAGTTTGACTCTTTGCTCCCTCAGACTTTTCTTCTCATTAAATCCATCAGTAAAAACCTTTTACTAAACGTTTCTCTTTCTCTCTTGTCTCAGTTGTTTGGCGGCTCAGACTCATTGCTTCTTTCTATCAGCTCATTGGCCAACTCTCTGATAGTCTGTCTCCCAAAATATTTCACATTGTTATTTCATCAGCAGTACTAGCGGCTTTCTCACAGCCTGCAGTGTGAAAAACAATCTATAGACTGAGCAAAACTAAGGCATTATGCTGGTCCGTGGGTAATGATCGTTGCCATCTAAACACTTTGGTGTTTGGAGATTTACAGCATAATGAGTTTGTTTCAAGAGATGTGATAGAAAACCAGTCTAACTAGTTTGGCAAATTGGTCCTTGATTCAGGCCCAGATTGCCATCACTGTTTTAAATCATGACAAATGAGCTTGTAAGGTTGAAGCTGAATGCATGGACACATACACACACATAGACACGCACACAGACGCTCAATGGTTCAATGGTGGTGCCTTCCAGGCAGCGCTGCGACCACTGCCTCCAAGGCACCTAACCCTAACCTTAACCCTAACCATAACTAGTGCCTAATCTGCTGCCTGGAAGGAGCCGTTGGAGGCAAAAAACACCGATAAACCACACAGACACACTCCTCCAACCTCTCTGCATCTGGCACAGTTAGATGTTCACAGTGGAGAAGCTAGAGGGAGCTGTGGGTGTTTATTATCCATGCTCAGACTTCCTCTCTCTTTCACAACACATAAACAAAGACAGACAGACACACACACACACACACACACACACACACACACACACATACACACACATACACACACACACACACACACACACACACACACACACACACACACACACACACACACACACACACACACACACACACACACACACAGACGTACAAACACAGACGCCTACACAGAGACCAAAACATGCACAGGTGAGGTATTAATATCTCATGAGCGGCTCACAGATTGGAATCAACCCAGGTTGCTCTGACATGTAAAATGCAATGTCTGTAGCCAGCTGTTGGGACACAGAACAGAACTAAAAGGAAGCTTTTAAGTTCACTGCTCAGCTGGATCAAACCAATGGAACGAGACATTATACCAACAGCCCAAAGCAGGGAGTGTGTTGATCAGTCAGGAGTGATGTATTAAGGTTTTACGCATGCAGCGCCCTTGCCCGAGGTGGTGAAGGAAAACCCTCAGCACTCTTGTTTCAGAAGGTGACTGACAGTTTGGCTTAGTTCAGAAGTAACTTAACGGTATTCTGATTTCATGTTAATTTAATTTCAGTCTTTAGTCAAATCATTACATATTAGGTAAAATAAATGTACAATGCATAATCCACTGTTCGCAGAGGCATATATGTTTCTCTTATTTGGGATTTTACACAAGATTTCAAGCAGCACAACAGAGCAGAAAAGTCAGCTCTGTCAGGTTTTATTTGTTTCTGTGTTATAGCTTGAGGCAGGTTGCAGCATGACACAGAAAAATCTGAAATGCAAATCCATTTAGTAGGATTTTCACAGGTACAGCAGTTATTCATTGTGCTGAAATGGATGAATCTTTCCATTCCCAGTATTCACCACTGCAAAGATAAAATGGTTTGAGCCTCTTTGGGAGCTAGTTGCTCTCCAAAAGAAGTGCCACCAAGGTTCCTCTATCCAGATAAAAATAAAGGATGAACCAAACGGCCACAGTCTTTGGCCATTGTCCTAATGGTACACGCCTACTCACCAACTGTCATTGCTGATGGAAACCACATAATGTTTCTGGTTATCTCATTTCCCAGAATGTGAAAAAGGACAAGAGACTGATTATACATTAACCCTCCCTTTGTAAGATTAGATTCCTTTTTTTTTGCCAAACAAGTTGTTCCCTCTATGTAGGCCTACTGCATGTACCTGCAATCAATCACCTTACCCCAACCATTACTTTGGCCTAAATCATATCATTTCTGTGTCAACTGTCACACATTCTGTACAGCTGTGTGTGTTTTGCATCCTTTCACCGCTGTGTCTCTTGTTTGTTTTTTTTAAAATTATGATTTCCCAGGAATCTAATTTTACTATCCTTTAATTAGAGGACATTCTGCCTGTTTAGGTTACTTCAGTGAAAACATAAAAACAGTTTGAGAAAAAGACATGGATAGCTGTTATGCCATCCAAATTACAGGGTAACAAATAGCATCTATAGCATCATTTTGACAAGATCAATTTTGCCAGGAAGTAAACACAAAATATAATATTTATAACTGAGTGGTGTTACCCATTGCATTTGAATAGCAACTTGTAAGAAGTTTACAATGTGGATTTTAATAACAGGCTTTATTTAAACTCTGTTGGATGGTTTTAACTACAATTGTGGTGATTTTATGGTGCTGCTTGACACTTCACGTAATTCTATAAGAAAATCTGTTATTTTTAATATAATAGATAAAAAATGGTTATAAGGATAAAATCAATGCTGCTATGCTGATTTTATGTTTTAATGAAGGGGTCTAAAACTACAAGCCCGCGAGACAATTTCATATTCCTCCATATAGTCATTCTGGCCTGCCAATTATTTTCCCACTTGGATTTTTTTTACACAACAAAAACCAAAAAAAAAATTGGATTGGATCATATATAGTTGAACAAATTTTGTATTTCGTATTCTTTTCTGCTAAGCTCCCCCCCCCCCCCCCCCCGGACAAAAACCTGGCCAATGGCCCCAAGCTAATTTTAGTTTGAAGGCCTTGTTTTACAATGTGCTGCCACCTGCAGGACTAATGCATATTTGGATGTGTAAACCGCATGCCCTTTACATTGATACACAGGTTGTGTGAATCGGGTCATTTGAGCTCATGTGGGGTAATGTCAACACCACTGCATAATTAAACAAAATTTTACAGGCCATGTTGGCAGAACGATAAAAGCTTCTTGGCCTAAACCTACCATTTCTGTTTTTTTATTTTAGTTCAGTAAATATAATAGTATGTGTACTGGCCCACTATGTGAGACAGACTGAAGTTTGTTTTTACATGTGTGGGCAGGTGTGGATTTTGAAACTTGAAAGAATCATCAGGTCAGGCCTTTGGCAGGTTGATAACAGCGAAGTCACAGGCAACTAGCATCCACAGCCTACAGCTTATTGATCAGTTACACACTAAAATATATAAATATTTCAGCACCTACGATTTCATACCCATGCAAGATGGTTGATACCCTGTGATGTAGAACTATATTTGGAATTTTACAGAAGTTTCCTTTATTCAAAGAATGAGGCTTGGAGCATTAAAAGAGCCTGTTTGCTTCATGTGTTATCTCTTGACACAGATTGCTGCATGAGGCAGTAAAATATGACTTTGCAATTTAAATGACTGTGACAGTGAATCCATTGAATAGTTTCTACAGGTACGGCATATATCCAGGGCATTGAAATATCTACTACACTGTGCTGTTAACATTCCCAACCATGACCACTGCAGAGACTGGAATCACTTTTAACCTGTCTTTAAGAAACTCCAAGGCCTAATCGCTCTCACAGAGGTTTAGAGATGATCTGGTAACTCTAGCCTGCAGATTACTGACCTGAAGCACACTGGAACATAGTCAGCATGTACAATTCTATGCAAATATAACATGGATAATACTGCACAATATAGAGATATGTTGTTATGGTTGTTAGAAAAGTCTCACACTTCATACAACCGGTGGCACCAAATAGGACATTGTTGCTTAAAGCTTTGGTGTGTAACTTTTTTATATTAATGAACGTCCGTTTCATTCAAGCCATTGCCAAATTAGTTGATACAAATCTAATTGAGACTACCAGCTCCATAAAGCTCTCTCTGTATTTTTCAGTATGGCTATGTTCAGAAAATTGTGTCCATCATGTGTCCTCCTTGGCTACTAGCAACTGCGTGGAGGAGGGGTGGGGATGGTGCGCGATCATGGGAGGCTTGTATCTGACAGTTTTGTTGTCATTACTTAGAATTCCTCATGAAACAGACAGAATCTTCGCACTATAGCTTTAAACTTTTGTGGTCATAAAGTGCAGACAAAGGGCTCTCAGTTTAAGAAAGGCAAGTGCGTCCGAGGACCAGAGAGATCATTCATCATCACCCTGAGATACTTCGACAACCCTGTTCTTAAAATCTCCACGCTCTTTTAAAATGAAAAAAAAATGGACAACAAGATAGGTCTGTGTACTGCACCATGTACCAAAAGAGCTGAATCATTATGGTTTGGGCTGAAAGGGACTAAATGCAGCTCGCCATTGAAGCACCATCAGAGAGCAGACCATAGTTAGAGCAGGGAGAGCTATTTGTTTTATTTGTCCACACGGTTCACAGCCATTCATCATACAGAGAAGGCTGAGCAACTATCAGTGCACTTTCAATAACACAGAGGACTGGATTACCACAACAACCGCACAGACGTCAGACTTTTATGTGTGTGTGTAAATAGGAACAACATTGTACAGCAGCAATACTGTACACATACATGCAGGCACACACACACACACACACACACACACACACACACACACACACACACACACACACTTTTCCTCTCCAAAGGCTAATCACCTTGGTGACATTGAGCTCTCCACTCCCCCCCCCCCAACTTTCTCCAGCTCTATTTCCCTTCTGAGGGTTCTTGGGGTCAGAACAATGGAACAAGCTGGAAGGAACATGTTGTGCCGCTATTTAACAGTGATGTCAAGTCATGGACCAAGGTAATAGAAAAACTTGAGAGCTGCTAACAGCCAATAATGTAACGTTAGTGCCCTGCCGAGGGCTGCAAAGGCAAACTCAGAAATTCATTTCTTGCAGCTCAAGCTGCTTGCTGCAGCACTGGCGTGCCTCGTTTGCTATGACACCGAAGCTTGTGTGTTTTCTCTCCAGCGTAACCTGGGCTTGTCCCTTCTTTCCCAGGCTCATTTCAGAACCTTTGAGGCAACACAGAAGAGGAAATTGTTGTGGAGTAAATAAGTCACGTCGCATCAGCGGTGCAGTAATATGTTCCTAATGACCGTCTAAAATGAGAAATCCTGAGGTAATTAATAATAGAAAAAAACAAACTGACAATGAGCAGCAAAACAATATGGGGTGTGCTCGACTAACGAGCCTGCAATATAGATTTATGCTGATATATTCCTATGAGGGCTCAAAGTTGTGTTCTTTGATACCAAGACATGTCATTAAAAATGATGCTTTATAATCTAAACATTTTTTTTTATGAAACTTAGTTATTAATGAGATGTGTGTGAAACAATACGCGCAATCAATAAAGTGTTGAGATCAGCCAATCTGCTCCTCCTGGATTGGACCAGGCTCATAACCAGAGGTGATCGAGCCTTTGCTGTAGCTGCCCCTAACTTTTGGAACAGTTTACCATTTCACATTAAAAAGGCCCTCACACTTCAAAATCACACTTCAAATCACTGTTACAAACACATCTTTTTTCTTTGGCCTTTCCTTCCAGTTAAGAAAAGATATTATTACCTTTATTTGTTTATTATTTTTCTTTGTGATGTACTCTGTATTCAATTGTTGTATTATTGTTGTTTTTACCTTGTAAAGCACTTTGGTCAACACAGTTGTTTTTAAACGTGCTATATAAATAAATTGACATTGACATTGACAATAAAGGCGAATGAAAGTAAAATGATGTGGATCATTGTATCTTTGGAGCAATACAGTATTAAAAAAAAGAAATCTCCTGGTTATTAAACCACACGTTTTGTTGCGAATTTTTCTTTGATATAATCAATGTTATATTTAACCCAAGGGGCGTGGGTAAACGGCAACGGCAACATCCGAGAGGACTGCTGATCTCAATCTTTATCTTGATTCAGGGGTCAAATGTACCCAAATGAGGTTTAGCTGATGATATCGTTGTACAAATATATTAATATAAGGATGTCAATATTTCCTTTGTTTGTTTGCACTGAATGGTTTCTATGGCCACTGAATTCTTTAAGATCAGCAGTTAGTTTTACAATGATGTTGGCTTTGATATCACCTTTGCATGGCTTGGCTGTAGACCTACTGTATTTTATGCACTGTGGTTTGTTTTCATGCTCTGCCTCTGCCTGCTCCTGAACTTTATGTCCTCTGGATCAATGGCAACAATAATCCTTTCAAAACCATTTGGCCATAACATCTACACACATCTTTAATCTGTACCACTGTTCTCCTGCATTAAGCCCATGAAACACACAGGTACAATATGATGTGATTACAACTCCATGTGAGATGTAATTTTTGAAAAGACATCACACTTAAAACATACGCAAAATCCTAATAATAATCAGGGGTTTTGTTTTTTTGTTTTCTAGTCTAGTCTCTGGAAATGATTGCTTTGTGGATTGTACAAAAGGGAGCAATTTTCTTTGCTTTGAATTATCCAGAACATGAACATATAAAGACTGATAGAAGAAAAAAGCCCCTTTACTGTGAGTGCTTAAATCCTTATTTGCTGTGATTGATATTCAGTGTCTATCATAACAGTGTGAGCCATTGTAAATTCCCAGACCCGGTGTGAACATGAAAGTGGCAACACGTCAATAAAGTGCGTGTGTTATGATGCAGCTGATATCTCGACCAAAATCATGACCATACTGTATATGTCATACAGTACATTAGCCTGAAACCTCCCATGTCAGCTGGTGCTGCTGCATGTGCGTGACCGCTGACGTCGGCGGGTTGAGTCACTGACAGCTTGTGCCATGACTAATGTCACCAAACTAACTAAAACGTAGTCACTGACAGCCATCTAGAAGCCATTTAACCATTTTTCTGCCGTTCATTTCCTCTCCGAGAGAACATCCTCTTCAGCACCACCCTACTATACAATCTTACAGTTATGCAGCTTCGCACACAATATACATAAAGCCATGGCCTTCAATTGCTTGCCACTGGAGAACCTGGGGGTTAAGTGCCCTGATAAAGGGCACCTTGTTGAAAGACATTCTCTCCATCTGCTTTGCGTTAGGAAACAGTTGCCTTGAGGTTTCAGGTTAACTATTTGTTTTTCTATTTTAACATTTAGACAATTGTCAAACAATTGGTTGAAGTTCCCATTGAGTAACTGCTACCTTGTATGCTGTTATACATTATAAATATGCCATGCCAAGCAAATTTATGAGTTATTTAGCGATAAAGTCTTGTTAATTACCTTTCTCTTGTATATAGTTTCAATATGTCTATATCTACAGTCTCTTTAGTAAGTGTTTGCACTGCAGAATTAATTTTGATAAGCCCTATAAAACATGTCTGGATCAAGTCAGGAAAAAGAAGAAATGTTGCCCTTTTCTTATAGCAACAGGATTAAGTATATTGTTACCATTATAGCTTAGCAAGTTATCAAAAGTATAGCTGAGGAAATGCCAATAGCGTTGCAGATATTATAAACCAAAGTATGCAAAAGATTCAAATTTAGACCTGATGATGTTGCTGGGAGAAACATCAGTGGATGACAAAATCATGCAACAACAACTAACTACATATTTTGTAAGTTTTTTACTGTGGTTTTTTACTGTGGATTTTTCCTGTAATATCCTGCAATCAGTGCACTGCAGATATATGAATCACTTTCCTCATTCAGTCTTGCTGAATGAGGAAAGTGCTTACTGAATACCATAATTTATAACTTTATTCATTATTTATCATTAACAAGCAAGAAATACTTCTATCCAGTGGTTCAGATTACATTTTATGTGAGCCTTCAAATGGCAAATTTCACATCACAAAATAAATCCATTTTGGTCAAGCCAAAAATCAGACTCCACCATGGAGTGGACGTCTGCATCAATGTCAAAAAACTAATTTGGAGACTTGTAAGATAAGTTGTGAGCAAAGCAGTGTGAATACAAACATTGCATCTGACTGATAAAATCAAGCCATTAAAGTCAGAATCAAGCCTCTTTAAACTAAGGAAAACATTTCCTGTCCTCTATAGTTGTTATGGGTTTGGTATTTTGTTCTGTGTTTTGTCTTATTGTGGTGGTCTGTTTTGTATTTTGCTCGGTTTCCTGTTTTATTTTGACAGTCTGGTTTTCGGTCTTGTCGTGTCTTGTTTCTTGTTTCCCTATCTTGTGATTGCCTGATGTTTTTCACCTGTTTCCCAGCCCTTGTGTCACCTGCCTCTTATTACCTCGTTACCCTCTGTATTTAGTCTTTGTGTTCCCCTTGTCAGATCACTGTGTGTTTCGTCTCCAGTTTGTATTCCTATGTGTTAGTCTTCCCTGTTAGTCTTCGTGTTCCTGTGTTTCTATTTTTGACTTGGACTTTATTTTGGTTTACCTTTTTGCCTGCCTTTTCCAGGACTCTTTTGGTTTTGTATATTTTTATGTTTTATTAAATCATCAAACAATCCACTGCTTCCGTCTCTGCATTTTGGGTCCGCCATTCACCAACCCTCCGCGATAGTAGCAACCATACTACTTTAAACAATGCTTATGCTCTAAAGTCAGTGTGTCATTATAGAGATGGGATTCCCATTCACTAACAGTAGATGATCCACATGCAGCACAGGTGTAGAAAACTCTTTGCCACAATGTCATAATAGCAATTAGTTTGAAATAAATTACATTACTCTTTAGAGGTGAATTCAAATATGGCAGTTATCCTCACATTTCCAAAACTGGTTACTACACACCACTTAATACTGATAGCTATCTGCCGGCGGTCGCTAGCTAACATGAATTCCTGAGTGAAATGCCAGTTATTAGCAGAGGAAGCATCAACCAATAGGCAACATCAGCTTAAAAAAGCTAAGTTAGCATGTACTGTATGAACTTTCTGCTGTCCTTGTTAAGTGCACATAAATGTCCTCATATTATATTAGTTAAGTAAGCATGAATGAAAATCCTGCTGTGTACTGTACCATCAAAATATAGAAACCAGATGTGTAATGTTATTGCTAAACCTCATATTAGGGGATTGCAGTGTATACACACAGAACTTAACCCATACGAAATAGTGTAAAATACAATTATTATTTATCAGCCAGACAGGGTCATGAAATGAGATTGGACAACCACTTGTATACTGGGACTATGTTAATTTCCCCTAAATAAAGTAAATTGTGAAAAACAACAAATTATTAGCTGTCAAAATGTAGATTTCTCTTGGCACAGCTACCAGAAGGCTTCCAACTTTCAGACAGGTTGCTCACGTCACATTTACGTCGTCTCTCTCAGTTGGAGGCTGCGCAGTAATGCTCGGCGCTCACCGGAAAAGTGCTTCTAATGGCCTTCACTGGTCTCCGTCCAGAGCAACGGGATCTGTTGGTCCATTATATATATATATGTCTATGGATTCAACTACATGAGAATGAGCGGGCGACTGGACGCCCCGCTTCCCGCGACGCTACCAGAATGCATTGCACGGCTGCTCCCATAGAAATGAATGGGAAGCTGGGACTTGACGTTGGACAGGACACACAGCTTTAACGGACACGGAATGACTAGCTACAGCTGCATTGTTTCCCATCCTCCATCCACGTATAAGTTATACATACAGTATATTTAAACATGAATTTATTTAATTTAACTTGGTGAGTGATAATAGTCATTGGCCCTTGTGAGATGTTTCTCAGTGTAAGTTTTCTCTTGGCCTAGCTAATGTTACAATATAATAATGTGTGTCACTCTTTCGGAAGCTCGCAGACCATGGGATTCATGAGTCAACGAGGGCTCGTGAGTTGTCGGGTGATTCATGAGTTGTCAGGTGATTCATGAGTTATCGTGCAAATCAGCCGGCTATATGAGTGGATCTGATTCAGACGAGTGAGTGAAGTCTCTCCTTGAGCTCAGGGTAAAACATATCAACAACAAAAGCCATTCTTTCACTTCTGAAATAACATACAATGTTCGGCACGTAGCGTAGCTAGGCCTACTGTAGGTTTTGGTGTATAAATGTAGTATGTTGAATGCAATTAGGTTGAGCAGACAGTCCGAAACATTACAAGCTTGCCTCGGCTCGGCTTGCAGACAACTCATGAGTTGCAGACAACTCACGAGTCCTCGATGACGCATGAGTTGTTGATGACTCGTGAGTTCTCATGGGAGTCAGTCAATCCCGCGAATCAGCCAAATCAGCTGGCTACGTTGTTATGAGTGGATCTGATTCAGACGAGCAAGCCTAGCAAGTGAGTGAAGTCTCTCCTCGAGCTCAGGGTAAAGCAAATCAACAACAAAAGCCATTCTTTCACTTCTGAAATAACATACAATGTTCTGTGTAGCCTAGCTAGACCTACTGTAGGCTAGGTATATAAATGTAGTATGTTAAAATGCAATTAGGGCGAGCAGACAGTCCGTTCGCTCACCTCGCCGACAAATCATGGTTTTTTTTTGTCTTCAAAAAACTTTATAATTCAAATACAGATACAAATTGAAAACATTAAATGCATACATACATAAAAAAAGGGGTGCATGGAATTTACATTAAAGAGGCTGTAAGTCATTGTGAATGTTCAGAGTCAGGATGGCTTTCTTATTTGTCAGTCCTATTAAAGTTTCAAAATATAATTTCATGTCATTTTTAAATGAATATTCGTTTTTCTTTCAGACCATTTACATTTATGGGTATAACATTTTCCAAATAAAATTAAAAGATTCTAAATGAAAACATGGCATTTTATCCAAATAAAAAGCTCGCCTTGGATGTAGCATACAATACTGACTCAAGTGACTCGCACAACCCGGATCAGTTTAGTGAGTGACTCAGAAATACCCCAAACTTTTAATGCCAGGAGAAGCTCAATCTATAGCGCAAGGCTGTAGCTAATACATCTGTGGACTCGTTTTTAATTGTAACTTTTTATTTATTTTTTACAACAGAGTGTGAAGACAACCGCGCTACTCTAGCAGAGTGTGCGTGCACCTTGAGATTTTCGGTTAGGGGTCTGGCTAAATAACGTTACTGTAAGATTAAAACTGGAGGGCAACATTTCTGTTGCAGCAACTCTGGCAAGGTAATAACAAGAACCAAGTTAAAGATAAATTTGTAGCTTCAAAATTAATTACATGTGATTTTTCTGCCTCCTAACCTAAGATTAGATCATAAGTATGATTGTTTCCTTGGTATTACATTTCCACTGGTCAGTTGTGGAATTCATTTGATAATTTCAATATATTCAATATATAATATTGCTTTTTTTCTTAAAATCTCAGACTATACTGAATGATATGACACTATTCCTTCCCTCTATTTTGAATATTTTTTGTAAAATTGTAAATTCTATCGTATTGTTATACTGTACACTTAACAGTATTTATTTATTTTTTTTTACCGTCATTTCTGTTTTTATTCTTTATATGTTAAGTGACAGTTGTACTTTGATAGCAAAGATTACTGAGTCAAATATATGCTCCTCTGCATTAAGTTGAGTAATGTCTGTTATGTGTAACTACAGATACTGAACTGCATATTTGAAACATAAATATTGCTTTTGTTTTCAACATTTAAGTGTTTATCTTTTTGTAACCAAAAATTTGTCCGAAATGTATTTATTTCAGTTATTTCACCTTTTATTTCTACAGGCAAGTAATTTAGAACAAGTTCTGTCCCCATGCTCTGAGACGTGTATGTACCTCATGAAATACATTGGTAAGTTAATATTTTTTTATCACATTGTTTATCTGGTGCCATATGTACACACATCAACATTGGAGGATTAGTGATTTATCTGAAATGCAGTGTTTAATTATTTTTGCAAACTGAAATCACTTTCATTCTATTGGGTGTGAGTCTTTATAAGTATATTTGGTCTTATATATAGCCTCCTTGTTAGCAGATTTCCTCCAGTTTTGTCTGGATCTGAATCTGGATGTGCAGAGCTTGTTGTCCAAAGCTCAATTCCCCAAAAACAAGCTCATGGAGAAAATGTGCTTAAAGTAAGAAGTCTACAAGGCAATTTTTTTTGTTATCCTAGTTTTCACAAGAACTTTTAGTTTACAAGTTAAAAAATCTTTTAACAGGTCTGAGATATTTCTACTTATGCGGAAAATGTGTTTGTACTTTTCCAGAAGAAGCTGTTAAGTTTAGAGATGTTCCGATACAATTATTTCCTTGCCGATTACAATACCCAAACTGGTGTATCGGCCAATACCAAGTACCGATCCCATACCAGTGTGTTGTTACCAGTGTGTCTTACATTTCCCTGTACTGGATGTGATAGTATTGCTATCATTGTTGTATGTGACTCAGGATAAACTTTTTGTGATCATAAACAAACAATGAATGCCATAGAACCGTTGTATCTAGTTTGACAGTGAGTGTAACAGATGAAGAAAAATTAAACTACTTTAAAGTAGATTTTCTTGGTTAAATTACGTATTGGATCGGTGCATAAACTCCAGTACTTGCCGATACCAGCATTTTAGGCGCTATTCCGATACTGATATCAGAACATCTTGTTATGTTATCTGGTAAATTGTTCAGTAGCTAATTGCTACAATTGGCTACGTGTGTAATGCAGGCAAAATGTTTTATAAAGCCCAATGTTGCATAAATTAAAATGTAAAATGGATTTGCATGTTGTCATTTTGTATGCATGTTTGGTCATATGCAATACATTCTTGTCCTAGGAATGAAAACAACACTAATTAAACCAGCAAGATTGACATCAGTTCATTCAGCAACACTGACGTTACTATAACTGACAAAACCTATATGAGTTGATATGTCAAGGTGGAATTTTGTTCTACTGAAGTATTTGACCAATGTAGAATAAACTCAAATTGATTTAACTAAGAACAAACATATATATGCAACAAGATGTAAATTAGTTGAATGCAAATACTAATATTATGTTTAACCAACACATGTGTTCAAATAACATGATGGTTAGTTGACTTAACTTGGTTTGTTTAGATGGAATATAGGTGGCATGATAAAATCATGTTCATCCAATGAATTATTTTTTTGAGTGTGGTTATATAGTTCTGCACTAATGCAATATATGTAGTGGGACTTTGATGATGGCTACCATTGTAACACTATTGTACTGCATGACACTTATGGTTGCTAATGTATAGGAATTTATTCCTGGTCTTAAGTCATTCGGATGAACCCACGGCTGGAAGTAGCATGATAACAAGCAAGTGGCCATTCTGTCCGGAGGCACTGCAGGGGTGACATTGTGCAGATTCTGTGGAGCTCCAATGCGATACGGACTTACAACCTCAGTGAAGTGCCCAAGCAAAGGGAAAGCAGAAGAAATCCTCTTTCTTTTTTCACTAACACGGGCCTGAGCTGGCAGTAGTACAAGGCTAGGATAAATGGAAGTACATCAGAGTGGAGGGATGAGATTATCCTGGTTAGGATTTGGATTGGGACTTTGAGGAAATGCTGAAGGTGGGAGTACAGACAAAGTTCTCACCTAAGCTACTGCAGGCTGGTAGGGAGCAGTTGACTGAAAGATGAGAGAAAAGCCTGAAATATAGAAAGTTTCCATTGGTTTTTCGTGTGTGTGATTTTTTTTTGTGTGTGTGTGTGAGAGATTGGTCCAACCTTGTGCACTTAATTTCAAACTGGTACAGCAGTGTTTCCTGTGGAATGAGAGTTTCGGTTTGGATGCAATGGTGATTTTTGGTGAAAACAAGTATTTTTTTTTGTTTTTTGACCATTGTATGATTTAATGTTTAAATGAACTGTACTTCCCCAGGGAAAGAGACAGCACTCATGTGGATCAGTGAGAGCATGCAAGTATGGACAGAAATGTAGACGTGATACAAAAACTTTATTGATCATGAAGCCCAATGTTACTTTACAATTCTTTTGGTTTATCAGTGAAGTGTATGGATTACACAGTGACAAAAGTGATGGCTGACTCATATGAACTGGTCCAGCGCAGTTTTAATGCACGGGCAGAGCTGCATGACATATGTCTAGTGTGTGAAATGTGTGTATCTTCACTGCGCTGTATTTATTTATTTTTTTACAAACTATGATAATCTGCTCTCTGTTCACGTCTCTTGCTTGAGTCCAGGTGCCGTCTCACTCCCCTTACCGCTCCTTGCTGTTCTCGTACTCCTAGAACTTAAATTGCATTCAGTAACTACTATTTATCTTTTGTGATTGATATTTTTTTTTTTTTTTTTTTTTTGTCGTTGCTGCAGCGGTGAAGATTTTGCCGGGGTGGCACGCCACAACAGAACATTATAAGCGGAAACACTGGGTATGGTGAAGTGCCTCATCTGCAGAGTATGAATACTTTTTGTGCACAATGGATATTATTATTATTATTATTATTATTATTATTATTATTATAACAATTAGATATTTTGTTGCTTCCATTAATTCGCATTCCCATGCTGATGCATGCAATTAGAAGCACAACAAACAGTTGTGTGTGTGTGTGTGTGTGTGTGTGTGTGTGTGTGTGTATCTTGGAATATTTCATAGACCAATTAAGCTGTCTTCTTAACTTTCTGAGGTTTGTGTAAGTAGAGTTCTTCAGGGCTTACTGGTACAGCAAGAGCATGTAAACATCATGCTCTGACCACGTGACATTGCTGCTGGTGCAGTGGAGATTAGCAAATGGCAAGCATGACATTATGAGGAGAAGTAGTACCTTCTGCAGCCCCGTGCCGAATGCCAACGCAGAGTCCTCTGCTACATTAGCCTCTCAAAGAAAGTGTATCATTACATTTTCACAACTCCTCAGCTTTTGACTTTGCGGTGACGTAGCCATTTAAATCATGTCAATTTGAAGTAACAATATACTTTGTGGAGCAGCATTTATTTTATACCTTTTTTGTTGCAAGCGAGTTTTAAAAGATCTGTTCTAGCAGAGAATTTGCAAATACGACCACAGGTCGGTTGGGAGCTTTTCAAGTTTATGTGATAACTTTCGGTCAGTTGGTCGAAACCTTTTCACCCTCTTGATGCGCTGCATTGACTAGTTGCCCTGAGCCGCCCTGTCACAGTGGTCATGTGTCCAGGGTTGCCTCTTGTCTGCTTTAGTTTCTCCTCTTTTTCTGAATATAAAATGTTTCCTTGCCTGTTTCAGTGGTAATCAGCAGTTTGGGCTTTCTTTCTATGATAAGAAGTCCTATTTGCTGCTGTAAATCGGGTCTCTGATCTACAATAACTAGGACTTCAAACTGTCTTGACTTTTTACAAGGAACAATGTATTCTACTCAGCAGTAACACAAGTGACAAAGTCTGGTGTACCATTTAAATGGAAATCTGTACTCGGAACATTGGATGAAGCATGTTAATCCATCACAAAAGTTTACTTCTGTAGGATCTCTTTCACTTTTACACGTTGATCTCTCAGATATCACACGTTATATAAATGGCTCACTTAATTAGCAAAAACTCAGAAACACTTATAAATAAAAAAAATCTTTCAGATAGTAAATGTGATGGTCCTATTGGTCCATTAAAAAACAGTCCAGACTGTAGTTTATTTGACTAAACTAGCTGCCGTCATGTTGCACCGTCGTGTAATTAGCAGAACTCCACCATTAATTTACTGACATTTGTTTTGCTCCTCAGAATGTTAATCGGTTGTCTATGCATGATGAATGTTCTAAGAGGAGCAAATGTTACAAATTATTCTATATCCAGCCAATTAGTGGCGCTTTGATCTTTAAAGTGGACCAATCACAACTTGTCCCTCTTACCGCTGACCAGATTGCTGGATAAAAATGTGCAGCCAGAGGCAAGGCAAGATGAATAGAGGTCACCTCCTAATTAGCAGGGGAGAATGGCTATTTCATGGCTAACTTTACATGGCTAACTTTAAACATTTATATCCTCTGAGTCCTCCTGCCAGTGTGAGAACAAGGAAAGCTACATAATGTAACAGCCTCAAAATGGAGCAGGGTCACTTTTCCTTTTCTCTTTGGGGTCTATGGAAGCAATCACATAAACATGGGTGCTTTTACTGTAACTAGTAGGAAAAAAATGAGTGAGTCTTTGAGGAAGATCTCGCAAACTTGTCCATCAGGTGCCTGTAGTCATTAAAGAGCTGTTTCCCCTTGGTGATGGAAAAACTCTCCATAAACCTGAAGTGGTGAGCAAAAATAGTAAATGACTACATTTAAATTGTAGATACTTTGAATGAAGCAGGAAAAAAAAATAAAACAAGTCATCATGAATTATTTATTTCATCATGACATTATAATGAAATGCATTAACACAAAATAGTCCCCTTTAATTATTCAACTCCTCTGAAGGAATGTCATGTAGTTTGTTGAAAATGGGGAGGCTGCATGCATAACTCAGCAGCAATATTTCCATAATGGGACCTAAACTGTATTCACAGGGGTAGAAGGTTATAAAACAAAATTGGAGAGAAGAAACGGTGACTTATGTGGAGTCCCAAAAACAAGATATCTGCAGCATATCTGAATTTAATTTTTATTTTTTTTTACCACAAAACATCTCAAACTGAAATAATTAAAGCAGCTACTCAGAACTGGAAATTTCAGACCAAAGGCTACCGTGTCTGTTTTTGTAATGTGATAAATGCATTCTTCAGTATAGCCTTCAGTGTTATCCAAATCAGATTCTAACTGTTGAAAACCTTGGAGTTTTACTCATCCTGGAAATTATGAAGGGAGATGTTATTTCCAGTGCTGAAACAGATACTAATTAATAACTCGATTGACATTACTGCACCCACATTAAAGATGCTCCATATCAGACCCTGCAAGACGAATAGCTAGCTCTCTCTCCCACAGGATGGCAGCAGTCGTTGAATCTCATGCCCTCACAGAAGATTTTTAGTTTAAATTGAATGGACAATAAAGTCAATTACCTAGATCAGAACATAAAATCAATGGCTTAATTACAGGTAATTTAATGCCTCAGCTAGAATTGATTATATGTATTATGAAGCTGTGAATTAATCAAATGTAAGTGGTGTGAAGGAAAAAGCCACATGAGACATGTTTTGGGTGAAAATAGGGAAGTTCCCTCCACAGCGCACATGCCATTAAACTTAGAGGGGTTCTGGCTATCTTCTCCAACAGCTTCCATTGGGGCTTCCAGCAAGACACTTTCTCCAACAAACCTATTTACAGTTAATTACAACCCTGTTGTTAATGAACCCTTCTGTTGCCCTTGGGTCAAATTTGACCCATTTTCAAAAAGTTTCTATGTCAGCGGATGGTTCCATACAATGCTCTTCACAAGTAAAATAAATGATTAGTATACTATTTTCATTTATATAACCTTAGCACAAAAAGTAAGGAAATTTGTGTTTGGTAGATTATTTCTCTATGGTAACAATGCTTTTTGGCAATGAATCTTATACCGTTGGAAAGCCTGTTTAGTTCCCTTTCAAATGGTGCCCGATTTGTAAGGAACATGCATTTGTGGGATAGGCAGCAGTGCTGAGTATGTGGATTGCGCCCATGAAAAATTTGCCAAATCTTTCTGCCAATGCCAAACAGCTTATTCTGCCATTGACTCTCTTGGTGGATTGGATGATTCTGCCTACGGCAGTTGGATCCTAGGGTCAAAGTGTGGAGAAGACGTGGAGAACGCTATGCTGATTGCTGCACCGATAGAGTAACACATTTTGGTGGAGGCAGTGTGATGGTGTCGGGCGGCATCTCCCTCACTGGAAAAACGAGGCTTGTCATCATTGGAGGCAATCTCAATGCAAAGAGATATAGAGATGAGATTCTGAAACCAGTGTCAATCCCATATCTCCAATCAAAGACTACCTCCAGAATGTGGGAGTGGAGAGGATGGAATGGCCTGCCAGCAGTCCTGACCTCAACCCCATTGAACATTGTGGGATCAGCCAGAGTGACCAACACAACCACGTTGACTGACTTGCGACAAATGCTGGTTGAAGAATGGGATGCCATCACAAAGCAGTGTGTGACCAGGCTGGTGACCAGCATGAGGAGGAGGTGCCAGGCTGTTGTTTATTTTTATTTTATTTATTTATTTATTTATTCGGGACAGTGCACATTAATGAACAATCTAACATTTATGTACAGACTGTAAATGAGCCAGGTTATAGCATAAATGCTAATTTTCACCTGTAGTCCCGAGGCAGGAAAACAACAACATACAAGATAATGCAACACAAAAGAATATGACAATATACAATATCAAACAAAAAACACATTAGCACAAATTCAGGCAGATTACATTACATCAATAAAATTAGTCAAAATGATTACATAACTGGGAACTTTTAAGAAGTTGTTTAAGGTGCTTTTTAAATGTGCAGTAAGTTGGACATTCTCTAATGTTTGTTGGGATGCTGTTCCAAAAATGCCCTCCTCTGATAGACAAAATAGTTTTTCCAAAGGTAGTTTTTCTATGCAGGATCTCTATATCCCCTCTAAATGAAGTTCTGTTACAACCTTCTGTTAACCTTTGTCTGACAGAGACTATTTTTAAAATGAACAAAATTTCGAAATTGAGCATATTGTATTTTCCCAAAATATGACACTGATGGAATGACAAAGGTTTTTGATCAAGTATTTTTATAGATTTTTTTTAATACAATTTCTATGGGTTTTAGAATTGTATTTCCAGTGACTGACCAGGTTGTGATGCAGTAATCTATATGTGAAAATATCATTGAATGTAGGAACATTTTAGCAGAAGTAATTGTCATTGATGGTCTGATTTGTTTAAAGTTTTGTAAATTAAATTTGATTCTGTTCGCTGTAAGTTTGATGTGTTTTTTAAATGAAAGTGTTGGGTCCAGTGTGATGCCGAGGTACTTAAACTCCTCTACAATGTCAAGTTCCATTCCCCCCAGGAACACATTGGACTGCTCCAGTTTTATGTTTTTTTTTTTTGTGAAAATCATAGCAACAGTTTTCTTTTTTTTCAGCAATAGGCAGGCAGGATTTAAGCAGCCAATGATGTATATTCTCCAGTGCTAATGTAAGGATGGATGATGCTTCCTGTGTGCTTTTAGCAGGTGTAAAAATAACCGCATCATCAGTATACATTTGAAAATGGACTTTTTGACAAAGTTAGGCAAATCATTTATATATACAGAGAACAGTACTGGTCCCAAGATAGAGCCTTGTGGGACCCCTGCTGAACATTCAAGGTAAGACAACTTAGTGCCACCAATACTCACAGATTGTGGCTGTGTATGGTTCTTCCACATGTTACTGAGGCTCCTGTTTGTGAAATTAATAAATTGTTAAATTGCCAATATGTCTTGTTTCTTCAAACTTCAATCATCCAATCCACCAAACACCAAACGAGTCAATGGCAGAATAAGCTGTTTGGCAGTGGCAGAGAAGATTTGGCAAATTTTTCATGGGCGCAACCCACATACTCAGCGCTGCTGCTCATCCCACAAATGCATGTTCCTTACAAATGGGGCACCATTTGAAAGGGAACTAAACAGGCTTTCCAACGGTATAAGATTTATTGTCAAAAAGCATTGTTACCAAAGAGAAATAATCTACCGAACACAAATTTCCTTACTTTTTGTGCTAAGTTTATATGGGTCATTACATTCCCTTCCATCTGGTGTTCATGTAGGCTAAAACAAGTAGTTTTCAAGTAAGTTTATTTAGCATTTGAAAAAAAATTATAAAAGAACGTTGAAGAAAGTGTCAGAAAAAGTGACAAAAACATGGGAAAAAAAAAATAACCGTCAAAATGCAGAAAAAAAAAAACATCGGGAAAAGCGACAAAAGTGTTGAAAAAGACGAACAAAACGTTTTAATTTCAATTTTTGACCCAGAGAAAACAAAGTTGCATGGTCGACGGGAAGACAGCACAAGGGTTTCGAGACTCATACTTTTCAACACACAGCGGTCTGTGCAGCCATGTTTTCCTACTCTAAAAGCTAGTGTCTCTTTCATTATTTAAATTACTGAAAGTACCAACTTATATGCATATGATGCGTCTTTCCTATTATTGAGGTAGGAGATGTTTCTGTTGCAGCCAGGACTAACTCTAACTTCTCTAAAGCTCTGTGTCAGTGTAAATACTGCTTATACTGTACATAGTGTTACATTTTGTCCTATCAATATTGCAACAAAGCCATTCACTGAGCCATCGCCACTGCCGTGCTCTAACAAAGTTTGAAAGTTCTGACTGATCGTGAGAAAATGCTATCTACAGGTAGGATTACAGATTGCATTGATCTCACATTCACACAGAGTAGTTAATGATAAAACAGCCATGTCTGTTTTGTTTCCATCTATAATGCAGCAGCGTCAGCGAGAGTGTTTGCCTGACTCTTGCAGGCTTTCAACTTAGATTGCACAAGCTTTCACAAACTGCAGCCTCCAGCATCTGTGTCATTGTTAGTCTGCCTCTATTGTAAGTGTTTTTATGACACCTAGCACTTGGCAGAGATGGAAGGAAGGACAAATATCCGGCTGCTGAATTAAGGGAGGGGATGGAGGAGCACCGTCTATTATTTACACAGAAACAGCATTTATACAGGTGTCAATGATGTATGGAAAATGTCACTATAAGCACTACTTCTACTAGTATACTCACCTTTAGTAAACACATCTTGACACCATATTTTTTGCTGCCTGACTTTCAAAATTAAATGTATAGCTTCCCAGTCCCTTTTAAAAAAAACAAAAGATGTGTGAGCAATATTTGATAGAGAATCCTAAATCGGGGTAAAGAAGACCAAGTATGACATGCAATGAAGACTGATTTCTTTATAGAAGTTCTGTGACACTGGATCTACAGGCACATATTACTGGAGTTAAACTTTTTGGCCTTTACCTTTTAGTCCAACACCCATCTTACCCCAATTATCCATACACAAAAACTCACATTCCTGTATATTTGCATTTTTTTCCAATTATATTTTGCTCTTACTATTTGTAGTCTTCTCTCTGGATTGTCTGTATTTTCAAGAACACCTTGAGGTACAGTCCGATGGGTGCTGTGATTATTGTATGTTATGAATATTGCAAACTAAGGACAAAGGATTCTAAATGCTCTCAAAACCCCTTGGAAAATGTTCAAATGGTTAAATAGTGCACTTATAGCTTGTGTACCAAACAGATTAAGTGCTTTACAATTGGCCTCTCATTTACACACCGATGGCAGTGGAGCTACCTTGCAAAGTGCTGGCCTTGTGGTTCAGCGTCTTGTCCAAGGACATGTAAGACATATCAGACATATACATTACATGCAGTTATTATATAAATGCATGTTATTTTGAAGCAAACAATAATAGCCAGTAATGGCAAAAGACCACTAAATTGAAAAAATGATGTTCTTCAACTAGATGCAATGCTTTCTATATTCCTTCAGAAATGCAATAGCAATGATGTGCTCTGTGTAATCTGTAGCATACAACAGTCACCAATACTCAAGAAGAGAAAATCACCATAAGAAGCAAAGTTCAGATTGGTTTTCAAGCTTCTATTTGTCATGCAGTACAGATAGTACTTTGAGATTGGCACAAACACTGGACTATGTGCCATAAAGCATTATAAGTGGAGCACTATTGAAAGTGTAACTTTACACATATTCGTGATGCATTCATGACAGCGCAATGAAGTTGTGCGCGGCAGAACCGGGTGACTGAGACAGCATTAACAAATGTGGGCCAACATCACAACAACTCAACAGAAATGTTGACATTACATCTGGGTGGACAGTGTTCACAACCCGCAGTGCCTCTGCTTCAAATATGTGAAGAAGGGGTGGTCTCTGTCTGCAGAGACTGAGGCAGCTATCATGACAGGGCTGTTGGTGCCAGATGGCGCAGTCTCATAGAAAGCATGGATGAGTGACTAACGTAGGAAACTGGAGGTGTGACATGATTGAATAAAACAGACTTTGGGAAAGAAAACTATATTAAATTGCTCTGTCTTAAGTGGAGCTGAGTCAGTAGCTTCTGCTACTTAAACAATATTATACAATTATTTTCCATAGAATAATTCCTTAATCTAAAATAAAAATACATACTGTACATCCTCCTGAGAGTTTACCCTGACTGTAAAGAGCTATACCATAACCCTGAATAAAGTTTAGTCTAAGGCCTGCTCACACCATCATTTGACAGCAAGATGTCATTTGATTAATGTGAAATATGTCTGTGGTCTGTGGTGCTGATAGCAGTGAAATGAATCTTCATCAACCACCTAGCAATCTGTTTAAACAAAGATGACTGTTTGAAGTGGTGGCAAGGAGTCCCAAATGGAGAACACTTTTGTTTTGACTGTGAAGTTTCACTCTTGACCTTTTGAAATAATAGTTTGGCAGTGACCATAACTCAAGGTCCACTTTCTGGCTTTCCCCCTGCAACTTTCGAATGCATCTCATAGTCTTCACCTGCTGATAGACAAGGATTGACTGAGCGACAGACTGACTGACTCCCTGTCACAGCCACAGCCCTGCAATTAGGGCTGGGTGATAAAACAATCTCGAAACTGGATTGTGATTAAATTCAGGTCGGCAACGATGATAATCTTTGGACATATTTATTCGATAACACAACTGTCAGAGTCCGGCTTTTTGGCTTGCCCGGCCCGTTTTGGGCACGCCCACTTCCTATTGTGAGCGTTTGTCTGTTGCTGGTGTTGTGTGTAGGGCTGCAACTAACGATTATTTTCATAGTCAATTAATCTGTCGATTATTTTCTCGATTAATCGATTGGTTGTTTGATCTATAAAAATGTCAAAACATGGTGGAAAATGTGGATCAGTGTTTCCCAAAGCCCAAGATGATGTCCTTAACTGTCTTGTTTTGTCCAAAACTCAAAGATATTCAGTTTACTGTCACAAAGGAGAGAAGAAACTGGAAGATATTCACATTTAACAAGCTGGTATCAGAGAAATCTTTTTTTTTTTTTTATAAAAAAATGACTCAAACGATTAATCGATTATCAAAATAGTTGGCGATTAATTTAATATAATCGATTCATCGATTCATTGTTGCACCTCTAGTTGTGTGGAAGTGTTTCCCTCCTGTTCAAATGTGTAGCACCCCTATTCATAGTTATAGTGAGAGATAAGGTTTGGTTTAGGTAACGTTAGGGGGGAAACACATATTGACTGGGGAAAAGTCTTTGACGGCGAAAGTGGAGCCGAGGGCAACGAAAGTGATGGTGGCCATGAACGTGAACTCACGCTATCCTCTCAAGCTGAAAGCATTGTGAATAAAAAGGGTTAACGTTACACAATTTCAGTTGCGTGGCAATGGTTCGGATTTCACAAAAGCGACAAGCAGCAGATTAAGCTGCTCTGCTAAATGTGTCGGCGGTTGGTGCCAAGCAGGACGGGAAACGCAACAAATCTTTTCAATCACCTGATCAGCTACCATTCTGCGACCACACAGAGTATGAAAATGCAGACTTATGCTGGTTGGAGTCCACACACACAGCCTGCAATGTATAAGTAGTAACGTTTGTTATTCTGCTGTTAACAGCGCTAGCATTAGCTGTGCAGCTGCTGTACCAAAACAACAATCACTTGTGTTGTCTTTTGCGGCCATACACATGCACTTGTTTACTTTGTTTGGTTTTGTGCTACCTCTACAAACATTTGAAATGCTTTCTTGGCAGGAGTTTACATTTACTATGTTGCTTTTAGCTAGTTTTAGGTTGTCTACAAAATCCAAAGAAATTTAGCCAAAACTGACTACTCATGAAGTTTGCACGTCTTGATTTTGGACAGTATCAGCAAAAAAATCAAAATGGGAAAATATATTGTGATATTTTTTTGCCAAATCGCCCAGCCCTAATCGCAATGCCATATTATGGGGTCACTCGGCTCCTAGTTAATGGACACTGTCATCATCATATACCATTGCAGATTAAATTCATGCTTATAATCAACCCCTAGACTTCAATGTCACTCAACCAAAGAGGAGGAGTAGTAGTAGTACCTTGATTAGACTTTTTTTCACATGTATACACTTGCATTATACTGTGTGCATACAATGTAGCCTACATACATTGGTATTTGTGAGATAATCCTAAATGGAAGCATATTTATTATACTTGAGGGTGGTAGTATAGATTTATCCACCCACAGAATTTCATTAGCAAAATTCATGTTTCTCTTTTCAATGTGGAAACAGACCTTCAGCAGCGGTGACCATGTTCAGTGGGAATGTTTAGTTTTGTGCAAGTGGTCTTAAATTGAATTGTGCATTCCAGAGCTAAACAATTCTCTTCTGCCTCAGAGTTTGACTTTGATAGAAAAACCTTTTGATGCGACGGTACAGTAGAATGTAGAAGTCACTGGAGATTGTAGTTAAGAGTGAGTGAACCACATCATGACTTTGGTGTGCTACTTTTCTAAAACCACCAAGGACACTGCCGGCCTCGAGCCAGAGGGGGGCACAGGGAGGTGGTAGAGGTGGTTGGGGATTGGGGGTTAGTTTGAAGCATTGATGGAAAGAGCAGCAAAGAGAAAAATCAATATTTGCAGGGTGGATGAAAATTCCCTCATCTTCCAAACCGGTTTTCTAGAGGAGTTTGGCTGCTTCTTTTTCTTGCTGTTTTCTACTTTGGGTGCCCTTTATCTCTTGCCAGAATCCCTCATTCACTGTGCTTACTCTAGAGCTCTTTATCATACAGATTGAAAACAGAGGGAATTCTCAAGAAGTGAATAACATGGGATTGGGAATTCGGCATCCGCCACGTGGTTGTGCACCTACTTCACATTTTGAGCTATGACCTTTTCTATTATACCTCATTAGCACCATTGTGCATGTGGGTATCGGGGTGTGTGTGTGTGTGTGTGTGTGTGTGTGTGTGTGTGTGTGTGTGTGTGTGTGTGTGTGTGTGTGTGTGTGTGTGTGTAGCGTATTGATGCATTGGTGTCCTGCTGCTGTTACCTAGAGCTGATAAATGAAGGCCAATTTCACCTCCCCCACCCAGGATCCTTTGCTGCCTCTGGCTAATTTCTCTGCTGTGTATTGAGACATAGAGACCAGTGTCGCTTGTGCCCTTTAACCCCACCTTCCAATTTGCCTTCAGTGTATGGTGGGCAGTATTGAGAATTTGCTGGCTTGTGCTCACACTAGTTCAAGTTCAACCTTCACAAGTTCTTAGATGTAGCCTATTAATTGCACTATATATGAAAAAAAAAAGACTTTAGCCTTCACATAAACGTTTAAAATCTGCAGTGTTTCCAACATGTCATCTCTGTTTTATAGAGGCCCAGCTAGACAGCCCACGCAACACATCTGTCATGTAACTCTGCTCCATTGGCAATGAGGCAATCAGTCAAGATGTCACAGTGAGCATGTGTCAACTGGTGGCAGTGATGGAGGGCATGGGTATGGGCTAGTGGGGGTCCATTCTGGGTTTTGGCTGGATAAATCTTCAATGGCAGCTCTCGGAAGCTTCTGCCAATACACTTCTCAACAGTCTCAACAGCAAGCCAGTGCTGCCAGCAACTGCATCTATGTAAGGGCCACCTTATTGGATGAGTCAATAGCCCTGGGTGAGGAAAAGTTCCCCACGTGTTAATTACACATTAACAGAAACTCTGCTGTGAGGATAATTGTAGATTTGTTACCCTACACATTGAAACAGAGGAGGAGGGAAAGAAAGGCAAAGAGCATTGGAGTATTAAATATGATAAAACAATCAGATAACCACTGTAAAGCAACATTTACTTCTCGATGTAACTGCCATTTTGTAATGAATGTTAAGTCACAAAAAATGTGCTTCTCAAAACCGCATTACATTCTGCCAGAGCATGTAAGTGCACTTTCAATCTACATTATGCTATTGGCAATTCTCATTATGTTATGCTCGTCCATAAAATCTTGTCTCTGTAAGTAATAATAGAATACATTTAGTCACATTCAGCCTAAATGTACTAGAATCCTGATGGGGTTTAATTTAAGTCTGAACTGTTCCTCCTTTCCAATGTCTATAAAATGTCCTCAAATAATGCTTGTTTATTTGGAAATGTTAAGTGAGGTATGGTGTGTTTACTTCCTGTTTTCACTTTTTTGATAACGATTTAAAGAACACTTGCACAAGTAGTAAAGACTCAAAGTCAGCAAACTGACTCGTTAATGAGAGATACACAACAAATATTGATAACTTTAGTTTGTTAATATTAACTAACATTGGGTTATTACTGGGTCATACTAGACCAAGTAAGAATAACAGAATAAAAATAGTGTCAATAGTAAGAGTTTTTATGCCTCTGTCTTTTAATCATATAAAAAATGCATGTCCTTCAATCCTATATGGCATATTACTTAGTAAATAAATAGGCCTAAATAAATCAGATTTGTACAAATTAAGCTTGATTCGTGTGTGCAGTCACCCTGCTCCCAGTTCCAATTGCCGACTGGAGCGTCTGCATTGAGCAGGTGCAGTCCACTACAGCAGTGAATCACTAGACATTTCGCCATGCGTGTGAAACATCACCTGATTCGAAGCGCGTCACCCTGTCACTCCTGTCATTTTCTCGAAGGCCCATTGAACCAGTCTTCCTGCCTCCCTCCAGCTGGTGTCTCCACCACACACCAGATGGCTCTGCTTGCCTGAAAAACATTTACCCTTTCAGTGTGAACGTGACAGATTCTTTGCCAAGCGTTCACATCCTTTACCACCAGTAGTATGGAGGTGGTAGGGTGGCTTAGTTAGCACTGTCATTTCACAGCAAGAAGGTTCAGTTCTTCTTTCTGTGTGGACAGTTTAATGTTCACCCGGATTCCTCCCACCATTAAAAGACCAGTAATTGATTTCCTATACGATCTGTCTATGGCTCTCCATGTTTGCCCTGTGAAGAGCTGCTGCCCTGTCCCTGGTTCCTTGACTTCTACCCAAAGTATTCTGGGATAAATTCCATCCCTGAATAGAAATAAGGGAAAGTTTGAGTAAACTAGATATTCGTTTATTCATAGTCACACTGAACATGGCAAGCATCCCCAAACAACCCACAGATCCGTTGGCACTCGACAATGTCTCTTTCATCATAGAAAAATGACAATTATTGGTTCAGCTACAGTATGGTTCAGCTTTGATCAACTGATGCATGGATGGATCTCCTAACCTAAAATGACAATGATTTTTGTGTTTTTTTTGCTATTATTTGCTAGACCTTTTATTATCACGAAAATGCATTGCACCAAAATGGTCAACAGGATTGGGATGAATGCACAGTATTTGTGCAATTCCATCGCAGCCATAAGAGTTTTCCTTATGTTAAATGATGGACTTTGGACATGAAAGAATATCTCATTTACTTTAAGGTTGAAATCTTTTATTGAGTAAAATTACTCATGTAGGCCTTTATTCAATTAGATAATAGCTTTATGTTGAGCACCCACAGCTATGAAAAAATGTGTAATGACTAAATCAATAATACGCTAGAGAAGTTGAACTTGTATTGGCAGAGTGTAAAATGAACTAGTTAAATCAATGAAGGAAGATTAGACAGACATACTTTACAATGCTTGAAAAATGAATTAGAAGCCCATAAGGAGATATTACAACTCTTCTGTTATACATTTCCATTAAGGATGCACTGAATGTTAGACAACCAAAATTATTTGGTCGAAAATAAGTGAAAAGGCCAAATACATTTCAATGAACAATTACGTTTTTGATGATGCGATCAAATGGCAACCAGCTTAGAGTGAGAGACATGCACGCTTTTGAAATGCAGCAAACATGTCGACAGTGTGGAGGCAATGGCAAAACTGTCTCACTTGCGCTACTCTCGTAAGGAGGAACCAACTTTCATGTGAGAAAGCAGAGAAGCTACTTTTCATAAAGAAGAACCTGCCACTTTTCCTGAAGAAGTAGGCTAAGTAGACTTATGTCTAGGATGATTATTCATTCGTTGTAGGTCCATCCACTTTTTTGCATTCTTTTCAATGCCATTTTTGTTGTAGGCATACACAGTACGTTACATTCTTTCTGCAGTCAGTTAATATAGACTATTCAAGATGAGGGTTCAAAGATGTAATTTTACCAATTTATTTATTTTAAGTTATATTGTGCTTTGTTTGTATAATGTCTGCTTGAATGTTAAAAGGTGGTCTGTGTTAAACTAATATGTTTTAAATTGTAGTTTTGTAATTAATTTTTTATTTGGTAAGCAAGACAAAATAGTAAAAAGTACATTTTGACTATTTCATTTATGAAATGGTGAAAAAAATTGGCAAAATAAATGGAAGGAAATTAATTTTGTTTGGCTTCAGCCAACATTTTTCATTTCGGTGCATCCCTAATTTTCATAGACTATATTATTGACTCTCAGTAAATAATTTTAAGTGACATGCTCTTGTCTTTTTTGCCCTTGTGTCCCTGAACCTATCCTGTTTTAAATTGGCATCTTTGGTGGTTATCAAACTGTTGGACTGCAGGCAATAAAAAAAAAACTACAGACTACCTTGTTTAACACCCCAACATACCTTTTAATGCTTAATTTACCCAAATGTAGAAGTAATGGTGCCTCTAATAATAAGTTTGTTTGCGCCATATGCACTTATAATACAACATAATGGAACGTGACAGCTAGTCACAACCTAAAGTTACTTGGCACCCGCTGTTGTATTGAAGCAGACACAAAATGGACTTTTGATAGAATTTGAGACCATATATCAGTGTACGACCTTTTATTTTACACTGGCCGGGACAGGACACCTAATTATCTGACCTTGTCTCACAGTCAGACCAGTGGCTGAAACACAGACACTTTACTAGCAATGTGATGTCAAGAACCTAATCTGTGTCACAACTGTGACCAGTAAAGTTCAAGTCTCAAGCATTTAATTACACATGCAGGCAATGTGAACATAATTATATTTTGTTCCTATTGCCTTTTATTTTAGTTCACCAACTTTAAGGAGTTAGTTCCCAGTACAGAAGGTATTCAGGACACATTTATATATATATATATATATATATATATATATATATATATATATATATATATATATATATATATATATATATATATATACAATAAATGCACAGTAACTACACACAGTGACTTTTGTAATTAAAGAGTTTATGTATTTGCAGCAGCTTTAGGCCTATTTTAGTTACCAACTTTATAAGTCACTGTCATCAACCTCTCCTCTACAGCCTAATGAAGGAACTTGTAGGGCATGGCAATATGGTTGAAATAGAAGACAAACATGATGACAATAATAAGCAAGTTCACAAACATTCACAACCTCCATAATTTGGGACTATTTGAAGTCCAAAGTCGGACCATTTAACCATCAGAGCACAGCCAAAACGGCAAGCTAAAGCTACTGTAGCTTGAATGTCACTACTGTCGCATGGTTCAACTCTCCTTCAGAGTGGTACATTTATATTGAAGCAAAACACCAAAATGATCATCATTTGCTATTGGTGTATCATTGTAATCCTAATATTGAAAGCAATTCTTTTCATATGTAGCAGTAGGCTACTATTTATATTTTAAGCCCACATCTAAACTGTATGCACATGAGAATGTGCCTGAAATCTGCCCCACATTTGCACATGAAATGACCCACACAGGCAATCTTTTCCTGTTGTGCTCAGCTGACAGTGCATTGCTCAGCCAGTCGGGTTTCAGTGGTGATCATCTGGCTCCCAGTGATAGGGTTGAGGTTATTTGAGATTTTGTTTGTCCAAAAGAAATGGCCGGGTCCTCTGACAGAGCCATTATAGAATGTCAAGAATGTTTTCCTATCAGCTTTCACAACTCTCCAGCACCCAGTAGTAGATGGGGTAAATTGAAGTGCCAAAGTTTTTCTTACTTTTTCACCCTTTTAAAAGAAATAAATAAATACATTAAAAAAAAAAAAACTCCTGGACCTGATAAACCACAAGGTTGAAGGATGTCTGAAGGCTATGCAAACACCCAGGGATACAGTGAAAGCAGTAGAAACTTCCAGATCGACAAAAAAATCCATAATCCTTTGCTTCATACTGCTGTCTTTCCCGCATTGCAATCCCCAAGAGGGACTGAGGGGAAGCATGGAAATGATATCCGTGGTCTCTTTGGAGTTCAGCAGATGTGGTCGAGAATTTTTTAGTAGAACTTAAGCAGATGTGATGCAATTTGTGTGGCCAAAAACAGGGAAGGTAGGCATCCTACAAAAAGTGAAAATGTGGGTTCTGAGTGTGGATTCATGTTGCGTGTCTTGTGTATGCTGAAAGTCAAGCTTGTATGTACCAAAGTGTGCACCTTGACACAGTCATAAAAGATAACCTTCACTGATTAGACGTTTGAGTTTCTGCCAGTTCCCTGTTGGCATTTTATATGGAATTATTCCATCAAGACCTAACAATTCATGAAAGGGTACTGGAGACACTCCAGCTGGTGCAGACAGAACATACAAGGGAAGAAATGATGGAAATGTGGTAATTTAGGTGTTTCACAGAATCTCAAGGCTGCCTTGATGTGATCTGTTGTGATGTGACCGCTGGTCAGACATCTTGATACTTCAGACTTATAACCGCTTACTAATGGGAAGAAGTAAGGGGTTGTTGATAAAATGGCAGACTTTCAACATTTGATAGATCCTTTTATAATTTGAAGAAATTACAATTAATTTTTTTTTTTTTGTGGACTGGGTCTTTTATACAGTTTGAGATGAAATGCCTTTTCAAATCTTGCATAGATAGATGAGAGCAATTCAGAAATTCTACTTCACACTCAAGTGTTTCTTTCACCAGCTATAGAGATACTTTACACACATGCATTTATTTGCACTGTACCAACAATTATGAGTGTTAACTTGAAATGAAATGTCTATATCTATGTCTAGATTCCAGTTGCTTTTACCTCAGCCCAAATCATTTCTTAGCATTTTGTGTTGTGGCTAGGTACACATTTTTCATGTGAAAAGAAAATACACTATATGACAAAAAATATGTGGACACTCCTGTTCACATACATTTTGGTCTAGGGCTGTTTTTTTATCGTTTGGGCGGGGCCACTTAATTCCAAATAAAGGAAATTGTAATGCTGCAACATGCAAGGATATTTCAAATGTAAGTGAATGTTAAATGACAAACTTGTTTGCTAATGATGTGCTGTTCTGCATGCAGTGTGCCATACATTGCCCATACCAAATGCCCTCCATAACAATGAGCAGAAGGAGGCAGGTGGCCAGCGACCTGTGAGAGCAGGTCCCTCTGGATGCTGGCTGATGACGGTGAAAACATGGACAGGCTTTATATTAATTCAATTCCATGGCAGTATTGTGGAAAATCCAGCAGCTGTCTGAGCTTTATATAGAAGAGCCTAGGGCATAAGAAACCTGCAGTGATTCAAATGGCACAAAAGCACTGGGCCTGAAATACAGCACTCTTTCCCCCGGCACATAGATCTTTGCGGCTGCCTTTCGCCTTTCTCTTCCCCTCTCAGCATAACTCTGCTTAATTTTACTTTCCCTCCAATTTCTTCATTTGCTGTCCCTTATGCTCTGATGGCCTTCCTGCTTATTTCTCTGCCTACAGTTCCTGTCTTTCATCTTCCCATTGCAACCCAATTGCCTGGGCAGTTACAGCCCAAATCCATCCTTTCTCCCTCCCATCTCCTCAGTCACTCACGCTCTCACCTTGTCCTTCTCCCATGTCTTTGCTCTGGACTCAGGAGTCTGTAGGGATACTGCATAACTCTCAGTGGGGAGTGAAGGTGCAGCTTAAAGAACATTCATAAGTCATTTGTGTTCTATTTAATGGAGACGCTGTAAAATATCTGCAAGGTTTGATAATGTTGTTGATCAATACCAGTCACCTAATTTCTTTGCTAGGTGCTGAGATTTTAAGATTGCTCTCTCTCACACACACACACACGCACGCACGCACACACACACGCACGCACGCACGCACGCACACACACACACACACACACACACACACACACACACACACACACACACACACACACACACACACACACACTTTTTCAGCTGCTCAACAATGGAGTGCAGTGACCAGCGCCACAAGATATTTCAGTCATAAAGGCTGATGGGCCTCATTCTCATGCCAGGAAAGCAAATGGCCATAATAGTGACCATAATTACAGTACTTTGCATCACAATTCTGCATATTTCCTCTTCACAGAGCAGCTAAGAGCTAGATATTGAAGCCAACGGGAAAGTGTCAGAGGAGACAATTTATGTAATGCCATCTAGTGGCTGCGTCCAAAATAGCTTCCATGCAAGTTGTTGGCATCTCATTTTCTCACTAAAATATAATGTACATCAATTGTTTTCTACAATGTGTTATGTTGTCAGTAGCTCCTTTTACTTTTGTTGTGACTCCTCATGGTGATTTGTTGAGAAAATGGAGAATTGACCGTAAAGGCAGGAATCCGACAAAAGACACACACTGTATTGATGGCTCACAGTAAACATAATAGAGTAATGTTTTGATCTCAAATAAATCTTCATCAGACATTGTCAAGTTAACATCAGAGAGCAAATGAGAGCAGAGCAGGCACTTTACACAAACACACACATTACTGAAATGGATGTAACCTGTATAATTGAAAATCAATCTGGTATCATACCTAACCAATCAGTGCAGTGTCTTTTAAAGCTTTAGTGCATAACGTTTTCATATTAATGAACGTCCGTTAATTCAAGCCATTGCCAAATGAGTTGATACAAAGCTAATTAAGACTGTCAGCTCCATAAAACTCTGTATTTCTCAGTATGGTTATGTTCAGAAGATAGTGTTGTCCGGCGACTTTCGTGCTCAGAACCTTGAGTGAAGATTATTACCTCTTCTGAAAGTCTATCATGTTTTTTTAATCCTACGTGTTCTCCTTGGCTACTAGCAACTGCGTGGAGGAGGGGTGGGGGTGGTGTGCAAGCACGGAAGGCTTGTATCATGTGGACGTGCCGACAGTTTTGTTGTCATTACTTCGAATTCCTCATGGGGGCGACAGAATCTACGCAATATAGCTTAAATAAAAAAGAATTACAATGAAAACATGTTTTTTTTTTTTTTTGTTTGTTTTTTATTTTATTTGAGCCTTTGATTTATCAACTGTAAAGGATTTTTGGATGTGCGTGCTTTCCACTCTGGTTGAATTTAAGTGAATATGACATGTGTCTTACTGGTAATTTATTTATAAATTAACAAAAAACTGTTTCCTCACAGGTTTCACCTATTCCTGGCTTTAGCTTTTCTCGCTTTCAGAGTGCTCTGGCTCCAAAAACGGAAAATATTGCATTGCTGAATATCTCATTGGCTGACATCGCAATCATGTTATCCACCATTTTGTAAAGTCTGTTCTCTTTACTAGAGGTTTCTGTTGGACCCATTGATGTATTAATATAATTGGATACCATACTCCTCCATGGCCCCCATTCACTCAAATGAAAATTGCTCACACATTGCATAATTACTAAACTATTCTGTTCTAGGGACAGTTCGTTATTTATTTAAAGCGCCACCGGAAGAGTTTCGGAACCCGCCCCTCCCCAGTTATAAAAATTCTATGACACTCCAAAACAATTTGTAAATAATGCATGACCCTCACCCAGCAATTTATCAACATCTTCTGTACTGGTTTGCACTTGGCATAGATTTACAGATTTCCATTATTTTTTTTACCGCCATGACATTTGTGACTAAACCTCTGCATTCTCATCTGACGCAACACACTCCTCTGTTATGGTGTGGTGGCCATTTCAGTAGATTTACTCACTAACATTGTTGTGGAAACACAATAAGCATGGAAACTAAATGCACACTTCCTGCATTACTTCAAATACTAAGTTACTCCTCTAGTAAACTAGTATTCACATGAAATAAAACAATAAAATATTGAGACCAGTCAGCAAGGCACTCTGGGTAGCCTAACATTCAACACACAAACTGGTTGCTCGTCACTAGCTGGTCACTAGGCTTCTTCACCGTTTAAACAAAGTGTAATAAACTTATACAATCTATACAAAACCCACAATTAATTAGTAACCTGACATTACATGTATATACATGGCATTTAGGAAACCTTCATTGCAAGTTTGGCACGGTAAGATGTCCAGACTAGTGCAACCGTAACTTTCGTTTTTTCCGTCCTGCTGCTCCCATCGTCATCCAGGAAATACTTTTTTTTACTAAAGCAGTATATGAAATTGGATGTATTACCTACCACCATTTAGTTGTTTTGTGTTATGATTGATCATGCCAGACGTAATTCATATTGAATTATTCCACTTTTTTTTTAAACAATGAAATTACCCGTTTCAGCCACCAGAGGGCAGCTCCCCCTGCCCCCCAGCAAACTCTGTGTATGCGGTCAGACCCATTTGGTAGCGAAGGAGGGCCGAGACTAAGAGCTACATGGAAAAATATGCACCAAACAAGCCACTTTGAAATGTTGCTGTTTCATGAATACAGAAGTTGGGTGACCCCCCCGGACTGAAAAATGTTGGATGACCCTCCCCTCAGCACAGAATAAAAAGACATGACCCTCCCCTATTTTCCTCCGGTGGTCCATTCCATAAATACCGAACGGTCCCTAAATTACAAAAATGTCTCGCTTCCTTTTTCTGATTGCTTTCTTGTTTTGCAGCCCAGTACCACATTCAGAGAAATGTTTGCCTCCCTGTTGCTCACTCCCGCTCAACCTACTGGGATTACGTCATGTATATACAAATAGCTTTTATAGCCTCTGGGAAAATGTTGCAAATACAAAAACTTCATGGTTAAATCCTAATAGATTGATTAGAAATTATTTTATTTGCAGTCCGAAATGTCTTGTCAACAATTTTATTGAGTTCTCTTTTATAATGGTGGGAAATGCTTTTCTGACTGCATGGGATTTTCTGTTGCAGTACCGTGGTTGGTCACTTGGGCACATTAGCTGGTCGGGCTGTTTCCACCTCTTCTAATACAAATGAATGGATCTGGCACTTCTGCTTAGTTTACCAGTGAAGTGAACAGGCCACCATCACTGCTTGGGGCTGATACAGAGTTTGGTAGAAGGACAACATTGCTACTTTTTGAAACGTCGTTTTCTTGCAATTTCCGGTAAAGGTAAAAAAAAAATTGGCTTATACTCAATTTTTCACTAAATGGTTAGAGTTTTTGGCAGCAATAAGTTAAAAGGTCAGGAACCATCACTTTGTATAGTCAATAAGCAGGACTTTTGACAGCCATAATTACAATATTTTCCTCCTTTATGCCTGGCCACTGGAAGCTTTAGAATGTTGGAATGTCCTCCCTCCTTATTCTGTCATTTCCTTCAATACTGCTAACAATTGTGACCTTTCATCTCTACCATACCAATAATTGCTGTGCCTGAGGTACTGAGCTTTAACGGCCAGTGACGGAGAGCAAGAGAATGAAAAGAAAGATAGAATGAGCGAGGGAGACAAAATATAGCTGTTATCCAAACCCCGAACAGGCCGCTGCCAGCGGCCCAACCCCCCTCTTCTTATCCATCTCTTGTCTTTTTCCCTCTCACTCCTCTACCCTCATCTTTTCTCATTTCGATTGAAGGCTAATGTTCAGGTGTCACATGCCTCTGCCTCGTGAGCCCCATGTGAGCTCCAATTTTGCCCTGTAGCTGCAACGACTCCTCATTTCACGGTGGAACAAAAAGGGTACACACACAAAACAAATGAGAAAAAAGGTTAATGCATTCCAAACACCTAATCTACATTGAAAGACGACGTGCCATCTCGTCGACACAGCTCCTCTCTATGACTGAACTTCGACAAGCAGACAACATCCCAGCTCCCCTCGCTTACTTAAATTATGCGCTCAGAGAGAACTAATGCAATGAGTGTTTTCCCTTGCCAGTGGACCATAGTGAGCCTATTAAAATCACATAGCTACTTGCCTTTCTCTACAATGTACCCCTCATTAAAAGCCCATGGCAGCATTAAATGAACAGGCCTGAAGACAATGCTGAGAACTCAATGCAACTTGATTGTAATATCTCAAATGACCTCCTTAACACCATGACCAGTTATATCAACAGATGCTGAAGGGATTCATCAGCGCTATCATACTTGAGCTCATTTCATTGAGTGGCTTGAGGAAAATCATGAACCAGTCTGGGTCTGGGCCGCATTAAGGCGGCGCACAATTGCTGTCGTGATCGGAGAAAAGATGACCACATCTTGAAGGCAATGATTACTCACTCCAGCATGTGTGGGTGCTCGCAGTAAACGCTGTGAGCACAAATGTGTGGAATGCCAGGGTCATCGCACAGCAGTTGGTTGCCAGGTGAGCACAGTACGTTTAATGGCATTGACCTGTGAGATATATGAGCACAGGTTTATTTTAATGTTGCACAAAGAGGAAGTGAGAGATTCGAAAGAATGCACAAACTGTTTTCGAGATGGGGTTAATTGCATCCTATTCATCTCAGTCTCTACATGGGTATACAATTAAAGCAACAATCCTGCTTGAACCTGTCAAGGTTTCTTTAAACTTTACATAGGTAATTTATCAGGGGCTCAAAGAATAAAGGCGTAAGTAGCACAACTTATTCTCTGCCAATTTAAAATGCTCCTGGCAAATGATTGTGAGGGCCCTAAAGAAGATATATGAGCCTGCATACTTGCCACCCACACAGCGGCTTCACGGAACAGCAATAACTTTCAATGTGGTGATCACTTTTTTTTTTTAAAATGTGTTGTCATGACCTCAATTTAAAACTTTAGTGCTTAACTTTTTATATTAATGGACATCCGTTTCCTTCAAGCCATTGCCAAATGAGTTGATACAAAGCTAATTGAGACTACCAGCTTCATAAAGGTCTCTCTGCATTTCTCAGTATTGCTATGTTCAGAAAATTGTCATCCGGCGACTTTTGAATACAGAAAATCAAGCAAAGATAATTACCTTATTTTAAGAGTCAATCATGTTTTTTTAATCCTCCGTGTCCTCCTTGGCTACTAGCACCTGCGTGGAGGAGGGGTGGGGGTGGTGCGCGATCACGGAAGGATTATATCATGTGCATGTTCCGACAGTTTTGTTGTCATTACTTAGATTTCCTCATAAAACGGACAGAAACTACGCACTATAGCTTTAAAGTACAAATACACTCCATCAGTCTACCTGACCTTTCCTATGGTGCAAGCCTGAAGCAGGTGTCTTTGCTATTTTAAGACCGTCCAGCGCCCACGTCGTTTAAATAGCACCTACACCTGCGCCCATCTTTGCGCCCATGGGTGTGCTGGTCTTACAGGGAGGTGTGTTCAGGTGAATTCTTGGCGTATTGCTATCTTGAGGCAGCGGAAAGTGATCGCTCCATTGACCAAAAAAAAAACCTGGTCTAAAGTCAATAGCGCAGCATTTCATTGTTATTTTAACAGCCCATTAGTAAAATGTGTATAGGCTTATGCACAGTGCGTGCATACTATGCTTGTTACACACACAGGGAAGCGCAGCAGCACACAAACATGCAAAAGATTACAAAAAAAATATTACGGTGCAAATCCGCCATCATAATAGCAATGCGCCAAGGTACAAACGCGCCTGGCTTTTAAAGGAAATGGGAGATGACACTCTGATTGGTTTATTGCATGTTACGCCCAAAACACACCTATGAATTAATTAAGACACTAAGTACAACCCTTTTGAACCATGTGCCCGGTGCACGGACCCTTTTTTTCTGCCATCAAACTAGCAAAAGTGGATTCGGACACGCCCTAAATGCACCTGTGCCAGCCGCTTCACGCCGTGTGCTTAGATCTTTAAAATGGGGCCCCTTGTGTTTGTTCAGCAGCTTAGGTTATGATGTAGTTAATTGTCATCTGTTTGAAAATCTGAAGCCATCAAGCATGAAATTAGTGGAAATCCTATCTTGCCATCAGAGCATCAACTCTAATTTTATTTTTTAAGCTTCCATCCTACCTTCATTTTAGGCCACTTTAGAAACATTGATGAGCTGTCATTTAAACATGGTGCAGTATTTCTTTTTTTTGGTGAAGATGTAGCCATGGAAGTTGAGGACAGGTTTCTTATTTCAATCAGGAGAGACGTGTTTGCAGATATGCAAAGGTTTATTGTACATAAGCATAATAAAGTGTACAGAGTCTTTGGAGATTAGACTCCATCGTTTATACTAATAGTTTTCTTATAGGGGTAGAGAACCATCATAACCCCCCGATGGAATCCAGACACTTGTGGTGGCAGAGGAGGAGCCCGGAGACCATGCCGAAGGAGGCTCCATAGTGGTCAGCTGGAGAAAGACGATGACTAGAGGTGGAAGAGGAGGTGGAGGGTTGTAGGCTTTCCCTGAAACAACAGCTGATAGCACAGGGAGAGAAACAGATTTAAAGCGGGGTTGTGACGCTGTGATTGGCCCTTGGAATTCGTGGCTGATTCTGATTGGTTTAACAGGAAGGTGAACGCCTCCAACGCTGATTGATTTAAGAAGAGAGCATTGATAAGTTAGGTCTTCCTGAAAAAAATTACGCTGAGCTACATTAGGGGTTTAGACAAGTCAAAGTAAGCAGGCCACTTATTGACAGCTTGGAGTGTTTCCTCTGAGCTCATTTAGGAAATTACCACTTTTTGTTTGCCAAAGGAAATTGGAAATTATGACAAAAATACAATATCAGACTATAGCACTTCCAAATAACAACACAGAGGGCTAATTTAGATTTTTTTTTTTGTAATGACATTTTGTACAATATTTAATTTTTTTTTTTTATCATCGCAATATCGTGTTAGTTATTTTTTTTTTAGTGGTGCCTTTTATAATGTTCAATTTGTCCATAAAAAAATGTTGGAAACAATTTCGCTTTATACGTTTTAAATTCCAACACATTCTCACACTATCTTGTAAAATAGGGACATTTGGTCAGGTGCCTTTGTCGTTCTTATTGAAGCTAAAGGTCAAAGGTCTCCTTTAGCGTTTTATGTAAACGTGTTTGGTCGGGACTGTTGCCGTCCCTTTAGCGCTATAAGTAAACGCGCTTGGTCGGGACTATTGCCATCCCTTTTGATGCAGTTATGTTAAGGAAAAGGTCGTGGGTGGGCTTACGGTTCCGTGACACGCGGGAACTACGGGACGGTTGGGTTTAGGAAAGGGTCGTGGGTGGGTCTTATGGTTCTGTTACTCGCGGGAAGAACGGGACGGTTGGGTTTAGGAAAGGGTCGTGGTTAGGCGTACGGTTCTGTGTCACGTGGGAGAAAAGAAAAAAACGACTACAGTAAGCGTGACAAACGGGACGCGAACCCCGCTCTCCATCCACCACCCCAACCAAATTTGCCCTTACATACTACTCACTAAATCCTATCTAACTGCTGCTCTCCCCGGTGCGTTACACAAATACGCTGAAGGACGCCTTTTACGTCACATCAGACGCTGACGGCCACTGTCCAAACTTCCTTATTTTATGAATTCGGAATGAGAACGGGTTGTAAATTCAACAAGCAATTTGTTGTATTGTAGAAAAATGCTGAAAGCAGCAGAAAGGCAGAATTGAGTACACTTTAACATCCGTTTATGTATCGCGAGTAATATCGTTAATGCGATATTCAACATTATCACATATCGCATATTTTTCTCATATCGTACAGCCCTAAACAAAACCTGCATTAAAGCCAAAACACTTGATGTAATAACAAAAGTCAATATTTCTCCCATCAACTGTTAAAAAGATTAAAGGGTTACAGTTGCAGGGTAACCCTATTTGTGCATATATCTGTATGCAGGGTACAAAATTTACTTTTCTGTCCACTGGCCAAATGGTAGTGAATGTTAAAATTTTATCAGCCACTCAATGGATTACAATTATTATTTTGTTGGCTGGTGAGTAAAGCAAATCTACCAGCCACTTGCATATGTTTAGCATCATTTGGCTAGTGGATGGTGCAATTATAATTTAAAAAAATACAATTCAATGTCATGGCAAAATGGGTTGTAATCAAAGTGGGGATGTCAAATTTCAAATATTCAGGAGAGTTAGTGTTGTGCAGTCAGGTACCGGTTTATGCCACTAAAGGACTCTCACCTGTTGGTAGCATTTATTGTGTCATTTTTCATTTTTTGTGATAAACTTGTTTTAATTGATTTTGATTAATGTACAACAAATGACTAATGCAATTATTAATAAATAAATGACTCACCTGCATGAGTGCTCACACATCCCACCACATAGAACCACAATGAGAAAAAATGACCACAGTCCAGGACATATAAAGCTTTTAGCAGTGGCTGTGTGGATTCTGCTGAACAAAATATCTTTAGGTACAATTGAATGACGTGTCTTGACCCAGAGGGGGATTGAAAGGTCATGAGGTGGTTTCCATGTAAGAAGGAGCAATTACTTTGCAAACTGTGTGTCAAGGAAACCATACCGTCTTTTCTTCAGCTGTGAAATCATCATGATCAGTCATTATTTAACAGAGAATCTTTGGGGGAAATGGGAGTAGGCATAATGTGAATCTGCAACTGAAAAAACTTTGTTATATTTAGAAATAATAGCTATTTTAAAAATTGTGTGATCCAAGCAGTTGGCTGTGTGGAAGTTGAAATATTGCCCATCCAACAGCATCAATATCATTGTTACATACCTCTGATGTAATTTTCTATTTATGCTATACCAAGAAAGCTGCTGAGGAATTATAGATTGAATCACTAGCATGAAGCATTTAATCTAACAAATGATTTCTTCCAAATAACTATTGATCAGGGTAATTAAACCATATCAATCTCCTCTCAATACAGTTATCTGCAGTTACAGTATTACTGTGCATACATTTGCTAATAATTTATCCAGTAACTTAATGTGTAGCTGGATATTATAAACAATCTAAAACAGTGCATGGTAATGAACTCATTAGTATTTGTATTCTAAAGCACTGAATAGCTGAGTTTTCAACAGAAAATGTGCATTAAACTATTTCTCCTGTTTCTCATTTTGACAAGAACACTCTCAGCATGGGAATGATCCTGAACTGGAGAAAAGGAAAAATGTTAACGGCGCCTATCAAAAACTACCTCTGGAAAATACTCATTCACAGACAATACCTAAGATCCCACAAAGATAGACTTTATTTCTGCATCTCACAAAATATGTAGCCTCCTCTGCTTGCTCCCTGTTGGCCATTCTCTGGATTCTCTCTCCAGTGGTCCTCAGGTCACTGAAATGACTGTGATAAAATGTCATGATGAGAACAGAAAAATGTCACTCTTGTTAGTATTGAAACGTGACTTGAAATTGAATTCTTGTTTGCGCTACACACACACACACACACACACACATCCACACACACACACACACACACACACACACACACACACACACACACACACACACACACACACACACACACACACACACACTCACACACACACACAGATCTCACTGCCCTATCTCAATATTAAAAAAGAAATCCTTTTTTGACATGACTGTGCATGTACACACAGACACATTCTGACATATATCAAAATAGATACACTCATGCAAGCACACACATGCACTCACATATACCGAGCAGATTAATCTGAGGTAAAAACTTCCAGATTTTTGTCAGCTAAATCAACAGTGGTGACAGCAAAAGGGCACCGACACACACAAAAACACACAACACAGACTACACGCTCTACAGTTTGGTTGGGCCTGTGACAGAGTGCTTGTAATGAAGGGGAATTCATTAGGCAGTTGTGTCACATCACAAGAAGACAAGCAGGTTGGAGGGAGACATGTTGAAGGTGAAGATGATGTCTGGAGACTAGAGCCAGCTGGCAGAGCTATGACCGTATGAAACATGAGCAAAGAGTTGGAACGAGCTCTAATGCATAGCCAAAACATGCAGGGGTTTACTGAACATCGATACTTTTATGGCACCGAAAAAAATACCCGGATCCTAGTATCCTGAGTATCGAAAAATGAAAAATGCGTCTGAGTGCGTAAGCGCAAGCTTATCTGTCCTCTGCCCTCTGCATATTGACACACACATGCTCGCGCAGAGGTGCGGATGGAGTAAACTACATCGGCTCTGCAGTTTTGTTGAAGTCACAGTGAGTCACGGCAATGCCGATAAAGTGATTTCAAGTGTGGTTAGTTTTTCAAAACTTCACGCAGACAGCGTTTGCTGCGATATGATATTAATAGCGAGCCAAAAGCGGTCGCGTGCTGTTTTACACTTCCTCTGAGACAACCAGGCAGTACAGGAGTTTCTGTTCCCTGATGACTGACTGACAGGCTGAGGTTGTAAGGAATGGCAACTTTACTTCTACAGCACCTTTCAGCAACAAGGCAATTCAATTACATTCCTTTGCACTTAAGTTAGTTCTTCATTAGTTCAATGTTTGAAAACAGGGCAGTCACCAAGTTTATTGTTAAAGGTTTGTGTCATTATGCAGTTTGCTCTAAAAAGTCTTTGTTCTTTACATTCCTTTGCATTTTAGTTAGTTCAATATTAGCCTGTGCACAATGTCATTTGTTTATTTATTATTTATAATATGTTCATGTTGTGGCAAAAAGGTTTCTCTTTTTTTGTTAATTTTTAGTGCTGTCAGTTAAACGAGTTATTAACGGCGTTAACCCATTTTAATAGCGTAGATTTTTTTATTGCGAGATTAACGTTCTTTTTGGCCTAATAACTTTGTAGTTTTTTTCACATGCTGTTGCAACAACTAGTAACATTAGAAAAACTACAACACCACACCGGATCTTTACGTTTTGAGTGGATGGCGAGCGCGAGACACCAAAATGGATGCCAATAAGATTCTGAACGTAAAGTTTACTTTTAAAAAGTTGTCGAGGGGGACAGTAGTTTCTTGCATACACAGCCTGTATGACACGGAGAAAGCAGCCCAACTGGAACTGCTGCAAAGTGATGCAAATGCTGTTTCATTAACCGGTGATCACTGGAAATTATAAGTTACTGCACACTATATTGACTATGTATATCAGCATACGGTTTTAGGACTGTATTGTTTGTATCGTTTTTTTGACTGTTTTTGTCATTTGAGACATTTTCCACCCCCTTTTTGTCCAGGAGAATTGTTACATTCTTTATTAGAAAAACGTAAAGATAACAAATGTCCTGCTGTGGCAACTGGTTTTTGGACCATTTTGTTTGTACTGTATAAGCAAAGTGTTAGTGTTACATCTCAGTTAGGTTAGGTACTTGTAGGAATTGTTGACAGATTCACACATTTTTCTTTTGTTTACAGTAAATAAATAATAAAGAATTACAAATCTTAAAGTCAAGTTCATAAAGTAACTTTCTTTGCATTCATTTGATTCCCAATTAAGATACGCTGTTAAAAATGGCTTTCCATTGTTAATATGTACTTAAAAGCAGTTCTGAAATGCAAAATAATATAATTTTATTCATGTGATAAAACATGCGATTAATCGTTATTAACTATAGAAATTTGGCGATTAATCGCAATTAAAAAAAATTATCGTTTGACGGCCTATTCATTTTTAAAGTTGATACCAATCCCAAGTATCTGACTGGCGCACCCCTTTCGGAAAGCACAACCAGTTTTATTAATGTTACTCTGAGTGAGCAGTGTTACCAGAATTTTGATAACTGTTTTGATTCACAATTAAGGTGGAAAATAAAAGTTTTGTGTTTAATGTATTTTTGTTGATGTTTAAATGGATTTTAAAACATATGGTATAGAAAAAAGTATCATTAAGGAACCGGCATCGAAACTGAGGTATCGAAATTGGCACCGGATCGAAATAATTTTGAACGATGCCCAGCCCTACAGGGGTTACATGGCTGTATCTTGTAACATCAAGCACTGACATAAATATGCTTTCTCTTGCCACTATTTTATAGTTTGAAATTCACTTTTGACTTAAACCCCAACAGCAGCATGGCTCTGGTGATGACAATATTGGTCGGTCCACCACTTTGGGCTGGACTAAAATATCCCAGCAACTATTGCATTGAAAGTTTGTGCTAACATTTGTGACGATTTGTTTTTGTTTCAGAAAACTGTGTCGACAACTATTGGATGGATTGCCATGTAATTTGGTACAGATATTCATGCTAATTTGCAAATTTTAGGGGTCGTTAGTGACAAAGGGGAAACACCCTTTAAAAGTAGCAAGCCTCTTAGTTGACACCATGCTACAAAATGTGCATTTTTTGGCAGTCCAAATTGTGGCAATCAAAGCTGTTTTCAAGGATTTGCTTCTCAAAGATGTCTGTCACTGCTTTGCTGACACTGGTGCACTTTTCATTGAGTGTCATATGTGTTTTTTTCCAGACTAAATCACTATTTGTTCAGAGGCAGAGTAGGGAAAAACAAGTAATTTGCATATCTTCACCCCTCAAAACACACACTACTTCCTAGTGGCTTTTCTGAGCCGTGTAATGACAAACAGCAGAAGAAAGAGACACATATAATGAGGACTGTCTTATGACCTTTATCATTTAGAAGTGGCACTAGCATCTAGACATAAATGTTTCAAAAAATGTAGGAGGCATATATATATTTTTCCTTAGGGAGACATACCAACTACTGTTATGCAATTACTGTAAAACCAACAAAGTGATGCACATAAAAATAACTGATGACAGGCAAATGCTTGACTCCATGGAAACATCCCTCTGCAATATGAGTGCATTATATGCACATTTTCTAGGAGTGTGTCTGTTCTACCTCCCCCTCTCATTGCCCCTAGGGTGTGCATCCAAGAAATAGACATTTTGTTTCAATGATTAATAAAAGTGAAGCAAGTACCCCCCACCCCCTTCTGAGGATTTACTATATGGTTATGAAAGAAACAGCGTTGCTGATGCCAAATTTATGGGCTTAATGCATAGATTAAAAGCTCTCCAAGGCGAGGCAACTCACAGCATGCAATTAACAAAGAATAACAATCCCATATGGCGTGTAATTAGCAACGGGGATCAACCTCTTCCTCACTTATTATGGCGCCCCGACCTCAACAAGTACCAAGAAAGTCAATTTAAGACCGAAAAGGCGGCAGTAACACTGGCATTTGACAGTGTCATTTTTTTTAAAGCTGTCTGACCTCAAGAGGCCCTGACCAATGAAACAACTTGTGAAATAAAGAAAGAAAAGCCTGCCATTTCCCTGGCTTTTGATATATTTACGTCGAGAAGCATTTGTCCAATAAAGCAGTTTTAATTGTGCCTTCCCTTATTGTTTGCGCTCCAGTTAAATCCACTTTGGCTAATCCTAAAGAACCTTGGTCATATTTCCGCAGACAGAATGCTGCTGTTTCTATATGCTTGTTTTCACATTAACCTCTCATGCCCCAGTGCTCATGTCTACTGCTTGTGTTCACAACGCTTCTGCACATTTTGTGAGTAGATTCACATTATACTAAACAGTGATTGTACCTTGTTGAACTTCCACAGCCTGGCAAATGTAAAAGAGGAGTGATTCAGCATACAACCACACAGGACCAATCCTACACACAACGGCCATTAACCCTCAGCTTCTCCATATAGTATCATGTGAATGCTGCTCTCAGTAACATGACGATGATGATCATGACTGACAGCAGTGTCACAGTTGGTGCAACTCTTATCTTCTCTGCTAGACGTACCATAAAAAGATGAAAAAATTAGATGCCACCACCTAGCAACTCGGTGAAAAGGTCAAATTCAGTATAACTGCTGTATTTGTATTACTCCAGGTAATTCTGTTTGTGATGAGGAATTTGGGTTAAGCATTTATGTTTACGGCACCCTCAATATCTTTGTTTACATTGAAGGTTCAGCTAAACTTAACGCCTCCAGGAACTTGGTAAGGCACCCACACTGCACTGTGCAATCCTAATTTCTCCTCAATAGAGATTTGATTAAATGCGTGTAAATCATCAAAGTCTCCCAAACCTTCTTCACGTATGTGAATATCAATTCTGCTGCTCCTGTGTTTTTCCTTAACAGTGCAGATCATTTTTGTACTTTTTGCATGAAATGCCATTTTTTTGCCAACTTGGCTGTCTGCCACTGTTGGACAAAAATAACTTGATAAAGAAAGGAGTATAGACAAAGTTGAGAAGGAAAATAAGGAGGGTTTTCATAAAGTTGAGTGCTCCTCTCTTTACAAAAGATAATGGTGAAGCATCAAAAGTTTTACCAAAAATGTACTCACACACATCCAACACATGCACAGCCTCAAACACAATTAAAAAAGGCAATTTGTTGTTGACACTACGTACTGTATGTGTTGGCAAATGGACTGTATTTATATGGACTGTATTTATATGGACTGCATTTATATAGCGCTTTTCGGTAGCACTTCAAATTACGGCTCGGTAATAAGATGGTAATAGTGGGGTAACAATGTGATAATAAAGAGGTAACATATAGGTAATAACATAATTACCAAAGTAATAACTGGGTAATACATTGCAGTAATAACATGTAATACTGGGGTAATAAGGTGATAGGAAGGTAACAGATGTAATAACATGCAATTACCAATGTAATAATTAGGAAAGGGTTCAATAATAACCATATGTATATCTGGGTAATGGTAATATAGTTATATTAATATTATAATAACATGGCAATAATGGGGTAATATATGTTGATGTTTACACAGTATCATGAGCTACTATCAGCGCAATACCTTCCAAATTAGATAAAACTTCTTGGAATTGGTAATTACCATATTATAATGCTGACATTCATGTGCAGCAAAATGCAAAACTGCCTGTTGCTATTGTATTACATGGTAATATTAGAATAACAGAGGTGTAGAGATTACCTGGAAATGCTTCTGGTAGTTTCCAGGTAATCTCTGCAACATTGTTATTCTAATATTATTTTATTCTAATGTCTTTTCCTGCATGCACGTAACCCTGTGCAATCTGACCAGCAGCTAAACACCTTCCACCATCAAGCACTGGAGACTGGGATCGTCGCAACTCAGTTTGACTTAGTGTGAAACTGGGAAATGAAACACAATGACCAGTTAATTACATATTGATGAGTCACAAACATTATACAATGATAATTTTAAAAACAATATAACTACACGACACTGTAATGCAGTAGTATATACAGTAGCTAACATGTAAGCTGAAATAAAGGAAATACGTAATGTATTGTTATAGTGTACATAGTATAACATATATTGTTTATCTAAATAAACTAAAATATACTTACATGTGGCACAATCCAAGATAACATTGGCAAACTATCTTAATGAAGCATACTGTTAGTCTAATATGAGCTATCAATCATCATCAAAAATATACATATTGCACCTCAAACTTTCTGCCAGTAATTATCAAAGATATCAGAACAGAATATCAGCATCTGTTTCACATACCGAGAATGCTACCAAAGGCATGGAACGTCGAAGATTTGAAGCGGATTGTATGGAGAGATGATAACATGTCTACTCAAAGCGCTTTAACATAGTACAGGAACCATCCACACACATTCATAACACTGTGGCTGAGGCTGTTGTACAAGGTGCTACCTGCTCATCAAATAAACATTCACACACATTTACACTCCAATGGCAGCATCGGGAGCAACTCGGGGGTTCAGTGTCTTGCCCAAGGACACTTCGGCATGGAACTGCAAGGCCAGGGCTCGAATCACCAACCTTCCGATTGGTAGGCGACCGCTCTTACCACCTGAGCCACAGCCGCCCCAAATCTCCCATGGAGTGGCCTGACAGACGGATTAAGCCTAGCCTTATAGACAAATATGATTTCTTTTCTTGAATAGAGCAGTGTACAGCAGAACAGGTTTCAGTTCACGTCCATCAGACTGGCTTCTTAATTGAAAAGTGTGTGCCCCCCATTGCCCCGCACACACAGGCAGCAGCACTCACACAGCCACACTCTCACTGATATTCTATAGACACACAAGCGCACACAGACACACACAGCTGTATCAGTCATAATTAAACTGCCTCCCTGACAGGGCCTCTGAGATTAAAAAAGTCTGGAAATTCCGTCCTCACCTTCAGCAAAGGGCACTTTTCAGACATTGGAGACAGACAAAAGTCCTCTGTCAGATCCTTCCGGTTGCAGTCGGCTGGAGGATTAGGTGGCTAATGTTAATGGGGTAGAGGAATCCAGTAGAGCCTCCAGGAGCCTACATCCTCCCTGCTCTTTCCAAAGAAAACTTAACACCCATACAAAGATACATGAGAGGACAAGATTTGATGGCTATATGACTATGGGCCAGGCTGGTCCAGCGAGACTGACATTTGCAAACAAGCATTAGCACAGACCACGGCTGAGATCATCACAGGTTGACTGGATGTTCTTGAGGTGTACAGGTTGACTGGATGTTCTTGAGGTGTACAGGGTATGATTACACAGAAGCTGTTTGCTGCCTAAATGTGGCAAACATGGAAATCATCCAACAAAACAAGAGATCTGGTGTGATATTCTGGTGAGGTAGAAAGAAAGCAGTATAAGAGCTACGTCTGTTGGCAATGTGAGCTTTACTGTATTTTAACTGTTTGTAATGTGTAACAAAAAATAACCTTGGATCTGCCATAAATTATCTGAATTTTTTGGCATTCACCACAGTGCTGCTGTGTGTTTACCTAATGGTAAACACAGTAGAGACTAATGTAACCCTGGCTGATGAGGGACTAAACATTTTTTAACTGCTTTTCTACTGTATGACTTATCTAGACAGATATTCTGTTCTCAGCTGTCTAATATCATTTCACACCTAGAAAATTACTTGTTTTAGCCTACATGAACACCAGATGGAGGGGAATGTAATGACCCATATAAACTTAGTTAGTAAAAAGTAAGGAAATTTATGTTTGGTAGATTATTTCTCTGTGGTAACAATGCTTTTTGGCAATAAATCTTATACCGTTGGAAAGCCTGTTTAGTTCCCTTTCAAATGGTGCCCCGTTTGTAAATAACATGCATTTGTGGGATGAGCAGCAGCGCTGAGTATGTGGGTTGCGCCCATACAAAAATTGCCAAATCTTCTCTGCCAATGCCGAACAGCTTATTCTGCCATTGACTCGTTTGGTGTTTGGCGGATTGGATGATTGAAGTTTGAAGAAACAAGACATATTGGCAATTTAACAATTTATTCATTTCACAAACAGGAGCCTCAGTAGCATGTGGAAGAACCATACACAGCCACAACAGCCTGTCACCTCCTCCTCATGCTGGTCACCAGCCTGGTCACACACTGCTGTGGGATGGCATCCCATTCTTCAACCAGCATTTGTCGCAAGTCAGCCAACGTGGTTGTGTTGGTCACTCTGGCACGAATAGCACGCCCAAGCTGATCCCACAAGTGTTCAATGGGGTTGAGGTCAGGACTGCTGGCAGGCCATTCCATCCTCTCTACTCCCACATTTTAAAGGTAGTCTCTGATAAACCCCGCACTGTGGGGACGAGTGTTGTCATCTTGGAGGATAGAGTTTGGTCCCAGACTGTGGAGATATGGGATTGCCACTGCTTGCAGAATCAGGCACCTGATTGTCAGCACCTGGGGGTTCCAGAAGCTCAAAACAAGAGTCAAAACAACAGCAAAGAAAAGCTGTTTGGCATTGTCAGACGATTTGGCAAATTCTTCATGGGCGCAACCCACATACTCAGCGCTGCTGCTCATCCCACAAATGCATGTTCCTTTCAAATGGGGAACCATTTGAAAGGGAACTAAACAGGCTTTCAAGGGGATAAGATGCATTGCCAAATAACAGTGTTACCACAGAGAAATAATCTACCAAACACACATTTCCTTACTTTTTGTGCTAAGTTTAGTTAAGGCAGTAACAAAATTTATTGAAGAAAAATTTAGATAAAACTCCTTGTCCTGATGCAGTAACACTATTGCCTCAGCTCTGAACAACAAAAGAATGTTCAATCTGTACCCCTGCAACTGACAGCTGAGTCTACATCTCATTTAATCAATTTACAATGACTAAATCAATCACCCATGTATTACTCATTAGCACATAAGACACTTTAAACATTTTGTCAATTGTGCTAAACAAATGAAATTTACATTTCATTAATGATGGATGCTGCAATCTCAAATGTTTCAAAGCTATTTATACAGAGAAGAATTAGGATAAGCTTGATTTAATCAAATGGTATAGTGGGATCACCTGCGAATAGAACAATTTAATTGGAAGAACATTGTTTTTCAACCTTGCAAATGTGTAGCCTACTCCACGTAGCTCAGACTAATTGATCTTGATTGCTGATTTGATTAAGTCTCTTTCAGGAAGTCAGTGGGAAATGATTTTTACTCGTATGCTTGTCATGGATCTTCACAGAATGACATAACTAAAAATAATGGCCAAGACAGTGTTATACAGTCTTGTCTCATTTGTCCGCCTCATCCCTCCTCAGATAGTCTGACACTTTCTCTTTTTTTAAGACCGTGTAGAACTTTTTGGGATGAAATGCACTGCTAATAGAACAACAGCTCCATCACAGACCCCTTGGCTGTGACTCTGCCGGAGGACCAATGATCCCAAATGACAAGACACCAACCAAACTCTTGTGCTGAAACTTTTCTGCAATAAAAGAAATAGGAGTTCTAGGCAATCAATATAAAGTGCTTGTACTTGATTAGGACCTTGGAGTTCATGTAGACGAGAGGAGGTCTGTGTGAGGTCTGTGTGGAAGGTCAGAAACATAATTCACAGTCATTCCCAGTTCTCTGGGAGATGGCACCACTTACAGAGCTGAATATCCATTTAAATAGAAGCCCACAGGGGCCAACAGCTTCAGCGATGCACAGCAAAAGACATAGAGCAAGAAGAGGAGAGATGGAGAATGAGCACAAGTCCAGGGGCCTCATTTATGAACGTGGGGTGCACACAAAAATTTGTGGGCCCCAGGAAGAGTACCTGCTACATTGTTAGCATCTAATGGGGATCCAAATAAAGGAATAAAGATGGCACACGGCACTTTCTAAGCAAAAAAAAAAAAATGATAAAAAACTAACTTGACAGGGGGATTGTGCGCTCCTCCACGGACACTCTGACCCAGGCGTGTGCACAGAAACGGATGAAATGAAAAAACTGCGAAACAGATGGCAGTTTGATGAAACGCGAGAAACTGTGAAACTGAGAGCATTGTGTAAAATAAAACAAAATATTGCCTCTCATTAATAATATGATGAATTCACAAAGCCATTCTTGCAATTAATACACAAACACCTGTTTGATCGATCTGCGGTGAAAAACATACAAAATAAAACAAGATAGTGTTGTAAATTCAAATGAAGATATATTTGTAAAAAAACTCCAATACAGTATGTTCTGTAAATATATTTGCATGTTATGGCATTTTTTCTCAAATCGTATGGTAAACAGGACATGCCTTTCTATGCCTCCATCTGGCAGAGCACATGGTTTTAACATGGTTATCAAATACAGTATAGTACATAGTGTTTTTTTATACAGTTTATTTTTAAGGCTTTAGTTCATTTTTGTATGTTTGATTTTACTGTAAAGCATGTTTTAACCATTTTGAATGGTGCAATAGAAAATAAAGTTTTACTACGTTGCTCCATGCGCATAACTATTTGTGCATAACTTTTTTGCATCACCTTTAATATTGCACCATTTATTTTAAATTTCAGCCACAGTCCGACCTTCTGAGGCTGTGGCAAATGTTGCCACTCTACAGCTTTTTTGGCATTAGTAATGCCTAAACTGTTAGCCTGGTCCTACCAGACTCGGGTACGTTTCATTTGTACAGAGAGTCTGGCCACTGTCCATTGTCAAGTGTTAACGTCCTTGAAGGTGGGTACTCTGTTGAAGTTTAAAACTATTGGATCTGCCCAGAGCAACTCTGGTAGCCTGGCTCCGCCCTCCTATGTACTGTCTGGTAGGACCAGGATAACAAGAGGGGAGACAACAACAACTATTGGCTTAGCATCGCTAGCGTTAGCCTTAGCCAACTCGTTCACCACTAACGGAGCGAGCTGGAAAATCAAACTGTTCCCGAACCCCGTGCGGAGGAGGGCCACAACATTATGGCCACCAACAAAACTCAGCAAAGATTGTTCTTGCTCGGGCTTTAACTTCTGGATATTCGGCAGCGTTGCCACAACGGACCGCATCATTCTCCGCTGCCATTATGGAACTATAACTCAAACTAGCGCACGTCACGACCTCAACATCATCGTTCTCAGCCACTCCCTGTGTTTGCTGTTTGGACCGCCAAATATTTGGTTGGAAAAAACTGTACATTTCTCTCTCCTTCTCTGTCTTTGCCATGATGTTGATATGGATGAATATTAATTTGGGGCGTTTCAATGACTACTCATAGGCAGCTATGAGCCTGACATAAAGCTGACAAAGCTGCGCCACATTTAAAGTTGATTGTGATTTATAAATGGGAAACCGGCGTAGGATTTATGAATCCAAATATTTTTGCGTGCAGGCACTTCCTGTGTTTCGTCTGTGCACCACCTTTTGACGTGAATCTTATGCACAGTTTTATAAACGAGACCTAAGGTGTATATTGGGTTGGGTTTCAAGCTGAGTTGGTACAATCTGGCAAAAAAGAATATGCATTAAGGGGTCATCACAGTACATCACAGCAAGTATTACATGAAAACTTTGCCACTGATATTTAACAAAGATGAGTGACTGAGTTTCCCACTGGCTGGCTTCACTTGGGATGCTGCAGGGTTTGCATTGTGAGAACTGTCTGTCAAACTTCCAAAACCCCTATTTGAGTTTCTCCAAAGTTGCAACAGAGTGACAAAATGCTATATTAATTGGAGTTAAAAGGAAAGTCGCTGCCCTCGAGCTAAATAAGAATGAAAATCTAGAAGAGGAATCAGGGAAGAGCCATTCACATCCACCCGTGAGTGACAAGTGACATAGCTTTCAGATTGAGAAAATTAATTAGTACATCATGTGGAGTAAGTTTTTTCTGCCATGTAGAGTCGTGTCTTCTACTTGTTTTTGATGGTTCCCAACGATGATAGGATATCAATGTTGTTATGGATGTTAATATATCAAGATGCAGAACCGCACAGCAGCTTATTCACCAACGGTGAATTGGATTGAAATTAGTTTGGCAATTGAAATTACTTGCATGGTGTCTGTTATACTTATTTAATTAGTTCATTTTTTCATTGCTGCAGACCTCCACTGTGGAGTCGCTTCCGTTGCAGGCTCCACTGTCAGAACACCCCCACGGTATACGTGCAGTTTAGTGTCCCAAATTCCCCATACAATGTCCTTAATTAATTATAAACCTGCTAAACCACCTGTGCTACCCTAACCCTACCCCTAATCTTAACCCTAACCTTAACCTGTCTCAAATAAGACCCTCATCATTTGGGACACTCAGTTTTTGGAAAATAATTTGTGACACTAAACTGCACGTAAGCCCACCTCCACTATCAAGCGGGTCAGGACAGGAAATAAAGTTTTTTTTTTTAACCACCCCGCCCCCTAAAGTTGTAATTGTTAACTTGCAGCACGACGAGCGCAACTTGATGCCACTTTGCAAAGATGGGTGACTGATTTTCTTTATTCCATGTTTGAATGTTTAAATACATGAATATTGCATTTTTTTGTCGTTACAATTGCTACCACTGTCAATATATAAATATAAATAACCCAAATTACTGAATGTTACACATGTGGGCTACTTTTTCGTATTAAATGTACTTTCGCCATTTATGGCTAGTTTTTGAACTTGCACATAAACACCTCCTCAATTTATAATTTCCAGTGGATAATTCGGGGACTTGTCTAGCCCTAAAAAGCAGGTGAGAATAAATGTTACGTCTGCCTTTTTTCATTTACCTCTGACAACAAAGCACTTGAACATAACATATTTGTAATTCCAACTCTACAAGTGGGAAGTAAGATCTTCCAACTAGCATGTGAAGGGAGCATAACATAGTCGTTCGCACTTTACAATGTTTATTACTTAGGCTGTTTAAATATAAATCAACGACCAAACTACTTTCACCAGAAGAGTTTACACAATTTTATTTTGTATTTTCTGCCTGCATTGTCTTGTCTTGACAGTGGAGCCTGCATCGGTATAGACTCCACAGTGGAGGTCTGCAGATAGACACTCTTGCTTTAGTTTGAAGTGGTTTTCAGTAGCTTTCGTCGATAAGCAATGAGGAGCGATAACAAAAAGTAATTGTTACAAAACATTTTTGGTAATGGAAATCTCCCTAAAAGTGATGGTGGAGATATAAATATTATGTGGAGTGACTTTTCTCTAAATCACACCTCATTAACTTTAAATATCTTCGCTGCAGTGTAAATCCAACCAATATATACAATTCATCATCATTGCAGAGTAAATCAAAACACATATATACAATTCAAACTGTAAAGTTAGTTTGTACATCTATTGCTAATTTTCTTTTGTCTTGCAACAAATCTGTTTCTCCCCAGGACCTTAATCCGTATCAGCATTCACTCTGTAAACATGTATCTTGAATCTTCTGCATTACTCAGTATGTAACTCACTGTTGAAGCTAAGTAATGCTCAGTGTGACTCTAGTCTTACTTAACCTGAAGATAAAACCCTCAGGTGACTTTGCTCTTAATCACCTCATGCAAATCATGTCATTAATGCTTTTTGCTTCAGATTACATCAAAGGCTCAGTCGTTTTAAGTGAAGTGTAATTGGCACAGAGAGTACAAGCACAAGTGTAACTGTGTTGCGTGTCCTATCATCATTTATCAAACACTCCTGTAGTCATACGTATTCATGCTGTCAGATGACGTTCTTGCATTGTAAATACTCAATGATGCTCCGAGAAAATGGAAAATGAATGTCAAAGTAAATTAGTGTACAAACCGCCCCACCCCCCCTATCAAGCCATTTGCACATATATATATCCTCTATGTATCATAAGCACTTCATGCATTATAAACTTGTGGAAGAACTTCAGCAGATATACTTTACTGCAGAGTATACAGTATGCTACTGCAGAGCTTCTGCTCTAATGAATAGTCCATGCTTTGTCTACTCAAGCTATTTTACTTCATAAAAATAATTGTTATTTTGAGTGCTAGTCTTTCCTTTGATATCTGCCTACAAGAGATGGGGAGCTAAAAGTACAACAGCATGCATTTTGCTTCCATGTTGAACATAATGACATGACTGCTCGAGGAAAGTCAATAAGACATGAGTCTGGGCATTTATTTTGCAACACAAGTCTATTTAAGGAGTCCTTGTGCTGTCGGTTTGATGTGCGCAAGTATTTCCTGACTGATATACGTAAAAACCAAGCACATAGGACCTTGGTCCAGTTAATATTTACTTAAAGATGAAATCTCGATTTTGCATTTCAGTCTGAATGTAGTCCTTTTGGCTAACATTCCCACAATTTCCAGACTGATTGTTTGTTTGAATTGCATGAACCTTTCAACAACAAAAAAGTATTAAAAGAAGAATTTCCCGCTGCCTCTATCTGATCCATCCTTCATTAAATATATGTGTTTCCTGACATTGCTTTTGATTATTTACAATGTCGTCATCGATGAAGCTTTATCCTTTTGGCAGCGAATCTTGGTGTTTTATTTTGAGAAACATCACTATTCAGTTAAACCTTAGTTGGCAGCTAAGTATGGTCTTTATCCTTCTACATAAGTACTCAGACCATATGTACTGTACATACAAAAGCACATATTGATCAACTAATTTGTACTTCATGCCGTCGTTGTTGATTATTAATATTGTCATGAGTGGAGTAGTCTATATCCACGATGCTCCACTTCCGGGATTGCTACATTGGATTTCACTCTTTTCGACCAGATGTCCGGTATCTTCCACTTTCTTTGTGTTGGATTTCTAAACTCAGGTGGATTTCTGAGGACTATGGTTAACTACTCCTCAGATCTCTGCAGGGTAAATCCAGACCGCTAGCTATACTATCTGCCCAATCTGAGTTTTCTGTTGCGCGACTAAAACAACTTTTGAACATGCACGTTCCACCAAAACAAGTTCCTTTCCGAGGCTATTTTGCAGCGGCACTGTGGCTCTGCGCGGTGCTTAGCGCTGCCCATGACAATTGTGATTGGTTTAAAGAAATGCCAAAAAACCAGAGCACGTTTTTTTCCCATCCCAGAATGCTGTGTGGACTAGCCAGACCATCCTCCTTAGCACCGTGGAGGAAGGTCGGGCAAAGCGAGACTATGAGTGGAGAAACAGTGTGTGAAATGCTCAACATTACTCTTTCCACATTCCGTGTGGATCTAACTGGCCTTGTCCACCTCCCACTGAGGCAACAGCTGTGTGGACTCTGCAAACTCAACCGCCTCTCCCCCGGCTAAACCTTTGCCATGTGACTTGGCCTTAAAGCCAGCTGACCATGTACAGGTCATGCTGCACTTTGAATCATTACTCTTATTTCATGACTGTACAGTGGACTTAACGCAAGCTTTCACCACCAACAGGTTAATCGCTGGCCGAAAAGCTGACTCACCCATATTTTCACATATAGTAATTCATAGTGCACATTTTGTACATCTGCTTTGTCTAAGGTTTTGCATAAATAAAGCTGTGCTCATCAATTTGGGATACACATAATAATAAGATTTAGACGACTAAAGAACTCGGAAAGTGTGCTTTGCAGACAACCTAAACTATCATTTATCTTCAGTGCTTATTTCACTCCTGCAGCTGTCTTTTTGAATTTTACTTCCACAATGCACTTGAAGCTGTACTTCAGATGGTGACAGAAGAGCTGATGCAGAGGTTGTGCAATACAGCATGGGGGAGAGGAGGGGAGGGCTGTGTGGGGGGTCATGACAGTCAGTTCATGCTCACAATGCACATGTGCTTCATTCCTCAGGGAGGTGTGACAGAGAGGCTGACTCCCTTGCTCCCCTGGCCTGCTTTAACCCTCAGGCCAAAGTGTGATACTAGCAGTATCAGATGGGAGTGCATGTCAAGTGTGCAACGGAATACCCCAGGTGCCATCAAGGATGAAAGTGCCCTCAAGCATAACTAGTAAGTCTGTGAGGTGCATGTGAGGAAGCCTCTTCTATTGATATTGCCACTTGGACTGTGTTGTTATTTAAAGCTTTAGTGCGTAACTTTTTGATATCAATGAACGTCCGTGACATTCAAGCCATTGCCAAATGAGTTGATACAAAGTTAATTAAGACCATCAGCTATCAGCTCCACAAAACTCTGTCTGTATTTTTATATATGGCTATGTTCAGAAACTGGTGTCATCCGGCGACATTCATGCGCAGAAAATCGAGTGAAGATAATTACCTCTTTGGAGAGTCCATCATGGTTTTTTTTTTTTATTATTTGGCTATAAGCAAATGTGTGGAGGATGGTGGGGGTGGTGTGCTATCACGGAAGGCTTGTGTCATGTGGATGCGCCAACAGTTTTGTTGTCATTACTTAGAATTCCTCATGGGGGAGACATAAACTAAGCACTATAGCTTTAATGCAACGTCCGTAATAAATCTTAACCCATTCAGACATACAATAATGTAATGTAACCTATTATTAGAACCCTTTAACTAAAATGTGGATTGCACGTGACGTGATCTCTGCGAGAGTAGATCTGCGAACAGAAGCTTTTTCCTTGGGGATTAATGGCGGTTATATTTTGCATAAATATTTTTGGAGTCAAAACTTAATGAAGTTTAAATCAGTCTTATAAGTTGGTAGTTTGTTGGATTTTCACTTCTCACTTTTTGTCCTTTTTTACAGCACGCCGGGAGTTGTAAGTTTGAAGCCAATTTTGACTTTCCACATCCAACCATAAATTATCACAGCAATAACACGGTCTTTTACACAATTTTGTGAAAGAATGGTCAAGTTTACAGTTCGGCTGCAACTCACTGGTCAAGGCACATGCAAATTCTGAATGGGTTTGAACTCATTTATGAAAATGTTAAACCATACTGCATAAACTCATGAATTACTGGTTGTGTTCTGAATGATTCCTGCTTTCTCTAAGTTGAGACATGGTGAATAGATATAACATCTGTCCAATACATTGACATGTTTAGTCTTTGCAGCTGTGCACTTTTTTTCTCCATCCAATTCCAACCTGGCAAATGGGATCACAGTCTCTGTAGAGGGCTTGTTTGCCAAATGGCTGTTTACAATGTCATATTTCACAGCTGCTTTGCATGATAATCATGGTCAAATTTTTCCAGAAGAGGATCAGAGGAGTGACAGATTTATGTTGCAGATGAAATATGTGGAATGTTCTTTTTAAATTTCTTAAAAAAGAAGCAAGTATTTTATCTAAAGATACAAGATACAGGATTTATTATGTGTGGAATAGGCATCTAATGCTAGGATGTTTTGATACAAGATTTATTCAACACTGATTTACTAGTTTTTGTAGATTATACTGACTTGCTGAAGTAGGACAACCGCCCAAAGTTTTCAGAAACAAGCATGGCTCAAACCATAAATCATTTCATTATACATACAAACATACATATATATGTATATGTACATTCAAAAACATTTAATAAAATTAAAGATTTGCCAACTGCAAACAAGGCGGGACATTTGCCAACTGCAGGTTTCTTAAAATTAGCAAATTCATAGTCTTGTTGTTTATTTAAACAATATAATGTGCCACCATACAAATTCAAAATGTTATTTTTAACATTCATTCATAGAACAAATCAGACACACACCAGGATCTGATTATACAAAGCTGCATTTGATCAAAGAAAACATTGCGTTCTTAAGTGCACTTTTCTTTTCTTTTTTTTTAGATTATTTTTTGGGGATTTTTTCCCTTTATTATATAGTGACAGTGGATAGACAAGAAAGGGGGAGAGAGAGATGGGGGCTAACACGCAGCAAAGGGCAGCAGGTCGGATTCAAACCTGCGCCGCTACAGGACTCAGCCAACATGGGGCGAATGCTTTTACTGGGTGAGCTAGAAGCCACCCCTTTAAATGCACTTTTCTAAAGTATTTTGTTTTAATTTGATCTCACACATAGACAAACAGTAAATGGCCATGTGTCATTTTGTTTTCATAGACTTTCTATCAGTTTGTCTAGGTTGATATTGCACCACATAATAAAATTATGCTTGAAGCCAAAATGTCCTTTACTCCGTAAGTTCTCCAGCTTCTTTTGGGGGAACTCCAGTTCTCCATTACCAGAGGGAGGTACATACTGTTCATCATGTCCTGGGTCCAGGGTCTCCCACTCAGCTGTGACTGGTACAGTATAGTTACAAAGGGTGGTATCTCTGCCATTTGTGGCAAGTCCTCTGTTTAACATGATCAGACCGTGAACCCTAATGTGCACTGGAATAGTTTGCAGCTACAGTAAGTGTGATTCTATAGGGGATGAGGATTAGCACCTCCCTCTGATGGTTCTCTAATGGAGAAAGTTGGCCCGTCCCATGCTGCTGCTTTGTGAGTCAATGAGTTTGAATTTAATTTCCCGAGATGTCGTAAGGGGGCACCGAATCTGTGAGGGTGTTGATTAAAACCCAATTTGAATCCACAAAAAACTGGGCCAAAGCCGTAGTAGGTGATTTTGATGGAAAAATACATGATTCAAGTCAATTTGATGTCATTTTCTATTTGGTTTAGTTAATTGGGCTGTAGGAATTCAAGGAACAGTCAAACATTTTGAGAAATACACTTGTTGGCCTTCAAACCACTTGTCAGGTGTTAAGACTGATGGATTTCATCTCTGTGTGTGCAGTACATCAATTCAAATATCCATTACCGGTCATGAATAAACACTAGAACCAAAGATTTACTTTTCAGATTTACCATCTCCAAACCTAGACCCCAACCAAATCTCCACCAACAACAAGATTCATGCATCTTAAATAACTTATAACAAGAATTTTAAACACCTTGGGTACATTTCTGAGAAACGTCACTGCTGCCCCAAGAGCACACTTGTGAGAACCTGCTGTGACATTACAAAAAACATTGTGTGTTCCTTTCCTTCAGAAGCACGTACTCTGACACTTTAATTGTTCGAGCTCAACTTTATCTTGGTTACATCTTTTGTAAAGTAGTAGTACCTTCATGCTCAGAAACTGTGCTTTACTGAACCATTGTAGAATTATTAATAGTCCATTCAGGCACTGTCAAATGCATGACCACGACAGCCTTCATGGGGAAATTGTACGCTGTGTTCTGACAGCAGGCAATTTTAATTTGACTTCAAATCGGATCTTTAAGGCTGGTCATCTATAGAAGTATAATGACGACAAAAGATTTTTGAGAGAGCAAAAAAAAAATCTGAGTCCCACTCATTCTGCAAGTCAATATTTAAGAGTGCACATGCACATATTTGTAGGACCAGGATCATATTTGATCATGCAATCCAGATCTAAACCCACTTCTGAGTCTGCGCTTTTAATTCCCTTAATTCTATTTTGGCAGCTTCTGAGTAAGATGTCGCTTGCCAACCATTTTTGACTAGCGGGCTGCAACAAGACACATCCACATTTGATTGTCAGGGTCATGTCTTTGTCAAAGTTAAAGTGCGCACCACTTTTGAATAGTTTGCTCCACTTTAAAGAGACATGTTTTCCAATTATTATGCTGATATGCCACATCCTTTAGCCTACATTTTCAATTATTGTGGGCGTGGGGATCTGCACTGTAGATTGAAGTTCACCATAGGGAAATCATTTTTGTTTATCACAGTAATTTTAAAAATGTAAATGGTAGTTAGATGAGGTTCTGATTTTTATCTGTGACACTCACTTTTTTTCAATATTGTGCTGTATGTGGGCTTTTTTAGATTTGTTTATGAACTATTGCATTCAGCCATGTTAGCAAGGTCTCGTTGGCAGAGATGGAGACTCGGACTCAAGTTGCACTTAAGTCATGTGCAATTATTGCTTTTTAAATCTAAATTCATTCATGTATTTTCTATTTTACGTTATTGGCACATATATGTTAGGGAAATGTATGACGAGCTGCATGCCCCCTGCCCTTTGCCATAATGTGCAACGTAACGCATGCGCATGCCTATGTGCGCACACTCGATGGCGACACCAAGTCCTCCCGGAGTTGTGCCTTTTGTCATTAGTTTTGCTTTCAATAACTTCATAAACAGTGGCAGTAAGCGAACAGCAACATGCAAGGTGTGTGGTACCAAGATAAATGATGCCGAATAAACAACGTCAAACTTCATCAGGCATCTCAAAACTCAGTCACTTGCTAATGTGAAAGAGACGTTAAATTTAGCATATATCATCACAGGTAACAAGCTAACCATCGCAAAGTTTTGTGCTAATGCTGGCAACAGGCAAATTGTTGTTTATAGTTGTATCCATATGATGTGACAACACATTCTCACTCTCATCTTGTAAAATACGGACTCTTGGTCAGGTGCCGTTGTTGTTATTGACGCTACAAGTCTCCTTTAGCGTCACATAACGTGCTTTTAGCGTCATATAACGCGCTTCAACTAAACACGCTTGGTTGGGACTATTCACGCAGTTAGGTTAAGGAAAAGCTCGTGGGTGGGCTGACGTTTCCGTGACTCGCGGGAACGGGACGGTTGAGTTTAGGGAAAGATCGTGGGTGGGCTTACGTTTCCGTGACTCGCGGGAATAATGGGACGGTTGGGTTTAGGAAAAGGTTGTGGATGGGCTTACACTTCCGTGACATGCAGGAATAACGGCCCGGTTAAAGAAGAAAGCGGCTTCCGTGACGCGGGAAAAACAGCCCAGTTAAAGAAGAAAGCGGCTTCCGTGACACGCACCATTCCCCCATACATACTACTTGCTAAACCCCCTGTAGTTGCTGCTCTCCCCGGCACGTTATACAAACACGATGAAGGGCGTTTTTTCCGTCGCTTCAGACGCTGACAGCCACTGACAGCCACTGTCCAAACGTCCGTATTTTACGAGTTCGGAGTGAGAACGGGTTGGATGTGACAGACTTAGGTTAATATTTCACCAGGTTGTTGTTAAATAGCAATACGGAAAGTATCAGTTCTCACATGTTTGCACCATGGTTGGTGTATTAACTTTCGATACAGATGTTTCCCTCAAACTTTGAACACTGAAAAATGTAATGCATGATGAGTTTGGGCTTTACAGCCAGTTAGTAACACAGACAAACATGTATTCTTTTGGTGCAGATACCAACATGTTGAAAAATACAGTTATAAAATTGAAACAGAGTTCTTAATTTGTGTTTCTTCAGATTGCATTGCAGTAGACCCCATAAAGTGATCCTACAACTGATTTTGATACTGTACTGTATGGATGGTAGCTACAGGACATGCTTTGAATTCATAATTTTACATATATATATTTAACAATACAGTGTTAGCAACAGATCAGATGGCCAGAGACTTGAGACTTGACTTGAACTTGCCCCTCAAAGACTTGAGACTTGACTTGGACTTGAGCTCAAAGACTTGGACTTCAAAAAAATGACTTGTGAACATCTCTGCTCGCTTGTAAGAGATCTTGCATCTCATGAGACTCCCTGATGTTGGGTATCGGTAGGGTACAGATTCAATTATTGTCAAATTATCGAAGATGTTTTATCAATATTAATAAAGTTATGAATATGTGTATTCATAACTCCACCAAAATGACAAACAATCAAAACGGGGCACCACCCTGGAACTCAGGGACCAATAGTTGAGCTGTGAAATAGTCTCATTGTTGGTGTTCCCTTTAAAAGACAGATCTTAATTAACTTGGTTAATCTATGTGGTATTCTTTAAAGGACCGACAGAAAGGAAGGATGAATTCGAGCACTACCTGTGTTCAACCAGCAATTATTACAACAAAATGTTAAATGATCCTTCGATCATTTAAAATCAATATACCCTTTTTTAAACTACACCAAAAAGGAAGAACAAACATATGTGGTGAGACACTCTCTGTGTGTGTGTGTTTGTGTGTGTGTGTGTGTGTGTGTGTGTGTGTGTGTGTGTGTGTGTGCGAGAGAGAGAGTGCGAGGAGGAGGGGGGTGACGAAAACCGGGGGTTGCTCGGCTCCGCCCCAGATTAGCCATTAGCTCGCTCGAGCTAGGATATGTGTTAGCTGCACAAAAGCTATTTAGTGGGCTGCATTGCAGACTCCACGTGGCTAGGCTAGCCAGTTAGCTCTCAAACTAATGTATTGCTGACAAAGAGGGACACACTAGCTACTACTATGGGTTAGCTGTTTAGCTATTCACGCACGTGCGTGCGTTCGTATGTGTGTGTGTGTATGTGTGTGTTAGCACGAGGAGAAAGAGAGAAATGGAGGGAAAACACACTTGAAGGAAAGAAAACACTTGAAGATCTTGATCTCTGTGTGTTGAAAATAATCGCTCTCTTCGTTTACTCGAGATTCTAACTTAACTCAATGTTACAGCAGAATCTGAGGTTTTGTTTAACGAGAGAGGGTTATTTTTCCCCACTCCTTTCTGCAAGCGCACAGCTGACGTGGTAACGATAATCACACCCTCAACCGTCCCACAGGTCGATGATATACAGTGTTTTGGCTATATCACCGCCGTAGTTGACTGACGGAATTAATTACTTGTACAGTAATTAAACTTCCCACAGCGGGGAGTAAAAGCTACAGTTCATACAGTTTCAACACAACTTCAACAATATTGGGATCAGAGATACATTCACAGGCAAACGGATTAATAATCAAAGCGTGCAGCAATAGCACCGTATTAAATCAGATCACATTAATGGCAACACAAATAGCAACAATAGCAAATTACTCATTAATAATACACCATGTTCTAATCTGCCCAGAACACTATAAAGCCTCATACTTTGGATGTTTAGTTCACTTACTTTGTTCGGCGGATCCTTCTGCGATGAACAGAAAGCGAGTTAAAACACGGGCTCGTGATTTAACGAAACAGAAAAGCTCCCTCCGGCAGTTGGATTCTGAGATCTGTCAGAGTCGACTTGGAAAAACAGGGGTAATTTACCCTCTGCAGATTTGGTGAGAGAGACGATCTTCTTTACCGGGACCCCCTTTTTGTAGTATCACCCAGATACTACGCAGCTCACCTCGACTTGTGAGATGATGCTGTTGACTTTTCGGCAGCGCTACCGACGTGTCTCCTGTTCAGTAACGAATCACCGAGGGAAAGACGTTGTTGGGCGATTTTTCTGACCCAACAAAAATCGCAACATGACAGCAACACGAGTTTGGAGTTGCTTTCTTTGAGAATGCAACCTATAGCTAACTGCGCCACCTGATCGCGGTTACGTGTCAGTTAAACTTCTCATCTCCAATCCTATCTGTATTTGTGAGAAGTGGCGCTGTTCTGAGTTGAAAGATTATTATCGAGTTAATAGGCATGTGTGTTCATGTCGGCCGCTGTCCATTTCCTAAGGTTCTAAAATTCAAACATTTTTTGACTGCTTTTTTTTTTTTTAAAAGGCGTGCACCCGTGAGCACCCATAGAGGAAAACCTAAATCGGAAGAGAATTTAGTAATGAAATAGCAGATGAACAATGTATAAAATGTCCAGTTGTAGTTCCAATGAGACAACCTGTAGGGGAACTAAAGTGGGAAAAGTTCTCTAGTGTTTTAAGTTTGAATTTCTGATAGGGCGCGCCAGCTGTCAGTATGGGTTATTACCCAGTGTGCTTTGTTGAATGGTCTCAATGTTTTATTGTTTTATTTCATGTGAATACTAGTTTACTAGAGGAGCAACTTAGTATTTGAAGTAATGCAGTAATGCGTAAGTGTGCGTAAGTGTGCATTTAGTTTCCATGCTTATTGTGTTTCCACAACAATGTTAGTGAGTAAATCTACTGAAATGGCCACCATAATAGTGGAGTGTGATGTATAAGATGAGAAAGCAGAGGTTAACTTGTGTATGTCATGGTTGTTAAAAATAAAAAAATAAATAAAAAAAAAAAGTGGTTGGCTGTACATTTTTGCCAAGCACAAACCATTATAGTAGGCATCGAATTGTTGGGGAGGGGCATGCCTTTTTTCCTAATCATTTTGGAGGGTCATAAAAAAAATTGTCAACTCTATTTTGACTAAAGATCCCAAAACTCCTCTGGTAGCCCCTTTTAATAAAAAACGAAACAGTCCCTAATATACCATCTTTAACAACAAAGGCTCTTGGGTACCTCTTAGTACACATTGTCTTCAAAAAGTATTTAATTACAGTACTCCCTTGATCTGTTTGTGCCTTAGTCAGGAAATTCATAGGTGTGGTAATTCAGAGGGACTTGCGTTCTGTTACCAAGGTCGCTTTCTATCATGTCACAACCTATAAATGCACTGTAAGTTTTCCGTTTTAGCATCGTTTGGCAAGAGGGCCCAGTTAATTGACCATATATAAGACACTGGCAGTTTGCCAGTTCAGGGCTGTAGATTTCTGTAAGTCCTTAACTTCATTCAAGTAGCAACAAAAACCTAAAGATTCCTGTGCAATTGCCTGAAAATAGTATGTATGGCAATTCTATACAGACGCCTAAGCAACGTTATCAGTGGAGTTACACATTACTTGGAGACACCTGCCATCACAAGAGAAAATACATATGCTAATTACTGTATCTTCGCTTTGAGGGTATTTCTGTGTTGCTTAGTGTGTCTGTAGTTCAAGCTAGGGGTTTAACAACAAAATCTGCCAATTATTTTGGCAGCATATGTGAGCGTTTTCTGGTTTTGTAATTTTCTGGGTCTCTGCTGTTTTCCAGCAGTGCTGTTTCCTGTGCTAAACTGAATCAAAGACTTGTAATCTTTTTGGAATGGTCATTTTCATTCTGGGTTGGAATGATCCCAACGGTGGAAGTCTCCTGCTCTCTGAGTTAGGGGTGGAGCATTGACTATTTTTAAGAAAATAACATAGCCTCAGTAACGATCAGCACCAAAAGTGAAGATGTCGGGTTGTCATTCAGCTGATTAAAGCCTTAATTCAAGTTGTGCTTTCTAGTATGAACCTACTTGGAGGTTAAAAAATGTCACACACATTGTGTGCATTGTAATGTGTACTGGGTTTTTTCGAAGCAGACTTTCTTTCAATAGATTTAAAGATGTGCTTGGAATCCAGTTGGCATGTTCAGATTGCATTTTCAGTCGTGCAAGTTGAATAATATTTCAATCATGTTTAAATCTTGTCCAATTTTTTACTTTTCAGACTTCGGAAAAAAATAATTGGCTGGAATTGGATATGCTAAAAAAAAAAAGAGTGCATCTGATGATTTTGTATCTGAACATTGCACACGACAGTCCTGGTCATTTTTATTTTTTTCAAATGATTGAATCAGGTTAGATCAGGGTCAATGTGATTGGCAGTGTTCTGAGTTTTTGCTCAACTCTCCGTGAGCAGCAGTGACACATAGGCAGACAGGAGCTACCTCAGTATTATTCAGAAAGACTTGGTTTAATCAGTTTCTGCATAATCTTGGGCTGTTAGCAAGCTGAAATACAGCTTCTTGTACTCTACATAATTTAAAAAAGATTGAGTTTGACATATTTAAAATTCTACACTTCTCATTTGTAATTTCCTTTAGACTGTTGTTTGCTGAATTCAAATATGTATATGTTCCAGAGGCTTAGCGTTGTTGGGTTTCCAGTTTGACTTTTATGAATGGTTCAGACATTTAAATGTGGCCTCAGGCTCTTCCCTTGAGGATCAGCGGTAATGGTCTTTCAAGTTTCCTACTTTGTGTAAAATGTTCCTTATCTGAAGGAGTGATGTGCTGGGGGGTGGGGGAAAGAAAACCATGGACATTACTGCTTGGACAGCAAATGTCTGGCTAATCCCCTGAACCTGAAGGCTACCAGTGCATCATTACTCTTTCATGTGTCGGGCAAGCGGCTGGGTTGTCATCACTGGCAGAGAAAGTGTCAAAGTGGATGTTTACATCAATAATTAAAACTGAGGGCTCAAAGAGTCATAACAGCTGAGGTTCGGGTTGATGTTACCCTTTAATATTTCCTACAGTTCGTCCCTGAGCCGTCCATTATTGACATATTTTCCAACATGCTGGATTGTTTATGGGCTGCAGCTTGTAAGACCAAACTGGAAAGCATAGCAGAGTTATTCTATCTGCTTTCCATCTGTGTTTTCAGTTTTTTCAGTATGAAAAGTAAATGCACCGACACAAGTGAATGCAAGTGAATCTAGGTGGACACAAACCGTTTTAGAGAAAATAGCAGGAGTTGAAAATGTTTAAACTTGTGAAACTTGATTAATTAATCGCATACATAATGTTTGCCCGGTGCCTTAACCAATACTTTTAAAGTTAAAAATAGGGGGGAAAAAAAGAAGGGTATGCTACTAAACAACAGTCTGCAACATTAAAAGAACGGCTTGTTAATTGCCAAGACCATATGGTCAAAATTAAATGATTTAATAATAATGTAATAACTATAACAATAACTTATTTCACTAGTAAATTGCTGTTGAATGAGAAAAACAACCACCAGATTGGAAAAGGGCCTTTAACAACAACTTGGAATGCACCACGAGGCTGTAGGTTACCAGTTTCATTGAACACACCGTCTGTGTTTTTCTGACAACGCCAGCTGCACATTGATACATCCCGGTGTTGAATCCATTCTACAGTAAAATACAGTCACACTTTACACCGTTTAGCGTTAGCTGTTAGCATTGTAACCGTGTTTAATCCAGCTACTAGCTAGCAGTAGGCTAACGTTAGCTGCTGTTGAGTGTAGTGTTAACTAGCTAGCGATAGGCTAACGTTAGCTGCTGTTGAGTGTAGTGTTAACTAGCGTCACTTGCAGCGATGTTTCTTTTGCCTGTAACGTCTGTTTCAGAGCATCCGAGAGAAGCACAGGCATATCAGTGGCACCGGAATGAGGCGCCGAAATCCACGTTGCTATGCGGTCTGGTAGATACAGGTCGTAAAGGGACCTGTGCCGTATTAGCACCGGATTTCGGTACCCAACCCTTCAGGAAGAAAATGTAATGTTCCAATTAATTATCCAGGCAGCACATTCTCGTCTCCCTCCTTCATTTTACAGTCGAATGGTGGCTAGAACGGCTCCGGGGCAAAGTTCAATATGGAATGGATTAATCTGCGTTATTTTTTCTCAGATGAATTAATCGAAACGCACGCAAATGTAAATGTGTTAACCTATTTATATGTTAAGCATAGTGTAAGTGTGAACAGCAAGTAATATAAGTTGACTTGTTTTGGATGAGAAAAAGGTGCAGCAGTACGCCAATCACGTGATTGGCGTACTGCTGCACCCTTTTCTCATGAGGACCTTTATGTCTTGCACGACATAAAGGTCCTCATTTGAATCCGCAGTGTCATGAGTTTGTCTTCAGGCAGACAGCTGTTGCTAGACATATTCAATAGAAAACCTCATGGGTGTGAAAGTGTTGAAACCCAGAATTCCTCTTTAGAGTAAATCTCTTGTGATCATGGTATAAATGTCAGCAAAACGTACCATATATACTAACGTCAGATGAATGAGGGCATTCCTTTGCTATTTCTTTTTGCTGCACTTGCCAGAGGACTAATTTACTGAAGCCCACAGAACAGAAATATGTCTGAGGATTACAGAGACCAGCTTCAACCTGATGGTTTGAAATGAGGCCATGAATAAAAATGATTTGCAAGGTGGTAGATGGCAATGGGAAATTAAAATGGCCATAATAATAAGACATTACCCATACATTTGTTTTGCCTCAGTTTAAATTTTGGACTTAACATCCTAATGATACATCGGTCTGTCATGTCATTGCAGTCCAATAAGTTGTAGCTGCAACTGGATACTTTTACTGATTTCAAAGAATTTGTTAAAACACTATGTTTTCATTCTAATAAATGTAAAAAATATATTAAATGTAAAACAAAAAAATGTTTTGTGAGCTTGGTTCAGCGGAGAGATTTCAACTGTTGATCAGGCTAATAAGGGACAAGTGTGGTGAAAGGGATGTGATAATATATTGCAAAATGAAATGAGATTTCATGACACAAATATGTGATACGTTTTATTTAAAAAATGAATCACAAATGTGTCCTAGTCCTGGCCAGAGAGCCGCCTCGTTGATAATAAAAATGGAAAGCAAAACCAACCGATTTTTCAGATTATGTTTGCTTAGGCAGGTGGTCAGTAGCCAATCTAATTACTGTTGGATCTCAGTAGTACTGGACTGATTAAATGGTAATGTACTTTGAAAAAAATATTTTCAATCTGAAAACACAAACCAACCCAAAAACACTATACACAATACACAAGTAGCCCCCCGTTACTGCTTAGTGTGTAAGGTCATGGAGGAGCTGCTTTCCTCACTGCTGGCAGTGGGAGAAAACAGTGTAGCGTGATTTACGATGGTAATCATTAGCAGGAGAGGAGTGGAAGCACAGGGGGAGTGGAGAGAAGCTGCAGTGCTTGATGGAGTGTGTCCCCTCTGCTTGAGCCAAGCCTACAGTTGGCTCCACGCAGAGAGACTGAGCCCACTGCTGGCTGATGGAGCGAGATGGACAGAAACTAGTGAAATGCATGCATTCATTGCGGGACTGTAGTCAAAAAGAACATCATAGTTGAGTCCGAATGACATGAGATCAGATTTTTAACCATTCCTGGCAACAAATTGCTATAGTACAATGAAGTATACGGAATGAGGTTGGTGAGAAAGCCCCCACCCCAATGATTTACTTTAGAAAATGATGGAATCTTCTGGCTGGCATTAATTGTAAATAATACTGTACATACATGGTGGTTGGAAGCCCATCAAACCCCTCTCAATAGCGGGAACCACATCAGTGCCCAGTGTGATTCCTGGTTGCTTGATACTGAACTGGCAGAATCCAAAGAGGAAAGCCACCCATACATGAGACATATAAACAGCAGATCTCGCCATCTCGCTGTCACATAGCGGAAAGGAACAAGGTCTCCATCAGAAGCCGGCCGCTTTGTGAAGCATGACTAAAGTTTTGGATGGAGGGGAGGGGAGCATTTCATATCACACAAGCTGTCAGGGAAGTTCAAAGAGGGTTCAGAGAGTAGTCAGACTTCACCTTGACGTGAGCTTTTGGTGCACACAGAACCAAGACTCTACCTGACGTCTCGTATACTGCAGACATTTACCCTTCTCCTCGAATGGCAGGTCAGATTGCTGCAATCTCCCCTCTGATGACAAGTTTTTGTTTTTCTTTCAAATGCCTTTTGCCTGCTTCAATAAAATATAACCGGCCACCGCCGATGTAGCCAACTCTGGCAGTCTGGAAGATGTATTTGTTTAGGAGAAAAGACAATTTAAGCTCACAGTGTGTACAGCATGACAAATTATGAATATTTTCCAAAAATGTGACAAGTACTTAGATAAATTTAAGGTGTGATTCTCTAGTTTTGAATTCACTTCATTGCTGTTTTGTCGGTCAAAGTTTATTAGACGCCCTTGAAAATCCCATTTCCTATAGTCTACTTCTTGTATAAATACATCGAGACATAATGGCAATAACTTAACTATACTCAGACAAACATAAAGCATAGAGACCATTCAAATGTCATGATATTGCTGACAGCTTTCATGTTTAGTTATGCTCATCCTCAAATCCCTGCAGGGTTCTGTACCTGAAGCCTGAATTATGTGGATGACAAACTGTTCACAAATGATCCATGGGAGTGTGGGTGCATTTATGTTTCTTTTGCATTTTACTCGATGGATGATGGATGTGGGATTAGGCAGTATCATGAATCATATCAATGTTTTCCCAGGCACTGTCGAGACTTGTGCAACTATGTCTGGTTCCTGAAAGATTCTCATGTGAAGGCAATGCATAATGCTGCAGCTTCTTAAGGATTAACATAGAAAATGTAAAACCCCCAACATCTAGGCATGAAATCCCCCCCCCCCCCATAATTTATAGAATGACTCAACAAAGTGCCCTTTCTCCGTATTTGTGAGTGAATCAGCATTAATACAAAATTATTATATTTGCAGTGTTTACCATTACCATTTGTTCTGCCAGTTTCATAATGAACCGGAAATATTTTTTACGCTTTTCATAATAACATTTACGATCTCTCGTTGTGCTTTGTTCCATTGCTTCAGCAAAGATATCTCTTGGTCCAGCCAGTATTGCCACCCTGAATAAACAACAAAGAAGAAGAAGCCCCCATCCCGCATTACGCAACGCTAGCACGTGCACACAAATGCACAGAGACATGCTGGAAAGTTCACGGCTGCATCCAATACAATTATACCATGACCAAAACTCACTGGCAACATCGTTTGTGGTAAGTAACGTTAACTAACATTACAGTATCCACTGCAATAAGCCACTAGCCAAGACACCATTTTATCATTATCAATGCACAACACCAAACGGATAGCGTTACTGCAGAAGTTACCATTGATAATTAACGTTAATCTAATGTTAGCTAACTAAGTGATGTTTTAGCTAATGACGTTAGCTGTCAGTCTTCTCTCTCCGCTTGTGTTGACTGACATATCTGGTTGTTGGGTTGTGAAAAATGATGTATATGTTGACATATGTAGCTAATGTTTTATATAGCAAATATAAATTTAGCTAACGTTCGTTCATTATCTAATGTTTAAATGGAAGCTATGCCGATTCAACTGGTGTTTGTGTCATTGCAGTGTGGGTCAATAGATGAACGGTGTTTGGCTTTCCTCCACTGCACTTGACCTTACATGACACACTACATAATCTTCTTAACAAAAATAAGAGTACTAACCGTGTGCTCCAAATATACCATTTATTTTCATTAGTTCAGCTTACTGTATTTACCTTACTTTATAGGTCAAATCAGACCTTAACAGGCTGCAAAGAGAGCAGCTGGCTGCCTGCCCGAGGGTCTCCATCAGTGGGTCGAGCCCAGAGGAAATTAACTACAAGAGGGCATTACAACTGTTCTTCTCAAAGCCCAGGAACATTAAATGTCCAAATTCAAGGTGCAAAGTTCTTCAACAGGGATGTAAAAATAGTTAGAATAGAATATATTATTATTGAGTTGATCAATAACCTGTCCTAACCTGTAATAGATAGATAATAGAAAATAAACCAGTTCAACAGGTAACCAATTGTGCTTGATTTATTTGATGACTCAAGTGTATGCTCTTGTGGATTTTGAGTTTTGACCATTTGTGAACTAAACCCTGTCTCGTTTACCATGCTTTGTGGGTGTGACTTTTTTGGAATGGCATCACCATTCACATCTATACAATGTGTTTATGATTAAATTGCTGACAAGTTGCTCTCAAAGTGCACCAGTTTGATGCATTTAACTTTAAAATGTACAAATTTTTCTTACGGGGGCACATGCCCCCGGATCCCCCTAGAGGGTCGGTGTTCCACCCCCCATAGTCTCACAAAAACTGTGGGAAACACTATTTGTTTGGGGGGAATGAATCTACTGCATATGAGATGCAGAGGAATGCAGTTCAGAAATCATGGAATAATAGCTGTTTATTATACGCAAAACATGAACTCTCTCAGCCAGTTGTCAAGTTAATTAAAACTCTAGCGGGTCACTTGCTTCATATCTCACAGCGTTTTTGATCGACAAAAACAACACACTTAAAAGGCTTAGTAAATGTCAGGCTTGTTGTTGGCGCTGACCGCTTTTGTCTTCCTCTGTCAGCAGAAAGGTGCACGCACGCACACACACAGCAGTCTCTGTCTATAGTCTACCATGTCAACAACCATAGAAGTCATTAGGGACTCTATGAAATCATCTTGACACCAACCATCAGCAGACAAGAATCGCTGTTCTCTCTGCACAGTGGTTCAATTAACTCACAGAGGCTTGCATCACATCAGCAAGGGAGGACAGATCTAAACTTAGCACAAAAAGTAAGGAAATTGGTGTTTGGTAGATTATTTCTCTGTGGTAACAATGCTTTTTGGCAAAACCTATACCGTTGGAAAGCCTGTTTAGTTCCCTTTCAAATGGTTCCCCATTTGTAAGGAACATGTAGTTGTGGGATGAGCAGCAGCGCTGAGTATGTGGGTTGCGCCCATGAAAAATTTGCCAAATCGTCTCTGGCAATGCCAAACAGCTTTTCTTTGCTGTTGCTGTTGACTCTTGTTTTGAGCTTCTGGTACCCCCAGGTGCTGACAATCAGGTGTCAATCCCATATCTCCACAGTCTGGGACCAAACTCTATCCTCCAAGATGACAACACTTGTCCCCACTGTGCAGGGTTTATCAGAGACTACCTTCAGAATGTGGGAGTGGAGAGGATGGAATGGCCTGCCAGCAGTCCTGACCTCAACCCCATTGAACATTGTGGGATCAGCTTGGGCGTGCTGTTCGTGCCACAGTGACCAACACAACCACGTTGGCTGACTTGCGACAAATGCTGGTTGAAGAATGGTATGGTACTTTTTGTGCTAAGTTAAATGGAAACAGTCAACTCAGAACTGTTGCATTTATTCTTCTTATGTATGACGAGAACTATCTGTGTGTATGATGACCCACTTGATGTTTAGCTATAGTTAGCATAGGTTCAGCCATGGATGCGGGTTACATGCTCACAGCTGTGATAATAGCCAAATGACCTGACTAGGTCAGTGTGTCCTTGCTGCAGCAGAGCAGCATGGGTAAACAACTCTACAAGGTTTAACCAAGTGAGGCCAACTCTTCAGAGGAATGGACTGGATCAGGAAAGGAAAACAGTCCAGTGTGCCACCTATAATTTAGAGATTTTGTTGCAGTGCACTACATGAGAGAAATCTCTTGAACAATAATTTAAAAAAAATAAACGCTATTTGGAGCTTGCAAATGTATTTAAAGTTCTTGAGGTAATGTTTCATCAGTCAGCAGTTAACACTTTGAGTGCCCCTCTTTAGCATGTATAAGTAGTATACAAACATTTCATAGATGGTTTATAACACATAAGTTGTACGCAGCTATAAGGATATTTTTTTTTATTTAATTTGTTTATATTAATGTAGTGTTTGTCAATTATAACAATTATGACTTCTCATATGAAGACTACATGATGGTGTGTAATAAATAATGTATCAAATGTTTATATATTTCTTATGAATGCTAAAAAGGGGGCTTACAGTATAGGGCTGCTGAGGCAGCAAACATGTTACCAAAAAATTAAAGAGTTGTAAAGTATTGTAACACAGCTTGTGCATTTTAAATTTTAGAGCTACGCAAAAATGTAAATATTTAAATATGATTTCTAAATACATTTTATTTTACAATAAAACATGTTTGGAAGTGAGACAGCAGTAACGGAAAACAAAAATCCTTTAGTCACTGTGACTCTACTGATACTATTTGGATATATTTATATATTTCATTCAAAAAAAGGCACAATATATCTTTTTCCACTGACACGCAAATTAGTTTGGGTCAAGGGAACAACAGCTCTATTTATTGCATCACCATGGTAATGCACAGCATGAGATTAGCGCCGCTATCAATGAAAATGGGGGCACTATTGCTAAATCACAGTTTAATTTAAAATTGATACTTGTTGGCCTTTTACTGGTGAACTGTTGGTAAATTGAAGATGCTATGACATCCAGCAATAAGGCCTTTTGAAAAGTTGGCCATCTCAGGACATAACTTAATTGTTATAAGCTGGCTCCATGTTCAACAAATTAGTCTGTTACATATGTTACAAAAAAGACTTTACCACCTGAAGACAGGAAGTACTTTTACGTCTTAATTACTGATTATGCCTTGATTAACGGAGTCTGGAGGAGGTGTGCTTGTGTGTGTCTTTAGCGTAATGCCAGCTTACGGATGTACCCATTTAAGTAGATCCCATTGCTATAATTAGCAGATGTGACACTCTTGGGCTCCTCTTGTAGTTAGATTGCTTAGTTTCCTACACAGAGTCATCTCTGTGTTTGATAGGGGCAGGGGTAAATGATTAGTCGTGCCCAGCTGTTGTAAAGCATCAACACAAGCAAAAGCTTCCCAAGAGTAGCGCTTCATTAACATTTAAGGTGCTTTGCTTTTCCATCATCTGGCCGATCCATTATTTGCCATTTTGTCTAAGCAGGAAGTGAAGACCATCATGTTTCCTGTCCCTTGAGTCATATCCTGATCTTGTTGCCTCTCCAGTGAGAACAGAACAAACACTGTCAAGCAGCTCATCTGCAAGTCAAGTGTCACTCAGGTTTCCTGTGTTGCGCGGCAGCTGTTAATCATTTTGAATGAGAATGCAGGCCACCAGGTGTGAGACAACTAATCTATCACATCAGCCTCCTTCTACGGCATGAATATGGATATTCACATTTAATTATTATACATTGTGCTGCAATGTGGTAATCCCTTGGAAAATAGGTCTATTGAATTTGGACAAAAACAGCTGTAATGTGCTCGTCACAAATGCCAAATTTGTGTGAAACAAGCGACATAGCAAGTCCTTGACTTTGTTAAGAAGTTGCATAGTTTAAGGCAAACATCAAAGTCAACTGAACACACTCCACCAGCTCAATGACTCAGGTACTCTGTGCATCATCTTGAGGCTAAAAGATAATAGAAAAAATCAAAATCAAAATTAATGGATATCCTAAACAGTCATGACAGAATCCCTCTATTCTTTGTCATATATAATACTGCGGCAGTGTTTGGTCCATCAGCTGCGGAAGAGCTAAATGGTGCTGCAATCTTTAGATTAATAATGAATACTGACTGTCAGACGTGTATTATAAAACTTAGTTGACTGCTCATTACTTCAATCCCAATTAAAGGGGAGAGCTGCGGTCGTTGATTGATAATGTGGCAGACATGGTACATGCTTGTTGAAGTAGCAGACTATCAGGCCATTGTTATCACCACAATGCACATGTCTGGACATTGGCAAACCTAAAAATATTCAGGGCAGATTGCTGTTGGCTGGAAGAAAGGAAGAAAATAAATGTTCCCCATACACATGGACACTTTCCAAGCATAATGGTATCGCACATTTGGGTGCATTCAAATACAGTGGCGAAAAGAGAAGCCTGTAGGCTAATGCTCCAATAACATACAGAAGAACCTAATACCTTTTCCGATGTAAAAACATATCATATCAACTTGGTGGTAATCATAATTAACATTTTAAATAACATTAAACTGCACCCACTAAAAGGTGGTTTCTAGTTTTTGTTTAATCTTTTGGTAGAAGTTATTGTTTTTATTAGCGTTGTTGTTGTTGTTGTTCAGTCGTTATATTTCGGATCTGAATTCTGAAGTTTATTGCCATCAATTTTTTAGTATAATAACCACATGTTACCTTGTACAGGTAGCGCCCACATTCTGCTCAGTGAACCATAATGAGCATCACATCAGTGCATCTCCTTTAAATTTACATGTCTGACAGACCAGCAGCCATATGTTAAGATAACACACACAGCACATGCTCCAATTTAAAACAAGGTGACAGAGTGAGGGAAAGTCTAAAGCGGTTGTGTGTGCAGTGCAAATATGTTTAAAGAAAGAGGTCCGAGCTTTAGTGCCATGGCTGTGTTTTTTTCTTAATAAAAACAGCAGTCAGCTAAATTCCTGCGAGATTAGGTATAGTTTATCAAAGAACACAAACTGTTTTAGTGGCAGCTATGCTTTATCTATTAAACTAAAACCATAAACTGTGGAGAGACAATTTAAAGCAACACTAAGCAAATGCACGTGTTTTATTAAGATAACAGCCACAGTCAACAATAGAGAAGTCAGTGTGTAAGGCACGCTGACTATTGTCAGGAAAACATGAGCTCCTAATCAACTAAGAAAGTCTGACTTAACAAAATATTTTGCCTCACTTGTCCTCGTGGTAACCTTATATATAAAGCACCAAAGATGAGGCAACTCATCATGGTGTGTGCTGTTAAGGTAAGTTACATGGCTGGGTTTCTGGGTGACAGTTAAAGTAAAAAAATGTAACCATGCTAGCTGCATTCCTCTGAGGAAGGCAATTGCTCCAGACAAATATTTAAACAACCATACTTTAGGATGGACCACCATTACATTTTGTACAGTATCCTAATGTAGCTCAGCGTAAGTTCTTACAGGAAGACTTCATATTCCTTTTTCGTCACTCCTAGTTGATCAACTGTTTTTGGCATGTCACGTGTCAGTAGTCAATCAGATTCAGCTGTGTCGTTAGCTAAACCAATCAGAGTCGGGCATTTTTCACAGCGTGCCTATCACAGCGTGACATCCTGTTTTAAATCTGCTCTCTCCTTTGCGGTTGTCCGTTGTCGTTTCAGGAATAGAGTGCGTCCTGCCTCCTCCCCTTCAACCACCGGAAGTCTCGCCCACTTCTTTGGCTATCGTAAGCACTTGGCTCTCACTGGGTTCCTGTGCACTTTCATCACCACCACCACCAGTGTGTGGACTCCATCGGGGGATATGTTTGGGTTCATCTACCCTTTATGACATAGCCTATGGTTTCGATGGAGTTCAATCTCCAGAGATTATACAATTCCCATTTCGTGTTGGTCAATACAATAAATATGTTCATATTTGGTAATGAAGTCTCTCCTGATTGAAATTACTTAAGTGATCCGTGGGTTTTCTTCTTCGCAACCATGAGGTTGACATTTGTGGTTTTGAGTGAATTGTCTCTTGACAACTATTGGATGGATTGGTATGAAATTTGAACAGACATTCATGTCTCCCTCATAATGAATTGTAATAACTTCGGCGTTCTCCTGTTTCTTTCTAGCACCATTATTAGGTCAAAATTTCAATTTGTCTAATACTTTTGTTTATGACCAAATACCTGCAAAACTAATGACATTCCCATCAGCCTCAGCTTTTACATTAAGTGCTAATTAGCAAATGGTAGCATGCTCATACATTAAACTAAGATGGTGAACATGGCATCAGCCTGATAGCATTGTAATTAGGTTAGCATTTAGCTTAAATTAAGTATAATACTGTGCCTAACTTCAGCCTCACAGACCTGCTAGTGTGCCTGTAGGGTCTTAGTCTTGTTAAATCTATTTAAAGCTGCCAGTGTGTCAAGATGCCCAATTAAAAAAATCAAAAAAAAAAATCATTATGGGCTCTATAAAATGTACACAACCTGTTTTCTGGTATTGCCGGCCCGTGAAGAATGAATTAAGAAGACAATTTATAATTAAAATTATAAAAATAGAGTAATTCAATTGAATGATTAGGCCAATTTTTTTTTTTAAATCTGCAGACTGAAGCCTTGCACAGATTTTGGGAGATCCCGGTGTTGGATCTATCCCCTTCCTGGTCTCCCCCCTTTCTTCTACTTTGCAGCTAAGAAGTGGATAGATGAAATATTGAATATACACACAGCATTGTTATTTATATCATCAATTTGAATTTCAAAGGAAGCTATACCCTCTTGTTAGGGTGATGATTCATAGACAGCATTTAGAGACGGTGCAGCTCGGCAGTGCTGCCTTTCAGCAAGAGTGGAGGTTGACAAATGGGAAGAAATGACTTTGAATTGACATAGGGACAAATGGATCGGGGAAAGGAAACAGTTGAAGGCTTTTGTTAGTGTGTTATGGTAAATCTGCCTCATGATAATTGCATTTGATCAGGTTTTGGCCAGTCTGCTGACAAACTAATGCTAGAACATTAATGTATTTAAAATTATCAGATTTCCCCTCTATGTTATTATGCCGTACTGGTATATATAATAACTGGTATTCTAACATCCCTCTGTTGAAGAAATATAAACATTTTCCCAATGGAGATCACCTTTAGTACAGTAATCAGTGAAGTGCTCAATTTTTACAATTGCTATCTGTGTCAATAAATACTGACTCGCCTGTTGGTGCCAAAGCTTATAAAATCAAAGGTCTACTTAATCACAATCCTGCCATATTAGTCTTTTCCTATCCTTAGCCCTGTCTCTGGTGAATAATGGCTGGTCCTGCTTAGGGTCATCCTGCAAGGCCTCTCATAAATTCCACCAGCATTAACTGTCTTCTGGCACTTTTCTTGATAACACTCATTATTGCTCAATGACCTGGAGGCAAAGCTTCACTTTGGGCCTCATCACCTTCAGGCCACAGCTGGAAAAGCTCTCCTTGCAGATCATCTCTGCTTTTAAAAGCCATAAACTCATGCCCGACAAGTTAGCCAGGAGACAAGAATCACAAGCGGTGATTATTTGATATTGTAAAGTGAATTACACCCTCCACCATCCTCCAGAGGAAGGGAATGTTTCTGAAGGACCAAAGGGATGTATCCAAGATGTGTGCAGTTTATGAGTCTCCTCAATCACATGGAGTAAGAGTGTTTGAATCTCAGTTCAACCTGGGGCAACAATGAAAGTCTGAAGACTCTGTTAGTTGTGAGATGAAATAATAAAAGGAAATCGAAAAAAAACTGCCTAACGTCATCTGCGATGTAATTTTTCCACTTTGCGATGATCATTCAAATCCAAAATGATAAGTCGAATTAGACAACGGATATAACAGAATTCATGATAGAAGAATGAACTGTAAACTTTAAATGGTGCTTCAGTGTGTAGTGCTGGATGAGCCACCTTTCCTTAACATAAACACTCCTCTTAAAACACTCACCCTGGAATATATAGATGCTCAAGTGAGAAGAGAAGCCATTGCAACGGCTGAATAGAGCGAGAGGGCCCTAGGAGGCTATTCACACTAGTGCTGATAGTTGTTAAAACCCTGTGTGCTTCCCTTCAAATGGGTTTAGAACAGCTTGCGGATGTGAACAGGGCAATGGAGTAACACCATAATACACTCTGGGATGATCACCTCAGGCGAACACTGTGATGCTAAACCCCTCTCTCCAAGCTGCCAAAGAAAGTCCATTGATTTCTTTCTTTTGTTTGTGGACTTGTTTCCATTGTGGGATTTGAGAGAGAAACAGAACTACCAAACCAGTTTCGCGGTGGAGGCTTCCCAGCAGCCAATAGTTCAAAAAAATCAATCCATTAACATGATACTTTTTCTGGCAACTAAAACAGGCCTCTCAAGACTATTTAAAAACTAGGTCAAACTGGGAAGTAACATCCCAGAAATCAGGATTGACTAACATCTGTAACTTGTGACTGTTCCGACAACACTTGGTGAATTATGAGATATTTAAGACATAAATTATGTAAGATTCCATGACCAGTTTAAACTATATACAGCTTTTTTTTGCTTATTTAATGTTTTTACTTAAGTGCATCTCCAAGCAATTTTGTGTCTTTGTAGTGACAATGCTGTTAGTGCTCTATAATTTCACTGTCACAGTTGCCACTTTAACAAATTGGGAACACTTTTCTGCAGTCACACTGGTTGTCCGTCATCATAGACAGAGCTTCAAAAATACCTAAACTGCATGACATTCTTGACAGCCATTTAGCTTGTTCACAGAAAAAGCACAAATAAATGCTTAGGATTGGTGCTCGTGTTGGTTAATGTTCAGCTTCTCCAGAGACTGTGTTGGAAGAGCAGTTCTAAAGTGAGTAACTAGAAAAAGTCAAGATCAATTCAAATTTGGTCTGTATCCTTCCAATAGAAAAGAAGCATCTGCCCAATGGTAGTAAAAACAGATTGCATTTTGTCAGCCGGTGTCTGCATAGTAAGAATCCCACCTGGAACAGGAGTGATTTGCTCAATCTAAGCTAAATGAATAATGCTGGCATTAAAGGCAATTCACTTTTTATTGCTAGTTTAAAAACTAAAAATCCCAGTATATTTGAGCCATTTATCTCACTTTCAAAGTTTGCATGGCATACACTAGTCATGATATTATAGGCTGCTTTTGGACTATTGTAATGCCACATTGAGCCTAATCTTTATTATCTATTCACTAGGACTGGATACAGAAGACAGGTTTGATGCTTACATCTATATCATAATATACTTGGCACATTTTATTTATTTTATTTTTAAACATAGTCTTACTTGCCATCAAAATTTCTATGAGGACATTTTCCATCCATCCAAATGCTGCAATATACCCTGGACAGGTTGCTGTCTATAACTGGGTAACATTCAACAATCTGTCTGAGCCCCCCAACGTAGTTGTCACTTGCTTGTCCCAGCTGAACTCAACCAAGGCTTACAAAGATGGTGGGCACTAGTAACTGACAAAGGTGGTGGTGAGTAGTAAACTCACATCCAGGCATAAAAATGTCCCTTGACAAACCTCAGAGATATCACAGATGTCTATGTTTATTTCTACAATTTGTGGAGGAGACTCACATTAACAAATGCACAGAAAAATACAGCGCCAACTTCTGAACCCAGAATGTGGTTGCTCTTAGGGTGTGTGGTGACAATGGTATCTACTACTGGGCCACCATGGCCTTGAAACCCCTTGAAAGCATTTTGTATTAGAATGTGTAGAAGTATTTTCCTGTTCCTCCTGGGGTGTAAGTCCTCCCAGGCCAGTGTGTCCTGGGTCTTCTCCAGGGTCTTTTCCGAATGGGCTGCACCCTGAATACCTCCAAGCGTAAGCAGCCAGAAGGTGGCTGTAACTGATGTCTAAACCACCTCAGCTGGCTTCTCAACACTGAATGACACAATGTCACTTGTGTGACAGAGTAAAGAACTTCAGTTATTCGCTCACTAAGACAATATCACATTATATTAACTATATTATAATTTACTTTTATTATGGGATGTGAAAAAAATTATCAAAATTGGGTAGCTATTCAAACTCCCATTGAGACTAGGTTGCAGTCAAAATGTTTGACCTTGCTACTCACATAAGCTCCGCCTCTGGCTAATATGCATACTAATTTACAATTTCAGTGAAGTTAACTAAAAAAAGCATTTTTAGTAGTAAATACATGGCAATGCTCATACAAGCTGAAGTCCTTTTCTGTCTTTGTGACTTTTTTCTTGAACAGATAATCTTTCAACACCTCTCAAGCTGTTATGACACTGAATTATATGGACCCCTATGTGATGCATCAAGGATTGTGATAGAAAGTAATATTCTTCTCAGGCAAAACTGATTTACTGAAGTAATGCAAAACAATTCTTTTCTTGTTTTAGCTGGTTCTGCTTGAGATGTATAGAAATCAAAATGCCATAACGGCTTGTATTGGGGAAAAAAAATATTTTGAGTCTAAGCTTTTGTGGATTTGCTTTTTTTGAACTGACACTAAACATTTTTGCGTATCTATTTCTCTGCAGATGAGGCCATGTTCGATTCACAGGGAGTCAGCTTAATCCACTTGGGAGATGGAGATTCATCTAGAAACAACACTGAATTTTGGATTGTCGATTACTGGAAGCAAAGGCATCCTTATGCACATCACGTGCAAATCACTAACACTGACAAATGCCCACATACAAAAAAAAAAAAAACACACACACAACTTTGCGAAAGCAGTATGATAAGTAAAGTCCATAATATAAATCACATGTGAAGGTTAGAGGTCAAATAAATCTGCTTTTAAAGCACATACATCCACATGACTTCCAATAGAGGTCAGTCATATATCACACACTCTCCATCACTGAGGCGCATATCAGTGTTTTTTTAAAGCACATTAGAACAGCCGTCCCTGAACACAAGTCAATCAAAGTCATGCATTCATCTTATATTGTCCATATAGGGTCACATTTAGCCATCATTCAGGACGAGAAATCAAGCATGAGGCTTTGAGAACATTATCACCACCAGCCAATGTTCCATATGCTTAACCCTGCTGGCACATGCAACACAGCAGAGTTTATGCTTAGCTAGTCCCAGGGGAACAGTGCATACTGTACATGGCCTGTGTAACCAGCCAAATGTGACCCTGGTCATAATTCAGTCACATGTAAGGAGGTTAATACAGTGACCTGTCCGCACTCGGGGGCTTGCAAATCTGCAAGCCAGGCTCTATTTCATGTTCATCCGCACATATTTATGGGGAGCTGACCGTGACAACCAGAAGACATTGATTTGTGTGTTGGGGATTTGAGGTATATGGTACAGACCATATATAGGTCTGTGTGTCTGAGTGGAATATGTACTTAATTTCGGTATTTGTATGAGAACCAGATTTTGGCTGATAGATACATTTTAACTAATCTTATTTTAGTGGGCTAGTCGAACGCTTCATTAAGCTACATTTATTTTTATATTAACATTTAATTAAATGACTTGCACATAGTGCAAAACCCAATGAAAATCAACACTAACCTTAGTTTAGTTAATAGTTTTGGTTTTATGGACCTCACGTAAACTGTATGGCCTCAATACTTTCATAAGGTGGATGTAAACTTGAACAGGATGCTCATGTTGTGCTGTCTGCTGGTTGTGTAAGTATAATACCTTAGTCATAAGAATTAATAAACTGATCACATATATTACAAGTGTTTTGGCGAGTTTGTTTTTTCAACATGGAACATCTCACATGGAAGAATCCATACCGTAGTGCCAAATATGTCTGGGATATCCATACAGATATTAAAGTCTGTTTTAAAATATGCTAATAATGCATCCCAGTTGAAGATAGATGCAAGCCTTTGGATCTCAGTTCTTCTGAGCACTCATTGCTCTGTGTATCATGGCAAATAAAAAGTAAAGAGCCATACACCACAGCTGAAAGAGTTTCAAGATAGCTTGTGTTCAAGCAGGCAGAACCATTCAAATTTGTTTTGTGCCAATTGGACACAAGTTGAAATCTGAGTGACCTCAGTCAGGTTGCCTGAGGGAGAGTGAATTATGTTATACACATACTGTATGTAAAACCCTATATGAACCAAGGTCAGATTTACAGTGCATACGGAAAGTATTCACAGCGCTTCACTTTTTCCACATTTTGTTATGTTACAGCCTTATTCCAAAATGGATTACATTTATTTTTTTCCCCAAAACTTTACACATAATACCCCATAATGACAACTTAAAAAAAGTTTGTTTGAGATTTTTTGCAAATTTATTAAAAATACAAAAACAAAGAATTCTCTTGTACATAAATATTCACAGCCTTAACGATCAAGCTCAAAATTGAGCTCAGGTGCATTCTGTTTCCACTGATCATCCTTGAGATGTTTCTACAGCTTAATTGGAGTCCACCTTGGGTAAATTCAGTTGATTGGACATGATTTGGAAAGGCACACACCTGTCTATATAAGGGCCCACAGTTAACAGTGCATGTCAGACAACAAAACAAGCATGAAGTTGAAGGAATTGTCTGTAGACCTCAGAGACAGGATTGTCTCTAGGCACAGATCTGGGGAAGGGTACAGAAAGATTTCTGCAGCTTTAGAGGTCCCAAAGAGCACCTTGGCCTCCATCATCCGTAAATGGAAGAAGTTTGGAACCACCAGGACTCTTCCTAGAGCTGGCCGTCCCTCTAAACTGAGTGATTGGGGGAGAAGGGCTTTAGTTAGGGAGGTGACCAATAACCCGATGGTCACTCTGACAGAGCTCCAGGGTTCCTCTGAGGAGAGAGGAGAATCTTCCAGAAGGACGACAATCGCTGCAGCACTCCACCAATCAGGCCTGTATGGTAGAGTGGCCAGCCAGAAGCCACTCCTTAGTAAAAGGCACATGGCAGCCCGCCTGGAGTTTGCCAAAAGGCACCTGAAAGACTCTCAGACCATGAGGAACAAAATTCTCTGGTCTGATGAGACAAAGATTGAACTTTTTGGCGTGACTGCCAAACGTTATGTTTGGAGGACACCAGGCACCGCTCATCACCTTGCCAATACCATCCCTACAGTGAAGCATGGTGGTGGCAGCATCATGCTGTGGGGATGTTTTTCAGCAGCAGGAACTGGGAGACTAGTTAGGGAAAGATGAATGCAGCAATGTACAGAGACATCCTGGTAGAAAACCTGCTCCAGAGCGCTCTTGACCTCAGACTGGGGCGACGGTTCATCTTTCAACAGGATAACGACCCTAAGCACACAGCCAAGATATCGAAGGAGTGGCTTCAGGACAACTCTGTGAATGTCTTAGAGTGGCCCAGCCAGAGCCCAGACTTGAATCCCATTGAACATCTCTGGAGGGATCTGAAAATGGCTGTGCATCGACGCTCCCCGTCTAACCTGATGGAGCTCAAGACGTTCTGTAAAGAGGAATGGACAAAACTGGCCAAAGATAGTTGTGCCAAGCTTGGGGGTTTATATTCCAAAAGACTTGAGGCTGTAATTGCTGCCAAAGGTGCCACAACAAAGTATTGAGCAAAGGCTGTGAATATTTATGTACATCTTATATTTTCGTTTTTGTTTTCTAATAAATTTGCAAACATTTAAAAAAAAAATTTTCATGTTGTCATTATGGGGTATTGTGTGTTGAAATTTAATCCATTTTGGAATAAGGCTGTAACATAACGAAATGTGGAAAAAGTGAAGCGCTGTGAATACTTTCCGTATGCACTGTACATGCCAGATATAACAAGTATCACATTTTTGAAGTTTTCATTATATTTCTTTTCTATTTGTGCTGTATTGGAATATATTTTTCCTTTCTCTGTAAAAAATGAAAGCTACCATTTTTCAACTGAAGAGGGAAGTAATATACACGTAGAACATCCTTAGCTAGTGTGGCATTCTTATCATGGTCATTCTTGTTACAAATTTGTGAAATGTAAGTGTGAAAAGTACATGTTTAAGTTAATAAATGCACACACATTTTTGTCCATGTTTCCAAAAAAAGAAATCCCAGTAATCTCAAAAATGACATTTCTCTTTTTAGATGCCACCCTTTAATTGCAATAATGTCAGTATTTTTCTTTAGCTGTGAATGCTCTTTAAAACCATATGGTTAGGTCCTTGTATATCCTTAACTACATGAACTTGGTTTCACCCTGAATACATGACAAGGTAAAGACATATCTTCAATTAAGCGTTGCAACCAAACTACTGCAGAAATGGGATACACATTATCACCCTTATCTGTTATCTGATGAGTCAAAAAGAATGATGTTACACATTCTCTGTACCAAATGCATTGACAATAAACCCAGAGTCTGCAGCTGTATTGTCCCATTTCTGTTATTGAGCCAATTGCATGGTATCCTAGGCCGTTGCACGTGCCAGTGGCATCACAATGCTGAAACTGGAAAAGACGTATTGAGTGCAAGGAAAATGGGCTCTAAGCTCAGGGAAAAATATCTAAGGAAGTAACTAAGTGATAAAATGACTTCAGAGCAATAGGGAAGTCAGCAGAACTGTAACCATGAGTGGGTTTTTGAAGTCTGTTAAAGTTCCACAGCTCGCCTCCTGTCACTCAGATTCTTTGTAAAATACAAAGAATGCTGGTGCTGATAAAGTAGAAAACAATGCAATGCATTTTTCAACAAACATTCAAATAATACAAATAATTAATCAAACAATGTCTTTCACTCATGCCAGATCTCTTTTTTATAATCCTTTCTCTCTCGCTAGTTCAGTTATTTTACTTTCCGTGTCTGTGCCTTGAGAAGCAGTCACAATCAAAAACCACTTTGTTCATAATAAACAAGGGTGGAGGATTAAGTGCAGATGTCAACAAAGAGGCACTTGTTGATGTAGTGACTGGCACTGAATATGCACATCCAGCCAAGCCTGGCTAATTCACTGCACTTGCACAGATAGCAATGGATTGGTAGGAGGATTACAGACTGGGTTGACTGTTCCTCTCTGCCCAGCTGGCATACACAGGCTACCACTGTGTTGTTCGAGCAAAGCATCCCACTTAAACTAGTTAAAGCTACCTTAATCTGGATTCAATTGCTATCTATAGAAACCTACTGTAACCCTGGATATTCTATTCAGTGCTTCCTTGGGCAATTCAAGTGATGTGTGATTGACAGGTTAATTAATTGGTTGATTTAAGAGACTTGCCAATGGGCCTAAAGTGTTGAGCATGCAATGCAAGAACTGTCTTGTTTCACTGGATGCCAGATGAAGCATGGGCTCTAACACTTGGGACTAATGACAAGGTTACTCGTCCGATGCAAAGTCAAACATTCAGATGCATACTGACACACAGGCCTTTATGCCATATAGGCATTTAAGGTAAAAGTGGTCTAAAGTGCATTCATGTTCCTCCAGTTTACCCACACATCAGGAAACAAGCTTACCATTTTGAACATTTGTTTCTGTGGAACATGTCATCTCTTATTATTTACATGGTCCTTTATAAAGGATAATGTTTAAATAATTGTTTAAATCTTATAGTTACATTAATAAGGTTTACTTTTTTAAGTATTTTGTTGGCTTTTCTGCCATTCAGGAGCAGTGGAAATCGCTTTGATTGGTCTTTTGAAGTGCCAGGGGTAAAAATAAGTTATATGATAATGTATTGAATGAATACACCTCTAAACTGAAACGTGGACTAATGAGCTTACAAACAAAATGTCATTGTAGTTTGAGATGCTGTGCAGGCTTCAGGCACTAATGAATACTTAGGTACAAGGTACCTTTTTAAAACAAAGCACTTACTGTCGCTCTGAACCAATGCTCAGTGAAGGGTAAAAGCCTGTGGTTGTACAGGTCATCTCCCATGAGTGAATATGTTTAAATTTATGAGTGTGGAACAAGGCCAAAAGTACCTGCTTGTTCAGCAAATCTTTTCTAGGTGACTATAGGCAAATAATCCAATGAATTGTATTTTCTGAATTTGCACTCTGTTAAGTATTAACTGAAGGCAATGCATGCTAAAACATGCAAACTAAACTCAGTTGTCTGCATTTTCACATGGTCTGGCTGACATGTAATGTCAATAAGATGTTGAAATTGCCCATTTCCAATTCCAATTACCAATGGTCAAAAAATATCTCTTCAGCAGTGGCTCTCCAGCTGAAGGTATGATACCTCAACCATGATACTGCCAAAAGACGTCCAGAGATTCTATTTGACAGAATATTGCTACATGTGTCGCAGCCAATGATATTGCAAGTCAAATTATAAGCATACAAATGGTGGTGGCTCTCCTGTCATTCATAGATAGGAAGACAATAGACAGATGATGAACTATGAAGATGAATGGCATTCCATCCTGCCGAACATTGCTCTGAACAAATGAATTCCAAGGGCGCTCCTCATCATTTCAATGAGCTTTCCCCCTGTTATGTTTCAGCATAAATCATGTTAACCTTCTCATTTTCAAGTTCATTCATTTTTAAGGTGCTCTTCCTCCTGTCTCCGTGGCTACAGGTCTTGTGGATGCATCAAAGGGATCTGATTGCGGATATTCCATTACACCTCAGACTGCAGAATATTGTCACTTTACCAGGAATGCCAACTCTACTATCTGTCAAAACTCTATAAAACAGAAGATTGATCTATACCATGACAGGAACACCCACATACTGAAATGTGAAAGGAGCACTCAAAGAGAGCTAAGAGTACTTGGTTGGAAGGCAATCAGTGTCTAAGTGTTTGTTTGTTCTTAACATTTTAACAGCTCCTTTTTAGGAACATTTGTAATTCATATACATATTGATACATTGTGGATACTGGAAAATGCTGCTAAATCAGGAATGATGTTCAATGACAACATGTACAAACGTCCAAAGCCATTATTTGTAACTGTTTTTACATTATCTGTTCATGGCAACTACCGTGTATTTGAGAGAAAGATTGTGGCTATGGCAACTAAACTATGGTTAGGCATCTAAAACACTTGGTCAAGGTTAGGAAGAAATTGTGGTCATGTTAAAAAACAAACATTTGTGACAGGTAGCAAACGGAGGTCTAATGATGAAGACCCACTGGAAGCAAGAAATCACGCAACATCTCCGCCAATTCTTGCTTGTGGCTGCAGGCCAGCGAGTAGCCTGCTTGCTCATTAGCAAACCTTGTGTAAATAAGCGACCTCCCACTTTCTCCAACTATTCACTTGACTTTGTGCCAAGCAGCACTTTGTTTTTGTTTGTATCTGTAATATTGAAGGCAAGGGACACAGTACGAATAAGGGATAATTAAAACAATGCAATGGTCTCCCAGACATGAGTGTTCATCCATTTTTTGTTAGTGAGTTTCCTGCATTTCTATTTGTCGTTCTTAGAAGTCAAGAATGAAATGCTGATTGAGTCCTTGACCCATTTGCAAATAATGTAACAAATATTATAGTGGTTTTTGGCCAATATACCCAAAGGATGCCACAAGATGATTTGGTTTCTGTAAAGAATAACCATTCACTGAGATACTGGTGAACCACAGTGCCCTGCTGTGTTATTTCAATACATGTTTTCATGGTTCTCAGAGCCTTCATTTTAAAGTGTTGTGTTTTGTTTGTTTTCTCCCTGGTAGCTCTCTCAGTCTGTTTTTGAGATTCAAGGTTGAACCAGAATTAAACCGGATGACCTGATTTACTCCCAGTAGATTTCATTATGGGGTCTTTGTTTTTTGCTTTTCTATGATGTTTGGTTGAGGAATAAAAGAAGAGGAATAACTTCAGTCACATTTTTTAGATGTTCTTGGGGGAACATCATGGAGGCTCCTTGTGGGAATGTGGTATCTCAAAACAAGGAAATTGTTTTATAGCAATTGGTGCCACCACTAACCCTCACTGATTTTAAAGGGATGTTGTTGTGCTGTTATTCATTATAGTTATGTATGAAGCCATAGTTATAGATAAGTGGTAACAGTTTTATTGATGATGCATTGATATTAGTGCTGACTCAGAATATTGCAGTCAAATCGGATTTGGCTGTTCAATATGAATCTTTGACCATTCCTTTTTTCATTTACTGTATCAATTATCACTTTAATGAACTGCCAGATGTTTCGGCATGTTTTAGGTTCAGTAGGACGTTCAGGGTGACAGTGACATTCACTTAATAAAGTTAACAAGCCAGGTTAGCTCCTCCTGCGTGCTAATAACTGTAGCTGAGGGTAATAAAATAAAAACAGTGAGGCTCCTTGTGAGGTTATCTGAACTAGTGTAAAACCAAAATGACCAAAACACTTTTATTAACTCCCATTTTGACAATGTCAGCGCATACCGCTAGCATCACTTTTCCGTTTTTAAACTTATCAATAAAAGCCCAGGGGTCTCATTTATAAATGTGGCGTATGCACAAAACGGGGCTGAAAATGTGTGTACGCCACTTCCCACCAACCAAACCAAAGGTTGTGATTTATAAAAAGTAAAGTTGACGGGAGAATGTGCGGTCCGCCTCACAAACTCTGACTCATGCGTACGCACATTTTGGAGACAATAGGAATTGGCAATGCAGATGGTGAGGTGGTGAACTGAAGTCAGACTGCAGAAAATACACGAGGGAATAAAGATTACTTGTAATTTTTCAAGTGTTAATGCCTCACGCACATTTTTTCACTCCATATCATCCACGTTATCATGAAGATTAAATCCAGCAGTGTTATTTGCGCTTGTACTGAGTGAGAATTGTTCCATAAACACCTTGTAAAATCCAACTCTTAAATCTTAAATCAAAACGTGTTAATATTTAATCGCCGCTGTCTCACCGTCACATTGTCTGCTACGGAGCGCAGGAGGAGGAGATGGCCTGACTGCATGGAATACAGGATAGCATCAAATACCCTACCATTAGAACACAGTGTAAATAACTAAATATCTGTCTTTAATACTGTGCATATATCATCAAATGTCAAAGTCTGGAAATACAGCCGTTAAGCCCTTGCGCAATTGTTACCCTTGATGTCCTCATTATCAGTCCGAACTCATGAAGAAAAGTGTGTTTGCCTATTAGACTTTCATCTTCAAATTGTATCTTGGGGTGGGATACCACTAGTTGATGCTGTGATTTGGGCAAGGTGTCTACAATCACTCTAATTGTTGTAAACATATAATACTGTGGTGACCCCTGTGCGTAATGCTGCATGATGGCACTGCTGGCACTGCAGGAGGACTAACCCCCAATTGAAGAATCAGGAGAGAAAAAGGCTTCAGGGACCATGACGATGACTGGCTAATATGCCGATTTAAATTCCCTAAAGCTGTGCTCTTGGATCTGTGTACTGAATTGGGTCCAGTAGAGACCATCCTGGTCCAAATACAGGTACTCTCCACTCTGGGTGAAACCGGCTGTTTCCAGAGGGAAATGTCAGACAGCTAAGTGTTTTTTTTATTTATAAATATTATATATAATCTTCACCTTTATCACTAAGGCTTGTTTGGATATAATATATAGTTTTGTTAAATCTTATCATATAGGTTGAAGCTGTCCCTGAGTGCCGTAATGCCTGCCGTTTGGGAAGATATTATTAATAAAGGTAGTCTATAAATTAGGTTTCCCTACACACCGCGACAACAGGCTGAAATTATAATTCAATTGGCAGCAATTCCCGAGCGTCTGAGAGGTTTTTTGCTTTTTCTCCGCCAGTCGTCATGATTCGGTGTAATGAAAGAACAACTGCCAGGGTTAACATACTTATCAGTATTCACGAGGTGCTTTGCATCGACTATTTATGGTTAGAAATGGGCGTGTACAGGGCGGGATAAGAGACTGATTCACATACACACACTTGTGGGTAATCTGTGATTTATAAAGGGAACATTGTTTGCAGATGTGCATACGCACAGTTTTATGAAACTGAATTGTTTTTGGCGTACGTCATTTTTGGCTTTTGGGCGTACGTACACTTTTAGTAAGGATCCTACGCACAGTTTTATAAATGAGAACCCAGAGCATTTTGCTAAGAGGCAACTCAATAAAATAGCTTACACAATGCTAACAACATTTTTGCCTACATTAGATGTCAATTAAAAGCAGAGACTATGTGACTATACATGACTGTATCATATTACGTGGCTGTGAGCTGTAAATACACTGCGGACGGGACAACATATTGGAATGGTTTTACCCCATGGAGCAGCATGAAAGTGAGGCGCACTCACCCTGAAGCTTCTACTGAAATGCCCCCAGAAGTAGCTATGAACTGACAAAAAACAAACAAAAAACCCATGTGTTCTCAAGTCATAAATCAGATCAGAATTATGTGTTATAATGATTTTGGTACTGATTTCTTTTTTTTTCTTGATTTGAAAAGCTGAATGACACATTGGTAGACACATTCTTATAATAGGTTTTCCCTTAATGACTTGAATTAACATTTAAATGCTAATCAAATCTTTTTTTTTTCATTTTCATATTATGAGAGACTGATGTTTTTGTATAAATTCTTCCTGATGTATGTGTGTAAGTGCTTTGACAAATAATGGACTTTCTCTTTTGGACTGACTGTCTACTTCCATTGACATCTACAATTTCCTCAATTTATCCCCACAGCTGTATAACTGTCTCTTAACTGCCAGAACACAACTGCTGTCATTGGACATTCAGCATGATTTTTCACACAGGCTCATTGCACTTACTATGCAAATGCATTGTTGACCTGCTATGTTAGCTTTAAATACCTGGATCTGGTCTAATTCAAACAAGAAGAGGAAATTAATGTCATCAGTCTACCCCCAACGGTTATAACATTAGGGTGGTGGCTGTATTGGACAGTTCATTGTATTTATTTACAGAAATGCCTTATGATGAGTGCATTTGCTCAAGCCTGTGAAGAGATTCATGACTGACACTTTAACACCAGCATGGAAAAACTGAACACCCCCACACTTAATCTACTAAAATGCTGATGCGTGACCGATCAATACCACAGTATATTTACTTCAGCTCTTTTTGCTGATTTTGCAATTGCTTGAAACATCAGGGGGTTGTGAAGCCTTTTTTATGCCAGTAAGGAATTGAAAGCTGTAATGGAGAGATAAAGGAAGGGCCTAGGTTTATCTAGATACATCTGCACTAAGCAACCTCAAAACGACCCATGAGCCATGATGTGGTAAAGATGTCAACTGGTAGACGTAGGCACGAAAGGCGCTTCCAGGCTTTTCTTGATGGAGCAAAAGCAAACAGTTTTGACACCATTCACTTCAGAAATCTTCTTTTTCCTCTTCATCTGTAATGGTATGTTGGAACAAGTCAAGGGTTGAAATGCATTCAAGCAAATGACAGCGAGGGTAGATGAGGGGTAAATGCATGTCTCTGTTGATGTGACAGGGGGACACAATGTGAGGAACTTACTAAAATAGATTTAAGAAGAAAAAGGCACATGAAATGAGTTCAAATAGGCTACTCGCTATTTTTCGTTTTTTATATTTCAAATCCCAACAATTAGTATACGTTTTCTCCACTGCCTATTACTTGTATTGAAATGCCTTTGTTTGGACAGGGTTGTAAATTGAAGCAATTAACAAACCAAAAACATTTCCACTTCAATGATCGAAAAGAAACAAACGGAAGTGAGTATTTCTTAATTTGGAAAAATATATTAAATTAAAGCAGTCTACTATAATGTGTGATTACTACATGCCACTGGATGTTGCTATGGTGACTATGAAAATGTTTAATTTTGGGATTTGTATTATATGGTTCCTGATTAAAGAGATGCAGTTGACTGTACAAACAGAAATCTCAGTTTTTTTATTTCCTTTTTTCACAAGAAGGCTTTTTTTACTTGAACTATGCTATTGGATTTAATTCATCAATTACTTTTCAAAGATAACTTAAGGAAAATGACTTTGAAATCAAACAATTTATGTGGAACAGACAGTTACAGACGTAGCATGAATTTTGCAGTGTTCAAATATGATGCTCATTTTATCTAACTATAAATCGAGGAATCTCTGTGCGTGTGTCTCCCGCATGCACAGTACAGCAGCGCAGGGGCAGGGAGTTGCTACATCCCTAGACAGCTGATTGCGGTTCACGGCTCCATGTGCAGACCTTTGCTATCAATTTAGAGCCTACGAGCCTCTGTACAGCAGCGGGGCCGGGTTCCAAAAAAGCGACTAGAACCAAATCTAGCGACTTTTTGTAGAAGAGAAACGCCAGTATTGTCCAGAGAGCGAGGTCTTTCTCTCTTGTGACCGCCACTATCACCTCTCTCTGTCACTGACTGAGGAGCAGCAATGAGGATACGGGAATGTGTCCTGTGGAAGGTAGTACTGCAGATAGGGTCTGTGCACTGTGCTGGAGGAAAAGTTTCTCCCTGTGTGGTCATTATACAAGTGAATATACCCCACTAACAGCACAACTGTTGTTGTGCTGTGAGACAACAACTGTTGTCTTTAACTTATCTGTTTGGTGATTTTGTCAGATGATGTCGTCGTTATAAAATCATGATTCAAGCTGTGCAAAAAAAAAAACATTGGGAACCAAGTAGGGCTGCACGATTAATCCAATCACAATCACTATGTCACTCTGTGCGATTACATAATCGCAAAAATTATGCGATTTAAGAAAACAAAAAGATGTGCTGTGTGCGTGACACTGTGTGCACTGCAGTCTCCACGTTGTAACACCCCTCACTTTACCGACAGCAACAACAACAGATGAAGCTACCTTGTCTTGTCTTGGTGTTTACTGTTAACTCACTTTACATCGTCTTTGCTGTCTCTTTTTCCTCTCGCTTTTCTCCCACACAGCGGCTACGCTAAGTCTGACTCCGCTCAACAGCGGTTGCTCTTCTCGCTTCAACACTCAGGCACTGACGTTCTCGCTCTCACTAATGCTTGATTTATGGTTCTGTGTTGAATCTACGTTGAATCTGCCCTCTGAATTATGCTACCCTATGGATGTTTTAAGCGCGCCGCTCCTAAGAACAGTCGTGTATGGTCACGTGAGTATCAGAAGTGTAGAGCCTGTAGATTTTAAGAAGAGGGTGTACAAAGTATATTTTGTTACGTAATCACTAGTTAATATATTAAACCCATGTAGAATGGCATTGTTTATAATGGCATACAAAATGCATTAATTTAATAAGAATTTGTATTTTTATTATTTTATTTTCTAAAATATTAAGTTGTTTAAAGTATTGCACAGTTGTGTTTATGTATTTCTTCTCATGCTCGTTTAAATTTGTATGTCCAAGTTAAAAAATACACATTTTAAAATTTGAGTATAGCTTGATACCATTATATCGCAGTTGTAATTGTATTATTGTAAATAGCAATATTAATTTTTTTCCAAATCATGCAGCTCTAGAACCAAGCAATCGGCCCTTTCCAAACAGACAGGTGCTCCAAATGGGCACTACACTAGTTAGACATAACTGACCAGAGTATCTCAAGCAAATATCTGGACCAAAATTAAACAAAAGGTGAATGTTATACATGCTTGTAGGCACAGTGCTAAGCTTAATTATAGTAAGTTCTTTTGAGTGGTTAGTGGTGAGTTGGAGATATGATTTCATCCATTTCCATTGGCTTTTAACATGATTCAGCTACATTACATGTTATTTAGCTGACGCTTTTATCCAAAGCGACTTACAATTGCTATATATGTCAGAGGTCGCATGCCTCTGGAGCAACTAGGGGTTAAGTGTCTTGCTCAGCGACACATTGGCTGATGTATCGCTACTACAAATATCCCATTATTAGGCAAGTTTCGGTTGTTGGACAGGATTATTCACTTTAATTTTCTGACAATAGAAATGACCTCACAGACAAAGTCATTTCCTTTTTATGTGAGAGAATGGATCTTCAGACATTAAAAACTAGAAACTCTGCCTTTAAATTCTTTTTGGATTAAAAAGCTTGTGACCATTACTGTGAAATTCAACACATTCTGTGGCTTTTTATTTCCCCGTTGTTGACAGTTGACGGTTCCTTTCCCCGTTCTTCTTTTCCTAAACACAACCGTCCCGTTGTTGTGTGTCCCCCAGAGACCGCGGGTTGTGTCGGTGTGGGGCGTGTCCTTTCCCCGTTCTTCTTTTCCTAAACCCAACCTCTTTATACATGCTTCCCATTCTGTGCTGAGCACCCAGAGACCGCGGGTTGTGTCCCGTCGTGTGACGTGTCCCGTCGTGTGACGTGTCCTTTCCCCGTTCTTCTAAACCCAACCTCTGTATAGATGCTTCCCATTATGCTTCCCCCTTCCAATTTTTATGCTTCCCCTTCCCATTTTTCGTGCTGAGCACCACGAAAAAAACAACATAATCGTGTCCAGTACACGAATCAATAGATAAAAAAAAACGTGAGCATTTCACGAACTGCCGTGTGACCGTGTTGCCTATTTAGATGCACTTGGGCGGGACTATTGCCGCCACTATATGTCGATCTCGGGACTCGCGTCTTGCCCTTTAGTGTCATATTTAGACGCGCTTGGTCTAGGCCCGTATTAAGACAACGTGGTGCCCCAGGGTACTATACCTCAAAGGCCCCCCACCCCTCCGTCCACCACCTCCTTTATCCGTGCTGTCCTCCTGGCAAAAATATCAAACATAATCAAGGAGATTTCTCAAATGTAATTTACTAACTTGTCCAACTACATACATGTAGGCATATGAGCAGTGAGCACTATATTCAAATGTCTCAATTCAAAATGATGAATTCAAAAAGCACAGCACTCAATTCAAAATATCAAAATCAATACACATCAGTACCTCAACCCAGCAGACAAGCCGAAAAAACTAACAAAAAACAAAGAATTTCATTATGCAAAGAGAAACCAACACTTGCTTTCCCCCTGCCAAAAATATCAGACATAATCAAGGGGATTTTTGTGCTATGGAACGTTGGGCGCAACCAAGTCTCACCCAGAGGTGGGGGGGTTTGTTTGAAAAAAAAAATTCTTTGCTTGCCAATTAAAATTAAATCAAGAAAGCCAACCACTTATCATTTTTTATAACAGTCAATATTTTACATTCATCATTATGATAATTTTTTTTTTTGGGGGGGGGGGGGGGGTTAAACTGGCCACTTTTGATTATTGTTAACCCCCCCCCCATCCCCTAAATGATACATTTGTGCGTACCTGTGGACCAATTCAACTCTGACAGATTGGTGAGGGGAGTGATAGTGGTCATGTAATATTGATTTATTTATAATGTATTATTATTATTGTGGAATTAGTGTTCATAAACGAGTAATGTATGGTCTTTCAACAATTTCAAGTGAATAATATAACCATTTACAGAAAATATTGTTAAAGCTTGTGTCATGTGGTGCCCCCCCACTGGTTGTGAATGGTTGGTGCCCCTGGGCACTGGCCCAAGTGCCCTCATGGATAATCCGGGCCTGGCTTGGTCAGGACGTCTTTCTGGGTTGGGACGTTCGTTTAACTGACATGGGGCACAAGAATGGGACGTTTAGGTTTAGGAAAAGATCGTGGATGAGGTTAAAAAATGGAAGTTCTCAGTGACACCTGGGACGTGAATGGGACACGAACCCCGGTCTCTTGGATAAATGTCCTGTGTTGATGACCCATTCACCACCCCAACCAACCTCCTAACGCGGATGTAAGGTCTTTCATACTACTCGCTACAGTTGTCGCTCTTAATACTACTTCATCTTACAGCGCCGTGGTTGAGCTGAAAAAAAATCTAACTCTAATTCTCTTTGTTGTGATTGACAAGCCCAGTCACGTCATGAGTAATTCTTCAGCAAATTATGTGCCCACTCCATCCATTTTCTAAAGTGCTTCTCTTCTGATCCTCCATGTCCTTCCACATTTCATAGCGGGTTACTAACTGACCGAAAGCTAAAGTATATTGACTCAGACAGAAAAGAAATACCACCTGATATTTCCGTTGTGTGCTGTGGAATTTGATGTGTATTTGTGTAATGATTTTATCCTCTTACGAACAGATGAATTTAGTGTTTAAATGAATTTTCAAACTCCCATATCTGCCATCAATCTCACTGCCTAATCCTTATTGAGCAGGCTTTACTTGGGATGAAAACAAAATGTTTTTTAAATTAACTAAATTAACTGGATTGTATTTGCATCAAGTGCACATTTAAGGTTATATATATATATATATATATATATATATATATATATATATATATATATATATATATATATACTGTATAAAATGGCCATGCCTTATGGGAATTATCAGCAGAAATATTGTTTAAAAACCCATTTACTCATTATTTATGTCAAGAAAAATAACAAGTACATCTACAGTTGTGATCAAAATAATAGCAGTCCAACATCACCAACCTCATAAATCAAATATTTTGGTACAAGTGATATTTCTACATGGCAAATAATTTACTAGTAAGTGTTGTAGAGTCATAAAAACCAACAGACCTGACAGTCATGACATGCATGCTGCTCATTCTGTGTAATTAAATCTGCAATTGAAAGGGGTTCAAAATAATAGCAGTGTTGTGTTCAATTAGTTAGGTGATTGATTCTGTGAAGAAACAGGTGTCAATTATGGCCCATATTTAAGGAAGGAAGGAAGCAAATGTTGTGCATGCTGGTTATAGTGCATTTCACACTGAAATACTCAGCAAAATGGGTCGTTCCAAACTTTGCTCTAAGGAACAGCAGACTTTGATTAAAACATTGATTGGAGAGGGGAAAACATATAAAGAAGTGCAGAAAATGATAGGCTGCTCAGCCAAAGTGATTTCAAATGCCTTGAAATGGCATCCAAAGCCTGAACAACGTGGGAAAAACGGTCAACTACCATTCGAATGGATCGAAGAATAGCCAAAATGGCAAAGGCTCAACCAATGATCAGCTCCAGGAAAATCAAAGAAGACTTAAAGTTACCTGTGAGTACTGTAACGATCAGAAGAAGGCTAAGCTGTCAGCTAGAAGCCCCCGCAAAGTCCCATTGCTGAAAAAAAGACATGTACTGAATAGGTTGAAATTTGCCAAAGGACACATTGACTGGCCAAAGGAGAAATGGGGCAACAATCTGTGGACTGATGAGAGCAAAATTGTTCTTTTTGGGTCTAGGGGCTGTAGACAGTTTGTCCGATGACCCCCATGCACTGAATTCAAGCCACAGTACACTGTGAAGACAGTAAAGCATGGTGGTGCAAAAATCATGTTACCACAGTATAAGTTTCTCATACTGTGGTGTTGGGCCTATTTATCGCATACCAGGGATCATGGATCAGTTTCAATACATCAAAATACTTGAAGAGGTCATGTTGCCTTATGCTGAAGAGGAAATACCTTTGAAATGGGTCTTTCAACAAGACAATGACCCAAAACACACCAGTAAGCGAGCAAAGTCTTGGTTCCAGATGAACAAGATTGATGTTATGGAGCAGCCAGCCCAATCCCCAGACCTCAATCCCATAGAACACTTGTGGGGTGACATCAAAAATGCTGTTTCTGAGGCAAAACCCAGTAATGCAGAGGGATTGTGGAATGTAGTTCAATGGTCCTGGGCTGGAATACCTGTTCACCGGTGCCAGAAGTTGGTTGACTCCATGCAACACAGATGTGAAGCAGTTCTCAGAAATAATGGTTATGCAACTAAATATTAGTGCAGTGATTCAAAGTAAAGCAAACCCTTGAGACATTTTTTCAGTTTATACAGTAAAGGTTTGAGTTTGTAAAGAAAAATGCAATTACTATAATTTTTGAACAGCCTAATATTCCTTTTTCTTCACTTTCTGTAAATGTATAACACAAGCGTGATCAAGTTTGGTTATGTTTTGATTCAGTATTGAATATGCAGTGTTCCCGATGCATTGATATTATGGAATTAAAAGCTATTCTAAGGATTTTGAGCATTATTCACTGTTTTTAAACACACTGCTATTATTCTGAACACAACTGTGAATGCAAACTTTCCAAGCTGTACTACTTCCATAATCACACAGTGATGATAAAGCTTGACCTTAAATTATGTACTGTAAATGGGAAGTTAAAAAGATTGAATTAAATGTGTTCTTTATTTTCTCGTCTATGAATGTTGTCGTAGTTCCCAGTTATGGCACCATGCGTTATTAGTGGACTGCAAGCCGTATACTTCAATAGCCTGCAAAAAAAAATATGAGTAATGTAGACATTGAACCTGAGCTGCTACGATGACATTCATCCTTTCAATTTCTCAGGCCAGTTTACAAAATGTTACTTTACTGCGGCGGTTAGTATCACTGCGACATCCGTGAGCAATGATCATGTCTACAGGTCCTCCTGTAACGATTTTAATCAGGAGCTCATTATGTCTCACACACAAAGGCCACTCAATCACATCAATTGATTAATTAAGTGCCAAGGGCGTTTGGGGACCCAGGTGACAATATGATCCCTGAGGACACTGTAAAGGTCCCAAAGCAATAGTCGTTAAATAAATGGTCGCATGTACCAACTTTTACATCTAATTAAAAAGCAAATAGTTTTCCCAATAAAATCTGATAACTCATTGCAAGGGCAGATGTTCTTTCTGGGCTTACTGGTGTTGGTTTATATTACTGGTACACACTCCAGTGTTAAGTCAGCAGGAGAAGAGGATGAGAGCAAGGAAAGGGGTTTGTGCAAGCCAGCATCACAGTAAAGCATGTAACACTGCCTAATCCTCCTCCACTCGTGCTGCTGAGAGGCCAGGAATACAGAGGGAGCACAGGCTGGAATTGACTTAACCTACAGTAACATCTAGGTAAATAAGGACCACCCCTGTGTTGGCCATGTATTCACACTGACTGAATAACATCAACATAAGTGGGAATTGTTTCACCTGCTTTGTCCTGCAAATCATGAACAAGAGTCATGGCTCTCAAGCTGCTAGCATAATAAAAGAAGTAACATTTAGTTGTGTTGGTTTGTACTGCCATTGTACATACACAGGGGTTTTAAATGCAGGGAATTAAGTATTGCCGGCCCTAAATGGCAGAGAAAATCATGTTACACTGCATGTTTATTTTCAGACGCAATCTTCCATACTTGACCATGAAGAACATGACTTTTGCATTGGGTTCATTATAGTTTATTACACTTTTTCTTACTAGAAAGCACAGTGGAAAGCAGTGAGGGACAGCTGAAAAATGTCTCAATGTTAATTTTTCAGGTGAGGCCTGAAGTCATGTTCAACTATGTTTGTTTTTGTCAATAAAATAAGTTAAATTAAATTGCAAATGCAAGCATGCAGTTTTAACGTGATATTAGACATTGGTATCAATTTGTTCAAATCAGGCTTTGGTTATTTTTTTGTGGAATTTGTTTTTGATTAGTATAAGAAAATGTTAAGCCCATTATATCAGCAAGTGCATAAACTTGCCAGGTTACTTTCCAATCAAGTGTACCAGCATAGGATACTCCCAAAGTAAGAGCAAAAAAATCCATTTGCAGCCATTAATGATGGATTGTACAGGTGTTTCTCCTTAAAGCACTCATTATTTTCAGGCCATCATTTTAATGTAGTGTTCCAATTATTTAACACCAGTAGCGCGCAGAGCAGTAACCTTTCATAGTGAATTATTAGTGAAATATTTTAAAACATTTTCTATGCATTTGCAGTTAGATTCTGTATGACCCCTCTGATTCTAGCATAGAAGTCAAAGCAGAAAGAAAGTGTGTGTGTGTGTGTGTGTGTGTGTGTGTGTGTGTGTGTGTGTGTGTGTGTGTGTGTGTGTGTCCAGCAGTTTGCATCCTCCCCTAGGGTTGACTAGTGCCAAATCAGGAACATGGTCACAATGAAAGGGAACCTCTTAGCATGTGTTCTCCAAATCTAAACAGCTCCTTCCTGGCAGGCTGTGGCCAATTACTGCTGCATTCGACTCTGTGGCCATAGAGTTTGACTGAAACAGGGGTCACCAGTCCAAATCCCACAATCGAACGAGTCACTCTCCCTCAACTACCGCTGTCAAAGTGCCCTTGAGGAGCCTGATTCTTTCCCGTAAAGTTGATCAGTGGTGAAGAGTTCAGGATCATGATGCGGCTTATTTTATTGTACAGTATTTGGGATAGTATAACCACCCATGTATGAAAACAGATACTGTGATGCTTATACATGGTTTGGTTGCAGTAGTCCAGACGTGCCTCTCCCCATATTATTACAATTGTGTGCTAATGATGGTAAAAAAATAGAGTAAGATTACACAAACTAAAGATCCACGGTCCACATTCCACGTAGAGTCTAAAGATACTATGTTACACAGGCTCTGTATTCTGCAGACCACTCTACCTCGGTCTCCTTTTAAATATCACTCGTCCCTCCCCTCTATGAAGTACAGCTGAGCTGACGGTACAAACTATATCCCGACATAGGGCCTACTGCACAGCGAACTCCAAAAACCAGCGATAAAAAAAGTAGGTCCATCTAAATATCTGTGTGAATGCGTGCATATAAACTAAAATGTTATTTATATAGTGCTACCAATGTAAATTATATATTATTGGCAATACATACATAATAAAGCTCCACACCAGGATCACTTGTCTAGATGACAATGTATGATTATTTTTTTAAACAACCACAAGTAGATTAAGTGTTCATAAACCACATAATGGCCAAAAAAAGGCCTAAGTGCCACAAAGTAACAGACTATGCAAAATCTTTCTTTTCCGACAGTATGTGACAAATTCTAAAAAGTTACAGACTATTCGTTTCTTTATAATAGGCATACATAAATCACAATCATACTAGGCTAAATATAGGCTACCATCGAGGCCTGCACGGCGGCAGGAAAAAGAAGCAGAGATGTAAGACACCGTGTCTCTACCTTACAATGATTTCGGTACACCAAACGTAGATTTGAGCTCTGGAGTTCGGCTGATAAACTCTGCCATGAGACCCTGAAAATCCAGATCATCCAAAATGAGATACTTCACCAGAGACAAAGTACCAGCGCGCTGTACAGCTCAGTGGGCTCTCTCTGTCACTTGTTGGACATTTTTTGTGTTGGACACTGTGTGGAAACTAGGGGGCTTGGGACTCGGTAGATAAAAGCACTGTTCTGGGAGAATAACTGATGTTGCATCTCCATACTGTATGAGCGCATAGGGAGCGCAGGACCACCAGGGGGTGTTGCAGCACTTCCCGCTCCCCCACTTCCCGCGCCTATGGAGCTAAGCTACTAGTTACTGACATTGAATAAAGCTACACTGAAGTTAATGTTACCCCCCCAAACAAAAAAAAAAGAAATGTAGCAAGCTATAACCTACAGCAACATAGGGAAAATAGTTTGCTACATCCAAGCCAGTTTTTATACATCCGTGTACACTACATACACGTCTGTGTATGACAGTGATGTCACTGATCATCAGACCGCAGAAGAACGCTCCATTGTGCTTGAGCTTCACAAATGCTCTAGGAAATGTAGCTTTTCTGGCACTACCGCACTATTTGATGAATAAATTAGCTAACATTGAACTACTGAAAAGCTATTTGATTTAGAAAACGGCGACACTACAGAGAAATGTAGTAAAAACGGCGCTGTAACACCTTACTGCCCACCATTGCTTAGTATTTTTTTGCATACAGTTTTTGCATGAAGTTGCATAAAATCATACTGGTTCAAGCTCGTACATCTGACCAGACGAAACTAGGGATCAAGCCAACTCTATTGCTAATTGCACTTTTAATTGTGTTTTACTATTGTACTGTTGTTAATGTGAGTCACACATCCTCGTGAACTGCCAAGCTTGTTAATAGTAAACAGTTTGTCCCAATTATTCTCACATTAACCTTTTGAAAGAAATAAGGATTGCATTGAAAACTATGCTCTCTGGTCTATTATCTCAAATTATCTAAATTATTCCTCTGTTTACATTTCTGTCATTGGAACTGCTAAAATGAGTTGTCATTTAAATCATGAGTTCATAGCAGGTCTAAAGACAATTCCAAATATGTATATGAGGGCCATAAATGTCTTCTGACCATTTGCTGGTAAAACACTCCTGAAATACTTTTTAGATGTTTTGACACTTATTTCAGTCCATAGGGGTTGAGCCCAGTGAGTTTCAGCATGGATAGATTCAATTTAAGAAGATTGTCGTGCCTTTTACTAGCACAGAAGGGCCGTGTGCCCACTCAGCCTATCCTCAGCTGACAGGTCAAATGCATCTCCATTCCCCTGTAGTGAAAACCTTGATGTAACCTTCTCCATCCAACTGGCCTTTTAAGAAAACATTTAATCAATAACTCCATCGTGTAGAGTTTGGTTTTAACTCGAGGCAGATATCTGCCCGTCTCTGACTTGCCGGCCCTGCTCTCAGCTTGAACTCCCTGGATGTCCTCCCTAACTTTACTTTGTATTACCTTACAGGCTTCCAAATGACGCTATGTATCATAGAATCCTCTCATAGTGTGGATTAAGTTAAAACCTGCCACCGGATAGGTATTTTAACAGTGTTAATGTCTTGCTTTTGATCCTCAAACATTTATGATAAACACCATGCTAGCTAATTTGTTGACACTCAGCATTGCTATGGAACACTCTAGGCCAGGGATCTTCAACAGGGGATCTGGGACCCCTAAGGGGTCCCTTAGATTCAATGCAGGGGGGCCTCCAAATTATTGTTAATTTAAGTCTTAACATGAATCCAACATATTATTAGCAAATATAAATCCCCCTGAGGACAGGCTTACTAACCTATAGATAAGGTGGTAGCCATCCACAGATACAGTTCATTCTGAGGATTTACTTTGCCACATGTATGTTTTAAAATGAAAACATGATTTATCAAACCATGCCAACAATTATAAAGCTATTTTAAAATCTTAGTATTCTATGCATAAAAGGTAGGTATAAAGGCTTTAGGCCGCCCACACGTTATAGCAGGCCCAGTTTAATATGCAACTTTATTTTATACAAAATATGTAGTAGGGGGTCCCTGCTCCATCTCTCTTTAATTTAAGGGGTCCTTGAAAAAAAAAAACGTTTTACCACTTACATGTTGTACCATTGATGGAATAGCTTGAACTGTTCTGGTAAAGGCATCAGAGTCTGTTGTTACATGAATAATTGAATGTTAAAAGACAATTAATACACCACCACTAATATGTCTAAAACACCCCAGGCCAGAAATTAACAGAATTAACTAATTCAAACATAGCTTGTTAAACATAAGCTAGGCTGGTTTTGCTCACTCGCTGTGTTTACTGTATAGGCTAAGGCAGTCTTTCCACTTTCACCACTTTCAGAAAAAGTTCATAAATTCAATTTCATATAAGAGTGGTGTTTTTGAAACATTTTAAATAGTTTTTTTTCACTCGATTGTCCACATATTTATAAATGAATATATAGATGAAATGAATACAGTATATGTTGAGTTTTGCTGCTACAGTTGCCATCATGCATTGGGCAATTCAAACAGGAAGCTTAATATTGCTATGAGGTATGTGGGATTGCTACTAGCAGTTCCTGTTCTCGTTGCAACAATGTATGTACAGACGACAATAAGCTGGCTACTTAAAGGGGTATTTCACAGATTTAGCATTAAGCTTTGTATCAGTAGAAACACGTTAGTATTTTCAAATGACTGTGCTTCCCTCCCTCAGGAACCCCTGAGACGAGAGATCTCTGTATTGTGGGTCTGGAAAAAAAAATCTTCCGATGACGGAAAATGACGAGTTTTACGTCATCGTAAGATTTTTTTGCTAAGAGGCAATGGACTACAGCCAGTAGTAGGAGCTACTTCCGCATGTTTTCATGTCGTCTTTACCCGAAGCTTGCCGAAGCAAAACGAGGGTCAGCCATCTTGAAGCATCGCTAAACTGGCTCCGTCTTTTCCAGAAAACTTTTACAACAATTATGTGCATTCAAACTACCGCACATGTGTACCACCGGGATACATTGGTACAGATCGGAGAATATGCAGGACACTTTATTACAGACGGAATACCCGACACACTACGCGACCTTCGACGCCCGATGAAAATAGCCGGGGAAAGGGACCTCGACAGAGGTGTGCAGGAGTTAGAGGCGAGCTAGGTGGAAAGCTAACGCTAGCCGGCCACCTGTTCCATCAATTCTGCTTGCAAGTGTCTGCTCATTAGACAACAAACTGGACTACATCCAACTTCAACGAAACTCCCAACAGGAGTTCAGAGACTGCTGTGTTTTTGTTGTTGTGGAAACATGGCTGAACAGCAGTGTACCGGACTATCCAGCTACCAGGCCGGCTGCTCTGTCGCCGGGTAAGACTAGTCGAGGTGGGCTGTGTTAACGCGGACAGGTGCAGAAATGGGGTGCTTGTATCCATCTACCTGCTAACTGCTGGTGGAGTTTGTGACTGTTAAATGCCGACCATTCTACATTCCACGCAAATTTACGGCTGTGTTTATACTCTGTTTACAGCCCACCAAGCGCTAATGCTTTCATGCGTTAGGTGAACTTTACGGAGCATATAATGTGTGTGCACTAAATGTAGCCTGTTTCGTATGTTGTTTTTATATAATGTTGTTTTTATATATTTTAAATGTATAACACCACTTGAGCCACAGTGAAACGTTGTTTCATGTATATGGTTGAAATGACAATAAAACACATTTGAGTTGAGTTGACCATCTCACTGTCTGTCTGTAAACGGTAGGCGTGGCTTGGGAGTGGACTCTAAAGCAGCAAAGCAAGTGCATTCTGGGATTTGGTGTCTTTCATCCACATGAGTCTTTTCTCGGCCTAGAAGCCACCAATTTCTAAAATAAATTCACATTTCTACTACATAAGTGACCCAATTTAAAGATATATTCATCTTTCCAATGGTGAAATATCTCTTTAAGTACATTGTGAGGCACTATTCCACTTATCTACAGATTAAAATAATGCACTAAGATTGTGCTTCCTCAGCAGGGAAAGTATTTTGTGTAAATAAGGAGCACAGTATGGTGCAGTATGGTCTTCTTTCTGTGTGCTTAACCCTACAGTACATCACATACCCACTGCTTGAGTACTTTACATTTCTAGCCATGTACATAGCTAAATGATACCTGCTACATATTTTAAACACTGATTCTATGCAGTGGACATTGATTGTATACAGCATGTTAAACTAGAACACTGTTACCATTTACACATCAATGTTAACACAGATATTGGACCACTTAAACAAGGAATAAATGTGATAATTGAAAGGAAACTGATGTCTATGGTCACTGTGACCTCCACATAGTCATACACACCCAGGACCTTTTTATCCAAACTGTTAGGTGAACGATTTGTATATTAAGTCTGCTTACTTAGTATCCATTTACTGTACTTTTCAGGCACAATGGCTGTAGTTGAAGGAATAGATGCTGAGCTATGTGCAACCTTTGTGGTTTTACTAAGTTTTACCCCGGGACTGATTGATTGTCCTTTGTCTTAAGCCTAATTCTGGAATGTAAACACCTCAAACGATTTAAGATTTGAAGTCGATCTCAATTAAGGTGACTACTCCCATGGATCCACTGCACCATCCATTTTCTTATACTGATAAAGAACCCCTTTTATTTATCAAAGGACATCATGTGCTTTATCATTATAAGGTATATGCTTCAGCCTGCTGTATTGCACTTTTAACTTATACTAAAGCGGAAGTACACAGTAATGTAATGAATGTACTTTTAGTATACTAACAGTATACTGAGACTCTTTTACAAGGGAAAGCATGAGTGAAAAACATCAAAACTATGATACATATCCTCCCAACTGAGATGACATTTCACCTGAGGTAAAATACTGTGCACCTTTCACTTGACATGAACAGGCTCTGCTCTCACTGCACATCCGGATGTATTGTCTCCTGACACGTTTGATCATATCTCTGCCACTGTACATCCCTCTGTGCCTTCTCCCCCAGAAATCAGTTGACACATCAAAGCCCTCAGGGAGGCTTAATATTGGAGTGCACCACCACAATGTGGGACTGACCCTGCACGAACAATCATGCAGGGTTAGTGTGCACTTCAGTATTTAGGAAACAAGAGTTTGTTTATTTTGAAATGAAAACTGGTTTATGACATATGTCAAGGAACAGTGCCTGTGATAAAAAGGTGTACCCATTTGTTATGACGTTGTGTATGGGAGTTGATAAAAGAAGTTACACTGCTACATTGGAAATTATCCACATACAGTACTACTTAGCAAAACACAGGTGCCTTAAAATGATGGCACTGACAGTCAGACTTTACACTTGTGTTTTATATCAAGATAGCAACAATTCCATACAATATTGCTTAATACAGTATTTGTAAAGGGGAAAGAGAGAGAAAATGTTTGTTTATGGAAACTACAGCCAAAGTTTGAAGAAAACAATTGTTGACTGAGCTTTTAAAATCCACCTTGAAGTCAACCTCCTTCTGTAGTGTGACTAACCTACAGATTAATACCTTTAGTGTCAGGAAGGGCCATTCAGAAAAATCCTTTGGCTCAAACCTAGATTTGCATGACCAGCCTGCTGGGTTACAGGTGTAGTATCTGAAGATTTAAAACTTTGACTTAAGTATTTGTTATAAGGGGATTCATATGAACTTTACCTCACTTTTGCTGAAACATCTGGAAACTGTTAACATTAGCAGAGGGGCCCCTAAGACAGAAGAGACTTTATTTTTATTTTTATTTTTTTTTATTTAACCTTTATTTATTCAGGGTAGGTTCACTGAGAGGCAACCTCTCTTTTGCAGGAACACCCTGATCACATTCACACAGTTACACATTCATACCTGGAAACTGCCCAGTACAACCACAGTCTGATCTGCTGGCCACTGAGCAGCTCCACTGGAGCGGTTGGGGTTAAGGGCCTTGCTCAAGGGCACCTCAGTGGTGGTAATGAGGGAGGGACAAGCGCTGCTCTTTCACTTTCCCCACCCAGATTTTATCCTGTCGGTCTGGGGAGTGAACCGGTCACAAGCTCGCTTCTCTAACCTTTAGGCCACCACTGCCCTAACTTACTTTGTTGGAGCTATGCCATGTGTAAGGCATCAATTGGTCAGGTTCCCTGCTCCAATCATATACTCACTCATATCACGTCTTATGTTACACAATGCACAGAATATTCCATACAACATCACAGCATCCACAACTGAAGATACCACACAGGTTTATGCTGGTACTTATCTGTCTAAGATGCGTCTGTGTGCATATGTTTAATTGTAACCTTATTCTCCTTATAAACATTTAAGCCAACAAGCCAGCCTGACAACCTGTTGGCCAATTTTTATGTAATTACGCCAGACTGGACTTCAGTAACGTCACGCAGGCATGTTTACAGATAACTTAAGGCGATAGCTCATACTTCAATGAGAAAATGTAATCATGGAGTGGTCATCTCATCATTCCATACATTTATCCACAATGACTTGTACCAGTGTTTTGACATATACATTTGGTGGCCTTTTAGCTACAGTAACATTAACATGCAATACAACAAAGGGGCTGAAAATGTTCATTTTGTAAGCAGTAAAAGCTTTTGCAGTGTTAACAGTGTTACAACACCACCATTGTCTTTAATTATAAAGAAGAAACCGGTGGAATACAAAATAATGTAAACACATGTAAAAGGACTTTAATTGTGGAGTAACTCCATTACAATGACAAATGCAGCAAAAGAGTTGGGTCACGTAAGGTTGAATGCAAATAAGCAGCTTTTCGCAGATATAAAAGAGGGCTTACAATCACCACTTTGATGTATTCAAACCACCCTGTGATGACAAAGCTACGAAAAGGCCAAATCATCTGTGCTCACCCTAAAAAAGGTTATAATACGTTACCCCAAATACTGACAGACTGCAGCGTCAAAGGGTAACAGACATTGGGCTGTGACAGTACAGTATATAGCTGCATGAAGCCTAAAATGAATCACCTTAATGACAGTGTATTCAATGGTGATTTAGTTATCTTATTTCAAAGTTATTCTCCTTGCTGTGCGTGAAGTAAAATGTATCATGAAATCAATATGGAGTAATAATGTTCCTCTAAGCTTGTCAGAGCTGCTATAGTTCTGCACAGTCTTTTTTAGTAGCTTATGTGTCATATATAATATGGATTTAAAGTGCAGGCTTCATTACTTACCTTAGCGTGGTAAATTCCAATGCATCCACAGGCCTGGATTAATTTACGCAATCATTCACTCTAGAATGCATCCTTGAATAACGTTGACCTGTAGGGCCCATGGCCATCTGTGGCCCTTCTCCGCCCCCCTTGCAGAGTGAGAAAACCCCCAGCTGCTCTTTTGGCTGCAGCAGGACTCAACCAGGAGGAGTATTTAAAAATCCCTAATCTATCACTCTGCCCAGCCAGCCCTGTCTCCGCTGGCTGGCTTAGAACCTACAACGATTTGCACTGTCCATTCCACAAGAGAGACATGGTTACTGCTTAGTTAATCTATCACATAGGGAAGGGAGGAATAGAAAGCAAGAGGGAGAGAAAGTCAATGGGAGCATCCATAATGATTTAGAGATTTATTGGTATCGTATGTAAACGACCCCTACGATATCAAATGGCAAAGAAAGATTTCCCCTCCTGGGTTGCTACGGCCTTTTCATCATTTTATTATTCAATTCATCAGATTACCCCAGTGTCATTGGATCCCTTGCATCCTGTGCTTTATATTGTATCCCTGCTCGACACGGCACAATAGGCCTGCGAGGTAATCAGACATCACACAGTGATAATAGAATTAGTAATAACTATTAAAAATGTCCATGGTGGATGTGGTATTACTGAACACGGCAGAGCAGCTTATTCAAAAAGGGGTTATTTTAATCGTACTATCGATATGAATGACTGAATGCATGTTTACATGGCAGGGATATTATAGAAATTAACTGCTTGTATTTTCATTACTATTCACAGGAAATGCTGTTTGACAGTAATATCCAGAAGAAAACATATCTCACTATCAGGTTCATCACTGCAATGTTGGTATGGGTGGTTGAAAGCATAGCAGTGGTGGTACTGACCTGAAGGCAATTTTGTTATCAACCCTAGACAGCTATCTTTGGTTGTCCAAGGTAACAGATCGTTTTTGTGTCTATGTATTAAGACATTTTACATGTCCTCCTTAGGTTTGATTTAAATAGAGGCAGCTTTTGGTATGCAGGTTTAGGTTCCCTGGTGAGCTAAGCTCAGAAGTAGCAAGCAGACTTTTTTTCACCCATCTGACATGTTCTGGGCTATTTCTTTCTCAAGAATGATTGTGATTCCCAACCACATTTCAGAAAATCAATGAGATCTGCTTGTGGGAGAGAGGGTAAAAGAACAGGGTCTGAATACATCCATCATCCTCCTTCAACCATTTTGATGCAACACATGCAAGAAAACATGGGAGAGTCAAGATCATATGAATGGATCCACAAGACCTTGCTTGGCTGTATAAAAATGCATCAAAAGAAAAATAAATAGGGCTATCTGAGTATGGAGATGACCCTGTAGACATTATGATGCCAGGTTAAAGAAGGACTAATTGATTTTAATTTGATTTTGCAAACAAACAATAGTTCCTTTTGAAGCAATATCTCCAACATTTGAAAATCCCGGTACCCAAAACACCCATTCAAAAGAAAACTATAATGCTCTTTTAATTCTATTATGTTATTTTTAAAAATCACCCCATTCTTTGATGAACCTTTTCATCTTTTAAACAGATTTTTTTTTTTAAGTATTGGGTATGTATGTGTTGAATTGGACAATTGGAAAAAAAAACCCACTTTTGTGGGTTTATATACATGTCTGCTGACGTGATAGCTGAAGTAATTTTCAAATATAAATGTACAAATACCGTTTAAAACATTCCTCCCTCTGCCTCAGTATTGCAGTCTGTCTTGGTATCACTGGACATTCCAATCTCAAGGCCACAAAAACACTTCCCTGCAACCAGACAAATGGCAATGTCTGGTTGAGAGGTGGTCATCTGAGGAATCTATTTCTGCCAGGTAGTCCTACTGTAGGCCTACACTTTAAAGCATTTAAACAATAAAAAAAAACATTCAGTGCATTCAAGATTTCTAGGTCCGTGACAGGAAAACCATAGGAAAAATGTATATTAATCCCGTCAATCTCTGGGAGTTGGAACTTCTCGTTAAACACCTGTTTGAACAATATTAGGCGGATTGAGTGTCAGACTGGCAGTAGCTCTTACACAGCACAATTAATCACCCCATCATGAATGCATTATGAAGACGAAGAGGGCTCAGCCGGGGTTTTAGAGCCGGTGTCTTTGTAATTGGGTCAACTGCAAGCTTAGTTTGTGTACTCAATAAGGCATATTTAGCTTCATAATCCTCTCCTTTCAATATAGAATAAGTTTGATAATATTGTCACAACTTTGATTATAATGACATAGATATAATTTAATGTGTGTGTGGTGTGTGTCTGTGTGTGTATATATATATATATATATATATATATATATATATATATATATATATATATATATATATATATATATATATATATATATATATATATACTGTATGAAATAACATAAAGTGTAGTTCTTCCTTTCTGTTGCTTTCAGTATTCTGCTACAACAAATTGGTTGTTGAATTTAAAACAAATGAAAGGAAAGCATTTCCAACATTCTTTTATTGAACAAATTAAATATTGAATTTAATGTAAAATGCACCACTAAAACAATATATTGTGCAGCCCTTGTGTTTGTGTGTGTGTATATATATATATATATATATATATATATATATATTGGTGGTGGTTGAGGGATTAATTCACTGGGTAATGGAGGGTTTGACAATGATAGCAAGCCCTTTGAGTCAAAACAAATATGTGTACACACAACAGAGGGCTGCTGTTTCTAAGAATAGATTTTAAATTTAACTAGAATTTGAATACAGCGAGCGTAGTTGAGATGCTCTGTAGAGGATTCTGTAGAAAAGTCTCTACAGAAAGGACTCTGTAGAGTCCTTTCCCTGTTAGGTGAAAAACAATTTCAGTATTTTTGTCATGCATTCCTGTGCATCCAGTGATCAATTACACCAAAATATTTTCACGTTCATTCATTCAACGTTTATTTAAACTCAAAAGATCATTGAGAGGCGGCCCTCATCTGCAATGTCATCGAGTATTACAAAGACAACAACAAAACAACAACACCATCATAACATAGATAAAAGGACAATCAAACTTTCTGAATTGAAAAAAAAACATATTCCTGCATAAGAATTAGCAAATATAAAATGCTCTGTATCCACAGTTGATGAGTTTAATACGTTTTTGACCAGAATTTGAATAAGTAATTAATTATACTATCTGCATGCAAACCAGCTAATTAACCAACATGCATACAATCATCAAAAAAGATAACAAACATTGGTATGGTAAACTTTTTTTAAGTCGTATATAAAGGCAAAATCAAAAGTACTCAACAACGCCCCAAATAGCACAAGACTCCTAAGGCTTAAATGTAAAACCAGTAACACAATAATAGCATCAAAAAACCCTGAAGTCACCCTTCCCATGTGGTAGTTGCTGGGTTGTGTACATTAAAGAGTCATTACAAAAGCAATGAACGTGTCGCGTAAACAGGCAAGAGCTGGTAATTGCAAGCGATTCCCAAAAGTTCCTGTGTGGTTTAATTTCAGCATCAGTGAATTATTTCTTAATTATCTCGCCATGCACCTAGTGGAGTATTTGGACAGGCATTTGTCTCCAGGCAGCAACATTGCAATCAGTGTCTTTGTTTGTGTGTGTAGGCCTGCCTGCAGGCACGGCCTCACTGGAGATCTAGCAGTGAGCGAGCACATACAGTATGTGGTGAGTCACCCTCGCACTGTGGCTCTGATGACATGCCACTGCATGTGCTTGAGAACATGGTGGGTTACACTTGACCACAGGCGATTAGGGGGACTGTGGTCTTTAATCGTGTAGTCAATGTCATGCCCCGTCCATGTATACTGCAGGCTTTACTTCTTTTAAATTCAGAACCTATGCTGTAAAGTAGTTAGGTGTGTCAGGTACGTATTGTTTCACTCAAGATATTTCCCTTTAGTCTGACTTTTACTTTTAAATTGTATTTCAAAGGAAAATATACTTTGTTTTCCACTACGTTCATCTGGCAGACATAGTGTGATGCTTAGCAGTATAAGGTTCAAATGGCAGCAAAGTGGCTCAGTAGTTAGTGCTGTCGCTTCGTATCAAGAAAGACCTCGGACCTTCCTCTGTTGAGTTAATATGTTCTCCTCGTGTCTTCCGGCTGCTCAGTTTTACTCCCACAGTCCAAGGACATGCAGGTTAGGTGTCCTGGAAAAGTCTAAATAGCCCAGCGTAAATGTGAATGTGTTTTGCTGTTTATATGTGTTAGCCCTTTGACAGACTGGCAGCCTGTCCAAGGTGTACCCTGCCTCTCACCCACTGCATTCTGGGATAGGCTCCAGCCCTTTTGCGGCTGTGAACAACATGAATGGCAATGAAGAATGTATGCATGGATTACATTTCATGACATTTATTTAGCTCATTCTTTTATCCAAAGCAACTTACAATATAAGTAACCCATAAATTGCAAGTATCATGCAAGTACATCAACTTCATCAAATATGCCAAACCGCCGTAAGTTCTACATTTAGAAACTATAAGAGATGGGGAATGAGCTGGTAATTAGGCCTGGCAAACTCAATTCCTTTTAATGATTCGGGTTATTCTGAGTCACTCACTAAACTGATCCGGGTTGTGCGAGTCACTTGAGTCAGTATTGTATGCTACATCCAAGACGAGCTTTTGATTTGGATAAAATGCCATGTTTTCATTTAGAATCTTTTAATTTTATTTGGAAAACGTTATATCCATAAATATAAATGGTCTGAAAGATAACCGAATATTCACTTAAAAATGACATGAAATTATATTTTGAAACTTTAATAGGACTGACAAATAAGAAAGCCATCCTGACTCTGAACATTCACAATGACTTACAGCCTCTTTAATGTAAATTCCATGTACCCCTTTTTATGTATGTATGCATTTAATGTTTTCAATGTGAATGTGTATCTGTACTTGAATAATAAAGTTTTTTGAAGACAAAAAAAAAAACATGAGTTGTCGGCGAGGTGAGCGAACGGACTGTCTGCTCGCCCTAATTGCATTTTAACATACTACATTTATATACCTAGCCTACAGTAGGTCTAGCTAGGCTACGTGCTGAACATTGTACGTTATTTCAGAAGTGAAAGAATGTTTTTTGTTGTTGATTCGCTTTACCCTGAGCTCGAGGAGAGACTTCACTCACTTGCTCGTCTGAATCAGATCCACTCATAACAACGTAGCCAGCTGATTTGGCTGATTCGCGGGACTGACTCCCGCGAGAACTCACGAGTCATCAACAACTCACGAGTCATCGAGGACTCGTGAGTTGTCGGCAACTCATGAGTTGTCTGCGAGCTGAGCCGAGGCGAGCTTGTAATGTTTCGGACTGTCTGCTCGACCTAATTGCATTTAACATACTACATTTATACACCAAAACCTACAGTAGGCCTAGCTAGGCTACATGCAGGACATTGTATGTTATTTCAGAAGTGAAAGAATGGCTTTTGTTGTTTATATGCTTTACCCTGAGCTCAAGGAGAGACTTCACTCACTCGTCCGAATCAGATCCACTCATATAGCCGGCTGATTCGCGCGATAACTCATGAATCACCTGACAATTCATGAATCCCCGACAACTCACGAGCCCTCGTTGACTTGTGAGTTCTCGAGTGAATCCCATGGTCTGCGAGCTTCCGGCTCTGAGTCTGCGGGTCGGGACTGTCTCTCTGCTCACTCAGGCGCTTGAGTTGACTTGTGGAGTTGCTGTTGCCTACAAAATTGTAAGTTATAAAGCTTTTTGCAGATAAGATGGCTAGCATAGTGGAAGCTAATGTTGCAAGAGGTTTGTGTGTGGCGCTGTTATCATTTTAGATTGAATTGTAGTAGTACTCAACTGAACCGGGTTAATGATACTAGAGACTCGCGATTCGTGAGTCAATTTAAAGACTTGGTTTAAAGATCCGAGTGAATCACGACTCGAACAGGTCTACTGGTAATATGAATGGATGCTAAACTTATGATGAACTTGCCACCAACATATGGAGTTGTTAAGATAGCTGCAACAGCAGTAAGAGGTTAAAGCTGTGATTACAAAGGATGTGACTATCATATAAGGTGCAGTTTAAAGGATGCAACAACCGCTGTTCAGTTATATTGTAACATATAATTGTAAGAAAGCACTCTTTACATTTAGTGCTTATTAGTTTGACACTTGACTACATTTTCTACTGCTTCTACTGCTATCTACTTATATATTTTTTTCCATCACTTTCACTAGTTCTGCTTCTTCTTATTGAGCATTATTCCATGTTAGTTGCTTTTCTTTGAGTAAATCATGTTATAATGTATTAACTGTAAAAGTAATAAACACGGAACAGTAAGCACAGCCTTGTGAAGTAATGTACCTGTGTAATATGACATATTCAAATTGTTCCTGTTACTTTAAAAGTATTTGCACTGACAGTGTGAATGCCCCTTTAATTTGATTTTTGTTTGGCTGCTCTAATCAATAGGCCACCATTGGCACTGTGTGACGTCTAGGTGTTTGGCAGGCACTGCTTTAGAAACAACATGAATACAGATATTTAAAAATTAGACTTGGCAGAATATTCAGCACTTGAAAAAGCACAGGGCCAAAATCAAAGTCCTCATTTAACAAGCTGAATTGTATTTTTCTTTGAGCGTGTTGATGGCCTCTTGCAAGGTCATGTGCTGTAGCCTATTGCATCTGAAAAAGGATTGAGGGTTGTCAGACAGAAAGCAAGACATGTATTTCACACACAGGCTGCTTAGTGTATGAAAGTGCAGCACTATGTTCTTTATTAAGACAGCAACAAGGAGACAACATATCTCAGTGTTTGGTTTTTTAAGGGAACATGCAGCCGAGGGAACATCAGCAGAAATGAACCCAGCCTACATGTTTAGGAAGCTTTTTTTTACGCTTTTAAAATAACCGACCAAAAATGTAACACTGTTTCTCACACTGTTTCCCTACTATACATGTTCATGTATGTATCCTCTAACATCATGAGAGCTACAGAACATGGACAACCTAATGTCATTAAACACCATGGCTTTTGCTTCACTGTCTTGAATGAACTATAATGTGCAGTTTGTTCATCAGGCCTATTAACCCATCTGTAAAATTTGATTTAACAATTGATAAATTGACTATAAACGACTATACTTGCATCACACTGTAGCCACCTAGAACACTCCAATCATGTCATGGTGTGCAATGCCGAAGCAGCCTGCGTCTGTACATATGTGACTTTCTCACACATACACATAAACACGACACATGCAAACAGGATAGACTGGGAGTGTTAGGGGTTAGGGTGGAGGCATATTATTATCATTATCCTTCTACATCTCATTATCTTTTTTAGATTCAGAGCATTAGCATTTAATTACCATTAAAGCTGTGCTGGGAATGTTGACTGTGGTGAAGGAAAGGAGGGGTTTCCTTGCCAGAGTCTGGGAACGTTACGGTGTCATGTTGGTTTGCATAGTCACTGGCAGCACAAGCTAGCATGGGATGATTATTATTATATATTATTAATATATATTATATATATGATTATTATGAGATGTTCTATGTAAATGGTCCCTGATTTAAGCAGTCACAATTATATATTTGTATGTCTTGGGTTCAACAGTGCACATGGTGTCTATGTGCAGGGAATCACAAAAAAACATTTTTTCAATGTCACTGTTGAGTTTATAATTAGGGATTGCATTTGAGTGTTATGTAAGCCATGACATCATCACAGAGGTACAATTAAAAATACATTTTATGTTCGCCATATGTAGACCTTGATCTGTTGAATACATTTCTATTCAAGCTTTAAAGCTTGGATTGTTCAGTTTGAAAGGTACAGTAGGTTGCGAATACAACCTTTCTGCTAGGACAGATGTGAGTGAGATTTTATTTTCCCATGACATTTTTTTTTCAAACATGTTATTTCAGTGATGCCTCATAACTTGAGTAATGTTTTACTAAAAATCAAACTTTCGTGTATTTTCAGGATTTTAAACATGTTCATAGTATAGTTGTGTAGTGTTTGTTTACATGGTGATGACATGTTTTATCACCATAAGTAGAATTAAAGCTAAATTAATAAAAGACTAAAGACTTTTTTGAATATTTCCAAAAATGGCCTATACGCTACTTTGTACAAGTTATGCACTTATCTAAACTAAAATGTCTCATTGAAACTTTCTCTTACACTGATTTGTCAGTTACTCTATTTATTTACATGTCAGTTGGCCTCTTGGCAGTCGGTCTGACCAGAACTTTGACCAGAACACATTGTCAGTCACTGCAGACTTTTTCTGTATTAAATCAAGACCACTATCTTTCCCTAACCTTAGCTAAGTGCTGCAATGGCTAAACATAACCACAAGTGGACAGTGTATTGTAAGATTGGATATTTTGACGAAAAACAAATGAAAGATGTGAATGAACATTTCAGTATCAACATTTTTGCAACTTGCAGATACATTACAACAACATGACGTAAATCATTACGTGTCCTTCAAAAAATGCTTGCTGTTGCACATTAGTTGTATGTAAACATAATTTCTAAGAGACAGGGTTGCTTTTGGACGTATCCTCAAGAAAAAATGTCAGTTTAGCACATAATTATGTTTAGCAGATTAAAGCAGATACACCATTTTTTAAACTTTACATTCATCTCTTTAAGGAAACTCATCTGCTGGGTTGTTCTGTCCAACAATTCCATATTTATAGAGTGGGGAAAATGAGTATGTGTGGTATAGACTTTGAGGTTCAAGTTGTGAGGAAACCAAAGCAATGCTGATGTAGCTGTACTTTGTTGTTGTCAAAATGCTTAATAAATAGGGGCCTCCAACTCAGAAATATCATTCCACTTCTACACATAGAATTTCAAAACTCCATATATTGCAGTCAGTCAAAATTTCCAACATTTCACCATCTCTGGAAGGCGACACAACCCCATCCTACCTCTCTGCTCCTGTTGCTCTTTACATCCCCCATACCCTCTTCATTCCCAGGGAACAGGGGAGACTGGAAATCTCAGGATTAAAATACAAAGCGGGTTGTTGAGCTTCTCTGCTATGAACAGAGTGGCTACTCACGTCAGGAAACTGATTCAGCTTTCTCTTTCAGGAAGCATTTCAATTTTTTTCTCTTTTTAGTCCAATCTTTCTCTAAACATTTAATTTAACCAGGGAAAGTCAACTGAGTAGGCATTCTCCAGCAAAAGCTGAACTAAGATGGTAAACATGGTAAACATTATACCTGCTCAACAGGCTTGTGTTATAGCGTTGTCATTGTGAGCATGTTATCATGCTGAAGTTAGCTTCAAAAGTTTTTGTTTTAGTTTTTCTTCAGAAATGAGTGTAAAAAAAACAAAAAACGTTAAGATTCAGTCTGTAGTTTTTTTTTACCAGCACGTAAAACAACATAGCCTCTTGCGCCAGTCATGCATATTGAAACAGCATATGTGTGGACTTGTGTGATGTTTTTCCCTGATCAATAAGGTGTGAAAAAGTCGTCTTCAATAAAAGTTAATTTCGAGCTGAACGCATTAGACCCAGCCTGTTGCTATGACTATGGTCAGGGGGAATTCCTGTCGTGGATCAGAGCTCGGTGGACTCATTCAAAGACACACGGGCAGGTTGAACTCTAATTTCCCCTAGCATGTTCGACAGGACTGAATGCAAAAATAACACCAAACCTAGTGGTCCATATGGCTGGTTCTGGGAGGACCAGCTGCTTAGGGCTTTCAAGGCCATAATCTGTATTTCACACTCTGAGCGAGCCATTTTAATTTCTGATGAGGGGCCTGTAGTGTGGAACAAAAGAAGGACAATAAGTGGGAAGAGTAAACCACCTGTGTGCATCTACACTTTGATTTAAAAAAGATACATTTTAGTCATTCTGATTGCAAGAAAATAAAACACATCAGTTTTTGAAGTATGTAGCTTACATAGCGCTATATTTGTATCTATCTATTTAGCTCACTCTCATATCCCATATCTCATTCCTTTTTCTCATTACATTTGTGCAATACTGTTTGATACACTTGGCACTTACTTTTAATCACTATCCTCATCATATATATATATATATATATATATATATATATATATATATATATATATATATATATATATATATATATATATATATCGTTATATTTTATTTGTGTCAAATCTTATCTTGCATCTTATTTTCCATTCTATCTTATTGTCATTGTATCTTATTTGATCTGCTCTTATTGTGGCAACTAGTGCTTTTGTTGCTAAGCTGACCCATTCCCTCGTCAAATAAATTGAATTGAATCGTTGACCCTATGTTACCTACGTATGACCAATAAAACTTGAAAATACAAGCTTCTAGATCAAAAATGTGTACATGAGCAATTATCTATCGAACCCAAACAACAACGCCTTTCACCCATTCTGTTATCCATGCAACTCTTCCTATGAATAGGAAACACATTTTTGGTATACTAAAGCCCTCTCTAGGAATACCATGGGAGACTGGTAATTTGATTTTGCCAATGCAAATTGGATATTTCAGTTAGTCATCCATGCAGTAAAATCATTTAGAAGGAACCTTGGCAATTCAGGAACAGGGCCATGCATTGTTTATAACACAGCATCCTCCACAGTAGAGCAAAACAAGTAAAACTAAATATTTAACTGGCTCTACATAAGAGTGATGTTAGTGTAACCCATCCCTGGTAATATGGCTCTTGGAAATTCGACACTATACCAGGGTGCAAGTCAGTAATTGTGTGAAACACTCGTTCCAGAATGGGATTAAAATGGCCCCAGATGGTCCAAATTAACAAACAAAAAACCCAGCTGAGTTGGTAATTCAGTTGGAATTTTGACCTGGGTAGCCAAAGAAAGTCTGATAGTTTTGTTCTGTATTAGATAAAATTCAAAGAAAAATGAATTTTGCGCACAGTTTCAGACACACTTTAGGATTAGTGGTCTCTAGCAGACAAACCAACACACGCTGAGCCAGTCAAACCAGTCCTTTACAGGCTGTCCTAAGCGAAAGCATAAACTCCACATCACACTCCCAGCAAACCCTGCACGGCCAGGGAGGATGAGTTATGCTGAGACAGTGAAAGTAGCATCACATCTGCTGTATGCAAGGCTTCCTTCGAATTCAATATTTTGCTGAGTGTGCATTGCTGGTTACCTAAAAGAATGTAGCCACTTGTAGTCTCCAAATTATCTCATTGCAATATGAGAATTATTAACCGGTCCACCACTTGGCCCCGGACAAAAATATATCAAGAACTATGAGATAGATTGCTATGAAAATTTACTATCATTTATTTTCGTCAGAGGATGAATCCTACCGACTATGGTTGGTCCCCTGCTGTGTCCTCTAGCATCTCCAGGAGGTTGACATTTAGCCATTGGATGGATGCTACCAGCAGGTCAAATTTCTCACTTGTCCTGTGATATATCTCAACATCTACAAGATGGATTGGTATAGAAGTTTGCAGACAGTCATGGTTCATAAAGGATGATTCCTAATGACCTGGTAAAACTTTAACCTTTTTTTCTCGAACCACCATGAAGTCAAAATTTTAATTTGTCCAATACTTTGGTTTCTAAACAAATATCTGCAAAACGAATGACATTCCCATCAGCCTCAGCTGTATTTAGGGTTTACTGCTAATTAGCAAATGTTACTATGTAGACTCTTAATTAAGTGACTCAAAATGCTCTCATTGACCATTTGATGGGGTTCAGGAAAGAGAAGCACATCAATGAGCAATCATCAAAACTCTTAACATTTAGTACAGCCTGACTGAACCGCCAGCAAGACTCTAAGTCTTGTTTCAATCGTAAGGTACTGATGCTAAGACAATTACATCATTGCTTCATTGTTTGCTAATCTAACAATTTCCCAGTTTCCTCAACAGAAACCATTTTCAGAATTGACTGATTATTTAGGTCATTCAACAAGACACACTCACTGGTTTTAGCTTCTTAAATGTGTGACTATCATTGTAAATCAGATAATTAGGTTTTTGAATTGTTTTTGCGGCTTTTTTAGTCTACTTCAACATTTTATAGACTACAAGATGAATCGATTAATTCACAGGTCAATTGCCAGTGACCACTAATGACTAAATTATTTATTTATTATTTATTAATTACATTTTTTTAAGACCAGTAAGGTTGGTAGTGAAATCAGCACTCATGATTTAGTACAATGAGGCTGTTATGAATCAGATCATAAGTGCTTCCGTTATGTCTAAATCAAACTAGTTAACACTAATAATGACTATTAATAACATCATCAAACTGGTTGATACTAAAAATGGAATAAAGGGTTCTGAGATCAACAACAACTGTGAATTTTTTTTTTTTAGAAAATAAACACAAAAGACAATGCACGATTAGTTGGATCAAAGGGCATCGCTTGGTAATGTGGTAATCTGAATCCGTTTCATTATTATTTAAGCTACCGAACAATCTTATGCTAATGTTGAACTCAAATTTATGAAATGGAAATTGCTGCGTTTAACAGTGCAATTAATCAAACTGGTGCTGATGGTCTCTGGGGACTGTACTAATCCACTGAGGGGCATCTATAGGACACTACGCTGTGGATCAAGTGAGTCTTTGCCATCGACCTTCACATCCATTTGGTTTTATAAGCCTTTGATGTTAAAATATAAATGACCCTGTAGAACTGTGAATGGCACCTTTCAGCCTGCAGATGTAATGTGTGAAGGCATGCACAATTGGTTCGAGTGTTTGATTGAAAAAATCATATTGCATTAGTCAGTGAGTAAACGCATACAATATGCATGTATTGTGTTTTCATTATTGCATTGCTTGTAGTCCAGCTATACTCACAAGAAAATAAACACACTCACACACGTCTTGTCCCCGTCCATGCAGTAGATGCTAATAACACCATTACAGAGTCTACAGATCTGCCTATCCATCCTGAACCCATATTCCCCTTCTACTAATAGACTGTCATATGAAAACACACAAAGAGCCGATCACATCTTTTATTACTGGCAGGTTTTGCTCTCTGGTGGGAAATGTTGTTTTGCTGTCAACCCATCCCTCTTCCCCGGGCTTATATTTGTACAGACAGCTCCCAATTAAACACAGCAGCCAATGACACATATCAAAACAATGCATGTCAAGAACTGGCTGAAATTGAGAAAGTTGCAGCTAAATCTTTCATTTCAGCTTGTGATGTGGACAGAATGAGGCAAGGGCTCAGCCCCCAGAAAAGACAAAGCTGTATATTAACACACGCATGGATGAATCACTCCAACAGATGTGCATCCTATTCTATAGATATGTAGCAGCTATTAGTTTTCCATGGAGAGATTGAATGAATCTATTTAAAAACATTTTTTTTTTTTTTTAAATGTATGTGGATGCGACAGCCGTCTGTCATAAAAATTGAATTCATTCATGCTGGGTTTTCCAGAGCTATCTCACAAGGGGCCAGTTTTTTTTTTATCAGTTTCAAAACAATAACCCTTTAGCACCTCTACTTCGGGAGTAAATACATCTTAATGTATGAATTAAAGCACCACAGAGGAGCTTTGCAAAAGCACTTAACTCAGCTTGAACAATTTGTTCCCAAGGGTATGAGAAGCTATGAACTATAAAAGAATGGGAGAGGAAAGAATTTGGAAAACTTCCTAATATGATATTTAATCAATTTTGTTTAATCAACAACCAATTCTTAATTCAGGAGGTCTAATTGGAACAGAGACTGCACACTGCGGTAGCTGAGGCAGAAAAAATATGATTATGTAGGACAAACTATCAAGCCCAGGGCCATATCCAAATACCAAAAAAGAAATATTGCATTAGTTGTTTGCAAAGCAAGGGGAAATTTATGAACACACACATGCTGGTAATTGTAAAAGTGAACCTTAAGCTAACAAGCATTGTTTTCGCTATAGGCCTATATGTCATGACCTCTTACATGATCAGTGGTTACAGTTGTTCAGTAACTTGGCCTCTCATAATACACGATCATAAAACAGCACTTCACTAAGGATATTATGCCCAAAGCCTCGCCAAACATCCAGTGCTATGATGCCGTGTTTAAGTGTAGGTCCAATAATCTGCCAGTCAGGATAACATGACAACACCAAATCTGAATTAATACTAATTTAACTTTGCTTTGCTGGCCTGATTACAAATTACAGTTTCCTTACATAATGAAACTGATTACAATGAATACACTATTGCTCACAGAGAACAGAGGGAGGCTATGCAAATAATTAATCTGATATTTGAGCTTGAATAATGCATTTCATAATCAAAAGTGGAACATGAACACTGGTGGGACATATTGTATATATTATTATGAATGATGAAATTTGCCCACAGCAGTCTCAAAGTTCATCAACTGTGGTGCATTCACTAAGATGATGACGTGCAGTGCCACAGAGCTGCCGTGCTTTTTCTGTTTCCACTTTGATGAATGCTGTTTTCTGTGGCAACATTAATGTCAGTTGTACTGTAAAGGTTTTGTTTTGATAACAAGGCATATGGACACATACCTTAAAGCTACATAAATGATGTATTCATGCTTATTAACTTGGATTTCCTATTCCAGTAGGAGTGAGTAGTTTTCGTCTTGGCTAAAATTAAAATTAGCCAATTATTCAAATATTACACAGATCTTAAAGCTTCTGTTTGGGTCAGTTGAGGACAATTAATTGTAGAGGTCCAAAGGTTAAAAATGATTTGTCTCCTGAGACTTTTTTGTTCCATACTTACTTGACAATATATGAGTGTAGTCCCAGTGTGGCTCAAAGTTCAGTTCACACACAATAAACTTGTTCACGTTCATAGTTCACAGTTTAGAATGGAATGTACTAGTTCATATTATATATATTTTTTTTAAATGAGCAGCTTCTTTTTCAGTATAACCTCCTGCTACGGTTAATGTTTTGAAACTGATAAAAAAAAGAAAGAAAAATGTTTAAGCTTCATTGACTGGCCCCTTGTGAGATAGCTCTGGAAAACCCAGCATGAATGAATTCAATTTTTATGACAGGCGGCTGTCGCATCCACATACATTTAAAAAAAAAAACGTTTTTGGATAAACTGAATGTGTTGTTTCAAATTTGTTTGTCTGAATTGCCACTTGCAATAGCAACATCAGTGTTGTGTCGAAGTCTGTTCGTGGTCGAATAGTGTTTCTCTCCTGTTAATGAATGATGATTGGAATGATGGTTAGGATAGGGGACTACCTTGGTTTAGGTAGGGGGAAATGCATATTGTCACGGTGCCGTAAAACAGTGCATGAACATTGTTAACTCTCGTGAAAGTAAATGACTCTCAGTTGCAAACGGATACATACACTTCACCGTTCACCAAAAACATGGGCACAGTCAATGAATGGCGCTCTCAAAGCGTTCATGCACAACACTGGAAGTCACCATGTGGAACTTTTAATCTACAGTCCGTTGGAGTAATACAAAAGTTTAGTTTATGAACTGGGTTTTACTGCTCTGTTGTACTAATGTGTTCAAGTTATTAGAGTGAGACATTTATTTTGCATTAATTGTGAATTAGTTGTGTGTATTTTTCTGAAATTAATTCAATATTTTTGTTCATTATTTATTATAATGTGTTATTTTGCTTGCGACCCGACCCCGGATAAGCGGACGAAGATGGATGGATGGATGTTTTGCACTATTTGCCTATTAGATTAACTCTGCCATTACACACCATTTGGTTGAGTTAATTATTCCATGAAGACAAGAAGGAAGAAAGTTGACAGGAATTCTAAGTAGAAGCATTGAGAGTTAGTAGTTCTGTTAAAATTAGGAGGTAAATGATCACATGTACTATAAAAGTGCACTTTGAATGAATATAATATATGTGGTTTGCCTAGTGCATAATCATAATCTGCATGTTTTGGGCCTGACTGCTGACTTGACAGAAAAATTAATCACAGCTCAGAGCAACATCCCGACAACCCCAGGGGTCTCATTTATAAACTTGGCATACGCACAAAACAGGGCTAAAAATGTGCGTACGCCACTTCCCACACAAAGGTTGTGATTTATAAAAAAACTAATTTGACGGGAAAATGTGCGGTCCTCCATGCAAACTCTGACCCATGCGTACGCACATTTTGGAGACAAAATAGGAATTGGCGACGCAGATAGTGAGGTGGTGAACTGAAGTCAGACTGCACAAAGTAAATGGGAATAACGATTAATCGTAATATTTTCAAGTATTGATGCCTCACGCACATTTTTCACTCCATGTCATCCACGTTACCATGAAGATTAAATCCAGCAGTGTTATTTGCGCTTGTACTGAGTGATAATTGTTCCATAAACACATCCAACTCAAATCTTAAATAAAAATGTGTTCTTATTGTTTAATCAGCGCTGTCTCGCCGTCACATTGTCCGCTACGGAGCGCATGCAGGAGGAGGGGATTGCCCGACTGGAATACAGGATAGCATCAAATACCCTAGCATTAGATAACGGCAGAACACAATGTAAATAACTAAATATCTGTCTTTAAAACTGTGCATATATCATCAAATGTCAAAGTTTGAAAATACAGCCGTTAAGCTCTTGCGCAATCGTTACCCTTAATGTCATCGTTACGGTCCGAACTTTAATACTGTTCGTGACACAACCTGCATGAAGAAAAGTGTGTTTTAGACTTTCTTTTGTCTTCAAATTGTATCTTGGGGTGGGATACCACTAGTTGATGCTGTGTTGGCAAGGTGTTAACAATCACAAATTGCTGTAAACATATAAATACTGCGGTGAACCCGTGCGTAATGCGGCATGATGGCACAGCTGGCACTGCAGGAGGACTACCCTAATGGAAGAATCAGGAGAGAAAGAGACTTCTGGGACCATGACGATGACTGGCTAATATGCCGATTTAGATTCCCTAAAGCTGTGCTCTTGGATCTGTGTACTGAATTGGGTCCAGTAGAGAGGGCAACGCCCCGGAACCGCGCCATCCTGGTCCAAATACAGGTACTCACCACTCTGGGGGCAACCGGCTGTTTCCAGAGGGAAATGTCAGACAGCTAAGTGTTTTTAAAGAAAAAAAAAATATTATATATAATCTTTAACTTTATCACTAAGGCTTGTTTGGATATAATATATAGTTCTGTTAAATCTTATTATATACATCTGGTATATCGAAGCTGTCCCCGAGTGCCGTAATGCCTGTTGTTTTGGACGTATTATTAATACATGTAGTTATAGACACTACACTGTGCAAGAATTTATAATTCAATTTGCAGCAATTCCTGAACGTCTGAGAAGTTTTTTGCTTTTTCTCCGCCAGTCATCATGATTTGGCCAGTGTCATTCATATACTGATCAGCATTCACGAGGTGCTTTGCATTGACTATTTATGTTAAAAATGGGCGTGTACAGGGCGGGATAAGAGGCTGATCCACGTACACACACTTGTAGGTATTCTCTGATTTATAAAGGAACATTGCTTACAAATGTGCGTACACACGGTTTTATAATTCTGACTTTTTTTTGGCGTACGCCATTTTGGGCTTTTGGGCGTCCGTACACTTACATTAAGGATCCTACGCACAGTTTTATAAAGACACCCCAGGACTGTTCTCAGTCAAAGAATATTAATAACTCTGGACTAAGGAGGCTCAATATATTATTGTACAGACCCAACAGATTTAGCTTGTATTCCCACCCAATAGCTTCAATTCAGAAATGTTGAATGTTAACGATCTTGGGGACGTGTTATCCCTCTGAAAAAGTGAGTATTAAGGTAATCTACTCATAGGCCTATTCAGCTGCTGCAGAGTCATGTGTCACCCTTCATAACCGATTTAGTAATATTGGATTTGAATGTTCTATAAACACTATAATAGTTGTTACTTGGGTTCAAAATCTTTTTTTTTCTTTGTAGATGATATATTTCTTTCATCCAGATAGAATAGTTTTGAAGATTCTAAAAAATCCTTTCAGAAAGTCTTGCTTAAGTCGGTGACTCCAGTGTGATACACATCAGAAGCTCAAACTGGGCTTTTGTAAATAAAACCATGTTGCCAGTCCTGTCAGTAATGTAATTAAGCGAGTGATTTTTTTGTTGATGAAAAAAGGGGGTGCTTGTTTCTTAGGCCGTTTAACCATTTTGACTGCAGTCAGAGATGAGAAAAGCATCTTGTCATCCTACCTGCTCCTCTATTTATTCCAATCAACCACTTTTGCTTCATTGAATCAATATTGTGTTATGTCAATCAATGTTAAAGTCGCCAAAAGCATATATGTAAAAATGTCACTGATCAATCATTTAAGTGCCTTGGCAACATTTCAAGAAATCACTTGTAAGGAGGCTCAGTTTGTAGCTGTCTGTTGGGCTGACAGTGGTTGGTTTTGTTTTTGTGTATATTTTAAGATGGTTATCTGACAGGAAGGTATTGTCCTTGCCAGTATAAATGACACAATTGATACTGGTGTCTCTTTACCTGAATCATATGATGGTGAGTGCAGCTTGTGTTGATCTGATACAAGGAATGTGTTCAGGGTGAAAAAGGGATCATTTTGCATTAGATTGATAAACATGACTATGAGCCTTATCAGAGTCTATACACAATCAGAATCACACTTTGAAAAGCAGAGTATGATAACTGTAAGAGATTTTTTTTCTGGTGATAATAAAGCACTGATATATATATATATATATATATATATATATATATATATATATGGAAACTTTACAACATTACAAAAGTATATAGAAAAATTCATCCATGTCTGGAACTTAAAAAAACAAAAAAAAATTTTTTTAATGCTTTGTCAAAAAGATCATTTGAAAAACATGTACCAACCACCATAACACCCCTAGAAAATGCATCTATGCAGAATTTGACAAAACATCTCAAGGTAGGAAAGATAACAGACAAAAGGAAATGTTTTAAGAGCTGAAACATTTGTGTAATTATTCTAGATAGTGAGTGTATTGAGGTTCAAAGTTCGTTCTTAACAGCAGATGAGAAAACAATCTCACCAGAAGGTCCATTTAGTAACTGTAAAGTTAAGTTGCTTAAGTTTTAGTTGTCATGTATGAGACAGTCCCTCCAGGAATTTGCGATGTAGCGATCACAACAATTCAAGGAAATTCAACCAATCACTGTGAATTCGGTGCGACTCGCAATTTTACCTCAAATTTGACCAATAACCGGAGTTTCCCACGACTTCAACCAATCACAGCAGTCCCACATGCCAGATTTTGCGTCAGTGTGTGACGCTGAGAGCCACTGACAAAGCAAGAGTGAGTACGCCAAATCAATTTCCTTGTTTCTGATATGAAAACAAGACATGTGTGACTTGAACATCTTCATATTATACCCACATTTCCAGCATCCCGAAGGTTTGGTAAGGTTACTAGGAAAACCCAGCCCAGAATATTTTTATTCTCCCCGAAACAAGTTTCCTACCAAAAACAAATCGCAACTTTTTTTTGCAATTTTCACTGTCTCTCGCAACTTCATTGCAACAAAAATACAAAAGATATTGCAACTTTTATCACAAATTTGGGCGGCAACAATCTGAAAAAAAGGCCAGAGAAATCCTGGAGGGACTGATCAGAAGCCCTTTAAGTGCTTCGAAAAAAAATGGAAATTTGAACATCTAAGGCTGGAGCCTATCTCAGATGAATACCCCTAGACAATTAGCCAGACACACTATCACAGAGCTGACACATAGTTACAACTTGCAACAAAACATGAAAGATTTTAACTGCACCTCAAATAGTGGCATTTGTATTTTATCTTTCTTCTAACGTCAAACAAGTCGATTATGACTTTCAGGTTGAATGACTTAAGTCCTTAAGTCATTCATTCCTTTTGACATTTGTTTAGCAAACAACTGTATGTGTAATGTTGATTTTCTTTCTCCAAGTTTTGAAATGGGCTCCTGGTACACTTTAAATCACGTAAATATCCATGAGTGTTTCCGTATTTGGCCAATGTCAATCTTAGCTGTTGTGACACACACCTCAATATACCTAGAAGGATGCATCAACAACACAGCCCTTTAATACACGGTTGGTGTCAGTCACTCTTTAACACGGTTGCAAATATTTCAAGTCACTACTTTTCAAAACTGCCAGGTTGAATGAACATAACACATATCCATCAAGATGACAGGCATAATGTTTTTTCTGGGCCCGTTTCATTAAGACCTCAGCGTCACGAGTCTATTGATGCATCCAATATGATGTAGCTGTAATCTGTTCTTTACTCTGTCCAACAGAGACGCATCCAAAACAATCTAACATGGGTCGGTTCATTGAAGAACACAGGAGACAGCCCAAACCTCATGATGGCTCAACAGAACAAAAACTTTGACATTTTCTCTTTTTTGACTCTGATATTTCGAAAAAGTAGAACAAAATTATATTTAACTTTCATCAAAAGTACTGCAAATCGACATAGGTATGGCAAAGATATATTGTGGAACTTTAAACACAAAAACTTTGACAGTTATGTCATTTTATTACTTAAACAGGAATTAAAGCACATCACACGCATGTTGAGCCTAGGTTCTTCAGATCAGTTTAGGATGAGTGTAAACAGACAAAGTGCTTTAAAATAAGAAAGGTGAAAACAGTGGGAGTGAAGAGGAGGTACTAATAGAGGAAGTACTTTCGCCACTCTGTGCATCAAAGACAAAAAACTAAAATGAGGTAATATCTATCTATACCTTTCACTTTTGGTAAAAATCGTTGACTGTTCTTATCTGACCCTTTTCCTCAGATAAATACATCAGATATTTTGTCCTGTAAAATGGTTTGATAAATCACAAAAATTGGATTGAAGCTATATACCTGCGTCAATACATTTTTTAAATAGCAGATAAAGGAATGTCTAGGTCAAGATGGACTGGGAGGATCTCTTTGGTTTTACTACTATTACATTATTTACTCATTGTTTTACTAAGGGATTAGTGTTTTAGGAACCTTGTTTTGTTGTTTGTTCAATAACATCTATCTATGTACAGTATGTTGTATGTCTGTATGTACTGTATGGTTGTAATGGCAGCAGCATTGGGGGTATGGCCCAAGCCAAAGTTTCCACATTGTTGAACAATAAAAGTTTATCTCATCTTATATCGAGTTCAGTGGAGAATAAACTCACCTTGAGTGACTGCACATGAAAATCTTCTGCTGATGTTTGGGCGTCTGGTTTGAGTCCTTAGACCAGCTGGAAATACTCTCACCTCACTCAGGTTATCAAACTTCATCATAACTATTAACTCTGGCACTGTTCATCAGCCAAGAGCATGAAGTTGATGTACTGGGCCGTCCTAATGTGTTTTATAGAAATAAGAGGACATTAAAGAAAGGAAGACAGAATCAATTTGTACATTCTCAGGTATAAGAACGTACAGGATCAACTTCAAAATAATTCTCCTCACATACAAAGCACTTAATAACCTTGCCCCTCCATACCTCTCCGACCTCCTCACCCGCCACACTCCCACCTGCCTCCTCAGGTCTGTCGATGCTAACACACTCAAGACCATCAGGACTAAGCTCCGGACCTGGGGCGACAGAGCCTTCTCAGCTGCTGCACCCACCCTCTGGAACGCCCACCCCGACCATGTCAAACAGTCAAGCACCCTACCATCCTTCAAACAGGCCCTCAAAACTCACCTCTTCGAACTTGCTTTTTCCTGTTAACAGACTTTCCCAGTTTTTGCCTCCTTTTCATTGCCCACCTCTCCTGCTTTGCCTGTGCTTGTCCATGCACCTATGTGTTTCCTTTTCTTTTTGTCTGTCATGTAACCTTGTCTACGTACCTTGTCTGTTTAGTCTGTTTTGTTTTGTCGGTTTGTAAATAAAACTGTAAAGAGTCTTTGAGTGTCTAGAAAAGCGCTATAAAAAATAAATGTATTATTGTTATTATTTTTATTATGAAGTTCAGATTTGAAATATAAGCACAATGTTGAGACATTAGCGGTGATGGTTTCTTACTGTGAGACTGAACACTTAAGGATCCAATAAAGAGCTGGAGAGAAGCTCCTTTTTTACCTCTGCTTACATTATTCATCTTCATCTTTGTCTCGAGTGTAACTAAATAATGAAAACTCTTGAAGGAGCGTTATTCATAGCTGTCAAATGAGGATTCACAGTTCATAATGTTAAGACTTGTAATAGTCCTAGGCAGGGCTTTTACATTACATTGAAATTAGTACTGTATTTTAATAACGTTTCTCGTTCCCCCATATTCTTGCATCATAGGCATTTCACCGATGCACATCTTCAGACCTACTTACACATTTAAAAGCAGATTCAGCTTCGGTTCCTAGAGCTCCTGTATTACAAGCAGGCAGCATTAAGCTGTGAAAGATTATAGTCATGGAGACCTGACAGTGTTGCTGTGAGCCTAAAGTGATCATATAAGTAAATAAATGAGGGAAAAAGATCAGTATGAGTAAAACAACATACAAAACCATGAAAAGGTTATTTCAACAAATGAGGTGACATTATTTTAATAAATTCTTCTAGGCACCACAGCTGGAAAAACATACTTTATTGCAAATAATATGTGAGATTCATAATGAGTAGCATTTTTGAGTTATTAGTAAAATACATTTGTGGAAATCTTACTTTCTGCTGTGCCAGAACCTTTTATTTTTTTTATTTTATTTTTTTTAACAATGAACATTTGCTTGTCAATGTGCGTGTCTGTTTGCCCAAGAGAGACATTCTGCTTCTTTTCACATCAGAAAAGCCATTACTGAAAGCCATGCACCTAACATAAAAGCAAGTAAAATAGCCCACCGTCGCATCCGGAGATAGAAGAGCAAATTTTTCATTTTTATATATTACTTTTTATCGCTTAAAGATGTTCTGTGTTTGGATATGTGATTTACTCCATTGTTGTCCTCTTTTTGACAAATGGGAATTATCAACTTTGTGGCTGTTTGAGATGGTACAGTACAGCTGTCAGCATAGTGGTCATTCTACAATAAGCTTGACAGAAAGTTACTTTACCTAAAAAAGGCTCAGTAAAGCCTTTTACAAACAGCCAGCTCCTGTAATAAGCAAACACTGGATTTTTCCAGAACATTTACCAACGAAGTCATAGCAAAATATTTAATTGGGTCTTTTTTGGCTTCACACTGTAGGTATGATTTAAAATAACTTAGGTAGGCAGGAAATCCTCCCTACTGACTACACTACTCCTGTTGTCAGTGTGCCTGACATGTAATGGATTATAATAAATATGAGGCTGGGTATAATCCTTGCCCACTCATCAGCGGCGTGTGTGATTTTTAAATCTCAGGAAAGTCAAATATTAAGATTGCGATTCCATTAGCTGAGTGAGAGCAGGTTGTAAATTCGGGGAAAGGAAGCTATTGTAAAGTGGAAGTTAAACCAGGAAGCCCACCTCACCTTAGCACTCATAACAAAAGGTCTAATATTTCCCTAAAGGTCTTCACTACATTAATTTATTTGCCTTCCTCTTGTGTTTGTTCCCAAACCAATCAGTGTATTTCCTTTCCTTTCTGTTTACTCCCTAACATTTTATCCCTTTTTAACCAATCTCTTCATTGCCTTTTTTATTCTCATGTTGAACTGCTGCCATGTCACAATGACGGTGACAGGAACATGGGAGATGTTTTTTTTTTTCCTTCCTTTTTTAGTAGCCTGCCACTGCCTCATCCTGCCAGTTAGAGTTCAGCACTATTATGCCATCGCTCAGAGCTGAGGCTGAAGAAAGGCAGACGGCTCTTTAGCTCAGTGACACAAGCAAACATACAACAGGAGCAGCAGCAGAAATACAATCCTGAGAGGGTGGTGTCTATAATTTATTTTACTAATGATAACATGGATTGGACAGAATAACAATGACATATAGTATTATTGCAATTCAAAACTTCAGCATCGAAAGTTACCATTGACTTTGATCAACCCCTCAGCAAAGAAGAGCACTTTGTTAGCTTTAAAATGTATTGGCTTATGTAACATTGTAAGGTGCTTTTTTATTTTGTCCAGCCTTTCGGATTTATTTTAACCACATGAGTTTTTTACAAGCAAAATGCCCCAAAGGACCAGCTAGTTTGACAACGTCAGTATTTTTACGGAATACCAGCTGCCAAATTTTCCATACAAACATTATGCCTTTTCTATTTTTTTGATAAATGAGCCATAACCTCTACCACTGCAGTTCTTTAAATATTGTAATTGCTCATTCTGGAGACACATGGAGAGGCGTCATTGGGAGGAACGGCCTCTCTGATCTTAATCAGAGTGGTTGTTTGTTGTTGGACTTCTGTGCTAGTCATGGATTGTCTATAACGAACACCATGTTCGAACATAGGGATGCTCATAAGTGTACTTGGTACCAGAGCACTCTAGGCCAAAGGTCAATGATCGATTTTATAATCATTTCATCTGATCTGAGGCCGTATGTTTTGGACACTCGGGTGAAGAGAGGGGCGGAGCTGTCAACCGATCACCATCTGGTGGTGAGTTGGGTCAGGGGGTGGGGGAAGACTCTGGACAGACCTGGTAAGCCTGAACGGGTAGTGCGGGTAAATTGGGAACGTCTGGAGGAGACCCCTGTCCGACAGACTTTCAACTCACACCTCCAGTGGAGCTTTTCCTGCATCCCTGTGGAGGCTGGGGGCATTGAACCCGAGTGGACAATGTTCAAAGTTTCCATTGCTGAAGCTGCGGCGAGGAGCTGTGGTCTTAGGGTCTTAGGTGCCTCAAGGGGCGGTAACCCACGAACACTGTGGTGGACACCGGTGGTCAGGGAAGCCGTTCGACTGAAGAAGGAGTCTTTCCGGGATATGTTATCCCAGAGGACTCCGGAGGCAGTTGCAAGGTACCAAAGGGCCCGAAGGGCTGCAGCCTCTGCCGTGAAAGAGGCAAAGCAGCGGGTGTGGGAGAAGTTCGGAGAAGACATGGAGAAGGACTTTCGGTCGGCACCAAGGTGCTTCTGGAAAACCGTTCGCCACCTCAGGAGGGGGAAGCGGGGAACCATCCAAGCTGTGTACAGTAAGGATGGGACGCTGTTGACCTCAACTGAGGAGGTAATAGGGCGGTGGAAGGAGCACTTTGAGGAACTCCTAAATCCGACTAATACGCCCTCTATGGTAGAGGCAGAGCTGGAGGATGATGGGGGATTGTCGTCAATTTCCCTGGTGGAAGTTGCTGAGGTAGTTAAACAACTCCACAGTGGCAAAGCCCCAGGGATTGATGAGATCCGTCCAGAAATGCTTAAAGCTCTGGGTGTGGAGGGGTTGTCTTGGTTGACACGCCTCTTCAACATTGCGTGGAAGTCTGGGACGGTGCCTAAGGAGTGGCAGAAAAAAAAAAGGGGGACCAGAGGGTGTGTGCCAATTACAGGGGCATCACACTTCTCAGCCTCCCCGGTAAAGGCTACTCCAAGGTTCTGGAAAGGAGGGTTCAGTCGATAGTCGAACCTCAGGTTGAAGAGGAACAATGCGGATTCTGTCCTGGTCGTGGAACAACGGACCAGATCTTTACTCTCGCAAGGATCCTGGAGGGAACCTGGGATTACGCCCAACCGGTCTACATGTGCTTTGTGGATCTGGAGAAGGCGTATGACCGGGTCCCCCGGGAGATACTCTGGGAGGTACTGCGGGAGTATGGGGTGAGGGGGTCCCTTCTCAGGGCCATCCAATCTCTGTACAACCAAAGCGAGAGCTGTGCCCGGGTTCTCGGTAGTAAGTCAGACTCGTTTCAGGTGAGAGTTGGCCTCCGCCAGGGCTGCTGTTTGTACTATTTATGGACAGGATATCGAGGCGTAGTCGGGGTGGAGAGGGGTTGCAGTTCGGTGGGCTGGGGATCTCATCGCTGCTTTTTGCAGATGATGTGGTCCTGATGGCATCATCTGCCTGTCACCTTCAGCACTCACTGGATTGGTTCGCAGCCCAGTGTGAAGCGGCTGGGATGAGGATCAGCACCTCTAAATCGGAGGCCATGGTTATCAGCAGGAAACTGATGGAGTGCCTTCTCCAGGTAGGGAATGAGTCCTTACCCCAAGTGAAGGAGTTCAAGTACCTTGGGGGTCACCGTTGTGACGAAAAGAGAGCTGAGCCAGAAGGCAAAGCTCTCAATCTACCGGTCAGTTTTCGTTCCTACCCTCACCTATGGTCATGAAGGCTGGGTCATGACCAAAAGAACAAGATCCAGGGTACAATGGGTTTCCTCAGGAGGGTGGCTGGCGTCTCCCTTACAGATAGGGTGAGAAGCTCAGTTATCCGTGAGGAGCTCGGAGTAGAGCCTTCGCGTTGAAAGAAGCCAGTTGAGGTGGTTCGGGCATCTGGTAAGGATGCCCCTGGGGCGCCTTCCTAGGGAGGTGTTCCAGGCACGTCCAGCTGGGAGGAGGCCTCGGGGAAGACCTAGGTGGAGGGATTATATCTCCAACCTGGCCTGGGAACGCCTCGGGATCCCCCAGTCGAAGCTGGTTAATGTGGCTCGAGAAAGGGAAGTTTGGGGTCCCCTGCTGGAGCTGCTACCCCCGCGACCCGATACCGGATAATCGGACGAAGATGGATGGATGGATGGAACGGCTCATTCAGAAACTTCCCTCCAATCTTTTGAATATGAATTATGAATACATTTCAACAGGGTTTAAATAAATCTATTCCTCACATTTTCGAGCAAGTTAATCATCATGTCTTTTTTTTCACTCGGCACACTGAGCCATTCTGCTCCCTCTGTCCCTCCTCCTGCAGCACAAAGTCTAGTTCCACCGTCTGCTTGATGTTTAGCCACAGGCTAGTCAGCTGTTGGCCTCTTTTTTTTTAATAGCCTACTTTCCAACCAGGATGGAGGTCTTTGTAACCTGGGGATAAACACTCCTACTCCTCAGTGCTTTAAGAACTTATGTCTTGCATTGTGGAGCTGCAGCTGTATGTTGCATTGTGCTTTTTGAACAAATCTCACATCTGATTAAAGAACAGACTCGGCAGAAAATGAGCAGGTAAGTTAGCTTTAACCCTGAGCCAGAGGCAGCTGCACTGCTCATCTAATGCCAGCGCTGTGTGAGGCTCTTTTTTTTTGTTATGTAAAATGATCCGTTTTATTTAAACATCAGAGATGAATGTTTGAATACTTCCTAGTTCCTACCATAAAACTATGATTGTGTACATTTTCTTTTTAAATCTTCCCATTGACGGTTTTTCACTTTTATTATTATTCTTAAATGCATATAGATGGCTAGACAAAACAACTTGTCATGACAATAATTTCATGAAATTCTCTTTATTTTTAAACGTTTCTGATAAACTATGTGCTTAATCACACACATTGTCATGTTTACTACCAGAATAAGGCAGAACCTCTCAGCATTTCAGCCATAGAGGATTAGTAGAGGATAAAACAGTGCCCTTAGTTTCATTTTAACTACCAGAGTAACGCAGCCCAGTGCCTGCCACCCTGCAATACCAAGACAATAATCAGCAGATAATCTTTAATTGTGATAACCAACAACTAGGAACACTGTTTCTGTGTCATAGTTGCCATACCCCACTCTCTTCAGCACTCTGAAGCTAAGACAAAATACATAGGGCAAGTCAAGATATAGGTGAAACTGTTGTGAAAGTAGTAAGTAAAAGAATAAGGTAAAGTGACGTGATGAGCTGAAGAGTTTGTAGCTGAGGTGGTTGGGGTCCAACCTGTTGTTGGCTTTCTTCCTAAACCGAGTCCAAACTGAGAATTTCATTAGTGGGTAATGTACTTACATGTTCACCAAACAAAACAAACTTAACAGCAAGATCGGTCCTCCCCATTTGTTTAATGTTATAAAGGGACAGACAGTTTTAATCACCAATGAGAGATAGTTATATACATTTGTTGAATAAAGACATGAGACATTTGTGTCAACAGTGGGTTAAAAGGCATGTTACAGATAATGGCGCACCATGGAATATGACAGCTTTTTTCTTAGCATCGTCCACTCTCGGACATCACTCAAATTATGTCCACATCGAGGCTTAGACACTCTCCCCCAATATTTTTCTTTTGAACAATTGAAACAATAGCAACTTATAATTCCTTACACAAAAAGTAAGGAGAATTCAAATTTCAGTCTGGATTTTTAACATATTTTCTGTGACAGAAAATATGTTGAAGGTGTGTACTGTCTTATGTAGGTCCTGTTTTTGTACCACTGTCAGTGACAGGAAAACCACAACAAACAATTCATGAAAATTTAAAGAGCAGATCTAAAAATAGCATAACCCTGTAAGATTGCAGCTTATGTGTTGATGTGCATCATCCACAGTGGAATCTCATAAAACTGAATTTATATTCCTGCCTGAAATTATTACAAATGCACATGCAGTGTATTAATCAAAGTGTTTTTTTTCTGTGTAAAATGATATTCGTAAAACAAGTCTTAGTGGCCTTCTTCAGCTGGGTGCTCGTGGCCGTTAAACATGAGATTCATATTAAGGCATAATGCGAAAAAGGCACAGGGTCACACAAGTGACTGAGGGCATCCACATCACCTCAAGAGATTCACTAGTGACACTGAGGCCAATATGTGGCACATCTGTGAGGCGAGGAGGATGATGAGTTGTGAATTTGGCTTGAGAAGTTTTCAATTTCTCCCCTTGCCTGGATTCACCAGTGAGGGAAATACACATTCAGAAACATTTAATACAAAAGAAGAGGCAAAGTTTTATGAGTGCCACAAGGTTGTCTGAGGCTAAACTGCAGTAGGAAGACAAATAATACATTAAGCACAAGTTTGTGTCCATTATAAAAGCACATTATTATAGTTTTTTGTTACTCTTTGGTAAAAAGTGCTTATTCTGCAGGGGGGCAATTTGGGATGCAGTAAATGAAATGCATAAAGTGTGAATGATTCTTAAGGTGCAACCAAATCCAACAGTCTGAGCATTGTTCAGTAAAGGTCAAGTGACAAATTATCCTGTTGAGGGCACACTCATCTGTATTCACTGTATAATGTTGAAATGGTGATCACAGTTGAAAATAAAAACCCACAGAGCTATATAATCCCCCCCCCCCCCCCCCCCCCCCATGCCACCTTATTTTTTTCATTTACATTGTAGTTTCACTCCACTGCTCAACATTTACGACTGCCATAAATGGATTGTTTTGTCCCGGCATCAAATCAGTCTGCCATTCTCAATGACGCACAGCATTTGTTTTGTGCTTGAGCTGTTTGAAAAGAAACAAATGGGAAATTGGCTATCACCTTTGTGTGAAGTCTTCGGGCATCCGCTCATTCTCAGTCACTCGCATCCACTCCTGTTGATATCCCTGCTCCTAATACGCCCATATCAAATGAAGCACTGCAGTATTGTAGCACTGGGTTGGATGACTGCCATCACAAAAGCAGTGAAATGAATATATTCCTGGCGCTTTTGGAGAATGGAAATTTAATCAATTGAAAACAGGTCGAGGGTTTATTATTGAATGCTTGCCAGTGCTTCCCCATTAATAGTGATCTCATTCAAAATTCCCACCCGGTGTTATTGTAGACAGAAACTTAAAACAATGTCTCACAAATAAGATGCAGACTCTTATTATACCGATACGTAGTACTTTATTCTAAGACAGACAGCATTCAATTTAGCTTTTCTTATTGACTCCCCTTCATCTAAAGAACATAATCCTATCAAATAAATGGGAATTTTAGGCATATAGAAATACAATTTAATTTACTTATATTCTAATTTGCCTGCTCCTAATCCAGCAAGGTGGGATGCAGACATTCAACAACAGATGTTCTTAATTATGCTGTTGTTTATACAGCACATCTAGCTTTAGGCTGCGGCACATTGAGCAAAGGGCTGATTCCACTTATTGGATACACAAGAACAACAAACCTATTAAAAAATATGGTATGAACAACAGTATTACAGGCCCAGAGGATAAGATTTCATTAATATTATTACACATTAGGAAGACAACCAATGCAACAGCAAAAACATCCCCTTATTTCTTGTGTTCAAGGGACTGATCATTACTCCACTGTCTTGGTTGGTATACTGAACTTGGAAGTGCACACTGCAGGCAATATCTTGTGTTCTCACGTAGTGTTGTGAGGGGAGGAGAGAGGCTATAAAATCCAACAGCCTGCAGCTGAAGCTTTACAGGGTAGACGGATATGAGTTCCCTCCATTTAAAATGAATGTCAAATTACTTTGACATAATGAACAAGAGCAGAAACTAAAACAAATGATAATAATTTTTTAAGGATAGTGGGTAATGCCACTATATTGTTAAGGGCAACTATTATATAACATTTTAAGGATACTACTACCATTTTGTGTTTGTACTAGAACATGTTTACATGCTTTAATGTTAAAAAAAACATATTTTTCTCATACCGCCCATGGCTGCTGCACCTGTACTCACCCTCTGTATGAGATGCTCTCCTGACAAAGGCTAGTCTGCTCTGATTGGCCAGATTGTTTCCTGAGGGCTATTTCTCAAAACAAAGATAAGGGAAAATAGTTTGATGAATATATTATGGCAGTTGTTGAGATAATTAGAAAAGGCTGATAAAGTTGCCAAATGTGTTTTAAATGAAGTCAGTTACTAAGGGCAATACATGAAGTGCTGTACATGTGTGTTTCAATAGTGGACGCACCTTGAATTATTTTAGTTGATACATTTTTGGGGTATTCTTTAACAATAAAAGATTTAATAAATTGGCATTCTTAGCACACAATTTGTGTTGTACAGTAAACTGGGACTATAATTTGGGAGGACTGTACAATTTAAAGAACATACCCTAATTGTACAATCCTGCCAAATTATAGTCTTACTTCCCTGAACCAATAACTATATAGTGTAGACTACTGTACATTCATGTAACAACAAGGAGAGGACACCTCAATTATTTCTGACCTTATATTTTGCTGGGGGGGAAATAACTCTGTTACATTTATGTTTACAGCGTCCATGGAATTTGCCACTTTTAATGTCTTCAGTGTCTTTCTATGTCCATATATACGAGGGAGCAAAGCATATAATATGTAAAAAAGGAAACTCGGCATTTGTAAAAAAAAAATTAAACAACGTGAGAAAAAGCATGGCAGATAATAGCGGACCGACTGAATGAAAAAATATAAAAATATACATTTAGGAACTACTGCTCTTAACGGAAACCATTCAAAGAGTCACTTGTCATTTGCAAAAACTAACAGTTATACATTTTGCATTAAAAGTGAGCAGTGAAAGTTAATATGACTTAGGAAATTTATATTTTAGGTTTTATTTAAGGTTAATCACTTTTTAAGATTTGGTTCAAATGTATTAGTATATTATATAGGATATGCATATTAGGGATGCACCGATGACAGTATCGGGTATCGGTCCGATGCCGTGCACATTTACTAGTACTTGTAGTCATAAAATTACTTTGATACTACCACAACCGATACTACCTCATAGCAATGTGACAATAACTTCTCCGTCAAGCAGGTATAGGTGACGGAACGGCAGCCGTTTGGAGATTTTTGGCTGTAAAAACATAACTAGGCTCTTGCCCAATGCATGATTGCACTTGACGACCAGCCATTGTCAGTCGTTAATAATACTGGGTGTCGACGTCTTCTCAGTGTACTGGAGCCGAGAGTTTCCCAGCCGTCACCACATCACAGAAACCGTGTTTCCAAAGCTGCTTTGTGAAAAAGCACATCAGCAGCCTGCTGCCTGTAAATTTCACCACTGATATTTGAAGTAGCGGTGTTAGCCAATGTCTCTCATCAGGCTAAAACGAAAGCTCTCTGTGTGTAGTCTTAACTGTTTTAACTGTTATAGTTTGCCATAAGTCTTTAAATTTGGACAAAATCGTGTGAACTTAGCTGCTGGCGTAAACAAACCATCCTCTCCGCTGGATCATTAAATCCACATGGGTACTTTATACGCATGTGAAAGACGTCATTGGACTTTGTATTCTTCATTCTTTCTAAACTTCACTCAGTACTTTGATATCAGGAATTATATGATTTATTTTATTGACACTAGCCCGGGGAAATGTCCAGTCCCAGGCACTGAGCTTTGAATAGAAGAAAGGCATGGTACTTTGAAAATACAGCTTTGTTCTAATTGACAACAATATCAGAGAAGGCCAAAATCATCTGTGTGTCAGAAAACACCCTTGGAACCCTGAGGGATTATTAAGTACTCATATCGGTACTCGGTATCGGCAAGTACCTAAATGTAAGTACTTGTACTTGATCTTAAAAAAGTGGTATTGGTATCCCTAGTGTATATACATATATATATATATATATATATATATATATATATATATATATATATATATATATATATATATATATATATATATATATATATATATATATGTGTGTGTGTGTGTGTGTTTTAATCATTCAGGCTGGGGCTGAACTCATGACAGTGAACTGAAAAGGGAAAGTAATGGGTTTGAACATCATGAAAGGGTAATCCCCCACTTCCACAAACCCTTTTACTTTTAGATAATAAATCCCCTTTTAGTTACCCCTCTGTAATCCATTATCATCCGGTTTATGTTTATAGGTTATGATTGTGTCAACCAAAGGATTTTTCCCCCTATGTTTTCACAGTTTCTTAAATGAAATTGGGTAGCAGAGGTGGTAGGTTTATCCTGATTGTTTTCATTTTTCCCTACATTACGACGTGCTGCTCTGATAAATTACTGAATCAATCAATCAATCAATCAATCAATCAATCAATCAATCAATCAATCAATCAATCAATCAATCAATCAATCAATCAATCAGTCACATGCTGAATCAGACAGTTCTTGATTCATCTCATGTTATCAATAGTTACTCACTTAGGTATACTGTATGTGTGGACTTTGCTGAGCAATTTAGCACCACTGCTCATTTTCCCTGATGATCTTGTATCTCATTAAGGTGTAATCATTACATCAGTAATTGTTCATCTAGATACAGGAAAAAAACATTTATTGAAATAAAAAAACATAAGATAGTATAATGGTATATATTGTGTAGCATGATTGTTCAATTTCAGACTTTCTGTCATTTTGTTCATCTTTTGATTTATCTTTCAACCCTTTGAGGGGTACTGATCCCCAGGTTGATACAGCAAACTCTAAACAGTCTATTAAAAAAAGATTCTGTTGTGATGGAAAAATTATATTTAAGCATGATTATTTATATTCTTGTCTTATTTATGTTTTACTTTGTCTCACAATGCTGAAAGTGAGTTTTTCTTATTCTCACATGTTGAAAGTAAGAGCCACAAAGTCTGGGAACGTAATGTGTACGCTGAACAGATAGGGGCTGCAAGGTCACCCTAAAACTATTTGTTATTTCTCCCTGAATAGTTGAGACTTCTCACATAGTTGAGATAAACCGGATGTCTAAACCTTGGGGTAGAAAGTGGTACAGAGGGGAATGTTCCTGAATGTCTGACTATGTTTGATTGTAAGAAATGTTGAGTCATGTTTAGAAAGGGGGGCATGTCTTTCTATCTCACTGAAGATTCATATAAGCTGTGTGCTTTTTCTCATTCGTTGAATGCATTTTTCCACACTGGGCTGCTGTGCCTTTTGTGAAATTGTGTTACTCCTATATTCTTGCAAGTTTACAATAAAATACAAAAACCTAACTTGGTTTAGTGTTCGACTGTCTTTATTTGTTTAACTTTCCTATTTTTCAAAACCTACACCTGCTGCAAACATGAAAAGTTTCCACCACACTGTTTTCTTAATTTTAAACAACATTAAAGAAAAATGTGACATGCACAGGAACAAATTATGGTTTGTCTTTGTAAATGCTTCATAACTTTAAATCAAAGCTTTCAAGAAGCAGCCTCAGGTTTTTCACTTTTTATAAGCTGTCACTCTGGCACTACTGAATACTAACGGTTAGGGCTGGGTGTAGTTTAAAGTCTTACGATGCCAGTCACTGCAAAATCTGACATGTTGATCTTAGTTTAATTTACTTAACCCTTGTGTTGATTTCGGGTCACATTGGCCCGTTTTAAATTTTTGTTTTATATCAGAAAATACTGGACGTAGAAATAAGCACTGAAAATGTGTAGAAGAAAAATTTAAAAATTTAAAACGTTGGAAAAAGCAAAAACAAATTGTGAAAAAGGCGTCACAAATGTCAGGAAAAAAAGTGTTTTTTTCAAGGTTGAAACGAAGACAACACAAGGGTTAAATGAATTGCCTTGTTGTATTTACTTCAATTTGTGAAGTTGTTGCAAATAAGAAAAAGGCAAGTGAAATCAACTTGTTTTTTCTAAGTGTACCAATACCAGTACCTTTAAAGTGATACCGATACTAATCAAGTACTTCATTTGAAATAATCTTGCCTTGCTTTTTTTTCTAGACGCCACAGGTGTGTAGTATAGCCATACTTTAAATTTTTTGGTAAAATCTCGGTAAGCTGAACTGCCGAGATTCAAATACACCACGCTGGACTTCACGACACCTCAGACTGTATGGCTGTTGCAGTAGTTGGCAAATCGCACATCACATTTAATCGAAGAACTCTTGCAGTGATTGGCTGTGAGCAAGAGCCGGGGTATTACTATTTCCAAAACAAACTTAATAAGCATTATTCTCAGGTAAAGAAATTAGATTCAGCTTTCGTTTGACACAATTGTCATTTTGAGCAAAAAGTTTACGTTTTCTAGTACACTCCGCTCAACTTGAATTCATGACCATTCATATTGTTACTTTCAGTGCCCTGGAATGGGTATCCAAGACTGGCAAAAGGGCTTCTTCAAATACGCAATTAAGGACACACCTCCTGTTTTCTTCCATTATATCAGAAATATGTCCACACTAACTAAAGTAAACAAAAAAATTAGAGTGTTTGAGAGGGACCACCAAATCAGGTAGATAAATATCATGTCTCAGTGTGTGTGTGTGTGTGTGTGTGTGTGTGTGTGTGTGTGTGTGTGTGTGTGTGTGTCAGGTAAACACTTCTTCAACCAAAATAAATTCAGATTTCATATTCAGTTTTTCTACCCTTGTCTCATTTGCCTCTGGCTGGCCACATATGATATCATATTTCAAATTTACTATAGACTGAAGCCTCAGAGCCTCAATATAAATGGATTTTCTATGAATAGTGTGTATTGCTCACATTGTGTTGCCCTAATTTTGCGGTGTTGTTTCCTATGTTCAGCGTTCCCTTTTGGACTTCAGACAAACACTGTCTTGATTCTCCATGAATATCAAATGCAATATTAATATAATATTAATCAATTCCCTTGGCAAGCCTCCACCAGAGTGAAAATGGAATGAAACTGCAAGATGTCACAGTGAAGAGCAAACATCCTGCTGCTCCTCCATCTAACATGGAATTCCATATCTTAAAGAAAAAAGCCATGTGCCGTCTATTTAGCTGGCAGAGGGGATACACACACCTGACCTCTCTTTTGACAAAGCAAAGATTACATTAAATCTACCTTCATTTCACAGGAAAGTAAGTTTAAAACTTATGTGGGCCGTATTTCCCACATTTCCTGGTTCTGTTGAATATGCTGATGCAATCTTCTGCCCGGAATTTCAGATAACACCCGGGAGCCGACTGGCAGGGGAAAATCTATTCAAACTGCAGACACAGAAAGTGGAATCACACAGATTTTAAGAGGTGCTACATTGTATTCATTACTTTTAGAACAGAAGTAACAGCTAATAAGAAACAATATAAATCATGTTAACATGCTGTTGATTATGTTGTTTAAAAAAAGATAGCAAGATAACATAGCAGAAGAACTATCAATGCTTATGTTTCCATAGGAGGGAATTTAGTATGCTGGATTTAATACATGAGTTCTTTGGTGAATTTGCATGGTGTGTGGAGAGGTGCTTAGTGAGGGATGGAGGCTGTGCAGTTGTCTGGCTGCATGGGAGACCATGCTTGCTGCTGCACCCAGTGGGAAGCTAATGACCAATGCACACTAGCTATGCAACGATGATCTCCAACACCGCTCTCCAGCTCTCTCTGGTAGAGGGGATTTTCTTCAGTAATTGGAGCTGAGAGTGGGTGCACATGATCTTTTGATGCAGATGTGAGATGCCTAAGTTGATGCAGAAATACATTCATTCATAATGTACTTACAATGCAGTCATCATTTTCAAGAAAATTATATATTACAAATACATCTCGTAAAAATATTATTATATACTATTTTTTTTCATGAAAGATGAAGATTTAAGAGATTTAACTTCAAAATTCTTAATCCCATTTGTTGTTTTGCGACATGTTTTCAAGTGAATAGCCCTTGAAAATTCATGTCTCACTTTGGGGTTGTGAGTTAATGGAGTGGTTTAATTCGCTTTAGGCATAGTTGACGGCACTATTGTTAGCTGTCCCAAGAGAAAGATCGCCCAGGTGTGTTAAGTGTGAAGAGCCAGGCACAAAAAATAAGTTTGCTGCTTACAGCCATGTGTATTACCATACAGATGAGAATGCAATATGCAAGTGCACACACACAAACACGGGGGAAATAGCCTTGTCTCCTTGCTTTTGTAATACACAGGCAGCCTTGATTCTGAAATAAAAAAAGATATGTATTTTATACTCTAAATGAAGGTGGTAGGAGATTGGTTGGCGGATGAATGAAAACCTACTCAAGCACTTCTGTGGCATCCCTCAGTAAATGAGGATGACATAGAAGCAGGGGGCTTCGGCTGCATTTAAATAATGTGGGATGGAAGTTAGCTTTGAGAAAGATTCACATGAATACATAACTGGAGATGGTGGCTGCCAGTGTCATGATGCTCCAGTCATTATTTGGAATTCCAGCTGTTTGACACCCTCACGGCCTTATTTACAGCTAGGTGTGTTGTTTTGCTCCCATAATAGCCATAATGGCATGGTTTCTTATTTCCATAGGAGGCAATTTAGTATGCTGGATTTAATACATGAGTTCTTTGGTGAATTTGCATGGTGTGTGGAGAGGTGCTTAGTGAGGGATGGAGGCTGTGGAGTTGTCTGGCTGCATGGGAGACCATGCTTGCTGCTGCACCCAGTGGGAAGCTAATGACCAATGCACACTAGCTACGTGTAACTAGTGTAACGATGATCTCCATCACAGCTCTCTAGCACTGAAACACTCAAATGGAATACAGCCATAATTAATATGATTAGTAACACCTGTGTTTGACGAGTCAAAATGTCCACTGTGAGAATGGTCTACTGCAAGCTTATTTTAACAACCGTCTTCGTTCAAAATCTGTAGTGAACTGTGGATGGCTGATGAGTGATTAAACACAGGTGTGTTACTGCACATTACTGTGTCGCTGTCCGTGGTGCTGAACAACCTAAATCAATCGAAAGGGAAAGCGCTACAACAATATGCTTCTTTTCTTCGGTCTTGCAGCCTGCATTTTGTCAAACATTGTATTTTTTTTTTTTTTATTATTATTTTTTGGGCATTTTCGACCTTTATTTTTGACAGGACAGATTAAGACATGAAAGGGAAGAGAGAGGGGGAATGACATGCAGCAAAGGGCCGCAGGTCGGAGTCAAACCCGGGCCTGCTGCATCGAGGAGTAAACCTCTATACATGGGTGCCTGCTCTATCAAGTGAGCCATCTGGACGCCCCAAACATTGTATTTTGACTGTCAACAAAATTTCCCAATAAATACGCCCTACTCTAAATCTCATTGTGTTGTGATCATGCGGTGTAATCATGAACTGTGCTCACAGTATTTATCAGTTTTCTAGAACTCGGCGGCTTCTGAATGTGTTCAGATTATGCACATAAATCAGTCGTGGCCACAGATCTTTTAGTGCCCCGAGCAGAATTTCAATGAATTGAAGAATAGGAACAAGTACCAAGTACTTCACATACCTATAAGTGAATCCTGTTGATGCATGTAGAATTGAGTTGAATTACAAGCACAATATACCAACAAAGAAACAGAACACATAGTTTATACAACTGCATCACAATTAAGATGTTGATCCCTCACATTATCTTTCTATTCCTGAAAATACATGTTACTGTTTTTTGTAAACTAGAAATAAAAGTCAATACCTAGCATGTCAAGCTAAATGTGTATTTTGCTATAATGTATTAAGTTGTCATCTTATGATTGTGTTTTGTGTAATTGAAATAACCTTTACACACAACCGAACAATGTGACACACGTGGCTCTCCTACTGTATAACAGAACCAAAGTGGCTACATGTGGCAGAGCTTCCTGCGTCAGGTTTTTTTCAAAGGAAAACTACATGCTACAAGCAAGCTTCTTCCTGTTGGCTAAATTAGTGGTTCTGCAAGTGGGGTTCGGGGACCCCCAGGTGTCCTTGGAGGAGTTCTAGGGGGTCCCCAGCAAAAAGGGGAATAATTATTTTCAGGAACATTTTATTCCTTAGTAACACAATGACAGAATGTATATAATAACTTTTGGTCATAGGTTTCATCTATGACCATGACGAAATCTTATCAAATGGGGGTCCGAGGTCTAATTTGTGTCAGTTTAGGGGTCCTTGTCATATAAACGTTTGGGAACCACTGGTCTTACTGGCCTATACTGGTTTTACATGCCCACTGTTTACTAACAATCAGTATACATATAGACAGCAGTATGACTTCACCTACAGCAGTATGTTTACCTACAGGAGTCCTGTGGGATCTATCCATTTTTATCTGCTGAATAAGAGGAGGGTGGTGGGTGTATGCTAGCAAGGCATGGGCTGGAAATATAATGCTTTTGAGAAACAGCCCCCATTGGCATGTTAAACAAATGTGTCACAAACTGTGGGGTGCTTTGAGCACAGAGCAAAGGTAACACATGTACAGCCCTTCATTCTGCAAAACACAATGGCTGCAGGAATAATGTGTGTGTGTGTGTGTGTGTGTGTGTGTGTGTGTGTGTGTGTGTGTGTGTGTGTGTGTGTGTGTGTGTGTGTGTGTGTGTGTGTGTGTGTGTGTGTGTGTGTGTATGTGATGGTCACGGCGGATGGAGCTGCAAAGATGATTAATTCAAGCTTCAAACTTGCATTCTTGTAAGCTGTACACATGGGCTGGTATTGAAATTTGCACCTCTTTGAGATGCATTTACAAGACAACTAAGAGAAGGAAATACAAATTGGTGTAACTATTCAGTTGAAAGTCTACCTGTGCTTGTAACAGAGAGATATCAATATTCATTTACGTGTCCCTGCTTCTAGCTCCACGCTCCATGCTTAGAGCTCATTGGTGACTCTGAGGAGTAATGACACACACGTTGTGATACTCAGCAAATGCCTGCTGGCCACAAACACAAAAAAGTAATATAGCGTCCACCAAAGAATCTTGTTTCCCCACATCTACAACATTTGTGTTCACATTATTTGTTTGCAAATGATCTTGACATGTTAATTTCTTTTCATCTGACATGTTCACTGGCTAGCTTGCGAAGGATTTTTCTCATATGAAATGTATTAGTCAAATATGTTTCTCTGTGTTCCCCTCCTTCTGGTGAGTACAAAGCACCAACTGAGAATGAGGCACTTCTCAGATTTTGGTCCATTGCTTCAGTCTAACAATAAAGGAAAGGTGGGAATGATGATGCAGGGTTATCTGTTATTACATGGCTTGGTTAAATACTTTCATTCTGATTGGTCAATCACAGCATCGTCAGAGCATTAGTTAGCTCCATGGTTAGCTCACCTCACCGGGCGATCTGGCTTCCTGGCGTAGAGCCGTCCTCATCAGCGGTAAAGTCCCAACTGCATGAGTAGCCGTGTTATTAGCTGTGTAATAGGCGGTGTAATGTAGAGCGAGACAGTCAGTATTGTGAATTAAACCCCTTCAGGCTGATGCATCACAGGGTTCTAATTTGTAGAAATGATCGCCCTACATCATCCCTTACTTAAATACAGTAATAAGAGGGTGAAAATATGGTTTTAAAGGGTTGTTTTTGTTAAGAATGTCCAAGAAAATAGAAAGAAAAGAAATAGAGGTGGGACTCCAGTATGTTCAAAACGGCAACCCTAATGGACACCACCTTATTTCTGTTTGATTTAGTGTCTTCAATGCCTGTTTATTTTTATTTTGAAGGCTTTGCATGCCCCCCTATTTAGTTATCTTTCTGAATTTTCTATTCCTTTTGAGCTTGCATGTGGTCATTTTATTTTTATGTATGTGGCAAAGCTTATCAGGCACATAATTCTAGATTCTTCCTGTTTAGGTTAAAGACTAAAGGTTGTTGCTATGGGAGTACCTGCCTATGATTTTCTTATTCTCTTTTATGTGTTGCTTTGAATAGTGTCAGACCTAACCATTCTTTTTTTAGCACTGTAAAAACATTTGAATATTTGTTCTTAGTTGTAAAAGATGCTTCATTTTTTAGATGTATCAAAACATATTTTGGAAATATAAACTAATTTTTCTATAAGCTATGTTATGCCCTGCCTGAATTTGGGAAATTGGATTGTTTTTTGGCAATCAGCCCATGAACAGATCCAAGTCATATCCCCTGTCTCCTGACCTTGATAGGGACATGTTAGGTGAGCTCTTGGAAATAGCTTTTGGAGAGTGACATTAAACTCACCTCTCTTGGCGCCCTGGAAAAGCGGTGGTCTGATCCCCTCTTGTTAGCCAGCGGAAGGCAGATAGAGACTCCCTGACAACATTGGGACTCAATTGCCTGTGCTTATTATCCTTTGGCATAGAAACATCTCACGTCTTGCTTGCTGCACAGGCTGACCTCTATTTCATCACTTAACCGCTGATGATAAGATGGGAGAGACTCGAGCTGACTTATTCATGTTGAACCAACCAAGGTGAATACACAGCATGTTAGAGTTCGCAGGTCAATCATGTTGACACGTCAGTTGTTCAATAAATTCAAACAATAAGAGTGAAGGTTAGTTCTACATATTCAAGTGGTAATATCTTTCTCCCTTGTGTTTTGGTAGAAAAGTAGCTTCATGGCTTTTTTTATTTTTTATGGCAGATTTCATTATTGAACTTTCATTGAGTAATCTGCAGTATAACTCTGCTTATACATTTTGAATAATGACTACATGTACCATTAAACATTCAATATCCCTTTCCATTGCAGCTCTAGGGTTCATTGTGGAGGAAAGGTCAATGGTGTAGGGTTTAGTGATGCTATTAGATATCTGCAAGCTAAACCAATCAATGCCCAACCTTATGAGAGTGCCTACTAGCTATAGAGTGTAGGCCAATCTCACATATTCTTGTTGAGATTGTTGGACATGAAAGGATGAATGGCCAGAATAGATTCAAAGCATTCTTGGATCCTTGAATAATAACACTTGCAGCATAAAATCAGCTGGTCAGCCTACCATAATTAAATAACATTTTAGTTTTTTACTGTTTCTGTCTGTTTGAGGGAAAGAGTGGACAGTGTAATATAATATTTACAAGGGTTTAGGAAAGGGCAAAGTGCTGTTAGTCTCTAACAGCTGATTTGTTTTATTTTCCCATCATGTGTTCAGCTGTTAAATCATTTAGAGTTTTAGGAACCTCCTCATCGATAATGTATTCTGTTATCTTTTTTGATTTACCATTTGGCGCATGAGAAGCCAATTATAATATAGTTGAGTTTGTGCTTAATGTGCTGTATGAAATAAAAATGACAAAAATTCTTTATTTAAATGAGAAGTTGCACTGCATTAATCTTGCTTTGACGTATTATGGCATTACATGGACTTCAACGCAGGTAGAAAACCCTGAGTATAATATGGGTTTTAAATTCATAATCAACGTAAAAAAAAACTAACATTGAATGAAACGCTAACCTTTTCCAGTGTTTTTCCAATTGTTTTATGATTTTATTTTTATTAATAATCTACTTCTATCATGTTAGTGTTACAGACAAGAATGACTTGTCAATAATGACATGTATTGCACTGCATTCATGTGAACTCTTTGAATCTGTGATATGCTATCAGCAAGCGTGTCAAAACATATTTACATGCCATCTGTCCACATTTTCAAAGGTGCAATGAAAGAGATCCTGTAAACCCTGTAATACACTCGCACTCACACAGAACGCCGCTATCAGTTTTTTTACGGGGGTTTGCAGATCATTAACGTACATGCACATGCACATAATTGTGTCCAGCAAAACCGTTAATGAGAGGAGGAAGCAAATTTAAATACATGAGGTGACCTGCAACGTTATGATGCATGCTTCCCAGGTAGTAGAGGTTTACATGGGTTAACTGTCTGGTTTGATGAGACAGAGATAAATGGATTCTTGTTGCTAAAGTCATTAAAGTGGTTGCAGTGTTACCCACTGACTCACTGTCAAGATTGCAGAATTTGATACAAGTGTGCATACAGTGGGCTTCTCCTGTAATGGTACATTTACCAAGGGTAACATTTTTGTTTATATATGGAATCTGGATATTTTTTCATACTTTCAGAGTTTTGTCTATCATTCCCATTGATTGTGATAACCCCATGATCTTAGAATATAAGCAGAATAACACAGGTATTAAATGTTAGAATTTAAGAAACAAAATATGGTTGTGGCAATAATTAACAGTAAACAGCTTTTATGTAGACTTAGTTTAGATTGTTTTGTCTTTTCTTGAAAGTGATGTTAAAATACAAATCATACTTTATTATTTGATTAGTTCAGGAACATGGTTAAAATATGATGTTTTGTATATTTTGTTGGCAGCTATAGATGCATGACGAGAATAAATCGTGGACATGAATTGCAGAAAATGAAGTACAGATATTTGTGACAAACAGATACAGGTTAGGGCTTTTTAAACATCAACGCGATATCAACTTGTGCGATAAAAACATCACGAAAGACTACGACACATTCCGAGACTTTTTTTAGTTAGTTGAAAGAGAGTACTTTGTAAAGCTGAACTTTAAAATGTCAGATCAATTTGTTCAATTATTCCAATTTGTTGGAAATTTCCTTATTAAATTTGTTATTTTATTACCTGTGTAAAAATAATTACATTTTTATTTTTGAATGTAACAGACACATCAACATTAACAACAGAAAAAAATATATAATGTATGTGTATATATATATACTGTATATATATTGTATATATGTATATATACATATATATATATATATTATATATACACACATTATACATTTTTTCAACAATATATATATATATGTATATATATATATATATATATATATATATATATATATATATATATATATATATATATATATATATATATATATATATATAAAAACACATACATACACAACTGAAATGTCCCACCCCAAACAAACATCCTTTCAGTTTTTTTTTATTTATCAAGCAATCTGTTGTATTTGAGCAATATACGGAAACCAGCAGAAAGGCATAACTGAATACTTTAATTTGAATACACACCAAAATCTGTCTATTAGGGGTACCACGATTTCCAGATTACGTGATTCACAGAGCTCTCCACCCCCGCCTAATTGTGCACGTCTGAAGAACACAGTGTAACTTACCAGCCAGTATAATGCAGCTTAAGACACAGGGTAACACTAGCTTATAGCCTGCAGCTTCACTATTCCAGACACCATGGCAACTGACGGAGTCGGAAATAACGGAGAAACAACAGAAAATCCTCTTACTTCCCTGAAGTCACCTACCAACCACAAACATTTCACTTTTCTTGCGAGTGAGTTATGTAAATAAACAGTGAAGTTAAGCATGTGGGCTCCGATGGGACTCTATGGTGCCTTAAGGTACACGTCATTAAACTAATGGTGCATTCAATTCCGCCACTAAAAAAATTCTGAGAAAACTCAAAATGTTGTTGCAAAGTACCCTTCTGCTATCTAGTGGCTCTTATTGTGGCATTGCTGTCCCTTGAAAAACGAAAGTTTAAATTGAAAATCGAATCGTGACCTCAAAATGGAAAGTCAAAACATGGATTTGGAGAATCATGACACCCTACTGTTCATTTATCCCAAGTAATATTGTTATTGCCGTATTCAACGTTATTGCATATTTTCCTTAATATTGTGTAGCCCTAATACAGACAATCTTTGTTTAACACTCTTATTCCTCACTGTCTGATCAGGCTAGAAAGTATGTTTTAACATGAGTAAAGAACTCCCTTATCCAGATTTTTATGACTCCACTTCCTTAATGTTAAAACAGAGTGAGAGTGAAACGTAGATGGCCTGGAGTGGAGGAAAATAACAACTGGACTTGAGCTTTAAATCTGTCTGTCTGAACTGTCACACACACACATATACACAGACAAACACCAGTCATGGACTGGATGTGTGTTATAACATCAAATGTCTGTGCTGTCAGGGAACAAGGCTGTTGGCTATTTGTGGCCAAAGGATGGACTGCAAAAAATAGTCCAGCTGTCAAATATGGCCAAATAAAATGAGACAAGTTGCATCTGAACATAGCTTGCTTGTGGGATGTGGCAGTCTCTTTGAGTGCGTAGGACACTTACTTTTAGAACAACGGCTTTGCACTCTGGTTCCCACTCTGGTGATGCAGCTGCTCGGAAACAAAGGCTGCCCTGTTCCTCTAGAGTTCATTTTAAATTGCAATGAGTTGAAACCCATCTAACCAGTGGTTGTGAGTCTGATTCGAAGAATGTGCCTTTCTCCTGACAACCACTTCTACTGTACCCCAAGAGGCTGGAGCTTCATAGAGTACCTTCACATCATTCCTTGGGTTTGTTTTAGAAAGATTCTCCTTACTGCTAAACGTATATTAAGCTTAAATATCAGATGCCAGATCCACAGTCACCAACCTCAGACACGGTACTTTCTATTATAATATTCTGGCAAACTTATTCCATTTAATAGTTTTAGAACCATGTAATAACTCATGTAATTGTTTAATCATGTGTTGCTTTCCCCCCATCATGTCCTTTTGTTGTACGTGAATAATTTTCTTAAATGCAAAATGTATCTCAATTCTGTCTTAAAGGGATACTTCACCGATTTAGCATTAAGCTTTGTATCAGTTGAAACACGATAGTATTTTTGAATGACTGTGCTTCCTTCCCTCATGTCCCCCTGAGAGGGGAGATCTCTGTATTGTGGGTCTGCAAAAAAATCTTCCGATGACGTAAAACGACGATTTTTGCATCATCGGAAGATTTTTTCCCAGAGGCAAAGGACTACAGCCAGTACTAGGAGCTACTTCAGCATAGCCCATAGGGGGTTGGACTCCGGCATTCTGCGAAATTTCACGAACCAAAACGACTGTCAGCCATCTTGAATCCTTGCGTAGCTTAGTGGCTTCTCAGCATCAACACTTTAGATAGATAGATTTATTCATCCCAAAGGAAATTTTAGAACAATTATGTGCATTCAAACTACTACCAGGATACATTGGTACAGATCGGAGAATATGCAGGACACTTTATTACAGATGGAATACTCGACACAGCTTCGCCCGCCTGCTATGGAGACCAGCGGTGCTACTCGAAGCCTCTGACCGGTGAAGGGACATCATCAGCGGGGGACGTTGAACGCTAGTCGGCCACTTGTTCCATCAATCCTGCTTGCAAGTGTCCGCTCATTACACAACAAACTGGACTGCATCCAACTTCAATGAAACTCCCAACGCGAGTTCAGAGACTGTTGTGTTTTTGTTGTTGTGGAAACAATTGCTGTATCGGACTATCCAGCTACGGACTATCCAGCTACCGGTCTAGCTACTCTACTAGCTAGCTCTGTCACTGGGTAAGACTAGCTAGTGGAGGTGAGCTGTGTTAACACGGACTGCCTGGTGCAGAAATGGGGCTGCTTGTATCCAACTAACTGCTAACTGCTGGTGGAGTTTGGTCGGTATTTAACAGTTATATTCTACATTACACGCAAATGTGTATACTCGGTGATACAGTCTACCAAGCGCTAATGCTAGTAGCTAGCTATGTGTTAGCTGAACTTTACTGAGCATATCATGTGTGTCCATTGGAGGGACAGTCGCAGCTAACGAAACCCCAACTGTTCACAAAAAGTCATTCAATTGAAATCGAACACCATTGTTAGCTTTATAAGACCTTGGGGTATATGTTATCCCTTGTGAAAAACACTTTTTTTTTGTGACATTTCTGACGCCTCTTTTCACAATTTGTTTTTGCTTTTTCCAATGTTTTCAATTTAAAAAATTTTCTATTACACATTTTCAGCACTTATTTCTATGTCCAATATTTTCTGATATAAAACAAAAAATGTAAAACGGGCCAATGTGACCCGAAGTCAACACAAGGGTTAAGTGGCGTGACGAAATTCAAACTGTAAATATATACGAAAGGTATGCCGAAAATGAAGCTAGCTAACTAGCTGCTATCTGTACACATAGGATTGGAGGGACAGTCGCAGCTAACGAAACCCCTAATGTTCACAAAAAGTCATTAAATTGAAATCGAACACCATTGTTAGCTTTATAAGACATTGGGGTATATGTTATGTAAGTGGCGTGACGAAAATTCAAACTGTAAATATACGATTTACGAGTTATGCCGAAAGTGTAGCCTAGCTTGCAGCTCCAGAACTCCGCAGAGCCCCGACCCCCGGTCACCGAGAAACGGTGACTTTCACTGGGTATGGAGGTTGCCGCTTTCTAAACAATGTATTACTTTGCAGTGTCTGAAATATGAGACCTGCTATCTCGTCTCCAATGTGTTTTACAGCCTACCAAGCGCTAATGTAGTGTATGTATGTGTTAGCTGAACTTTACGGAGCATATAATGTGTTTCGTATGTTGTTTTTATATATTTGAATTGTGTAACCACTTGAGCCATGGTGAAACGTTGTTTCGTGTAGCTATATGGTTGAAATGACAATAAAACACAGTTGAATTGAGTTGACCGTCTCACTAGCTGTCTGTCTGTAAACGGTAGGCGTGGCTTGGGAGTGTACTCAGAGCAGCGAAGCAAGTGCATTCTGGGATTTGGTGTCTTTTATCCACATGAGCCAAAAACACATTTTCTGGCTTTTCTCGGCCTAGAAGGCACCAATTTCATTTTTTTTCACATTTATACTACACAAGTGACCCAATTTAAAGATATAGTCAGCTTTCCAGCGGTGAAATGTCCCTTTAATGAGCTGTAAACACACAAAAATTGCAAATTGGCTAAATACAATGATACTGAATTTAACATGTAATGTTTACTATCATACCATCATTTGGCATAATGTGACATCATGTATTTAAATGTATGCTTTTCAGAGAGTAGGCATCACTTTTTTTTTTAGCGAATCTCTTTATCAGACATTTTTAGAGAAGTGCTACAGTGAGGGAATTCCCTTAGTTTATTTTTAGCCATAACTGAGTGGGAAGATTAGATTCAGGGGTGGACTTAGATAGTAAAGTAGAACATACAGTAGCTGATCTGTGTCAGAAAGGTCATTATTGAACACAGAACTCCCACCTCCATCTTTATTTTCTCTTCTGACAGTGATGTCATGATACAATGCATTAATACTTAGCATCAGATTAATGAAAATACTTTTTTTTTTTTTCGGTTTGCTAAAACCACTTGAAATTAATGTGTGGCACTGGAGATAAAATTGCACGCTACTGAAGCCTACTCAACTAGCAGAAACATGTTCACTGGGGACCTGACGCATCAGCACCAACATCACATTAAAGTGTAATTATGCATGATATGCATAATTAATACAAATTAAGTATTCCTTTTACAATATTACAATCCAAATTACTCAAGATCATAGCCAAAAATTGTGTGTGTGTGTGTGTGTGTGTGTGTGTTATTTTTAGCAAAATAATCCATTTCCCAGATGATAAAATGTGTCACCCTTCATAATGTCATTGTTGTAAAAATAATAATTAAAAGCAGTGCTACTTAAGCCTCTGAAATGATGCAGCTCTGCTGCAATAAAGTTGCAACCTGCTCCTGCCTATTGCTAACTAACTACCCTGCAAACAGAGAAACCCTTCAAGGCATGATACTGCCAGCACTGTAATGTGCAAGGGCTCAGACTACAGCACAAAGTTCAGCATTTGCACCATAAAGCTTCATTTACAGAGTGAGCCAGCAAAGATTTCAGAACAGCCGAAGTCCTAGGGGGAGATACCAATGAGCTCAAAATCCAATCCGATGAGGAAAAGAACAAAGAGGATTGGTGCACTCTACCTGTTCATTCCATGTAAAGTATTGACAGTGCACTGCGCTGCAGGGTAATCCACTCAAGGAAGAGGAAATTTGCAATTCTGGTCCACCGAGGCTTGGTAAACAGTCTAGCAGTTGTAGCAAAATAATTAATTTCCCAGATGGTAAAATTGAACCGAGATGATCACTTATTTGTCTGTGTTCTACTAAATTTAAAAGTTGATTTTGGGCTCAGATCAAATGCTCATGCACATTTAATATCATGCTTTTGTTTTCTTTGTTTGGTTAAGTTCACCTGGACTCAGTGTTTGCAACCATTATTATTTTTATTATTATTATTATTATTATTATTAATATTATTATTATTATTATTATTATTATTATTACCATAATGCATACTTTTTCCTCAATAGAAATTTTATCTAGACTTATTACTTTAAAGCTGGGCTTAAATAACATGATGGCATCAAGAAACGCATACAAGCATAGCCTTTATAGTACTGTTTTTTGAATTTACATAATTTAGTACTTTTCTTTATCTTTGTAATACCATAGGCAGCATTTTAATTCTACTAATACTATTTATAGATGTAAACAAGTCAAGAATACACAACAATGATTCAATTGAGAGATCATCTCATCTAACAACAGATTGCAGGGAAGCTTTACTAATAATCCTGGACTCTTAACTTCAGTCTCTGCTTTGGGCTGCACATTTTCATATAATTAAAATGGGGTGGCAGTAGCTCAGTCTGTAGGGAATGGGGTTGGGACCCGTGGAGTCACTGGTTCATGTCCCCGTATGGACCAAAGTACAGAGTGTGGACCTGGTATAGGTAACACGAATGTTAGTAACTCAGATTTATTTCAGCACCACAGCAACATTTTCCTGTAAATGACTGTTGGCTTGACTATCTGGTTTCACTTCACAAGAATCTAATGTTGACAAATGACGCTGTCTTGTCAAGGTGGTTTATTTATGGTCGGTGTACAGTACTATTGTGTGCACAGCTCAGTGACTTGATGGCCTGACATACCTCTACCATCTTGCATCTCAGCTTTCCAAGTTATTCTGTCACTGCTTGCCAGATGCAACTCCACCTGTGTTCAACAAAATACTAATAACTTGTTTGGATCTTTGCTGAACTTGCCTAATGGGTAACACTGTATTTGAAAGGTGTGCATAAGACTAACATGACCCTGACTGTCAGATGCATATACTGTATAAGTGAAGCCAAAACATCTTGATCGTCCTTGGCGTCTGGCAATATAGGCCAAAAATCCACTCCATGTTAGTGGATGGCGCATGTACCAAACTAAAAAGTCAGAGTACATGTCAAATACATTTTCCCAAAGATGGTTTCTGTCGTTTTAGCTTAACTTAAGTGTTCATTTTGTGTTGTATGTTCATGTTTTTTATTAGTTATTTGATGCTATAAAAACTAGGGCTGCACAAGTTGGAGAAAAAGTCATAATGCCATTGCCATTTACAATGTTGCAATTGCGATATAACGGTATCATGAGTCAACTTGCTTGATTATTAAAGAAAATGCAGAAAATACTAAAATTTTGAAATATGTATTCCTCAACTTGAACATACAAAGTTGAACGAGCATAATAAGAAATACATAAACAAAACGTGCAATACTTTTTTTAAAACCCTCTACACTTCTGATACTCATGTGACCATGCACGACACAGACGCTACAGCTTAAACAGACTGACTGGTCATAGGTTGTACATTGTGGACGTTGTAGGGGTAGGATAACGCTTAGTCTATATCGACGACGTTCGATGGATGTCCGTTACTTTCCAATTTCATTGTGTTGGAATTTTGAACTCCGGTGGTTTAATGAGGACTATGGTTAACTGCTCCTCAGATCTCTGCAGGGTAAATCCAGACAGCTAGGTAGACTATCTGTCCACTCTGAGTTTTCTGTTGCACGACTACAACAACTTCTGAACGTACACATGTTCCACCAAAACAAGTTCCTTCCCGAGGCTATTTTGCAGCGGCACCGGGGCTCCGTCAGGTGCTTAGCTGCCCAAGACAATTGTGATTCCTTTAAAAAAATGCCAATAAACCACAGAACGTTTTTCTCCCATCCCTGAATGCTGTGTGGACTAGCCAGACCCTCCTGTGCAGCGCTGTGGACAAAGGTCTGGCAATGCGAGACTAGGTAGCGTTTAAAGATACAATATGTACGTTCTACAAAAGAAACCTCTCCTCCACTGTTTATTAATTTCTATTAAAGTAAAATATATAAAAATAAGGAATGGAGGAAGATAAGTGGGTCTGAATGGTGTTGATACTTGAAAAAATATAATAATGAATGCATACAACAAAACCAGGTACAGTGAATTCTAAATATTTTCTTATACCCTGCATTAACCTCAACAAAAGTGGCAGGAAGGACAACTCACCCCTTTTCCTTACCTTGAACTCTCCCCCTCCTTGTGCAGTGTTGATTAAATCACAGGCACATAAACGCTTTATTAAATGAGAAAATGTTGAAATTCAGACATTCCTTTCCAGTTGAGTTTGTTCTCACACTCCTCTGCTCTTAAATTGATTTCACGCTCTGTGGCTATCTGCATGGGAAATAATGTGCAGCATTATTAACTGGGAGAAAGGGAGGAGAAAATCACATGGGAGGACAGGAGGCTCTGACTAAGAATCTGGGCCCCAGCTAAACTCCGGCAGTCTGTCAACTAAAGCCGCATCCAAATCTAAAGTGGGTATTCAGATCAAATTAACATTGTTCTGTTGATGCCATGCTTCTTCTAAGGACGAAGCCATTTGAGCTTTGAGAATCTAGTGGTGATGGGTGTCTCCACTTTTTCTCAGTCTGCTGTGCCAAAGAGGTCAACCTCTTCTGCCCTCATCTGGGGTACATTGATTTGAATCTTCTCTCTCAAGACTCAGTTGCAGGGGAAAGTCATTGATGGTAAACCATAGTTTTAAAATTAAGACAATGCTAAATCTTTTTGTCCTGCTTCTGATCATTTATTCTGTTTTAATTAAATTATTTTCTAACATCACATTGTTTCCTTGAAAAACACATTGTAATTGTAAAGTCAAACAAATGAGTAAAGATGTTGATTGCAATACTTCAAACTGAAAAACATATTTTTCTTGCTGTGCACCAAAACACCTGGTAAACTAAACTATACATCTTCCAAGTCCTAATCCTTTGCCGTTGTTATCTTGGTATCTCACACATTTTCATTATCTAAATATAAAAAATATTCTCCAACGTCTTCCTGTAAAACATGAAAAATGAATTCCCCCTACAGCTCCCATCTGTTCCATCCATCAGACAATGTGGATGACGTAGGTGTGGGTGGAGGCCAACAGTTCTCTGCAACACTATAGTTCTGAAGGTAGAAGTACACAGAACAGGAACCACTGACATCGCTTGCACATGGCCAACTGTGGGCAGATCAATTGTGCTGCCTATTCAGATTCATTTTACAGCTGCCCAAACTGCTGTTGCTGTTTACCAGGAAAGTAGACCCTGGCATGCTTGTTGCACCCTGTGTATCTACACTGAGATCAAATTTTGAATAGTAACCATTGTTACAACCCCCACTACATGTTTAATTTCTCGTGACAATATGACGGCTAAAACCCTTTACTCAACTGAGGCTGTATAGCGCAAGTAAATGAAGTCAGTATCAGTCATATCTGAAATTGGTCAAATAGATTCCAAAATATACTGTACTCCTCAATTAAAATATTGTAGATGCTGCTAAACTGGGGAGAAACACTGGTGGAATTCATCCTGTAAAATATTTATGTACAGTATGCAGGGAATGAATTCAACAACAAAACCAGAAGAAATACATTCATTGATTCAGTTTTGTTAGTGTGGCATAGTGCTTCCTACATCAGGGAAAACAAATTCAACTAAAAGACCCCAAACATGACAGCTTGAAAACACATTGAGTCAATTTCTGTGAGATAAAACCAAAATCCTCATCAGCTGCCCAGTATCACAATTGGAATCCCTTGATGATGGCAGGAAAGCAAATTACACTGTTTGAGTTCAACTGTACCGGTTTAGAGCTCAAATCATGTTGAAGACCGAGCTGTGTCGATCATTCAGTTTGAGCATTTGCTGTCATGCTGTTTCATAACCCACTAAGAGATCTGCTCAACAAATAAACATTGTTATGAATACCAACAACAAGGTGATTAAAGACTCAAATTGGGTTTCACTTGCATAATAACTTGTTGTTTACTACACTGTGTGTTTTATGTAATCCAAATGCAATCCAAATGTTTACGGATGTGATGGCAATCTACAGGCATGCTCTCTTAATTTAAAGCTAAACAGGTTAAAAGAGATGGTACTAATGAAATCAAGAACTTAATTTATAACAACTGCAGTGTAGCTACTCTAGAATAAAAAAAACATGATGATACAAGTGCAAACTTGGACAGCAGTATAGTCTCTTAAAAAACCAGATAAGAAAGCGCAAATGTTACACCCATAAGTCCTAAGGGCAAACACTGAGCTTAATACTCAGGGCTAGATTTAGAAAGAATGCATGGACAAAAAAGTGTCTACACTTCCTATTGGTTTAAGTGTTTTTGGGAATTGGTATAATCAGTATATGTGCTGGCTGTCTATATGAAGCCTTTGTCTCCATTCGGATATTCAACTCATTTTGTGTAAGAAAATTAGATATTGTCTCCAAATAGCCTACATTTGATTATCAAAAGTAATAAGGAATTGAAAAACTGCCTTGACATGAATTACTAAAAGCACATAATGCTTTGACTCATTGCTGTAGGATTGTTGTGTTGCAGCGCTGCAACACATTCTCATGAACGGGTCCCGTATGATATTGTACGAAAATGTATGCACAAAATGTATGGCTTGACGCTGGCTGGCTACGCAAGCTGCAGTTGCTAGCTGTTTAAGCTGCTACAAAGCTTTGCGACACGGGTTACAGACCTCCGTCACAGCTCGGTCGTATCAGTGGCAGTTAGTAGATGTGTTTAGCCGAAAATGGGAGACTTTGAGCCGGTTACAGAGCCACTGTGAGCTGCAGCTCGTTTTGGCTGATATTACGGTTAAATTTGGTCCACAAAATATAAGTGTTTTGCCACAATGAAAGTTAAGATTAGGCACCAAAACGACTAGTTAAGTTTAGGAAAAGATCATGGTTTGGATTAAAACACACCTGAGGAACACGCATTTCCTGGTTGAAAGTCTTTTGTTTTCCCCAGAAAGCAAACTCCGCTCCCTGGCTAGTCCTGTGTGTTAACGCACACCTATCCACCCTGATCACCTCCCAATGCGGCCAGTCGTGTTCTTACAGTAGCCGTTAATGTAGTGAATACAGCAAAAACAAACGTGGAACGCTTACGAATTACAGTACTTTTTGAACGAATGGTTCATGAGAACAGACTGTGTGTTGTTTATGTGGAACTATGAAAATAGACATGCAATACTGTATGGTATATGTGATGTTATAAAACTTTCAAAGAGTAAAACATAGGCCTACTAACTGACACATATGTTATTTTCCTTTTTTGAGAGTGAGAAGAGATTGTTCAATTACATGTCCGTGTGTTAAGTCAAAGCTGTGTTCAGGATAGCCAAGAATAGAGACGGGGAAACCACTAACCTGGCTCTCTTTAAAGTTCAAAAATACACATACCAACACCTCTGTAAGTGTTTCATTAACACAATGAATCTTGCTATTTTACCTATGTATGAACAGAAATATAAAAGCAATAATTTGTGATTTTATGTGTTTCAGCTGTTTCCTGACGAACAGTTTATTCACCCATCCAGCACTTCTGTGCAGTTTCTCTGGCTATGACTAGTGAGCACAAGTTTGGATTTAGTGTCTGTAGAGGCACAATGATGCCAAACCTTGGCAGTCACTGTGCACAGCTGTTGTTCACAAGAAATAGTCAGAACATAACTCCCCTAAAGCCACAAACTGTTTTTACATTTCCGTCTATATATGTTAAACAAAAAAGATGCATAGTGCAAGTAAGACAGCTTTAGATTTAGAGTTCGGGGCATTTCATTTTTGAACTTTGGATAACGCACAGGCTAGCTGTTTAGCTGCTTAATGCTAAGCGAGGCTAACTCCAGGTCTGTACTCAATGCACGGATATGAGATTGACATCAATATTTTGATTGCACTCAGAAAGACAATACATAAATTTGCATCTCAAAATGTTAAACTAATTGATGTAACACAAAATTTAATCTGCATATAATCCACATATTTACATTTCAAAAATTCAGGATCAGGATTAGCATCAACTCTTCAGTGCACAAAATAATCCATCTGTCTAGGCTCACCTGCTTTTGATTTAATACACGTGTCTTAGTTGCTCCTATGAATCTTTGATGCACTGTTGGCTCAAAGTCATTTCTCAAAACACTAAACAGAACATACAGTGAATCAGGGACAACATGTGCCATAAATTGGTAACTGGAGAGGATCTGGTCAGCAAAAAAAAAAAAGGAACATACAACAAACCTTGCAATCTGGCTCACGATGACACAGAAAGTGCTTTTTAATCTAATAGAGAGCTTTTGAGCTGTGAATTAGTGCGTGCATAGAGCGGAGGTAGTAATCCTTGAACTGGCATGAGCTGGTCCTCTGAGTCCTCCTACGCTGTTACAGGGTGACACAGACAATTCTCTCTGTAAATTCTCTTACAGTCTTTGGGTTGTTAGCGATGTATGAAAATCTTTGTAAATAGTCCTGAGAGGACCATGTCAAATACTGAATAATGTTTTTCTGCACTACAGTGCTACATTAGACTAATATAGTACTTCATGCTCCATTTGCGTGTAAATACACTCCGCTTAGTGCAGTGAGCTTGGAACAGCGTGACATCTGGTGCCTTGCTCAAAGGCATTATGACAATGATGGAGAGTTTTTGTACTGCAGTCACTGGCTCACATGGCTCTTGCATCACCACTAACACTAGCGTTATCATATTAATAATTCAGCTGACATGTACTCTCAGTTGCACATTTCAGTTTACCTACTTTCCAAATTGAGGAAGTGGAATTCTATGTTTTGTTTCTTTAATCTCCGTCACTGAGTGACTCACTCACTCCAGGACACAGGAGGTTAGGAGAGATACACACTGAAGGCTGGGGACAGATTCACAGAATGTCAGTCTGGGGAATTGAAGCATTGCTTTGGAGGACAGTGAGTGAGTCTCCAGGGCCAGCAACTGCTCTGATATCCTCGACCAGACATTTCTGCTGCTTCCCCTGCTAGCGTCCTGTGTCCTATTGTCCTCTCACTTTGTCAAAACTGCAGCATCCCCGGAGACAAAGGTAAAATGAAAATGGGGAAGCTCTACCTTTGCAGGCTCTACCTCACTGTCTTAAAAATAGCCCATCATTCCGTAAATGGTAAGATTTGCAATGAACAGCAGCACTCCCAGGTTATTCCTTGCTTTGTTTGCAATGCTTTGTTTTATTTATTCTTTGTGACTGTTCTATATTTAATATTTCTGCTGAGATGAGGAGCTTATAGCTTTGTAGAAATATGTCCACCTGAGCACATCACAACAGCTAAAAGAAGAAACTAAGAAGAAATATGAAAACTAGTTGACGCTGGAGAACAGATTTATGTTGGTTACCGGGTCAGGTTTGTTTTCTTCAAAGTGTTGCGAGTGGGACTTTTTCGTTGGTGTTGAGTGCCAACACAGGCGTCGTTCCTGTGCCAAAGACGCCGCGTCCCAGCGGCCCTCAGGACTACAGACCGGTGGCTCTGACGTCCCACATCATGAAGACTTTCGAGAGGCTCGTCCTGGAGCAGCTAAGGCCTTTGGTCAGGCCCTTCACTGATCCACTACAGTTCGCCTACCAGCCCAGCCTGGGAGTTGAGGACAGCATCATCTATCTGCTGAACAGAGTCTACACTCATCTGGACAAGCCTGTGAGCACTGTGAGAGTCATGTTCTTTGACTTCTCCAGTGCTTTCAACACCACCTGTCCAGCTCTACTGGGTGAGAAGATGACTGTGATGCAGGTGGAGGCCCCCCATCGTGTCCTGGATTGTTGATTACCTGACGGGCAGACCACAGTACGTACGCCTAAAGAACTGTGTGTCTGACAGGGTGGTCAGCAACACTGGGGCCCCACAGGGGACTGTCCTCTCTCCCTTCCTCTTCACCCTCTTCACCTCGGACTTCAACCTCAGTCCTGCCACCTTCAGAAGTTTTCTGATGACTCAGCAATAGTTGGCTGCATAGAAAAGGGTGATGAGAATGAATACAGGACTGTTGTGGGCAACTTTGTCACTTGAAGTGAGCTGAACCATCTGTAGCTCAATGTGACAAAAACGAAGGAGCATGTAGTGGATCTGAGGAGGGTCAAATCATCTGGGACCCCTGTTTCCATCCAGGGGGTCTCTGTGGACACTGTTGAGGGGTATACGTATCTGGGGGTGTACTTAAATAATAAGCTGGACTGGACTAGACACGCCGAGGCTGTCTACAAAAAGGGCCAAAGTCAACTCCTTCCTCAGGAGGATGAGGTCCTTTAACATCTGAGGATGACGATGCTGAGGATGTTCTATCAGTCTGTTGTGGCCAGTGCTATCTTCTTCGCTGTCACATGCTGGGACAGTAGGATGAAGGTCGCAGACACCAACAGACAGAACAAACTGATCAGGAGGGCTGGTGATGTCGTGGGAGACGAGCTGGACACATTGACGACGTGGCTGAGAGGAGGATGCTGTCCAGGCTTCAGTCCATCTTGGATAATGTCTCACACCCTCTCTATGACACACTGGCCCAGCAGAGGAGCACCTTCAGCAGAAGACTACTCTTACTCAGATGCACCACAGAGCGCCAGAGGAAATCGTTCCTGCCTGTGGTCATTAAACTTTACAACGCCTCCCTCGGAGAGTCGAACACCCCCTCTCTGTAATCATCTCAAACATAGACAATCATTTCTCTTTTTTATTGCACTATAATCATCTCAACATAGACAATCATTTCTCTTTTTTATTGCACTATTTGCACATTAACACTGTACATTTCATATTTGATATATTATTACTGTATATTTATTTGTATTATATATGTTAAGTCTGAATAATATATGTTGTTTGTATATGTTGTGTGTATACCTGGAGTGGTAACAAAAATAATTTCCCACTGGGATTATTAAAGTATTTCTGATTCTGATTCTTTTTGGCCCGCTCAACGCCCAGACCCAAGGAAGACACCGGCAACGCCACCCAGGGAATTTCACCCCGAGAATAGGATTTGACTAGCTCGATAGTTAAACCACCAAAATACAGAAAGCACACAGGTTTGACTTATGCACAAAGCCAGAGACGTAGTTCCGTTAAAGACAATCATTTTATTTATACAATCACTAAAAGGACATCCAGTAGAAAATACCATTAAAATACCATACACACTAAAATAGGGGAAATAAGTGCTTAGGCCTTACCAGTGGAGGGACAGGGTCAAGGGGTGTGGGATCTCCCCAATCACACGTGAACACTCTCACACACGGTGGTGAAAAACTCAAAATAAACCAGTGTCAGCACACAGGAGGGAGACACCACCACCGGGGACACCGACACCACCACCTTTGGCACTCAGCAACGGTGGGAGAAAGAACATTCAAAAAATAAACCAAAAAGAAATAAAAAACAACTTCAATCTACAGCAAATCTAGGCAGCCAAAGGTGACTTAATAGCTGCCTAGATCCAAACAAAAATAACCAAAGATTAACAACAAATAAACCATAAAGTTTTCAACAGAAATCAAAGTTTACAACCCTGGCGCACACAAACAAATCAAATTCAGTAACAGTTTATGATCAAACAAAATATACATGCGGTGCCAACAGGGAGCGTCGCACCAATGCACCACCAATAGTGCCGATAGTACAGCTACACAGAGCCTACAATAGAACGGCCAATTACTTAAACACTCAGTCAGGAAAATATCCAAGAGGAGAAAAAGATTTGCCCAACCTACCAGCTGCAAGACTCAACCCGGTTCCGTTAGAGGATTAGTCGGGTTTGTGACAGGGAGACACTGCAAAATACAATGCACGCTGTAACACTCATCCTAACAAAAACGAAGCCTATGGGTAACAAACAAATTTGCAACACTGCCTTACCTGTCGAATTACCGTGACTGTGCCGCGGACGTGAAAGGACCCAGAGCGGAAATGTGGCTCCGTCAAGAGTAAAGAGCGTCAAGAGGGCAAACCCCCTGCCTATATAGCATGCAGTTACTTCCTGATTGGTCCAAAGAGAGTGAGTATGATTGAAAACAGCGACCAAAATTGCCAGTTGCCAGGAAGGTTTTTTTTTTTTTTTTCAAAACCACATTTATCATAGATGTGCTTCAGCTCTAGCCAGCTTCCAGACCATTATATATGACCATCCACATCTCAGATTTGTTGAGCAATTCCAATGCGTTTGGTGTTGTCATTGACTGTTGTTTCGCCTGGTTGGAGAGAAAAACTCTGAGCTAGGGCTGTCATTGAATATTCTAAATTCGAATATATATTCAAAGTGCAAGGAAGTGCAGACTTTCCAATCTGATAACTTATATTAGAGTATTAACTTTTCGTAGCTTTTTGTACGAATGGTTCATGAGAACAGGCTGTGTGTTGTTTATGTGGAAATATGAACATAGACATGTTAATATTATAGTGATGTTATAAAACTCAAAGAGTAAAACATACTAACTGACACATATGTGTTTTGCCTTTTTTGAGAGTGAGAAGAGATTGATCAATTACATGTCTGTGTGTTCAGTCAAAGCTGTGTTCAGGATAGCCAAGACTGAAGACGGGGAAACCACTATCCTGGCTCTCTTTAAAGTTCTGCCTGACAGTATTTTAAACCAATGTGCAAACTTGAAATATGAAAAGCCTTCAAATTCATCAATCTATTATTCAATATATTACCCCAGGCTCATTGTCTAACCACCTCAGTCAACACAACTCCATCAACGTAGCCTCTCACAATTGTTTTAAGTCTTAATGCCCACCAGGACTGTTGGTCTGAAATAAAGCTTTTCTGAAAGTATGCACTTTGTGCAAATGTACAAGTACAATATAGAAAGCTAACCTTACCCTAACCTTAGTAGCGTTCAACTCGTCATTAAGCATGCTCTAGCTCTAGGGTTTGTTTCAGAGGCCGGGCAAAAGGAAGAGGTTTTTGTGAGACAACTGATATGACCACAACTGCTGACACATCCAGAGATCCCACCGCATCCTGTACCCGCGTTAGTCGCTAGGCATGATCTCAAAGGTGCCACAACAACATTTCTATTAAATACAAAGGAACAGAGATTATATAAACAGATTAAACAGGTGGCTTTGCAACTGTTTTTAGGTTTTAACAGACACACACTGCCATTAGCAAGACACACCACTCTACCATCCTGTCTTATAAAGATAGGTTGTTACAGAGCTTTTCGGCCGTAAGGTATCATCAGTAGACAAGGATGGGGGGGGGGGGGGGGGGGGGGGGGGGATACGACTGTCAGATGGATGTGTTTGCAACTTAGAACAAAGGAGCACCTGTTTTTCTTGGGTTTGTCGAGCATTAACATTTACCATGGACGTGTTTCTTGGAGAACATGAGCAGCTAGCTTTTCAGTGGGGACTGGCATTTGTGTTGTTGCTCTTCTTGTCTAGCATACCAACACATTTATATCACCTTTGCAGCCAACACCAACAAAAGAGGACTTTCATTTTTCTTATTACTACGGACATATTTGAGCTCCAGCCAGCGACAGGACACTTTATTTTGAAGCAGCAATGTTTGAACAACTTTTAAAGGCGGGACATGTTCCACTCGACCATTTTATTTACTGTACCCAATTCCCATTCTGAAAATTAATAACAGAACTTCAAAAATATTCTAAGCTAATCTGTATATTTCCAGAGGGAATGTTTTTTGCCACATTTGATTTCACGTCTCAATAACCATTTCACAGAAATTAGTAAAAGATGAGCTGTCTCAGATCACTCAGGAGGGCGAGAAACACACCTTTACAGTAACATTTAAAAGCATTGCCTCAGGCAAATTCCTGAGAAAATTTCAGCGGTTTCCTAATCTTTGGTGAGAAAAGAGCAGCAGTTGTGATGCTCGAGAACAGTGAAATACTGTTGGCAGTTATTGCAACATACGCTGAAAACGCGCACAGCTTGTCTTTTGACAAACATGTCATAGCTTTGAACTATAGTGCCAGCAACAGTAGTTAAGAAAGAATGCAAAATATTTACCAAATATTTCTTTGTAAAGGAAGATAAACTGCACAATAGTTAAACACAGTTATTCAACCATCAGACTTAAGGAAAGAGGTTTGAGCTAAGGTGTGCTGCAGTGGCACAATAGAGTTAAGAGAGAAGTGCACTGATAGCATCCTATCAAAGAAGCTGTCATGAAATGTATGTCAAACCCTATATGCAAGTGGTGTTTACCCTCTCCCCTTGCACTCAAACAAGGCATTCATGCATATGGCTGTCAAGACAGAGAGACACATTTCTTTAAAGCATAAGCACACATGCACATTGGATAGACACCTTTGCACAAGTGAGAAGCCCAGGTGCCACCTCTGTTTAAAGTGTTGGGCTAACAGTAATGGGAAGAAAAATGAGTGGTTATGGCTATTTCAATTTTTTAACGAACATCACAAATCACAACACAGTACATTTTTATCATTATGCGTTAAGAAAGGCATACATTTTCAGTGCAAAGCAATGCTTGTACAATGGGTTACTCAGATGTCCACATTTATTGTATAATGCATGAAGCTATAATCTTAGACATGTTCACATAATAACTTTTTAGAGTTATTGATCAAAGGAGGCTAAGACCACTGAGATTTACTAATAAAAGCCTAGCTTCATTAAGTGTTTCTTCATACTCCGTTTAGATCAATTACACTATGTAATGTGACTACTTCAGCTAATACCACTGGGGAATTAATGCAGATGGTCAGATGACTTGTGAGCTGTATGTCCTGAAGCACGCTGAGCAGAGTGTTGGCAGAACACACTGCAAAATGTAAGATTGTGTCCTACATGGACAGCATTACATACATTTGTTAATGCAACATGTTTATAAATGCAGCCCAAGTTTCCAAAATAACATTTTATTCATATCACTGAAGGACAATTTTGTTCTTAAAGTGCTCATGTTATGCTTTTTGGCCGTTCCCTTTCCTTTATTGTGTTATATATATTTTTGTGCATGTTATAGGTTTACAAAGTGAAAAAACCCAAAGTCCACCCGAAAGGGACTTACCATCTCCAACAGAAAAACAAACAGCTCTATTGTAGTCCAGCCTTTACTTCCGTGACAAATGCTCGTCACTTTGTAACACACGTTATAATGCTCACCTAGCTGCTAGCATGGCACGCCCTCATACTCTGTTCTGACTGGCTAGTAGTCCTTACCTAGCTACTGCGCATGTGCAACTCCAAACAAAGATGGAATAGAAGTGAGATGCCTCACTCGGTAGCAAAAATAGAGTGCTCAATGTGCAGTACAACAACATTATTGTGTTTTTTTAAAAATAAACCACTTAAACCTATTCTACAACCTCTAAATACAATTATGAACCTGAAAATGAGCATAATATGAGCACTTTAAGTGAAGCCTCAGACAAGTCAGACAAAAATGTACAGTACACAAAACTTCTAAAAAGAGAAAGAAAAAAAGACATGATGTGTAATGCTGAAACGATTAGTCAATTGATGACAACCCTAAAGATGTTAAAAATGTGCTGTCTACAGCATCTTCACTTGCTGCTTTTCTCCGTTTTCCATTTGTGTAAATTAAGGGGACAACATGTCCTTGCTTTAGCAACTACGTTGTGGCCGTTTAGTTTTTAGATTTCTTTTTCTTTTTACATTTTTCTGACATTTTATAGACCAGACAACTGACAAAATAAACCAAAAAATTGATTGTTAATAATCAATACAAATCTGTGGTTGAAGCTTGTATTTTTATTTATTTAATTGCACAACATTTAAGCAGTTTGCTGTTGTCAGACAAGTGCTGTATGAGTCTGTACTGTAGATCAATTTGCTATGGATTTATATTACAATAAGTTTGCTGTTTGCTGGCTGGCACACCACTGAAGCACAATAGTCTGAACTAGTGGAGACTTTCTATTACGACTACAGAAAGATTACTATTACTACTATTTGCTAGAAAAAAATACCAGATGGTGCAGATGGAATGAATTTTTACACCAGAAGCTTTTGAACAGATGAGCTTCTAACGAGGCTGAGGGTCAACACTTCCAGTGAAAGTGGATGTAAATGGTCTCCCATAGGAGCCAGCCACAGGAAGGGCCCTGAGCAAGAGGCTTCCCTCAGGCCTTTTCAGTTTCCCTATTAGGTGATGTTAAGGAAGTGAGGACAGCTGGCTGGGCTCATTCTTTCCATTTAATGCTTTCTAGACATTACAATATAATAGATATATGCTAACTTTGAACTCATCTTCTAATGCAAATTGCAGGATGTCAATAGATGTTGAACCCTAAACTTGTTTTCTTTTTTTTTGTTCAGTGGTGTTTACTGAACCGAGGAGACAGTCTTCTGTAACAAGAAATGGCTGTTTGATAAGGTCCAAACAAAGCAACTACTTCTTTGCAGGTCTCAAAGTAAGTGGAAGTAATGAAGAGCAGACAGTCAGAGCTTCACAGAATATGTGCTGACATTTTCAACAAAATAATATAGATTAAATTGAAAATGTAACTCACATTTTGAAAATTATAAAAAAGAGTGGTAGTTGATAATAGAGCTTGGAATCATGATGCTGTGAGGTTCACAGTTTGTCATTACTGGTTAATGACTTGGGGATTTAGAACACAAACATAGCCTTCTTGGCTGCTGATCCACTGAATGAAGCTAGCATCGTAGGTCTTACATAGATCTGTTTAAACACTTTTGAAATAAAATATCTACTTTATGGAGCCCATACATGTTGAATATTAAATAAATACATGATAATACATTATGATCATATGAATACTTTGTGTGAACTATATAAATAAAATAATTGTAAAACAATTTAAGAACTGATTAAAACTCTTCTTGAGTTTGAATAATTAAACATCCATTGCTCTAATATTGAAAACATGGTATGTAACATATTCTTAGAATTGAAAAAGAAAATCAAATGCGGTTGTTATCGTCAAACAATCATAATACTTAACATCAAAATATATCTTCTCAAGGGCAACAATCCCATCGCTTAATACATTAACCTGTAAAGCTACAATTTGGAAAGGAATCTAAAAAGCTGGTAAAAAAATAAATTACTGGAGAACAAAAATATTGACTCCTTGAAGTTCTCTCATTCATTTGTCTCTTGCGCATGTTGTTTTTTAATAGTGCCTCGCTGTATTCCACCTAAGTTTTAATAGTTTAATTGGGTCCATTTCAAATCTGGGAGGATTTCTACGTGTAAAATTCCTCAAACAGAAATGTCTATCTCTGGCTGAAAGAGTCAACACATTTCATCCTTTTTGTCCATTTCCTATTTCCTGCACTGAGCCCACCCATTCACTCCCCCGACCCAAAATATATACATGGAGGCTAATCCATCCTCTCTTATGTAAACAACCACCTACACAGACTCCTCTTCCACTTCTTCTTTAATGTCTCCCAACACAGAGTCTGTGGACTCTTTATATCGGTGTTACATTTGAGCCATGGTAAAATACAAATCAAACAGATGCTTTCACTATAAGGAATTTGTGCAATACAGAGATGCATAGTTCTAGGACAGATCAAGGTTAGTTATGAGTGGTCTCTCTACATGAATTACAAATAGGTGTGTGTGTGTGTGTGTGTGTGTGTGTGTGTGTGTGTGTGTGTGTGTGTGTGTGTGTGTGTGTGTGAGAGAAATTGAGAGTGCGAGCGATTGAGCGTGTGTGTGTGGCTTCCTAGCAACAACACTAGACTAGGATTTCTGTGTTTTTAATATTTGTTTTCATTTAAAAAATGTATTTATCATATGCCTTGAAGAACTTACAACATTGTTTTAAACCAATATGTAAGTTCCTCATGTAGAGATATGTGTTTTGCCTTTCCTAGCATATTTTCACTTCTTTATTTTACACAAAACATAATGTCATTTCTCAATGGAAGAAAAAAAACAAAAACAAACATTCATAGTTCAACATTTTGGGAGTGCATTTATTAGCTTTCTTTTATTTTTTTTATTTATTTGAACATGTAAAAAAAAATATATATATATATATATATATATATATATATACAGTATATACATACATACATGAAATCAAAATGACAGATAAAAAATGTACTTCTCAGCACAATCTACCAAAATTATTATATAAGTAATTCAAGTAAGAAATTCCCATATTCAAACAGGAGTGGGGAGAAGTTCATAAACAAACTTTTCTAGTCCCACCCCCTTTCTCTATTTTTATCCTTTAGTTAAATACAAAACAATTCAACACAATTCTTCTTTACATGCATATCTACCTACCTACAGCTCACATATACCCATGCATACACAGGCACAGATGCATACATACATACACACTTTTTATTTTTATTTTATTTATTTTTTTCCCTCTCTTTCTTTTCCATCTATGTTCTTCCTTTCCATCTATCTATATTAAATCAAATAATAACACATCCATACTAGACCTAGTATATAGGTCCAGGAACCATACAGTCAGTATACAATACTATCACCTCGAGTCCTTTTCGTATCCATTCAATATATAGATTTTATATATATATATATATATATATATATATATATATATATATATATATATATATATATATATATATATATATATATATTCATTTTATTTTTTATTAGCTTTCTTTTAGAGTTAGATGAGAAGATGTATCCCACTCTGTATCAATCTTCTCATCTAACATTCAGAAAGAAAACATTAGCATATTCACAAACAAGGATTTGCTATTTTCTTTCAATGCTGCATCCTTTCTGAATTGATGCCCCCTGTGTAAAAAGTATTGTGTTCCAGGAGTGCTTCCAGTATTAACTCTGTCTAGCTCTATGTCACAGGATTATGTTAAAGGTCATAGATACCAATTCAATCCTAGGAATGTGTTGTTTTTGTACCAATGTTTCCCGCATTGTCCGTGATTTAAACACTACACTGCATTCTCCCTTTTTTCATTAATTTTACATTTACCACAGTATTATTGTAGAGGCCTTGTTGGTGGACAAGCATAATGGATGGTAGAATGCAACATTTTTTAATTCGGCCGCAAGTTCAGAGCAAATGCATTTACCTTGCGCAGATTAGTTTCAAATTCAATTTATATAACATGGGGTCTAAGAATTCAGACCTTTCCCGGTAGCTCCCCGCGTCTCCTTTCTTTGAGCAAGTTTAATTATCTTTAATGGCAAAGTCAGGCTCTGCTTATCTAGTGAGAAACAAGGTCCTTTCCTCATAAATTCATTATAGGCTACTGTTGGGCCTGGGTAGAGGATGGTGCTTAAGGCAAGTAAATATCTAGTGTCATTTATGGAAATGCGGAGGATGAAGTTTGCTGTGGTATTTTAAATTGATTAGTCTTGAAACAAAAAGACCCATTAAGACAGAAATAATTAATTGTAATCAACATGTATTAAAAATCATGCACAACCTGAAGGAGGGACACATTTTCAGATATGTTAAGATAAATCTATATCAGATGTGGCTGATAAGATCCAGGCTTTAATTTACTTTAGATAGCTTATTTTAAATATTTTTTTTATTAGACAGGGGAACATTATCTCAATGGCACTAAATATATTTCTTATCATCGTTTAGATATCAGCTGTTGCCTTCTGTTGTTGGCTATCCTTGGCCTGAGTCACTTGATACGCGGTAATGTATGATGTGTGCTGTGTGTGAGGTCACTTGTGGAGAAGGATGACACCAGCAAGATTAACTTATTACATTTCATGCAGATTGGAGTTTAAATTATGCAAACAATACTCAGAGTCAGAGCTGCTCTCCAGACAGACATGATATCATTGGCTGAGTTAAACCTAAATGGACTGAGTCAGAAATCCACCACCCACATGTTTTCTGGCTAAGTAACACTACACTGAAGCTCGGAAAAGACGAGAAGTAGGAGAGGATGAAACCAATACTGTAAAACTGTCTCATGCTACTAACTGAAAGAATGTAATTTAGCTAAGTATTTACTGCAGGTGACCCAGTCTAACTTACCAAGTTATGGTTTCTGTAATGGGCTCAGGATCGAATAGATGCAAGTGACACAGCCAACTGTAGCCATTCTACATTTTTTTCTGCTACTTTTGAACTATCCCAGTGAAATAGATAATTTTATTACAAACCCCTATCAATCTGAAATAAATAACAAATGCCCTGGGTTATTCAAATATCCAACTACAATGAACTATGAATCTTTAGGAGTTGCACCAAGAGTTTGCAAATTACTAATTATATTACCTGTGTGAATGGTTCACCCAATTAAACTTAAAACATTTTCCATCATCAGCATTTAGCTTGTTATAATGTACTCAGAGCAACGTACAGTTACTGGGGGAGCATTGCTGAAACGGGTAATTGCATTTTTTCAAAAAATAATAATTGCATTGTTTAAAAAAAAAAGATATAGTATAAATATTTTAAATAACACAAAACAACTAAATGGTGGTAGGTAATACATCTGATTTCATATACTGCTTTAGTAAAAAAAAAAAAAAAATGTCAGGGCTCTGGATCATGTGACAAGTGACAGGCTAACGTAAGTCCAGTCTCAGATAGCATGTAATACCGTTGTAGTTATCTGGTCGGACTCGTTACACGAAAATATGGACATAAGGAGATTTTTAAAACGTCGAGCCCCAAATGACACAAATAGTCAGTCATCGGGATCTAACAAGGATACAACACAAACAACAGTAACTGATGATGACGATAGGCAAACAGATACCGCTGTGAACTTGAAGGGAACACCGAGCAGCTCTGGATCAGCAGCAACCGCTAGCAGTCCTGACGTTCACCCCACGGCCACAGATGCACTAGCCGCACTAGGTAACACCAACACAGATGATCTTGGAGAAAAACACAGCTGTCCCAAGCAACCTGCTCTGCCCCAATTCCCCTCAAAATATTATGGAAGTACAAAACGATAGTTTTCCACTTATTTCTACAAGAATTACCCTTGGCTTGAGTATTCCGTTAGAAATGATTCAGTCTACTGTTTTGCTTGTCGCCATTTCCAGACTGAAAGCTGCGTTGAGGACGCATTTAGAAAGGGCATGAGTGACTGGAAAAACTGAGCAGTAAACTAGAGAAACATGGAAAAAGCCAGGCCCATCTGAACTGTATGATTAAGTGGAATAACTTCCAAGCAGCCAGCTCATCCTCAAATGGATCTATTGCAGCTAAACTTTCTGAAAGCCATAAAACTACAGTAGAAAAGAACAGAGGTTATCTATGCAAAGTACTGTAGTTGATGTTGTGATGCTACTGTCTAAACTTGGATTGCCCTTTCGTGGACACAAGGAGGGAGAAGAGTCAGAATCGCGTGGCAATTTCCTCGAGGTTATCAGTTTTTTATCGAAATATGATGCTGATTCTGAAAACATGCAATCCAATTATTTTAATGCCACAAGCCCAGATTTTCTAAATTAAATAATTGACATGCTTTACAACAACATTGCTGAAAAGGTGCAGGAAACTGGATTTTTCTCCATAATTGCGGACGAGGCTAGGTCCTCCAAAACTGAGCAGCTGTCAGTGTGCATACGATATGCCGAGGAATTGGAAATCAAGGAGCGTTTTTTGTGTTTCATGGACTGTTCTGCATCTCGCAACGCGGCTGGGATTGTGGAGGCCATCTACAAAGGGCTTGATATGTGTGGTCTTAAAAACATCCCAATTGTGGCACAGAGTTATGACGGTGCGTCTGTCATGTCAGGTCATGTGTCTGGTGTGCAGCAGCGCATCAAAGAGACTCACCCCTACGCAGCCTACATACACTGCTTGGCGCACAAATTAAATTTAGTGCTTGTGGAGTGCTGTTCCGTGAACCGATGTGTGAAATCATTCCTGAGATTTATTGAACTCCAAAAATCCTTGAACGTGAAAGTAACTGAAGTAGTTCAGCCCAGTGACATGAGATGGGCATGCAAGTGGAGATGTGTGAAATCAGTGAAAAGTCACTACTCTGCGATTACGGAGTGTTTGAGAGAAATTAGTGAAGAGGGAGAGAAGTGGTCAGCGCAAGCCAGTGGCATCCATGACTTCATGTTGAGAATGTCATTCATTACAAGCCTTGTTGTGTTTGAGGAGATACTGCGTGTGATCCGCGTTATGCACAAGGCCCTACAGTCATCCAACTGCACACTGTCCGAAGCTGCGGCCCTTACTGACAGCCTGAAAGCATACTTTGTGTCTAAAAGGCAGGCAGACTCCTGGAGCGATGTGTGAAAGTCAGTCAAACAGTTCTGCCTGGACAACACACTGATCGTCAGATTCACGTCTACGCAGAATGAAACGTGTTTCAAATCCGCCCACCTCCCTTGATGGTTTCTTGATTACCAGTAATTTAGGGCAAAGGGAAACAACCCACGAAGAAGCAGCAGAGAGTCCTGGCTATCAGCAGAAACTATATTTCCCCGTGCTGGACACTCTCATCAATGAGCTGGAAAGTAGGTTCTCCGGAGAGTCCATGGAGCTTGCACGCGCGTGTGCCGCAGTTTAACACTGGCGCATTTACAGAAATGTTCATTAATGTGCATTGTCCTAATCATATAAATACAAAAATTAAATAAATAAATTAGTTAGCGCTCACTCTGCCGATTGGGTCATCTACCTCTGAGAGAAGCTTTTCTGCGATGAGGAGGATAAGGAACTGGCTGCGGTTGACGATGGGAGCAGCCAGATTTTCTTCTCTTACGATCCTTCACATCGAAAGCAACATTACGGCCAAGCTCTCACCTGAGACCATTATCAACGCATATGCAGGACGCAAAAAACGAAAATTACTGTTGCACTAGTCTGGACAATGTCTAGGTCTGTAAGTTGTATCTCTGCCAAATAACTGCTTTAAGCTGGAGAAACTCAACACACTGCTTTCAATATGCTGTCTTTTGAGGGACGGGGGACGGGAGGGTCCCACTGATATAAAAATAAAAAGTGTGAAGTATTGTGTGACTGTCAGTTGAAAATGTTTTGTCTTGTCAGACTTATAAACCAATAGAAAGGAAATTCTGTATCTATGCCTCTCACATGGCCTCTTTTTTCTTTTTTCCCCGTGTCTCAAAATGTTTTAAATGTTTCATGAAGTACAACAAAATGCAAAATATAACTTGTTTTTTATTCGCTCTCATTGCCACAATATGTGTTTTTAAAAAAGGAAAGAAAAACTTTAAAAATCTTTTTGTTTTGGTTGAAGATAATATTTTAACAGTGCAAAAGTGGTCCACATTTCATTGCCTTGATCCTAATTGTGTCCGAAGATGCAATGCGAAGTCAAGTGGCTTCTACCTGTTTACAAATAGAATAAGATTGTATTGTTGTACTGTTTTTTCTTCTTCTTTGGGTTAAAACTAAACATATGTGTTTATTTAGCATGTTTGTTTTGTCCATATGTGCTAGTGCTGTGTTCCCCAATTGATAAGCCAGGTCCCAGCTGCTACAATGATTTAAAAAAATGTTTCCCCCCCCCTGGCTCGAATGTCAAACTCCATCTATGAATATAGTCTTACTTTACTGCCCATTAGGGGTGGAAAGGTACATGTATTCGTATTGAACCGAAACGGCGTCACGTCGGTGCATGAATTTACACAGAGAATACACGGTATACAAATAAATAAAACTTAAATAATGTAATGCAGAAATACGGTTAGATACGCAGGTTCTTTAGGGACACATAATCTGTAGACCCGCCTTAGCTCTGAAGCTGATTGGCACGCTGCCTATGTAGCCGATCTCTGCCTATGTATGCAGTTTTAATGAGTCAGAGATAGCAGCACTAAGGACGAGTATGGCGAGTGGTGGCGACCCACAAGAGTTAGAGGACCAGTCAGTTACAGGCAAGAGAGTGGTGGATAAGACTGCTGTTGTAGATTAGTAGTACTTTTCCAGCGTCGCGGCTCTGAACGTTAGTTGGGACAGATGCCTTGTTTCTTTAGGCTAACTATATTAGCTTTAGCCAGGCAGGGAGCAGCTTTCTGCGGTGAAAAATGGCCGGGAGACGTTGTGAGAAAGTTACATTAATCAGGTAATTTAGTTCGTCTTTGCAGAGAACAGAGATGCTGTATTTTCTGTTTTATAGCTGATTGTCTTATTTTGTTTACAAGTTACAGATGGAGTCTGGAGAAGATTTGGGGTACTTATTGTTTACATCTTACTTTACACACTTCAGGCTGTTGCAGCTAGCTCAGGGGAGAGACTGTATGACACTAAGTGGTACAGCCTGACACATCAGTGTTTCCCACACTTAGACTAATGTGTGGCGGTGCGCCTCACTATCAACACCGGCCGCCGCACATTGCGTGTCGTTATAATAATTTTTTTTTAAACGCTATGTAAAACACATCCTTCTGCATTTCCTTTCCCTGCTCTCCTCCGTCTCTCTGTCACTTGTGTCTTGCTCACATATATACACACACAGCTCCTCCCACTGTGCGGTGTTTGGTGTTTTTAGCCCCCAATGTCACCTTCCAGGCAGCGCGGCAATGGTTATGTCAAATAAGTTATGTTAGTGTTAAGGTGAGGGTTAGCTGCCTGTAAGGCCACATTGGAGGCTTAAAACACCATCGAGCCCACCGTGCACACAGCGTCTGTCTCCATAAAGGAGAGAAGGCGGCTGGCGAAATTCACAAGTTCACTAAAGGTTGGTATCTATCTCGTGAACACCTTTACACAATCACACATTCACAATCACCGACCCGACTCTTAGCAAACAAGCGATTGAGCCTGCTTTAGAAAGTTAACTAGTCGCAAGTTTGCGGTAAAATGCAGTTGGGTTGTTGAGGTCAAAACACTATATAGCAGCTGTGAATCAAATAAACATATAATAAATAATGTTATGTCAATGTTATGCCACAAATTGCTTTCGAATCTGTGGGAAACACTGGACATGCATAATAAAAAAAAATTGCCTTCTGCATTTTTGTTTTGCTTTTCTCTCCATTGTACCGAACTCGTACCGAACCGTGATGTCTGAACCGAGGTATGAACCGAACCGTGACTTCTGTGTACCTTTCCACCCCTACTGCCCATGTTATTTTAACTTTACATAATGCAATTTCACATATTAATTTCAGAACCAAACATGTATCATAACATTTTTACATCTATCAGAAGACGCCAAATACTGTATATCTGAATCCAGCCTTGATTTGAGTAAGACGTCCTCCTACAGAAATCATTAACAAAAACAACAACAAGAAAAAGCTGTCTGGATCTCTCTGGTGTAGCCCAACCATTTCTGGCAATGGCTGTATATAGTATCCATGGAAACCAGAAAATAACCTGGAAGAGCTGAAGAGGACCCTGGCACAAAAGAGGGGTTGTCAAGTGTATTGCCCAAGAACAAAGCAAACCGAGTGGACACTTACTACTATTTAAAAACAGCAACATAACACAATTCCAGTTAATTAAGAGAAGCACAAGTGACACATAATGAATCATATGGTGTGGTTATGCTAATGTGAAGAAATTACTAGAGGAACCCCCAGATCATAATCTTACCTAGGGCCTCAAAAAGGCGGAGATCATTTGGAAAGAAATCAAACTGCTAAATAACAAAACCCTTTACTTGACAAAGCTCTACACCAACACATTGGCTCTTATGAATCAAATCAAATCTATTTTCTGTAAAAAAAAAATATCTTCAATTCCTACTCAAGTCACACTGTCTGTAACCTTGAGAAAATCTTGCCAAATACAAGCTGTACTATTTAAAACATGAGGAGTTGTTGCAGTAAGTTACATGTTCTCGACAACCTTGTTTATCACCCTATCAGCTCCCAAGGATGCTTGTAGTGCCGTATTTGATACAATGTGAAGCTTAACAGCCACCTACTGATAACATGAAAACAGGGAAAAGACTTCATTTGAAATATTTGCACAATCATGGCAGTTAACTCAGCAATTTGGAAGTGCTGCTTCAACACTGACCACCTGCACAAAATATATCCTTTTTGAGCACTTGGCTGCATGCTGCTCCAGTGTTTTTTCCCCTCTTTGTAATCTTTCTCCTTTCAGCAGCACCTTTTTTTCTTTTCCTTTATCCGGTGTGCACCTCTGCAACTGCCATGAGTAGTTATCTGTGCCTGTGCATCTGTGCCTCTGCACCATTTACATAAATTCATATCTTGCACATCTATGACTAACTGCACCATCATTTGTTTTGTTTTATTTTTTTTCTATATCCCAATCTGCTCCTTCAGTACCAAGCCATAGTGTAATAATGTGCCTGATTTTCACCATACTTTGAAGAGTAGAAAGTGCTCAGTTTATACAGCTTTCTTGGTTTCAGAGATCATGGAGCTTTGATTCTCTTGAGTCTCTTTAATGTGTCAAGATAGTCCTCAGATAAATTCACCCCCAGGAGCACCTGGTCTCTGCAGTCGGATGTGTCACAGATCCTGTCATAACAAGGACTATGGGATTAGTGAACCGATTCTTCCTCACTGCCTTGTACCATTGTTCCAGATTGCTGAGCCTGAGATAACCAGCCAGAAGGTATAAATTCAGATCTATTGTCTCCAGGGCAAAGTTGTGCAGCTCATACTTCTAGTCAAAGCTCCTCACATCCTTAATAGGGTCAAAAGTTACATATCTGCTGTAGTGCTCATCAATAACCTACAGTTTTTCCAAAACTTTTACGTTCCCACACAATGTTTTGCTGTAGATGCTTTGTGGTTCACACATAAACACTTACTCATCCACACTTTATCACTGAGCAGATTCACATAAACAACTGAGCCTGAAGAAGGCCCAAAGGCTCCTCAACAGCAGTTTAGATGCCTTTGAGCAATGTAATGTAATTTGGCAATATACGATGCAAATGAGGAAAAACACTATGCTATAATATTTCCCTATATTGCACAGCCCTTATGTTATTAGTCTAGAGTTCCAAAACATCAATTGCAGACGCTGTCTTCTTTCATAAATGGCAGTCTACCCCAAAGTCCCAAGTGGAAAGAGGTGTGCTGTATGCCTTTCAGCAGTTGTTACAATCAAATGATTGGGCTTTTTGTTGCAAACAATCAGTAATTTTTGGTGACAACGCCAGGTGGTTCCTCCAACCTCACATCAGATTTAAAGTGGCTGGTGCAACAATGACCTCAACATTAGAGAAAGTTTCTTCAGACCAAGTTTTTTCAGAGTGAGATAGAGGCCAACAGCAGAAGACTGGGTGTAGGCAGCTCACAGCTGTGAATGTACTCTAACTAAATGAGTCAGACTGTTGCTGAACAAGAACCAAAAGTGCTCAAGCAACTCCTCTCTGGAAAAATGGAGACTAAAACATAACATGTGCATCTTTATTCAGTCAAGTGTAGACAGCTGCATAATATGTGTTCCAAAATACATGCACACAACGTCACATGAACATGCACACAAATCAACCAATATAAGCAGTTGATGCAAATGCACAAAGAAAAGCACGAGTGTTTAGCTTGTTCTACATCTTTATGTTGTTCTTTTTAAGATGCAAGCTCTGCAAAAAAACTATTTTGTGAAATAGAAAAAGGGGACATTCTTTAAATAGAATTGAGTGAAAGCATAGAAGTCAACACAGTGGTCAAAGCCTTGTAATGTGTTTGTGCAACATGCAGAACCAACCTGCCAAAGCTGCTTTTGTGTTTCCTTAGAAACCTCAGCTCAGCCTCAGTGTCTGGTATGTTAATGTACTTCTTGGGTACAAATATATTTCCATGGTCGTCTATGCACTTTCACTGTAAAGTTTTCTTGCATGTTTTTACTACCCAACTGTTCTTTCAATAGGTTTTTATTAACATGGGTGATGTAGTTTACATTATTTGTACATTACAATTAAATTTTCATGGGATTTCAGATAATACAAAAACACAAACAATCTACCTTATCACCCCCTACAGTATTGTTTCCTTGCCAATCATTTTGTCATTTTCCTTCTCCTTCATCTTTGCTATACATGTCCCAGTATAGTAACACATAATTGATATCGGCTTTATATGAAGTACTGTCTTTGTTCTATTATAGACATTCTGGCGTTCTTGTTATGAAGGCCAGGGGCAAATTGGTAATTTGTTTTGTTATTGTTGTTATTTCTAACACTGGCATTCAGGTTATGTGGAAAAATCCTGTCAGCTTTTAAAATTCTACAGAAATAAAAAAATAGATTTTTTAAATCTTGTTTTCTATCCCATTCCAGCTAAAAATGACAAAGCACTTGTAGGAGAAAATGAATTACCTAAAAAGTTTCTCAATATTCTTTTTCACTGATTAAGTCCTTGCTGTTATCACAGCTTGTTCTCATGAACCATACGTTCGAAAAGCTATGAAAAGTTAAGCACTGTATGATTTCCATGTTTTTTTTTGCTCTGCGCAACACATAGACTGCTGCTGTATAAGAACATGGCTGGCCGTGTATGGACGTGGTCGGGGTGATGGGTGGGCATTAACACAAAGGACTTTCAAGCCAGGGAGTATGTGTTCCATGGGAGTGTTTTAATACAATCCACCATCTTTTTCCAAAACGTAACTAGTCGTTCTATTTCGTATAGGCTTCGCCCTCTAAGCTATGCTATTGGGTTTATCCCTTCGCACATGCTCAGTCGTGAATATTTCTTTCCCGCCCTTGCGTCCAGCACAGGCTTTCAACTACGTCCACAGAAACTGTATATAAACAGAGCGGACCCGTTGCTCATCTCCCATTTTTTCTTCAAGTTAGCAGTATGAAGACAAGCTCAACTTCCAACGGTGTTCGCCTCTGCCCCACTTGCCGGACCGGGTATATCCTGCCACCGGACCTCCATCCCCGCTGCGAGACCTGCCTTGGCGCCGCTCATGCCGGCCTGGCTCTCACCCCCGACGCCTCATGCCAGTTCTGCGCCCGCCTGCCATCTAAAGAGCTTAACCGGCGGGCGGAAGCTTTTCTGGAGTGTCAGGCTAGCGGGGAAGAGGATGGCAGCTGGCAATCCGTCAACACCCTGGATCCGCTGGAGGAAGGCTTTGTCGACGAGCACGAGTCCGATGGCTCGATTCCCTCGGATAAAGCCTCCGTCACCGGCTGTCCCTCCTCACCACTGGGAGGACTGGACCTTGAAACAGGGATCGATGCCCTTCCATTGCGCTCGCCCCATATCCAGAATGGCCAAGGGCACCGCTCCGGCGGCCTTCCCCTCTGCCTCAGGCGGCTCCACCCTCCACCGCTAAGACTCTCTTCTTGGATCTGCCGGAGATCATCAAAAAGGTGGCAGACCAAAGAGGCATAGTGCTGCCGGCTGAGCTTCCAGCCCCCGCTTGCGGCCTCTTGAGCGGGGATGTTTATGCTCAGGAGCCGCCCTCCTCACAGGCTCCACTCTGGCCACACTTCACAGAGCTTCGGCCGTTTGTGGAGGAGGCGCTCTCCCAGCCCGGGAAACTTAAAGCTCCCATCTCTCGCTGCGCCCCGTTGACTCTGGTTCAAGGCGACACAGAAGTGGGCTGACCTTCTGTCCCCCCCCCAGAGCAGAGCCTGGCATCCATTCTGCTTCCGAAGGCCCGAAGCCCACACCTCCTTCGTCCCAGGATCAGGTATGTGCTCAGGTCACTGACCAGTGTGCGGCCCAGGGTCTCGCGGCACAGAACAATATAGCTTTGCTAGCCTCCGCCGTCTCCGCCATGGCCATCACTCCAGGAGCTCTTCCTCCGGAGCTAGCCACGGAGATTGGCAAAGCTATAACCGCGATCCTCACCCTGACCATGGCGTCCACGGTGACGTTGTCCAGAGTCATGGCGTGGCAGACTGTGGCCCAGCGAAACATCTGGCTCCACATGAAACAGCTACCCACTGACTTCAGACGCGCGCTTCTGTACGGCCCCATAGCTCCTGATGGATTATATGGGCCCCGCCTACAGCCACGTCCCACCTTCACCAAGCGGAACGATTTCAGAGGCTCGGCTCTTGGAAGGTGGCTCCTCCACAGCAGCGTCGTCGCCATGACAACCGCCATGAAAGGAAGCGCCCCACAGCCTCTGCTGCGGCTGCGTTTTCCCAGGCTTCGAGCTCCGCTCCTCCGCCTGGCCCCCCTCCACAGCGACTGCTGGTTCCACATGACCGGCAGGCTTCACAGAGCTGGAGGACCATGAAGGCGGCCCCGACCTGGTCTAACCCACCCCCCGAGCCACCCAACAAACAGCAGCGTCGGGGCGCGAGGAACGTCTGTCCCCATACGGTTGAGAGCTGGAAACACAACGGCCCTTTTGAGGGCCACTCCCACCCATCTAAAGAGCAGTATCCCCTCAACCAAGCAGCCCTTGATCCCACTGAACAGTGCGCTGACAACATGACAGTCATTCCCCACACAAGCGCACACCAGCCCACCGCTGCACACGGAGCTCCGCTGCTCTCTCACTATGCAGACAGCGGGAGTGAACGCTCATTCACTATGAACGGTGTCGCTCAGTCATCCCTCTCCCCCCGGCCATGCCAGCGGGACGAGGAAGACAATGACCCGGTGACCGCTCCTGCCCCTCACAACGCTGACCGGCCGCCATCCTTTCGACAGAGCCCTACCATGGGCTGGGCGTCACAATCTCACGTCTCGCCCAAAGGTGGAATGGGCTCTGCGCTCCTTGCTGGCCATGTCTATAAACAACACACAGACATGCGCGCGCCCGCTCTCAGAGCACAGCACAGCATGGATCTGGCTGACACACATGGACTCATGGATGTCAAAGCTGATAACACGGGGCTACACACTCCAGTTCGCCTACCATGTGTTGGAGTGTATCCGCCACCACAAGTGGTTTACGTCTGTGGATCTGAAAGACGCATACTTTCACATCCAAATTATTACCAGACACAGGAAATTCTTGGGCTTCTTTTTCCAAGGGGCCCATTTCCAATACAACCGTCTGCCGTTCAGGTACTCACTGGCACCCCGCACTTTGTCCAAGTGCATGGAGATGGCACCTCAGCCGTTGCGGAGAAAAGGCATCAGAGTCCTGTCTTATCTGGACGATTTGCTCATTCTGGCGCCCTCTTGGGAAAAGGTGCTGCTGCACACTATGGAAGTTCTGCGGCACCTGCAAACACTGGGGTTCGCCATAAACTGGCAGAAAAGCTTACCGGTTCCCGCACAATCGATAGTTTATCCGGGCGTGGACATCAACTTGATTGTCATGAGAGCCAGGCCGTCAGCGCCAAGGCGAGATGCACTGATCTCTCTGCTGTCACGCACCACACCACACGCAACGTTGTAAGCGCTGTCTGTGATGCGTCTCCTGGGCATGATGTATGCAGGTCACGTAGTTGTCCCTCTGGGTCTTCTCCACATGAGGAAAACCCAGAGGTGGTTTCATCGCCAGCGCCTCAACCCCATACGCCACAAGTGGCGACTGCTGACCATCCCTCCTTCTCTTCAGTCAGACCTGGCATATTGGGGAAACCCTCGGACCCTGTCAAACGGGGTTCCCCTGGGCAAGGTGACGTCATACGTGACAGTGTACACAGACACGTCCCTTACTGGCTGGGGAGGGATGTGAGTCACAGGTGGTGGGAGGAGAATGGCCACCTCCCCCTCTCCCACACATAAACTGTGGAGCTGTCCACGGTGCTGAAGGTTTTAAAGCACTTCGCCCCAGTGGTCCCGGGGAGACATGTTGTCGTGCGGCCAGACAACATTACAGCAGCAGCGTTCATAAACCGCCAAAGCGGCGTGCGCTCTGACCGGCTATTGGAAATAGCCAGGAGCCTCCTTCTCCCACCATCCCTAGCCCAGAACCCTCCTATACGCTTTTCCCCCGGTCCCTCTGATCCCTCGCCTCCTGGAATGCATCCAGGAAGAGAATCTGTCAGTCATTTTAGTGGCACCGGAGCGCACGAGCGCATCCTGGTTCCGACTCTGGTTCAGATGCTGGCGGGCCCTCCCTGGCAACTACCGTGGCGCGAGGACGCTCTGTCACAGCTGAACGGCGCAATATTTCCCCCCCCCGGTGATAAGCCAGTGGCTGTAGGGTTGGCTGCTGAGCGGGAACGCTTGCAGAGATTAGGCTTGCCCCCTGCCATGGTGCGCACTATCCAGAACTCCAGAGCCCCATTACTACAGCATGTTACACAGGACGTTGGTCTGCTTTCCAGAGCTGGTGCACGGAGAAGGGTGCGGACCCCATATCGTGTCCCCTGCCTCTGGTGTTAACTTATTTCCAAACATTGGTGGATAATGATTTAGCTCCGTCTACAGTCAAAACCTACGTGCCAGCTATCTCGTCCTGCCACGAAGGCTATGGCGAGAGGACGTTTTTTGCGCACCCCCTGGTGAAGCGTTTTCTGAAAGGGGTCAGACGTCAGAAGCCCGCCGTGCGCTCTCTCACACCCCAATGGGATCTAGCCCTGGTGCTTCGAGCTTTGGGGAAGCCCCCTTTCGAGCCTCTGGCACAAGCCTCTCTCAGGTTGCTATCACTAAAAACGGCTGCCCTAATATTGTAGTAAATGTCTTGAATACCCCACAGCATGTTTTCAGCAGCGATGTATATTTGTGGGTAAAACATGGATTTGTTGGCTTAAATTCTCCCTTTAAAGCTAATGCTGAAGTAATAACTGAAAATCATCTGTCATTTGGTTCATTTGTAAAATACCAAAGCTCAGCAGAAAAGTCTGGCTTTTTGATAATGAATACACCTTTTGAGCAAGATACATGATGAGGGGTGGTATTGATGTGGTTTTGATACAATAACAAAGTAATTCCATAGTCAGGCAATGATTGAAAGTCAAAGAAAGAAAAGTATTTCAGAGCACTCTGTATTATTTTATAAGACAACTGTTCTCAAGGGCTCTCCTCTGTGGTGTAATGTGAGAGAAACAGGATTTTCTCACCCTCATCTTTCTCCTTGTGACTCCTTTTAAATAATTGAAAGCTGAGCAAAGCCTGGCAATTCTGTCCCACCGAATGAGAGACAATTCTTCTGTGGGCTCTTGCAGTGAGACTGTTGAAAAAGCCAAAACAGCTTAGATTTGTAATATCTCTACAGCTATGTGGTGTCTTGCCATTGTTGTATTGCTCATCCCCAGGGCTTTGCGAAGAGAAAGTCATTGCTGAGGCATTCAACTGGTTTCTGACATCTGCACTATTTTACTCCAAGGGATTTGGGTCGAAGAGAGAAACTGGATTGATCACAGTCCCTTTTGTGTTGTTCAGTCTGTCTCCATTACAACTTTAGGATATCCATTGATCTGCTAAAGTTACTCTGACATGCAGTTATTACATCCATAGAAAATGACTGCCTCGGGAAATTGCTGTATGTGATAAAGCACACTCAATATAATAATTATGGTGTTGTCAAATGTAAGTGATTTTAAATACGTCTCTACTTTTTGAGAACAGCCTGCAATTAACATCAGTCAATAAGGAGTGCGAACAACAGTTACTATATGTGCATCTAATATGGGAAGTCTATCATAATGTTGAGAGCATTTTTAATAAATGAATGTGAATATGGTTAGTTTGGAAAAGGCACAGCTGTGTTTTGGAAATTACTGTACTTATTTCTGGAATACAACCCAGAAGAGATTTAGAGATTCAAGTGCATTCATTAACTGTTCAGGGAGTTGTTTAGGCTACCATATACAGTGGGGCAAAACAGTATTTAGTCAGCCACCAATTGTGCAAGTTCTCCCACTTAAAAAGATGATAGAGGCCTGGAATTTTCATCATAGGTACACTTCAACAATTTTGAGAGACAAAATGAGAAAAAAAAATCCAGAAAATCACATTGTAGGATTTTTAATGAATTTATTGGTAAATTCCTCTGTAAAATAAGTATTTGGTCACCTACAAACAAGCAAGATTTCTGGCTCTCACAGACTTGTAACTTCTTCTTTAAGAGGCTCCTCTGTCCTCCACTTGTTACCTGTATTAGACCACTGATAATCTCCCTCGATCCGGGGCTCCACGCAAGATCTCACCCCATTGGGTCAAAATTATCACAAGAACGGTGAGCAAAAATCCCAGAACCACACGGAGGGATCTAGTGAATGACCTGCAGAGAGCTGGGACCAAAGTAACAAAGGCTACCATCAGTAACACACTACGCCGCCAGGGACTCAAATCCTGCAGTGCCAGACGTGTCCCCCTGCTTAAGCCAGTACATGTCCAGGCCCGTCTGAGGTTTGCTAGAGAGCATTTGGATGATCCAGAAGAGGATTGGGAGCATGTCATATGGTCAGATGAAACCAAAATAGAACTTTTTGGGAAAAACTCAACTCGTCGTGTTTGGAGGAGAAAGAATTCTGAGTTGCATCCAGAGAACACCATACCTACTGTGAAGCATGGGGCTGTTTTTCTGCAAAGGCAGTGGTGGAGGAAGTACTGAATCTCAGTACTTAAGTAAAAGTACAAATAACCAGAGATATATTTACTTTAGTAAAAGTAAAAGTACAACAATGAAAACCCTACTTAAGTAAAAGTAAAAAGTACCTGATTTTAAATGTACTTTAAGTATTAAAGGTACAAGTACTTTCATAACTATTTATTCTCTTAATGGCTATATTTTAATAATAAAAAAGCAGTAGGCCTATGGGCTGTGGCATTTTAATTAAGTTAGTTTTAGGTTAATGTAATTGGGCTTACCACCTGTGGCCCAGTTTACATTCTGACATACAATTCTGGTTATCTATCAGGGTGATCTGCATGAAGCTCGACTTTACATTTTTTCCCATGGGACAGTGAACCCGCTGGACACATTTATTTAGCGAGAACACACGGGCTTGGACAACAAGTACGTGGCTTCACAGCTGAGGAGGACCGGGAGTGTTTTTAAGATAAATATACGGGTTGTATATTAACCTTATGTGAACGGATGCTTCACATATAACCAGAGTATCAGGAGCAGCAGCAGTAACAGGAGCAGCCGCGGTAGTACCGGGAGCGGTACTCACCTGGCCAATAAATGCTATTGAAGGGCGGGTCTTGGCGTGGCCATAGTGGGATTCTCAATATCGCGAGCGGCACCGGGAGCTGGACGGCCGCTGCTGAATGCTTCCCTGCGGACTGCAAACATGTGACGGTCAGGAAGACGTTTTGTCAAGGGGAAAAACTGATCTGAAATGTAACGAAAATGTAACGGAACATTGTAGAAATGTAGTGGAGAAGAAAGTATAGATAATTGCTGCAAAATGTAACGAAGTAAAAGTCAAAAGTATGCACTATTGATTGTACTTAAGTAAAGTACAGATACATGAAAAATGTACTTAAGTACAGTAACAAAGTATTTGTACTTTGTTACATTCCACCACTGTGCAAAGGGACCAGGACGACTGATCCGTGTAAAGGAAAGAATGAATGGGGCCATGTATCGTGAGATTTTGAGTGAAAACCTCCTTCCATCAGCAAGGGCATTGAAGATGAAACGTGGCTGAGTCTTTCAGCATGACAATGATCCCAAACACACCGCCCAGGCAACGGAGGAGTGGCTTCGTAAGAAGCATTTCAAGGTCCTGGAGTGGCCTAGCCAGTCTCCAGATCTCAACCCCATAGAAAATCTTTGGAGGGAGTTGAAAGTCCGTGTTGCCTAGCGACAGCCCCAAAACATCACTGATCTAGAGGAGATCTGCATGGAGGAATGGGCCAAAATACCAGCAACAGTGTGTGAAAACCTTGTGAAGACTTACAGAAAACATTTGACCTCTGTCATTGCCAACAAAGGGTATATAACAAAGTATTGAGATTAACTTTTGTTATTGACCAAATACTTATTTTCCACCATAATTTACCAATCAATTCATTAAAAATCCTACTATGTGATTTTCTGGATTTTTTTCTCATTTTGTCTCTCATAGTTGAAGTGTACCTATAATGAAAATTACAGGCCTCTCTCATCTTTTTAAGTGGGAGAACTTGCACAATTGGTGGCTGACTAAATACCTTTTTGCCCCACTGTACTTATCTTTACAATATAGTTGTTCGTGAGATATACAAATTGTTGTCATACGTTTTCATACGATATCATACGAACCTGTTGGGTGTGACTAATTTATATTTGTCTGCATGAAAATTCATATATGTTTAGTTACATTAAATGACTTTGAAATGCAGTGTTCTCCTGCATACCTTCTACTGTAAAATTAAATTTTTCTTTCATGTAGTTACGAGGAGGGAGACACTTCAGTGAGAGCTATTTGCCTGTGAGTTTTGATCCCGTTCCCCTCAGGACCAATGGATCTTCATTGAGCAGTGAGCAAAGACCAAGGTACTCCAACATCACCAAGACGGCCTTCATTGCTCTTCCTGCCTACTCTGGGACTGTAGTACAACTGAGCATGTTAGTTACGGAACATCCAAATCAGTCAATACCTTCAATTGATCAATTAGCAGCTAAAGATACTAAAGTATTCAGTTTGAGGCCTGGGAATTAAATAGCTTTGGGCTATTGCCTCAAGATAAGAAGCCTAGCTAAGAATTCTGGTACACATTTCCATCAAGTCAGTTGTATTTATATAGCCCAATATCACAAATGATCCTCAAGGGGCTTTACAATTTGAACAGCATATGGCAGCCTCTATAATTTGATCCTTGTAGAGTGTTTGCTTGTCTTAAAGTACAACACATATTGGGTTTATCAAAAATACAGTATGGACATGGCCAAACAGGCACAACAACAACAAACTGAAGTGGCATCCCCCAGGTAGGCCGGCTTTGGTTTGGAGACTACATTTGCAACCTGCAACTTGAACTGCGGTAGGGAAATTGAAAACATGTAGGGAGGGTGTAACAAAAACCCTATTAAGCTGCATTAAGGCAAATGTTTTTTGGAGCTAAAAGACAGGATATTTCTGGATCTTCTGGACCAATATGGACCATTCTTGTTATAATCTGGCTCTTGCAGCTCCCCCAACTTAATAGAAATACAATACTAAATTTCTGGACGGACCCTTTAATACAAAGGAAAAAAAATTGTTTGCACACATGATTTTTTTCAATAATTCGAGAATGTTAAATATAAACTCTTTTTCAAATTTAACATTAATCACATCATCACCTTAATATCCGATCAAATTATCATATTTGTCAGAATGAAAATGTATAAACCATGATAAATAATACCAGATATCTAAACATTTTAGATTTCAAACAAATCATATCTTTTATTGTGTCATTCTTGAACAATATGATGAACCTTTAACATCACGGAGATAACATGATGGTAGTGCCGCTGGAAAACTACCCACAAAAACACAATATCAGAAGGCAGATGGAAAAAATAATGAAAAATGAAACCCACACTCACCTGCCGATATCTTGGAACAATGCTGACAAATGGAAGCAGCAGCCTGGCTCTGCTGTTTTCATCAGATCACTTCGTCTATCTCGCCATGGCACCTGCCTCAGCTGCCCCATCAAATTACAGCAGCCCACTGTCCTTGATTCTACCAGGCAGAAGCCAAATTATTTGCACACTGGTTAGCCACTTCAAGGTGAAACAAAACCTGAGCTCTCAATTATTTCACAGTGGCATATTCAGGCCTTACGCAGGAGAATTGGAAATAGAACAGAATTATAGGATGGATTGGACCCTTACCTCCTCACCTATTTACCTTGATACTAATTGCCCAAGTCACCTTGGTAATACATCTGCCTGCAAATAATCTGCTGCCCCCTAAAGTGGGCACAAATTATAGGTGCAGTATAGACATTCGCCAGCAGTGAGTCTGTTTTAGCAGGCTGCCAAGAAGATGGTTTTAATGGCAGACAGATGCAGTCTTTTGGCTGTCACATTTTTCGCATTGGGAACTCATGACTCTTTCATGGGGTTATTAAATAAATAAGGAGGGTAGATTGAGTTGCCCAGAAAAGTGGGCTGTGGCATATGGCCCGGGCAAAAATGGGCCTCAACAGATCGCTTTTTTGGATGCTATCCTGGTGCATGCTTGATCACCACGAGCCGACCAAGACAGTAAAACAATAGCAAAGCAGTCAAGAGCGAGTAAGAGAGGGAAGTGAGGTGGCTTATTTTAGCAGCAGGGCTCCGGGAAGTGTTTATTGACTATGCAGAACTGTCTGCTCAACATCAAAGCAACTGCTAAGTCCCCTCATGGGAACCCAACCAGACATAAACCTCTGAACCCAGAATATCAAAGTCTCACCCACTATTCAACTTATAGCACATTAAAATAAAATGAATATTATGAATATTATGTAACAAATATAAATAGACAACCCAAAACCAGGAAACCATCTTTTGCACAGATCACATGGTAATATCTATGGTTATTTTGAGATAAATTATTCATACAACATATATACAGCATTTATTTTCTGGGAAGTAAAATTATGCATATTCACTAATGAACTGCAGTAGCGTACAATTTTTACATTCATAAATTTGCATATGTATGTTAAAAATCAGCACATGCTTCACTATAGTTGGCACGTTCTAGTTAATTATTGAAAAACAAGTATGCATATGTGTTTAAAAAAAGCTTGAGCGCAAACTTTTTTGCACTTTATTACGTTCATGTTTACATCCATTTTTGTGTTTTACTGTAGAATCATTAAATCTACTGTGGGTCCTAGTAAACAGAAGGTCATTCCCAATACGTACTTGAGAATATGCAGGACAAGGTAACATGGGATTCAAGCCTTTATCTTTACCTTTATCATTCAGTCAGTGGAAACGGGTCACCAACAATCCTAAGAGAGAAATTCAGTCAACAGCCTCCAGAACCTGACACATTGCTACTCACTTATACGACGGAGCATTAGGGCCACATCAAGGGGAAACAAATTAAGGTGGAAGATTTTTTTTATTTATTTTTCATTTTGAGAATAAAGTCGAAATGTTGAGAATAAAGTCAACATGACGAGAATAAAGTCGAAATACCATTTTGAAAATAGTCGAAATGTCGAGAATAAAGTCAACATGACAACAATAAAGTTGAACTATACCATTTCGAGAATATTGTCGAAATGTCGAGATTAAAGTTGAAATGACGAGAATAAATTCAACTCCTTTATCACTTAATCACATTAGAGGGACTGTCCGCCATGCCAGCTGCCATGTATGCAACATCATAGATAGGCTATGGGTTACATCCTCTCTGTATTGGGCATAGGTATAACCATTGATACCCTTGCATCTGTCCATTACAAGCTATTTCAGTTTGCAGGAATACGGCCACCTCTTCCCAGTTTGTGTGGTTTCTCCTTCTGAACAGACTTTCACCACTGTGTTCATGCACTAAAAGAGAAATAATTTCCTTGTTATTAAAACCGATTCTAAAGTATAATTTCACGAGTTGATATAGCCCTTCACAAGGCATTTTGTAGAAGACTGTAGGTAAAGCTAGTAGTTTGGTTTATTCTCAAAAGTCCGACTTGATTCTTGAAATATCATTTTTGTTCTCGACATGTCGACTTTATTCTCGAAATGGTATTTTCAACTTTATTCTCGTCATGTTGACTTTATTCTCGACATGTCAACTTTATTCTTGAAATAGTATTTTCAACTTTATTCTCGTCATGTTGACTTTATTCTCGAAAAAGTATTTCAACTTTATTCTTGTCATGTTGACTTTATTCTCGACATTTTGACTTTATTCTCGAAATGCAAAATAAATAAATCTTCCTCCTTAATTTTTTTTCCCTTGATGTGGCCCTAATGCTCTGTTGTACACTTCTGAACGAAAGATATTGCTGCTTTGATTTTGACTTTAACTGAAACAAGACGAGACACTCCTACTTTGTTTTGTGTTCCAGTTTCCAGTTTTAGAAGAGCTGTGAACCGCTCAGCCTTGGGAATTTGTCAAAAGTAGGAAGTAGTTATGTTCCGTTATGTTCACATTGAAGCTGAAATACTGAATGTGATGTTTATTTTAAATCATGCAGTGTGAATCCAGAGCCCTGAATGAATAAAGTTAACATTTTAGCACATAAGCCTGTGTACTCCACTACAACGCTCATTTTCAAAATTCATACATGTTATTCCTATGGTCTGTGTTGAACCTCCATAGACAAAGAAATTGGAAAAGACGTTATAGATGACACTGACTACACCCAGGGGAATGTTCTGAGTATATGGGTATATTTTCAGTTTCAGAACTGAAAATTCTACAACAGAATAAAGCTCAGTTAGGTATGAAAATATTTTGTGGGTCCACAAAATCATTATCTATGGAGCAGTGTTATACTTTGATCATATGTTATACTTGATTACATCCTAAGTTTGAGACTTATTTTTGTAAGTTTCTGGCAGTATTAGTACTTCATAGCTTTTTTTAGGCCATGGAATTACCTTATTGGAATTTTTAAATTAGGTGGTGTTACCGTTTGTATAAAAACAGCCCTTTGACAGTCAGTCTGAGATCATCTGGCACTTTTAAATCTATTTACTTAATCCTCTTCCTCTTTTTTCCCTATGTACAGTACATAAGCTTGAGATGACTGAAAAAAATAATTATATAATATCAAGTAAATGTGACACTTAGCAAAATAGGACCAATATTTTTGGGCAAAAATACCCCAAAAATGATATATTTTGATATGCTACAGTATACATAATGTGCCATTCAGGAAGTAATAATATAGGCCATATGTAGAAAACTACTAACAATACATTTAGAAGAACAAATAATTAAGCTGTCACATGTCAGACTTAACACGTGTTTTATGAAAATTGCTGTTGGCTGCTATATCATTTTTTTTCTAAATAAGGCATGACAATAGTCATGTTTCCATCTAATTGTCAAGCAAACTTTTAAAATGTCGCAAAAAAGAAAAAAAAAGAAAATGAGAATTAGAAGTGCTTCAATCAACTGGTTTAGAGCGAATAAACTTGACTATGCAAAGTGTAGTTTCATCACAAGTTGACGTTACGCATGGTTATAGATTGCAAACCGGCTTGCTAAATCAAAGAGTTTAGAAGCTAAATTGTTTTGCTAAATGGAGCGAGGTAGCATTGTACAAGTTGGCTACCTGTGCAGAATACAGGGTTGTGGTAGAGACATTTGGTGTCAGTAAGACAAAAATGTACACCGCTGTGTTTACGCGGTGTGCAGGGCCACACAATTCAAGCTATTGAACCAATTCGTCAATTTACCCAACGTGGCTGAGGCACAAGCAATAGCGCACCGCAACTCCACTACAGCGCGCTGGATGGGACCCATTTCCGATCGTTCCCCTATCCGATGGATACCGGGACTAATAGTCATGTGAGTTACATGTTAGCTACGTCACAACTTATTCAGCAAAGCTGTTTCCATCTCCCATTTTGCGCATTAACTATTTTTTTGAAAAAAGGCAAAAAACCAACTCAAGCGAGTGTAATAATTTTTTGCGAATTTGAGGAAGTTTTTCCGAATTTTGCCATTTCCATCAACATTTGCTAATGCAATACATCAAAATGTGCATCAAAATACGTTGATGGAAACATGACTAACAGTGTTGGGGAAGTTACTTTTAAAAAGTAGTGTTTGCTCATTACTCGTTACTTCTTAAAAAAGTAATCCGTTACTTTACTTAGTTACCCCCTATGGAAAGTAACTTTTTACTTTACTCGTTACTTTTACATTACTTTTAAAAGCAGGCGTCTCTGGCAGAGACTGAAGTTAATTATACGAAAACTATCTTTGACCATAAAGCCAATCTTTGGTTTATCAGTGAAGTGTCTGAACTCCACTGCAGACTGGATTCTCTACTGACAGAGTGACGGCTGATTAATTATGAACGAGTCCAGCGCGGGTTGAATGCACATCGGCAGGTCATTGGCGTTACACGGTGTTAGTGTATACTATGTAATGTCTGTATCGACTTGTACCGGTCACGCAGCCATGATGGTCCGTGCATTGTCATAGACACATACAGCCTCTTTTCTGGAAATCCTTGCGTGTCCGTGCAACCGACACAAGTCCACAGCGATCCGCTGTGTGTATGTATGAGGCCATTTCCACCGCATCCATCTGTGAGGTTGTCAGCCTTGTGTCTGCCTGGCTCAGAGCGCCGTCTAGCAAAAAGCCTCAAAGCTTAAAACACTCTCAAAAGTTAGCTTTTACTTTGTAATGCATTACACCCAACACTGATGACTAATGATTATTTACAGCAGATGGAGTTTTTAATCAGTGGAGCAATACATTCTAAAATACAACATCACTCTTATTTAAGCATGATAAGTTCTATCTCTCTAAGTTGAATTCATCCCATCATATCATCTTTGTACTGTTTTTTTGCATTAACATAATAGGCATACCATACTTAAAGTGACAATTTTGAAGATCTTCGTTTTGTTCTCTTTGGCGGCACCTATGTCGATACGCGGTAATTGCAGATGTGTTTTTGGATCTCACTTTCACTTTGTTTTTGAACTTTCATTGTCTGTGATATCAGTCTGTTTTTTGTTTGTTCAGCCATAGTAACCGTTTACTGCCAACGCTTGCAGAGACAAAAAAAAAAAACAGTATGCCAGCTTCACACAAAGGTGAGTTAAATCGCGAGTCTGTTGCATGAGCTCTGCTTACCCTCTCTGCCGTACAAACCACCGCAGGGTGATGGATAATACTTTATTTTGACCCCTACTATTTAACATTTATAAGCAAACAAACCATTAATGAATGGTATGCTATACACTATTATGTAGCCTATATATACTGTATGATTTTAACTGTTATACTGTATTACAGCTTTACTGTTTATAAACAGTAGTGTTCATGGATGAATCATGGGTGAAAAAAGGTTATTAATGTATCTAGTCACAACCAAATTATAATGTCGTATAAGGTTTATGCTCCTTGCCAAAGACATACAAACATGTAGATCGTGCTCCCATTAATTGTAACAATTAACAACAAATTAAAGTGATTAAGATGTAATCCCTTTCAATTAGATGCATGACATTTCTAATAAAATGAAAAGTACTCTTGCTTTTCAGTCCAGTTATGTCTGTTCCATTAGTAAACTATTGAGATTAGCTTGTAATTAACAAATTCATTCATTTAAATATATGTAAAGGGTTTGGCTGACAGTGACTGAAATAGGTGAATTAAGATACAGTAGTTATACTATGGAAACAAAGACCTAAACAAGTGCTAAAATTAGATCCTTTGATATGGATATAATGTGGATATGAGAAACGGCCTCTCTGGCGTGACTTTATATTCCACGTCTAAATATAAATCTCCAAAGACTTGCTTTTTATTTTAGGCATCTGATGCTTCTTTTATGTGACAGAGGCATCACCAACTCAAACTCACACTTTTGTTTGCTTACATGACGTGTTTGCCAGATGTCATTAAGCACATGGATTTGGATGAGTGCAAGGAACACCCAGAGGTGTGTCTGTATTTTCATGCTCAGTTGAGGAGAGCCGACTTGTCGCACGGTGTCAGAATCCATCTGCCTGTTCCTGACCTAGAAATTTAAGCACAGATCTAATATCTGAGGAATGAAAACAATGGATGTTTCCATTACTCCCCTGGGCTCTGAGGCCTCAAGAATAGCTTCTCTCCTCTTCCATTCTGCCTGTCTGTTTTCAAGTCAGAAGATAAATGAGCATGCTTTGATACAGCCCGAGGAAAAAAGGGAACGTCAAAAGTCCCCTTGGAGCCCTAACCAAGGAAGCACGGATGTGGAATAAAAAGGAATGGGACAGATATTCAAACGTAATGCATAGCAGCACCATGTTTATGAAACTAAGCTGTCCTTGTCATATCCCTGGTCATTTCCCATGTCCTTCAAAGGGTAACCTTATTCGCTCATGTTTTGCTAAAAGACACCCCAGAATAAAACTGATCTTGAACGTTAAACATCTACTATTTTTTGGTTAATCTGAAGGTCACTAACTAATGACTACCAATAACTGTCTCTTTTAAGATTACAGATGTGCAGAGTAAATTAATAACATTCCCTATACATATCTCAATGTTTGTGATCCTTTACTAATGGTGGTTAATTAATGTTTAGAGGACAGGCAAGTGATCAAGGCAACTCTCAATGGCCTGTAAACAAGTAATTAGCGCTGAAACACATGATATTAAATTACCTAGCGGTCTGCATCATCATTTAATGCGGTAGTCAATCAAATATATCAAACATTAAATTGCTTATATTGTCACTGATGGATAACAAATTAGACCCAAATGCTTAGCTAGATGTAAGCATGTGCTTGGCTAGCAACACAGCAATGCGTTATGGCACTATATTTCATTTTCATAAATATGTGTTGATGAAGAAGAAATTGTATCAAGATCAATGGGACTACGCCAGTTTACAGTGGCCTGTAAGTGAAATCATTCCTAAAATCATAATTTAACAATAGTGACGAGTGAAAGAGTTTTTACTGCCAGAAATCTCAGCACCTGGAAAAATAATGATTGTGTCATTGGTACAAACCAATGTTATCCAAACCCCACACATACGCAGCTGTCATTTTGGGCTATAAGACAGTGCTTAGTCCTTATTAATGGGATTAAAATCAAGATATGACCATCATGTGTTTAAAAAAGTCCATAGATTGTTTAATACAACATACCATATTCTCAACAATTCAACATCAACAAAATTTTGTTAATAAAAAAAAAAAAAAAATCTGCATATTACCTTTTATTGCACAGAACAATTTGAATGTATTTTCCATAGATTTCTTTTTTAGTATCTTTTTTTGTAAAAAGTTGGCTTGGACTACATGGTCAGTATAGTCCAGGGTCAAAATAAAAAAAGGAATAACAGGAACAAAAAACAGAATCCCGGGTCACTCGGGACCAAAAAAAGGCTAAGTACAGTAGCCACACTTTGAACAAAGAGAGCATTCATAATCAGCAAGAGGGAGAACCATGAGCCATATCCAGAAATTTTTTTTTTCCTTTATGCAAAACGGATTACACCAAAGCTGCTTCAGATTGCTCCATGGGTGAAACCATCTGTGTCACTCGAACCATCTGCATATTCTATCCATACTTCAGCCCATTACTGTGTCGTTGTCTGTAATGTCATCCATCATAAACAACTTAGCCTTTATCCTTACACACGTTTGCAAAGCCCAGCTGTCCACAGTGTGTACTTGAAAAGGAAAGGCTGTAACCTCAGATTTAATATGCAGGACCAAGTGGGAACCAAATATGCACAGTTCTTTTTCCCCTGACAAAACATTGCACATTTCTGGGGAATAGCAAACCTGTAAATGATCCTGGAAGGTAATATATTCCATGGCTTTGATGGGGTGAGCATCGGCATCAATAAATCACTGATTTCATAAAACAATCAAAAAAACAAAACAAACAATGAAAGAAATATTCTACATTTTGAGGAGCACATTGTATCCAAAAACGTGAGCACCACAACTTGTATTCCTTACTATCATGTTGAGCACAAAATTATACCAATACATAATAGTTTTTGAAATGCAATTTAAAAAGTCAGGGATAAGCAGTATAGTATAAGGTACCAACACTAATCATTCTGTTCCATGGCAAAACTGTAGGATATATGCTGCATCCATTGTTGGTACAGATCCCATCATATCAGCAGCATCTCACATTTGCTACTGTATTACACTCCATGTGTGTGCATTGTCTGGGATGAGTGACACTGATATCAGATACTGGGCTCAAAAGGCTTCATTACATTTCCACAATGCTAAAATCCTCTATTAAGAGCCACATTTAACAACAGGATTTGCTGCTACTCTTCAACACTTAATATTGTTATGTTTGTCATTCTAAAAATATTTTTTACAGTGCATTACTGACAATTGGTCTTAAAAGTAAAATTTGCACTGATGTATCCTTATATAACTGAATCTACATATATTCAGAGCATTTATATTTGTATATCATTCTGTTTTTCAGGTCACATAATGACCACTGTAAACTGTTTTACAGTTTCCTTCACTGTACTTTCTTGGTCAAGAAGGGGGCCACGAATTAGCTGCTGTGACTTTCAAATTGAATTTTATATAGTCATCACTATCAGTTTTGTATTTCCCATATTTCTGCTAATTTCTGGGACATACTCTTTTTCTTTTATCAGGTATTGTGATACAGATATACATTTGATGGATTACAAAACAATCATCACTGTAGGAACAAAAACAGACCATATGTAGCACATAGTGATGATGTACTTGAAAAGCATCAATGTTGTATAAATGTGCTCATCAACCCATACAAAACTCATTCATAACTTAACATTTAACCTTGAAAATAAAAAAACAACACTAAATAAAAAATACAGACACAAAACAGCAATGGCCAAAATATGATCTGCCCCCCGCATTCTGGCTGTTTGAAGTGTTTTTCTTTTCCGATATATTTTTCCTAGTATAAATCCACAGGAGAACTGCTTATGACAAATTTGACTTACAATAAATGCCCCCGCAGGCCTTGTAGAAACCAACAATTCCCTGTAGCACTGGATGTGCTTTCACTTGTGAAAGTCTGGAACTGCCCTCCTCTCTAGTGCTTTAGTCAAGAAAAAACATATAACTCTATGTTAACAGACCAGGATCCACAGGTTTGTAAGGGAGGAAAGAAATTGTCTTCTTTTCCATTTGTCTTATTTTTTAGTTCAAAATTAATAAATTCCACAGATCCCTTAAATCATTTTCATGTTAAACTTGCGAGGAGCATCCACTGTGTTGCTGCTCATGCCAGCGTCCGATTTCCGTGGCACATACTCAATCTCAATGTTGTGCTTAGTGTTGCCTTTACCTCTGCTCCAAAGGAAGAGCAGTACCAGGCAAAACAAGACAACACCGAGGAAAGAGATGAAGCCCATAGTGGTCGCAATGATCAACGTCTTTATATCAAAGGGGAAAGGAGCATTGGCTCTTGTACCATTAGCACCAGTTTCTGTGGGCTGGTTGGAGATGAAGGCAAAAGTCTTGTTGGGCTGGTGTGGCCAGTCAGGCGAGTAGCTATGAATGTGCAGGTGAGCAAGAGAGGTGTCATTTCCGCCTGCGTTGCTAGCTATACACACATATGTACCATTGTCCTGAATCTGGGCATAGCGAACCTCGAGGGTACCGTCTGGCAACACTGAGAGCCTTCCAATTGTCTTGGTAGTGATAAACTTTTTCTGCGGGGATAGCCACATTATCACTGGAGCAGGATCTCCATCTGCTTGGCAAGCAAAATGAACAATGGCTCCCTCGTCAACAAATTTCTGCTGGGGTTTGCGATCCCTAATCCTAGACTTGCGACACGTGAAGTAGTTGGGCTGCAGGATATCTGGGAAGTCTTTGAATTCTTTGCCTTGGACAAACTCAGGGGAGGCACAGGTTGGCTGCTGCCTGTTGAAGTTCAGTCTCCAGCGTCGTCGGAAAACCCATAACAGTCGGCAGTCACAGGCCAGGGGATTATCATACAAGGCAAGGGTTTCCAGGTTGCCAACTGAATGAAAAGCAGACTCTTCTAAAGTGCTAAGAGAGTTTCCAGACACATTTAGAATCTTCAGGTAGTTTAGACCACGGAAAGAGTAGGGCTCAATCATTGCCAGTCTGCCTCCTACTAGGTGAAATTCCTGCAGACGCAGAAGATCATGGAGCTTATTCCCCTCAATTGTGTGGATAGGGTTATATGAAAGATTAAGAAAGCGCAAATAAACCAAGTGCCGCAGGGCTACATAAGGAACTGTGGTCAGGTTGGCATTTGCAATGGTCAGGGAGGTGAGATTTAATCCATACAAGCAATTTGGGGTCATCGTATCCAGATATGGCCAATTGGCTATTTCCAACACTTTCAGCCGATAGAGCCGTTTGAAGGAATAATCCCGTATGACATTGATATTGAGGAGGCGCAGCCTGAGAGTGATCAAACTGTGAAGGTGGGTAAAAGCCTCTGTTGGCACAGAAGACAAGTTGCACTTCTCAAGACTCAGGTGCTCAAGGCTACTTAGGCCATGAAAAGCCCGGTGGGAGATGAAAACCAGGTCGTTATCACCCACCTCTAAAGACCGGAGGTTGTACAAATCCTGGAACATGTAGTCCAACAGGATGACAATCTTGTTCTCACTTATGTCCAGCTGTGTAAGATTGCTCAGGCCTGTGAAGACACCGAGCTGGATCAGCTTAAGCTTGTTGCTACGCAGCCCCAATGTCCGCAAGCCGTAGAGGTTGTTGAACGCTCCAGGTTCAATAGTAGAGATTGTGTTTTCACTGAGCTCCAGGTGTTCGAGGTTGGGAAAGTTGGCAAACTCGTCTGGGTTGATGGTTCTAATGCGGTTTTTGCTGAGGTCCAGCAGTCTTGTTTCTGCAGGTATGCCCTCGGGAACTGTCATGAGCTTCTTGCGGTGGCACATCACAGAGCGCTCTTGAACACTGCACTCACAGCGGGATGGACAACCTGTTGTGGAGCCAGACAGCACGGTGCCGAGCATCAGGATCAAAATGGGCTGCCAGCAAGCCACCAGGTAGCTGTGCCCAGTCGCTTCCCCAGCCGCCATCTTATCAGTTACCTGGGGAGACACAATGAAGAGGGAAAAAATAAAATTCACAAAACTGTCACACTGATTTTGACTACCTAACATTAGTAGGTAGTCAAGTAGTAGCTGCTGTGAATGCACAGCATTCTATCAGACCTATTTGTGATATAGAATAGGAATAGCTGATCCCAGCAAGAAAATCAGAGGCCAAATAATTCTAGTAATCTACATCTTGCCCTGCACACTCATTGTGTCTGCTGTTGAATGCTCAACACTATTTCCACTGCACACCCTACAGACGATCAATCAGTCAATGCTATCACCCTGATATGAAGTGAAGGGGCGCAGCCTTAAGTGGAATTAACACAATTTTTCAGACGGTAATCCAATTCAGTCTGTTTCACAGACACATATGCTGAGCACATCTGTGGTTTGTTCTGTTATCATAAACTATTTTTTCACCCCTACAACTAGCCTGGATTTGCTGTGTGAGTTAAAAAAAAAAAACAGTAGAGGGGTGGAGCAGCAGTAACAGGAGAATGCAATCAAAGACGGATGGTGGCAAGTGTGATGTATGTGCTGTGGCTGACACTCAGCTCATGCAATCCTTTACGATAAAATATAGACCTTACACCAAAAGGGAATTGGATACAGAGAGATACACAGGGTTTAAGAGCAAAAAAACCAACCATATTTAATTTCAATCCCATCTGTTAGCATGCCTCCACCCGTTCAACTAACAATGCAATTAACAATTGATTTTATCATTTCATTCCATTTCCACTTATATGCAAAAAAAAACAAAAAAACACGATAGCATCGTTTACATCATAAAATAAATTGAACATGGAAACATCACTTATACTATGATTTGCAAACAATAATTCTGAAATGACGGGTTTCAGTTGTGACAGATGAAATTAGATTACATTAAATTACATTATTTCCAACATCCAAGCACATGTACTTGGATTGTAATTCAGTGACATGATAAAATGTGTGTGAAAACCCCCCACAGAAACAAAATCCTTTACATCTAGTCACACTCATCAAGCCATGTCCATAGGGGACTGCCGTATATGTGTGATGGCTGTTGTCACAGTACGTAGATTTTTGCCAATGGTATGCACTTTCATCTCCTCTAAATTTGCCTTTAAAGTTGATTGCCAACTGGTCACATGCTGTTTTTTCCTAATTCATACAGGGTTTGTGAAGGATAGTGCATGTTTGTGCTTCAGCAGATTTCATGGACCATATCACTTGTGACAGATTGAGACTGTAGAGAAAAGGGGAAAACAAATCTGTGATATTATGGTCACATTATGGTTAACTGTTAATTATTGGGTGACATGTTGAACCATTGTTGTCGCCACTAATAACTTATTCCCACTAAACCAATAACCAACTGGACATCAGACTCATCAAATAAGGGTTTATGGGTTAGATTTACTTCACTCAATTTCATTTTATTCCCTCTAAGGTCAAAGTTCAGGTTGGGGATTTGATGATACCATCTGTAATCAAGTGAAACCAAGAGTTCTAAAAACAGGCAGAAATGATAGTACAGAGTTGACCTGCATCAGAGCCTGCTGTGCTCCTTGCAGCCTACAGCCATTCTCAATCACTCTTATTCCATAACCCACATTGATCAAGTCAGTGCTGAGCGCTGCAGGATGGAGTGGTGTGGGGCTTTGTATGGCATGCTAAGACACTTAAGAAGAAGGAGTGTCCTTGTCACAAGCTCAATTCCATCTGTCACCCTCTATCATGTGGCTATCACATATTGGATATCAGTCAATAAGATGCTATTACCACTGACACTGAAACCCAATCGAGAAAAAATGATCAAATCATAATCCCTTGTTGGTAAAGCTCCATGACTGCAACTTCAGCAGGTTACAGACCTTATCTTACAGTCAGGCTTTTAATGAGTCTTCTCACTACTTTGCACAGGGTGACAATTCCACCAAAATGACACTGCACCTGATTTCTCAATCATAATTCATCTGATTATTTATCAGGATCCATTGAAAAGAGATGTTACTCAAGCTTTTACCGTCATCCCTTCGAAATATGTGCCCATGTGTTTTTTCATAGCAGAATAGCTTTACTGCACATGGCTTCAGCAGCAAATATGCAGGGAACCATGTAAAGATGGGGACACATTAAGATGAAGAATGCCATCTCCACGGGTAAACATTTTCAGCTCTGTTTTGTTAATGATCTGGTGTTATCATTCCCTCGCAGGCATGTAGTCTAAATGCAGTTCTTCATTCCAATCAGCACTCAAGTAAACTCCCAGAGAATTACATTAATTGAGGTGAAGTGAGAGGGGGCGTCCATCTCATAGAAAAGAATGTGGCCGAAGAGAAGTAAGACAGCGGTGCTGAATAAATGAGGACCCACTGGTCCAAGACCAGTAATAACTACATCAATGAATAGTGAGATTAATGCCTTTATGACAGAATCCACTGGGATCCTGAAGATGTTCCTCGTATCAGGAAGTGGATGGTGTATGCGCCTATTATAACAGAGTGGTATAAGAGTAGCCATCAGTGGATGTACAATCATAATTAAACAGACAGTAAGTACGATATTTGCTATCTTGTCCAAGCTGCAGTCATTAAGTTCATTGGAAAGTTTTAATCAATTTTGATTTTGAACCTTTTCTCTTAACATTTTCATGTCAAGACTAGACTAGGCCCCAATTAAAAATCTAACTGCAATCTAATCTAATAATTAAATAGTTATTTATGAGGAAAAAAGCATTTATATATTGTCGGTCATCTTTGGGGCTGAAGATATCCTTGTTTCTTTGTATACACAGGCAACAGTGTGACAACTAGTACAAGCCTTATACAAAACTCAAGCCACCATTTCTTTATAGTCTAGTCTCAGGTATTTTATCTTTTAGAAGGACAAGGAGCTTGTTTCACTCACTGTATTTAAATATTGTGGCTCCATGTTCAACAGGTTCTACGCACCCATTTGTAGTTAGTTGTTTAATTGCTTTCTGTCCACATGCAGCTTTCATATACAACCTGCTATCACTCCACTGAATCTTGTTCCATGCGTCTGAATGAGGCTATCTGTCATCATTACACAATGCACAATAAACACAATCAAACATAACTGGGGAGGGTTATTGTTACGACTTAAGCATTGCCCGAAGCTTTAGTTTACCTGTCACAAGACATCACTCCTGAGCCTTGTTTAATACCATAGTTAAATACTTGTTAAATACAAGCTTCTGGGAAATCCCTGAGATGATGGTGACGTTATCTGTAGCACAAATTGTTAAAAGTCTTTAAAGCCCATTTCTCTGCAAACTGCTTAGTCAGCTATCAGGCAAATCCTGAATGGACAGACCAAGCTGCACATTTTTTTTTAAATTATATTAGTATTCCCATGACTTTGACAGAATGTCTTCTGACAATTTGTAGTTAGCAGTTGACACTATACCCAATATCCTCATTAGGTAAATGTAACAAATTCATATAGGGGAAGTATGCCCATTATGAGTATTATTAATTAGTTGGTATTTTCAACCACCAACACAATATTACTTTAATTTTTCATCAATTTATAATTCATCTGTTTAAATGTGTATGCTGGAAGAAAGAAAAAAAAAACAGCTGCTGAGATTTTAAGTTAAAGTGCTTCATAAGGCGCTTATTGGTTCAATTCTTTACAGTAAGTAGCAGCTTGTAGTTATAACACAGAACATGTATATTGACAGCCATACTTTGGCTAAATCCATCTTAACCAGGAGAGTCTGACCTTTCGCTCCCCAAGTAAGATCACTTTCACACTGCTATAATGTCGCCGAGCTGAATTTCGAGAGAAAGGTTACCCTTGTGTCATTGAAAAGCTAAGCTGCCTGGTGGGATTGCTGGCTGGGGCTGGGCCTGTGAAATGGCTGGGCTTAAATGTAAGCCGACGCCCGACAGATGGACAGCAAAGCCCTAATCCAGGCGAAGAAGCTGGTTGGTGCAACAAGGTGCAGAATTCCAACAGCGGCCAGCTGTTGTCCCGATGAAACTCTGCCATGAAACCTGTCGACATGTCTCTCCTGAACTTCACCCCAAAAGGGGGTCGTATACTTTGTCTGTGCAGGGGCTCTGCTTACTGATACCTAACTCCATTACACAGCTACGAATACATTTTTTATAAGAAATAATCATATTTAAAGTAACTAGGAAAGCATCAGCAGTAATTTATCTGCAACATGTCTTAGTCTTCCCTCCTTGACATTAAGTGGGTGGAGAAAACAGAAGCAACACTTCCTTTTCCTTCACTTTGCTCTACTCAGGTCTCTCTTGCAAAAGTTATATTGATTGAATAAAGGTTAGAATATTTAAAGGTGATAATTCAACAGCACCACAAACTATGGCCTCCAAAATCCAAAATGTTGAATTAACTCTATAAAATATCAATGTATTCATCATCATTGTAATTATCAATTACATTTCCTGACATACACAGACTTTCACTCCGAAGACCGAGGTTTGTGTCAACCAAGTCAACTTTCATTTTGTTATAATAAAGTAGTTTTACATGACATTCTTTAAGCCAATACCTTTTTGTTTTTTTTTAACCCTAACTAAATATTTCTGTGTTCATAGTGCTCATACTATGCTTTTTGGCTTTTCCCCTTTCCTTTATTGTGTTATACATATCTTTTTTGTGCATGTTATAGGTTTACAAAGTGAAAAAGCCCAAAGTCCACCCCATAGGGACTTACCATCTCCAACAGAAAATACTGTTCACAAACTGCTCCAAACAGCTCTATTGTAGTCCAGCCTTTACTTCCGTGACGAAGGTGCGTCACTTTGTAACATACGTTATAATACTCGCCTAGCTGCTAGCATGGCATGCCCTCATACTTGACTAGCTAGCAGTGCTTACCTAGGTACTGTGCATGTGCGACTCCCAACAAAGAAGGAATAGAAATGTGATGCCAAAACGGAGAGCTTAACACACAGGGGGAAAAGAGGAGCTGCAGCAATGTGCAGTACAACAAAAATATGATGTTTTTTGAAAATTAAACCATGTAAACCTATTCTGATTGTACTCTAAATACAATTATGAACCTGAAAATGAGCATAATATGAGCACTTTAACATAACTAGTTCAGGTTCTCAACATTAACTACCTGTTTAAAACGGTGGCCGTTACGTTACATAGAATGGTCACATGACTAAAACTGGCACCATGGTCACGTTTCATGGTCACTTGTTAAAACTGCCACTGTGCGGCAGTAGAAGTAGAACGGTCATCAAAAATACTGTAATCTATGTTTTAGGGGCCTTATTGAGTGGTGTGGGTGGCAGGGTAAGTGTTTAATTGAATGTATGATTACTGTTGTTGTTGTTGTTATGGTTACAGGTTAAATTGTTTTGTTAAATTTCCATTATTGTAATGCTGGCAAATAATAAATAAACTTAAATTTAGTGTGATTTCCGCTCAAGTGCATATGTTAAATGGCAGAGTTTTGAAATAAAACAAACACATTGTTAATGATAATGCCAAAACTCCATAATTTCTGAATGGGTCGCAATATGTGCAAAGATCAGTAGTCTCATGATTGGGGTTGTTAAAATTCTAAAAAGTCATGTTTCATTGCACCTAAAGATCACCCTAATTTGGTAGGCTTTTTACAGATGTGGTTGGGTGTTATCTGTGAGAGAGGGAGTGTGTGTCCGTACGTGGTGTTCCATCATTATAAGGCTCATTAGCCTCGTCTCCCAAGCTCTGTTCAGCGAATCACTGTTCATTTTTGGTTCTTGAGGAGATGTGTTATCAAAGAGGAACGTCAGACTTTTATAAAGTGGATGCAGGATTTTAGAAGGACTCAGATCAGTACTCACTAATGAGAACTCACACTGCTTTCACAACATCCAGGAAAATAAATAAAAAAAGAACCTGCAATAGTTGCTTTTTTGGATGAATAATACAAAAAGCAGATATAATTTCCTAATCAAAGTCAAATTAGACTGACATTTAGTTTCTAACAATGTAAATGATGAACGTGATTTAACAAATAATATTTATTAATATTTAAATATTTTATCACCACCTGACTGTTACCTTAAAAAGCTGCTAACAAAATCAAAGATGACAGTATTTTTCACTCACTATGTTTTTATAAAATATATCTTTAATCTAAGAGTTATCTTGTTCATAGAACCATTATAATATTTCACCTAAACTAAGTGTGGGCGGTCTATAAGAAAAACTGATTAGCATTTTGGATATGAGCGCTACACAGGCGCACAGCTTCACTGTAAAGTATAATAATATCACTTTAATCACTTAACTGTAATGCAACCTGTATGACTAGTAAACTGTATCAAACTTTTAATAACCAATTTTGTGAATATCAGTTGTAGGCCTATATAGATGTATCTATATAGGCCTCTATCAGTACAATATTTCATTTAATTAATGTTAAGGTGAGTTTCTGCTGTGCATTTATGTTTTTGAAGCATGTTTCAAGCATCTTATCATCAAAGATGAAGTTATAGTTCACAAAATTAAGAAGTATTCATAAAATACTAATGTTTAATCTGTTGAAAACATGATAAAATGGAAAGTTGACTATAGCACAGAAGTTGCTGATTCTAAAACAGCAATCAATTTACATCATTTTATTTCTCTCCACTATCCATTTCTTCTGTGTGCTGCTGAAACGTTTGCTGATTTAAAACTAGTCTATATCCACAACGTTCTAATAAACCAGAGCATGTTTTTCTCCCATCCTGGAATGCTGTGTGGACTAGCCAGACCCTCCCCTGCAGCGTGTGGAGGATGGTCTGGCAAAGCGAGACTAATTTAAAACTAACGAGACTAAGAATCGAGCAGCTAGGGGCTCCGTGAGGATCTATAGGCACAGCAGAGCTTTGAACTAAATGCTAACATCAGAATGCTAACATACTCACAACAGCAATGCTAAATACTGATGTTTTGCAAGTATAATGTGTAACATATTCACCCCGTTAGTTTAGCATGTTAGTGTGCTAACAGTTGCTTATTAGCACTAAAATCAGTTTTACCGATACACTGTTACAAACCAAAGCAGTCGACAAATTAAAATTTCGACCTGATGACCTGGCAGTAGATGAAAAGTCATAGGATTAGAGGTCTGATTTTAAGAACAAACTACATATAGTAACTTTCATATTCTAATGAAATACAAGACTTCAGGTTTCCCCTTTTTAATACATTAGTCCACACTAAGGGTAAGAACCTGAGGTATTTATTATAGCAGCTGCTGTACATTTAGAATGTTTGGGAGCTGAAGGTAAATAAGCTAAACAGCTAGATTGTGAACGATTGAGCTCCCCCAGAGAGAGCTGTTCCTTTTTTCCCCTAAGGCTGAGAGAAAATGCTTCACAGGCAGGAGGGCTGCTTCTAACACATATACACACACACACACACACACACACACACACACACAGATGCGGTAATACAATTTTTGTCTGTGTATTGCTTTGTCCCATAATGCTGTGCCTCACACTCTGAGGTCTGTTCTTTTGGGTTTAGAACATCTTGCTGACACCGCCTTTAAGGCTTGAGGCGTTTATGTCACAGGGGCATACGGTTACACATGGACTCTTCTCCAAACACCGCAGGAGATGCCAACCTTCAGTGCACCAGGACACCACTTGCTGCTGCACTGGCAAATCAGAACACACTGCAGCCATGGCAATACATTTAGAAGAAACAATAACCATTGAAGGTCGTAGGGGGTTTCCAGTTCAGACTGGATATGGATTTTGGACGAGTTTTAGCGTGTGGGCTGAATCTGGCTTGTTGTTTAGTTTGGCACATTGAGAGGCCAGCACTAACAAGGCCCCATGAGGTGCTTTAAGAAAGTCTGTTTCAAGCAATGGGCCAATGAGAATGTGTGTTTTTTTCCACTCAGCAGTTCTAGTCAAAATGTTCCTATGAAACTTTAAGAGGAATAAAATGGATATATGAGGGTAAAAGGCTCTCACATCTGTTACTGCTTGATTGGTCGATTCACAGAACATACAGTAGACAACTAGTTTCATACATGATTAATCATTGAAATGATTTATCGTGCAAAAATGTAAAATAGCTTGTTTTAGATGAATAAATGTGAAGATCTGATGCTTTTTTTATTATTAAATGAAATATAATGAATATAATGAAATATATTTGGGTTTTGGACTGTCAGTCAGACAAAACAAGCAACTGCTATTTGCAAACAACAACATGCAGTTACTTACTTTAACTAGATATGAGCTTATTAACGGTTGTTTCAAATTAATTGGTCCTGTTGGAACTTGAGCTTGGTTTTAGATCTTCAGTATACAAAATAGTCCCTTAGGCAGTATTAAAACTTCAATGAAATTAGCCCCAAATACTTCTTATTTTTCAAAGTTGCTTTGCTCATGCTAAAGGTAACAAAATGATGTGCCCGTTTGCACTACATGGTATAAAGGACCCACATAACAATTAACATAACTTGTACTTAAGATACGCATTTGTATTTTTTGAGTGGAAATCAATTTCCTGGAATCTAAAACTAGGAACCATTTGTATGCAAGAGAAGATTTGCATAATGTACCCACAAGCTTCTGATGAGAAACATTGACGTCTTATTGCAACGAATTCGCAGGAGCTTAGGCAAATGAACAGGTTCCCACATCACTGCTTTGGTGAGCAGCCATAAAAATATTTACTTATTTAATCATCCATCTTTTCTTCACCTACATAAGACATCTACATGTTTTTTTTTCAAGAGAATCAAGCCAAAAAAATTTTTATAGTTCTCACATTACGAGTTTTATATTTAAAATAATTACCTTCTGTATGCGTCTCTGAATGGCAGTCAAGACAGAAATTCAGCAATTGAAGTTTACAGCCCCCGACTGAAAGAGATCACATTCAGACATAGTCCCTGTCAACGCACTCACATATCCTGCCAGAGCATCCAATAATCCACATTTTTGCTCAGAATTAATCATTCATGAGTGATGAGTTAATATTATGCAGCTAAATCAAGCCCTTACCTCTTCTATTTCACATAAGCATTCACCTAGACGTGTCAGATTTAATTTAAGAATGACAGTACTTATGGAAATCAAAGCAGTCTTAAAGTACTGCTATTGGGGAAGAATTATTTTTTGAAAGGTGACGATGTAAAAATTTTGAAACTCTACATAAGAACCTTATTGAATAGCTCCCAAAAATGAATAAACGTTTTACGAGGAGGGTACTGAACATATTACTTCACTTAATTTGAGAGTGAATTTTTTTTTCCTTAGATGAAGTGAGTGGATTTGACTGTTGCTCTGAGAGTGCGTGTCTGTGGGACGGGGTGTTTGTATTCGGATATGCTCTGATGCCGGTTTATGGAACAACCACAATATTACTCATCCATATACGCCGGTAGGATGCAGCTTTAATAGCTGTGACTACACCGCAAGCTACATTGGTTCTTCAATTAAGGGAGTCAACATGGAAACATGCCTTAGTTTCATAATGAATAATTTAAGCTATATCTTATCTGCTGCTACAGTAAGAAGTGTGATGGGCACAGTGTGGAGCAGCTTAGGGCCATATTGACTTTAATTGTGACTGGCATCTAAGGGCTTTCCTCCCAGTGTAGCGAAGAAAATGTCCCCTTTGCTTAGCTGGATCTGCAGCTCACAGTGAGGCCTCTAAAGAGAAATGAGCTGTAATTAGTTGATAGAGAGGCGACCCCAATGCAGAAAAAAGACACTGGAGGATACTGCTGTTGCCTGCCGTAGCAGAGAACAGAGAACCAAGATCGCAGACAAACCACTGGCAAAGGGGAGCTCCAACAAGAAGAATGACCAAGAAATGCTTGTCAGGCTGCAAAGGTTTGCATTTTTGGAGAAAAAAGAGAAGAGATCTTTGCCACCTGACATACAGTTTGCCCACAACCTTACTATACATCGGGGAGAATGCCATTGTATGTCAACTGTAAAATATCAGGGCCTACACATATCTTTGTCAAAATTCTTTAAACAATCCTTAGAAATATGTGTAGTAGTGTATGTAAAAGATTACATATTGGCTGATGTTATCAATTTTAAACTCAAATATAATTTTCAGTATTAGCTTTAAAAATCCAGTATCAGTCAGGATTTACTCTGTATATTTACCATGTATTGATCTATTTTATGACTTTGAGGGACTCTGGTGCATATTATGTGGCTTATCTACATTCATTTCAGTTCAAACTGCTTGCATCCAAAGTTATTTAGTCCGTAAATTCCACATAATTTTAAATTGATGCTCAAGTAAAACTATGAAAAGAACAAGCCTTATTTTTTCACCTAAAAATGTTTGACTTGATAGGCCTACATAACTTGATCAAAATTCTATAATATAATATAAGAGATCCTTCTCCATATTTTTGTGTTTAGGTAAAAAGAAAAAGAAAAACACATTTTTAATAACAAGCCTCATAAATCCAATATTGGTCTTACTCTAGTACCTTGTGCATCTATACAATTTGCAATGTCAAGGTGTTTTTAAATTCCTTTTAAGATTAAGAGTGTAAATGTTCATTATCACTTGCAAGGACGTCTAATAATGCAGACCCAAACTGCAATAGTCATTCCTATTTAATCCAGAGTTTAGTGGCATTGAACGGATTAAAGTAACAGGCATGCCATCCATCTCCCAAGGCTTTCCTCCCAACTCAAGTACCATTTCACAAATCTCGCCACTGCCATGTTTTCACCACGAACCAATAAAAGAAAATAAGCAATAGAATAACTTCCAAGCCTCAACCTTGGGTCATTTTTCACATTTTTGAAATGGCATAGTTCTTTCAAATAGTTGTTTTTGTAGGACATCCATGAAGGTGAACCTAATTCACAGACAGACTGTATTTCATGGATTTAAAATGGATGCCAGCGCAACCACACCTTTGGAAAAACTGACAACGTACAATACAAAAAAACTATTTTATCTTTAACCACACAATGAAAAAACAAAGATAAGGGACTGTTCGTTATTTATTTCAGGGGCCACCTGAGGGGTTTTGGGACCTTTAGGCTAAAAAGACTTGACCCTCCCCTCGCCAGTAATACTTTTTCTATGACCCTCCAAAATGATTTGAAAAAGAGGCATGACCCTCCCCAGCATTGATGCTTTCTGTGCTAGTTTGCACTTAGTAAAGATGTTCAGATGCTCTTTGTTTTTTTACAGCCATGACAAGATGAGTTAACCTCTGCTTTCTGATCTTACGTATAACACTCCTCTGTTATGGTGTGGTGACCATTTCAGTTGCAACATTGTTGTGGAAACACAATAAGCATGGAAACAAAATGCACACTTCCTGCATTACTGCATTACTTCAAATACTAAGTTACTCCTCTAGTAAACTAGTATTCACATGAAATAAAACAATAAAACATTGAGACCATTTAGCAAAGGACACTGGGAAATAACAAATTCAACACTGGTTGCTATGGACTCATCACTAGGCTTCCTCACTCATTACATATTACATATTTTAGCACATAGGTAAAGCTGCCGAAGCTGAACATTATATTCCAAAACATATATGTTTATTTTTATAGCAGATTTTAAATTACATTTTAACAATTTAACAATTTGCCCTCATGAAATCCAATCGCGGCACGGCTGTCTTGGAACGCAATAGAAAGACGTGGCGGAATGCCCCGACACTTAAATTCAACTAAAATGGAACAGTGAACAATCAGTGTTGGACCTACAGTCTGTTGAGATGCCTCTCAAACGCAGAAACAAAGCACAGTCACACCATAAAACGTTAAAACGTTAAGAAAAAAAAATCCGTATTTTGCCGTAATCCAATGACACGGAAAAAAAAAATCCACAGCCATCAGTAGATTCACAAAAAGGATCACGGTGTATCCAGCTAGACCTATACGAGCGTCACATTCACCAGCCAGCTCCGAACAGGTGAACGAGGCCTCTCCACGAGGCCGTTTAAACAAAGTGGAATAAACGTATACAAGTCCAAATCTACACAAAACCCACAATCAATTAGTAAACTGACATCACATTATATTATATTATTATATACATGGCATTTAGGAAACCTTTATTGCAAGGTTGGCATGGCAAGATGTCCAGACTAGTGCAACATTAATTTTCGTTTTTTGCGTCCTGCTGCTCCCATCGTCAGCCTGGTAATATTTTTTTTACTAAAGCAGTATATGAAATCTGATGTATTACCTACCACCATTTAGTTGGTTTGTGTTATTTAAGATATTTATAAAATATCTGGTCATGCCAGACATGCCAGAATTATTCCACTCATTTTTTAAACAATGCAATTACCCGTATCGACCACCGGCTGGACAGTGCTCCCCCTGCTCCCCCAGCAAACTCATGGGTCAGACCCATCTGGTAGCGAAACAAGCCACTTTGAAATGTTGCTGATTTCATGAATACAAAAGTTGGCTGAACCCCACCCCCAGACTAAAAATTATTGGGTGACCCTCCCCTCAACAAAGAATAAAAACACATGACATGACACGACACATTTTCCTCTGGTGGTCCATTGCATAAATACCAGTCCCTAAGGTGTTCGATTTTTTTTCCCCTTCACAGTTCTTGATTTATGCCTTTGAAATGTACAGACTCTTGTATAAAACTGCCTGAGCAAAGTCACTTCAGCTTACTCATTTAGGATTTTAGTCCTTTAATGGTCCACTGTCTCATTAGCCTGGTCCGACCAGACTCTCGTACATTTCATTTGTACAGAGAGTCTGGCCACTCTCCATTGACAAGTGTTAACTTCCTTGAAGGTGGGTACTCTGTTGAAGTTTAAAACTATTGGATCTGCCAATACAGGTAAAGATTGGCCAGAGAAAACCCGCGAATATACTGCAAGCCCAGACGATGTACTGAAGGAAAATGAAAATTGAGTGGAAGTACGTAGGAGGGCGGAGCCAGGCTACTGTCTCATAAGTGCTTTATCAAAAATCAGAGACACATTATAAGAACTGAACATGAGGCAGCCAAAGCTCTGTGGCAGATTGTGTTTCTGCACAGCAACAAAACAAAATGTATTTTCTCCTCTCTACTACAATGTGAGAAAAGTCAAAAGGTAGATTTAACCTCCCAAACAATTAATGACAGGTCTGCAGTGTATCACTGAGGGTATACTGGCTGTTTTAATGTGTTGACCCAGACTTTCATCTGTTGACTTTCAACACTAAAATATAATGAGTGGACCCAGAACAACAAGGCATTTTAAATTTACAGTGCTGTTCTTGCACTGCCAAACAGTGACTGATCCCTATTCCAACCAAAATGAATCACCTGATTGTACATGCAAAAGAAATGTTAAGGCATGCAAACTGACTGTAACTGAATTGTCCAAAGACTACGGTCTGCTTGGTTATCGATTCAAATGGCTTTCTGCTGATAAAAAAGGCTGGACAACTGACACGTACCGGCAGTGAAAATAATTTACGGTATTTAGGTTACAGTGGGATTTATTACACACTGTAGCTGATAAATAAGCGTTTGCACAGAAGACCTGAATCATCCAAAAACAAAAACAATCCTGGGCACTTTGATGGTTGCAGAACCGAGATGTTTGCCCAGACTGAGTGTACTTTAAGATTGATTTTCCCTATAAACCTATACCACAGCTCATCAATAAATCCTTTGATTCCCACTTTCAGCATCCAATATTTATATTGTTCTCATTTTCTGAGTATCATTTCACTCAAACAACCTGATGTCAATGCTTTTTTCCCCTCCTCAATCTACACTGTGTGGAACAGCCCTGGCCGACCCCATCGTGGCTCCAGTGCAGATATAGGGGAGCTTCATCCATGTCCTCTGAGAGATTTCCCAGAAAGATGAAGCCTTAATTAGCCAGATAAAACACAAAATAATGGTGCTATTGATATTGACTGGGAAATGAGGACTAAGCAGAACAAGGAAAAACAAAGACTACTGTATATAAGATGGCCGAGATGAGCTTTGGAGACAGTTAGAAAGTAACTGCAGCGGATGGAAAAAAGGGGCCGTTCACTCTCACTCTCAAATCCAGCAGGGGAGCATTGTCTCATCTCTCTGAGCAATCCACCTGCTCCAAATTTTCTCATAAGAAGCTTAGAGAAAAATGCTGACCTTCATATAATCAAAGATTATGTGGAGGAAAACAACAACAGTTTTTTTGGAGTACTTAAGCAATAGCACTCATGGGAGGTTTGAGCAATTAAAGGCAAAATTACTTGTCTAAGCTGTCCTTGTATCCTTCCATTCCCTCGCTTTGGTTCCCTGCAGTATGAGAGGAGGTCATAAAGATAGTGAAAAGAATAAGAGAATCACATCTCACCAGCTCTGCTAATCCTAGGGGTACTAGATAGAGAGAGAGAGAGTGGAATCTCACTTTTAGAAAGACAATCTAGGTATTTCACATGCTACACATGGATCAATGACAAGGTGACCCTCTATATTAATACCAGATGGCTTTAGGGTTGGCAAAACACTGCAAATCCATTGTCAACACTTCTGCAACCCTCAAAAGAAGTTAGAAAAACATGGACTAGAACTTTATTCCTTTCAGCTTTGAATCCTTAAAGTAATTGTGCTAAAACAGATTTGAAATGGTACATTATGGTAAGCTCATATCGACTATGTGTGGATTACTATCTCTTAGGAAAAACCTCATTAGATTCTGAGTGCAACTCATATCAAACCCCATCCAACCTCAATTTGAAGAGCTAAAAGTGAGCTCTGTTCTGCCACTCGTGCCTTCATTAATGAGAATGTCTTTTTCTTTTTGTCCGAGCAAAGAGCAGTGCCTTTGTTGAAACATGCTGACAGGCAGATGATATGCTTGCGGACACACGTTTTAGAATTTCATCTTTGTAGTCCTGTCATGTTAGCCTTGTTGTGATGTAACTGTAATTTACAGAGGAGACTGCTGAAACACTGCTAACTGTGCTGAAAAATCTTTCCAGATTTCTCCCAGCTTAAAACAAAAACTTTATTTCTGCTGTCTGGATGATTAAACACATTATTTATAGAGTTGGCATGGGGACCAAATAAATAAAGGAAAGGTGTATCAAACAAACCAACAAACACCATCCTACTGACAGATACCTCATGAAACATAACACAAAGGCTGTGCTTGAGGGCATTAAACAATTGTACTGTAGAGTTTAAAATTCTCAATTACATTTGAATGTTGCATTTAGAACTGAAAAAAGCAACAATTTTAATAATCGTTTCAGTCATTTATCAAGCAAATCATTCCCTTACTGCAGCTTCTCCAGTGTAAGGGGTTTGCTGCTTTTCTCTGTTTTATATAATTGATAATTAATTAATATAAGTGATGGTTTTAGCTCTAGTTACTTTACTTTTTTTTTTTTTTTAAACATGAACCTTAAAGAAAATGCTATTTGAGACATTCAACATGATGGCACAATGCACATGATGAAAATGCTTGGCTATTATCTGTCCTAAAGCCTGTTCGCATTTTCCTTAGCAAAAGAGCTGAATTATTTAAATGTTACATTTGCAACTACAGGTTTATGAACAAGGTGAGGGTATATTGTATTATGGAGGGGAGATTACTCCTGAGTAAGAACCCATTATTTCTCATCATAAGCAAGATGTAGCACGCAAAACACAAACCTTAAATTGACTCATTCTGTCATTGTAATAGCTTTTGTCCACCTTTACACCCTTGAACAGAGTCCCTTGCTAAATCAGTTATGAGATGGAAGGGTTAAATTGCCTGGACCATCCTCTTGCCCCACATCAGCGCTCTGCAGACCTGATCTCTCTCCCCTCCCGATTCCCAAAAGGTTCCCAAACTACGTTGCACTTCTGTGGCAGCACGTCACTCGCCAGCGTCCAACAAGGTCAAAAGCCGTTTCATTTTCTCGCCTTTGATCGGTGCCTGGCTCTTTTCATCGTCTTACCCTCCCCATCCACCCACACACTACCACCACCATTTCACCACTTAAACTGCCCTCACTCATCCCCCCCAGATGTTGAAAATGTGACTGGCAGTAGCCCGAGTTAGAATATGTTTGCCCAAGGGTAATACATTAGCAATCAATCAACTTGAACTTGTCAAACTCGTAACGTCAGAACGTAAGAGAGGCCACGTAGACCACAATGTGCATTTAGATGTGGAATACATACATCTGAAAGCCTTCTTACAGTAATTCTGCTTTTCCAGTCCTTGAATGAGGCTCCCTGCATTCTGTTTTCTTGAAAGCTGAAACACATTGACTGAATGAGATTCTCAATCTTGATTCATCTTAACCAACCCCACCCATACTGTGCAGCTCAGCTTATGGAGGAGGCTACATTTTACTGTACACTGTCCTGCAAAGTTCTATTAAACATATTTTCCAAATCTACAATGTCGCAATCACAGCACTGTAATATGCTATCAGCTGTAACATTGCCATTATTAGGGCTTCCTAGTGGCCTAATGGTAATCTGAAAGTCTCTGGTTTGAGTCTAGCTCTCTCTCCCTTAATATCCTGTCACCTCTCTGTCTTTTATCTACAAATAATAAAGGTAAAAATGCCCCCTAACATACTTTTTAAAAATGGCATTGTCCTCACCTTATCACTCATCATTATGTATATTTTAGATCCAGTATATTATGCTTCCCAGCTTAATATCCCCTATGTAAACAATATTGAAATAAAATGGACACAAGCCTGCCGATGATAGATATATAATACTTAAATAAAACATTTGACACATTTTTCAAGCAGTGGTGTAGTCTAATGTATTGTAGTGGGTATACTGCACTGTATATTTCTATGTTTGGGGGGGTGGGGTCTTAGTGCCCTCCCCCAGGGAAATTTTGGGCGTCAAAGACTTCATTTCCTACATTTTGATACACCTTTATGCACCAATTCACGGCTGAAATACCTTTATTTAGTCTATGAAAAGAAAGAAAAAAAACACAGATGACAATTCAAATTATGTCAAAAATATGATGGACAGTATGTTGTTGAGTGTCATTGCGCATTTTTAAGTGGGTATATGGAAATCCTGGAGCTTTCTTAGTGAGTATACTGCGTATAGCTGCGTATCACGTAGACTACACCACTGGTTTCAAGATGTCTTTCAAATGGTTAATTGTTTAATTGAAAATGTAGTCCAGTTTTGATCAATAGTTGGCCATTTATTGGTAGAACAATTACATTTGTATATTTTTGCTGGATCTGGGGTCTGAAGAATTGCTTGCTTTTCTTGCTTGTTTTCATAACATAAATTAAACACTGGGTTTTGGCTGGTGGTGAGACTAAATAAGCAATTTTGACTCAGTAGTTTGGCTGTGACAACTGGTGATGGGGATTTGTCATTATTTTTGAAAATGGTTGTGAGCTAATTGGGATGTTTAGAACAAACGTTATTAAAATAATGATTTGTCCCAGCCCTGATTCATGCTGGATTTCTCGATGTTTGCAGTGTTTATACATTGTGAACATTTTTTTAGACTTAACAGGAATACAGGTGGCCAAATGGCAAGCATTGCTGCATTGTTTGTCACATTCAAAGAATAGTCAGGGTTGGTTTGTTTTTAATGTATTTAAGACAATAGGCATATCCAAGCTGATGTAATCAGATATTTATTTTCTAAGTTATAGACTTATCCCAGAATATGGCACCTACATTCAAATGTAGATCATTATGATAATGAATGTGGGTGTAAAACACCTTTAGTGACACGGCATAAGACCCGAAAAAGCTCTTTTTCACATCTATCTGTAGGTAAGATTATTGCTGCTTCTTTATGTCTAGCAAAGTAACATCTCCTCATGCCATCCAGTCTGGTCGATAACCTGAAATCTGAACCCTTGTTTCCCTGCACTTTTGCTCCCCTCCGTCGACAGTACTAGAAGGTCTTTGTTACAATGTTCTGTCATTCCTTTCTCGCTCACTCTGCGTTGACAGTGAGTGGGTGAAAGAAAGCCAAGTGAAGGAGGGAGAAAGAGAGACAGACAGACAGACAGACAGAGAGAGCTGTAAGGAAAGTAACAGCGCTATCGAGGGAGACCACCAAAAGATGGAGAAAGTGAGCTTTCAGGGAACTAAAAGCCTCTGCCCCTTTATACCTGAAAGCAAGGCGCGTGTTGTCTTGCATCACATGATGAATGGGAGCAGACTAGCAATGGATAGATAGCACCTACACTTATCTGTGGAAGGAGGATATAATAGGCTTGAAGCCCATTAAATATTTGAATGATCGGATAATGCCACAATCCAAGTATCACAGAGGGTAGCCTTTCTATACCGTGGCAGCATTTGAACAGGGGTGTCCATGGTCTTAATGAATTCTAATGGGATTAGTGGCTGTTAATGACACTTTTTGAGTGCCATGAAATAGCAACAGCAAAAAAAACAAGTTCTGAGACATGTTCAGACTTTCCCCAGAATGAATTATCTCAAAGGCAGAGACTGGTCTGCATATTGCTTAGCTAAACCCTGAGCAGGGCCATGTCGGAAATACTACTGCATCTTTCACTTTTAAAATCGAAGGAGATCTGCAGCAGATACGGTGTTAATGACTACTTCACTTCTGAATAGATCCATCGGTCAGCCTACTAGACAAAGGAATTGAGAGTCGAGAGTGCTAGTACTGCAACTAAACACCGAACTCACTGAACTCTGGATCTCAAAAGGGTATTCAAACAGCGATTACATCAGGGAGCTTGGGCAGAAAAACAAATCTTGTTCCCTCTTATGGAAAATATCATACGCTCCATTCAAGTGTGGCTGTATAAGTGGAGCTTCTGTTGTCCCACAATTGGGTTTCCAGTCACCACTGAATTGCTCTGTCTGAATAGAAGCTTTCAGTAGAATAGATGCAACATATTGTAATTTAGCTGCACAATACCATTCATTACACAGCAACACAATTAATTCAGACACTAGTTATAAATGCCTGTGCGAATATTGAATGGGACAATAATATTCATTGTCTACAGATGGAAAGGAAGGCACTGTAAATAACAATGGACATGGAATTCACACCCAAAATACAGCACATTTGATGTTTTTGTTTTCATGAAATCTTTTTGCCACTTCAGCAACTTATATTCAGGTGTTTCAGTTCTAGCCTCCTATCTCAAGCTGTTGAGTCCCAGGCCATCAACTGCCTCCGCCGATGTGATTTACAGCCTACTACCAGCTAACCAGAGTGGCATGCGCGTCAATCACACAATCATCTAAAAGATAGGTGTCTAACTTTAAGTCTGGCTGGCAACAGGGGCGCCAACATAGTCACTGGTTAGTCCGTATGCAGTGAATACAAATGTCCTCTCCTTAGGGTTGGTGAGGCGATTTAGTAAGCACAGTAACACCTCCCCAAACCTTGACCCAAACCTCGTCCACCAAACGATGCCTTTTTTAATGATGCATTCTCCAAGGTGGTTTATGGCAAGATGCTATTCTAACCCTGGCACTGACTAGGAGTGTGGATATATTTAATGTACATGGTTTAGAATATAATTGTATTGAAAGCTAGAGGTAGGCAGATTCAAGGGATCATTAAAATGCTGGCAATGGTCAAGCATTATTAGAATAAAATCTATATGGATGCTGTATTTACATGCAGACTGAATAGGGTCAAGGCTTGTGGAGGTACGTTCCTAAGCTTGAGCCAAGAATCCATTTCTGCAGGCTGTTGAAAACGTGGTAATCCACTTTGTGGACACCTTGATTTTTTACACAAGCATAACAGGTGAAATTGCTCTCTAAAAGGTACCTTTGTAGAAACTCTCTCAAGACAATTTTCACAACACTGTGAGGCAGATCAGAATTAGGTGCGCCTATATGAGCTTTATATGAATCCTTTAAAGGGGAATGGCCCCTACAGGCTAATGTGAATGCATGGCTCTAGACATGCATCTAATATGCCTTTAACGATGCTGTCATATAATCATTATTATATATATTTCAGATAACCTTTCTTTGCATTGCTTTTAATTTTTTAAATATTGTATTTTAAAGCATTCTGACCAGTATCATTGATGTGATAAATACAAGGTTACAATTTTGTGTAAATTCTGGACTAGTGTATACAATATTATGTTAATACATCCAACATCACAAGATTTAAGGCAATGCAATCACAGTTGGACAAAATTTGATTTCTGAAATGACAGTGAAAGCCACAATCACTCTGATGAAGGTAAAGTGGAGGGCAAAGCATTGGTTGCATGCCAAAATGGGTGTTTATATAATATAGTATTTACTGTAGGAACCCAGGTTAAATGAATACAATTTAACAGAGCTTTGTTAAAGCAGTATGCTTTGTATGGAGAGGTTACAGAGAGCATTGGGAATCTGGACAAAAAAAAAATAAATCGCTAACACGATGGCTTAAGTTGGAAAACATGAAGGTGCTTTTATTTACAAAAAAAAAAAATGGTGAAACAGCACAGGACATCCACAGCGAAAAAAAAACAAACAAAAATATCTTTTTACACAAGGTTTTCACTAGCAAAATTCACATCACCTGTCTGGATTGTAGTCACCCTCAGACTGACCCCCCCCCCATGCTTAGGTGGCCAGAGGCTTATATGTGTTAAGCCCCTCCCATTAAACCAACCAATTCTTAATTGTTTCATTTATCTCTCAATTATATTACCATTTACACACCTAGACGTTCACTGCTAGTTTCTACAATAACCAAATAACAGACTCTTGAAAAATCATTTTCAAATCATCTTACTTTAGAAAACACTGAAACTTACACCCATTTTCAACTAGAAAATCTACCGTCACCTACGACCCAGACACATGGTATCTTCCACCATCAGCACACCTGAGTGTGATTGCTGTAGGCCCTATATGAAGCAGCACTTTGCCTCATCTCTGGTTCAGACCCAGGGACTGGAGAGGAGAAAGAGTTCGAAATAATGGTTAAGTAACAGTTTGTTGAAAAATAGAAATGACTGAAATGAATAAACTGAACTGACTAAACTAAACCAATGTAATGTGGTATTTTTGGTAACAGTTTTAATGAATGATATGTATAAAAGTGTAACTGCAAATTAATTGTCTGGGTTCTTGGTGACCTGAGTAGGTTTACCATGTGCCATCCAAAAGTGACAGGGCCTTTGTCACAGGAGCCAAGGACATGAGCTTTTACATGTTTGGTCACCCAGAGGCCTGGAAAACATTAAACCAAAAAAAAAAAAACATTTTGTTGGACATAGATCAACAGGATATACAGTATTACATCTGTGCAGAGGCATGTCCCATGCATGACAACCAAGTTGTGAAAAAAGGAAAAATCTTACACTCAAAAGGAGTTGCACTGCCAAACCTTTGAAAGAAAGACAAACAATGCTGATAACTTTCAGACAGCACTTGCAGCTGCTCGTCCTGCTAATCTAGTTCAAAAGACATCCACCAAGGACAACAGTGTCTTGTGAACAAGGAGCCCCCTCCCCCTCCCCCTCCCATCAAACAGCTACTATGATTCCACTGCAGGCCTCTTATAAACATGCCATCCAGCCCCGGGCATTGTATCAAGGCAGTGGCATCAAGTGGAATGACAGCATGGTCTTATAAAAACAACATAATTGCTGTCCTGGGTGAAAACTCCCAGCACTGTGTCATTGTAGAATTATGTAGGCCTCATGGCCTCACAACTGGGAGCTAATAAACACCTTGTCAATGCAGTAGGTGTCAGCTTTACACCCAGGGTGAGTGTCTCCAAGAGACGTACTAACACGTCATAAGCCAGCATTAGCCCACTAACACTATTGGTCATTTAGTGTGTTGTGAGAAGGCAAGCCTGTGATGAGTGTTGGGGAGTAACGGAATACATGTACCGGTGTTACGTATTCAGAATACAAATTATGAGTAACTTTATTCTGCTACAGTTACAATTTAAATAGTTGGTATTTAGATTACAGTTATATTGTTGAAATCAATGGATTGCATGACGATACTTCTCTCTTTCACGAGTTTATTCACTCTTTAAATAAATTAAGGCAACTCCATGCATTTCCAACAAGCCCCAATATGAAAATGAAAAAATGTGCTATTTGCGTGATCAGTCACAATGGAGTCGGAAGAGGAGCAGCAGGAGCTAGAGGTAGAGATGGAGCCGGAACCGGCACAACAGAGCCAAGGCAGGAATGCGTTTCTATCTTGGAAATTCAAACAGCATTTCACATTAAAGAAAGAGAAGGGAGAACAAAATATAACTGTGCAGTCCAACCTCTGCTTGCCAGCAACCAACCTCCTTTCAGCGTCCAAATTACTCCACCTCCAACCTGAAGAAGCATCTTAAAGTAAGTTTTTTTTTTTTTTAATTAGCCAGGGGTAGTCATCTGCTGTAGTTTTACTGGTCACCTTGTTATTTTATACTTGTATCAGGTAGCTACCTGCTTATTTGACATGCAACTTTACATTCTCCTATGTGCTGATTTACAGAGCTGTTGAAAGACTGACTAGCCCCGTTTGACATGCTAGCTAACATTAGCTAAAATTAGCTCGTGGTAGCTTAGACTGCGGTTAGATTTTTGTAGTATGCAGTTCGGGACTACAAATACAAAAATCTATCTGCTTGTTCAGGTCCACATTCAGCCAGGTGGAATAGAATAGGTATGTTTAGTAAGCAGGATTTGATGGCTGCATTCCTACACTAATAAAATGCAATTCAATGTGGAAGTAATCCAAGTATTCAGAATACGTTACTCAGATTGAGTAAAAAAGTAAACATTTTTGGGCATGTATTCTGTATTCTGTAATGGAATACGTTTTGAAAGTATCCTTCCCAGCACTGCCTGTGATCAGTCATCATGCAACGACATCATGGTCCACACCATCACCACCCACTCTGTCTCGACTGCTCCTCTGCCCCGGACTGCTGACAAAGCTATGGGGAAGCTGATTTCCTTCACGAGTTATTACAATGCAGCACACACTCTTATTCTCGGCTTATTGGTTATTCCATTCTTTCTGCACAGGATTGAGTTACAAACATGGCAAGATGTAACCATACTTCAAAGAAATATAATGCTGTTATGTAAAGCATAATTTTACTGTGATATCCGATCCGATGTATTATATCGGCCGCTATGTAGAGATTTAGCTTATTGCAAACATTGATCAACGTGATGTAATTCAATATAGTATGTCAACAGCAGCATGTTGTAGGAGAGGAGGAGGGGGTCTTTGTTACTGTGTCCTATAGCCTTATTGAGGAGCAGATAAGTGAATACTACTGACAACTCGTAGATGGCCAAGGTCAGCAGCCGCACATTTATTTAATGTCGACAGCCAGGGCATGTGGACAGAGCGGATCAGCACCATCCAAATCATCAAAAAGATCAACAGTAAAACCTGACAAATATGATTTAAAGGTCCAATGTGTAGGGATTTCTCCCATCTAGCGTTGAGATCATATATCGCAACCAACTCTCTCTCACCACGCAGTTCAAAGTACGTATTACAGCTACGGTAGCCTTCACGCTTCAAAAAGCCGGTCTGTTGCTCTTTTCAATATCCTTTTTCTTTTTCTGGGCGAAGAAGAAGACTCCTGTTCCTGAAATTTGGATTTTGAATATGTGTGGTCCTCCATGTTTCCTTCTTCAAACTTGCCGGGGCCGGGAAGCTACGATACCCATTATCAGCATTAGCAGCACCTGTGAGTTTATCATGTGACAGCGAAAATGCGAAAGGTGGCGCAGTATGTCCTGTATGTCCCTTACCTGCTAACGTATTTCAAGATGACGCATGAATATGGAGCGTCTACCTCAGTTCATGCGAATGCAAATGTAAAAAGTCAAGCCAAAAGGAATACTTGGAATTGATGGTGGAGGTAAATACTAATGAAAAAGGATAGGTTTGTGAACGGGCAACACATATTTTGATAATGAACAACTAAACACGTTACAAACTGGACCTTTAAAGCCTGTCAGTGAAGTTAAAAAAAAACTCTATTGGAATGTAGTGAACAGTATAAGGGATTAAAGGAAAACATCTGGTGTGATAAATTCACTCTGAAGTCCCTCTTGAGTGCTACAAAGACACTTAGAGACCAGGCAGAGAGAAAATACTAATTACTAACTTTTTTTTAATAAGGAAAGCACATCAGACTCTGGGGGGGGGGAACAAAGACCTCAGGCTATGATGCACCTTTTGTATGAACCTCTGTGCCACACCCTTGCCCGTGCATCTGTGTGATATCTCAAAGTGTATCAGCTATCTATCATCTTGGATGGTGAGCACAGATAAAGCCTGGAGAGTCTGTGCTGCTGCTGCTCGAGCTACGGGAGGCTGCTCCTGTTCTATCTGGCTGTCCGCTCCCTCCGGCTATTTATAACCAATAGAGCTACAGCACTTTATGAATGTCTGCAGGCACAGCATCACACAATCTTCTGATACTCTGCCTCAACTGTTTTGGTGTGTCATTATATGAGGCAGTGCTGGACAATAAAGTGGGAAACATTTCAGGGGGGCACTGTCATATAGGCTATTCTCTGCAAATGCTGCATGAATAATAAACAGCAGACGGCGTGTGGCATCACAAAAACACAAGTTTCATCCTGTGTCCTGTGTAGTCGCAGTGTAAGCTATATATAGCTACATCCCACCCCTGTTGTCTTGTTGAAAACCAAAAAATTGCAAAGTCGTTTCTGAGGATCAATGCAATGCATGACTGCGTTGCAGCAGAAGCCTGCTTTGCTTTTATGCCTATTTAACAGATAGCCATCTTTGCAGATAAATAAAATGTCATAAAATGGGGGGGGGGGGGGGGGGGGGGGGGGGATCACGACTGCCTCACACTTCTTCACACTTCCACACAATGAGAAATGTTATCTCAGCAGAGCCTGTACGTGGCCAAATAAAGGCTATATTAAGATAACATAACCCCCCCCCTCCCCCCCATCCCGCCCGCCCGCACACACACTCCTCATTCTCTCTCACACACACTCACATTCACGGGACAATTACATTTTATTAATGGCTTAAGCCTTCTTCCTCCCAGACAATCACACATACAGAGAAAAAAATTGGCCAAAAAAAGATTACACTGTCAAATGTACATGGATAACAAATCTATAAATTAATTTCGAATGTGCTAGGATTAGATGCATTTTTACCTGCAGAGGACGCGCCTAACCACACACAAGTCACCGTTTGCTTTTCTGTCCTGTCAACCGATTCTGTCCTATCATAGCGGACCTGCAGGAATATTTTAGCCGATTTGACATCACAATGAGTTTTATGAAAAGCCTCTGGTATGAATTAATGCCTCTACTGGCACAGTAAAATTCACATATCTTTGAGTGATGTGTTCTTCAAAGTAGCCCAGAGAGACCGCTGCATTCTGGATCGCCACCTCTCTAAAAATCTTGGCCTCAACCCACATTATTAAACTGCATCGACATAAGAATAAACACTGAGAACAGTAATCGCCGTTACAAATAAAGAACAACCCTTTTGCATTCTTAATCTGATACTCACCTAGTGTAGCCTTCACTGCTTCCAAGCATCCTTTCGCATTTCTCCCCGACGGCAACTCCCAGCCACAAACACTCAAATTGAGAGGCACTATCTCAAGTCCATCGCCGTGAAAGATAGAAGAAGGAAATACAACAGCCAGTCGTTTCTTTCAGATTTCCAATGAGTTTCTCCGCAACGGCAGTGCCGCGGTTCTAGAGAGCTGTAGTTAAAACAGGCAACCCACACTCACAGACGCACACACACACACATACACACACACACACACACACACACACACAGAGACAGATCCTTCCTCGGTAATGGGACTCCCTGTGCGACCGAACTCGTCCGAGAATCAGTGTAGAGAATAAAGAAGGAATGCAAATGTCAGGTAGAGAGAGAGAACAACTCCCACACACCGTTCCGATGCAAGCGCACTGTTCTCGTTCCTTGATGCAGTCTCTCCACAGCCTCGCACTCACTGTGTGACTGACTGTCGTCACAGGCAATCTGCTTGCTGAGGGGAGGGACGGAGATGATCGGCGGAACACACTCTGCTGCCCGGTGTCCTACTCAAGTGTGTGTGTGTGTGTGTGTGTGTGTGTGTGTGTGTGTGTGTGTGTGTGTGTGTGTGTGTGTGTGTGTGTGTGTGTGTGTGTGTGTGCGTGCGCTGTGTTTGCCTATAGGCCTATGTGTTTGATCACCGCTCGCATTTAGTCTGTTAATTTGCTGGTTTATTTTTATTTAGACTCTGCGCTTTTTGTCAACTATCTGTCCAGATGTGGCTGTCCAGATTTCAGCCTCCCCTGTTAGCGCGCACACACACGTTTACGCGCACGCAGACGCACGGATGGTACGCATTCAAAACAGAGAATGTCTTCTGTTGGTGAATTGAAACAAAAGACCTCACATACAAGCTGCTGGCAAATAAAGAAATACGATCAGATTTAAGTCTCTGAGCCCGGAGTGGAGACATGGGGAGGGAGGGGGGATCTATAAGAAAGTAGCAGTTCCTATTTTGAGAGCCTGATGGCACTGTGGGCTTCAGATACTACGCACGCACGCACGCACGCACGCACGCACACACACACACACACACACACACACACACATTCGCAACACAGCTTTTTGCAGGAGACAGGCACTGTATGTTGTCTAATACATACAGTATCTGATCTTTCACCTGTGATTTTAAAGGGTCTCAGTCACAATCAGAGATTGCAGGGGGCAAAGCAGGACGAATAAATATTTCATTGTCTTGTCCAATCCACTGTTCTCATTGCATTGTCTTTAATGTCATGCCAAAGTGACATATGATCAGATTGTTGTTCTTAAATATGTAATAATGAGTTGAATTAAGCATCACTGGATCTCCTTTAAAATTCTTGGATCAATTCATGATCAATTAAGTCTGTTTTAAATGCATTTAAAGACAATTTTGGTAGCTGAGTGCTGTAGCTCTATAGGACTGTGTATGTGTAATCACTGCCCACGGTGTACACTGATTGGCTAAGGTTTGTGGGGAGACAGAAAATCTGATGGATTTCTTAAAACTAGCCTCAGCTCACCCACAAGGCCCCAGTTAGTCAGTAATCTGCTGAATGTTATAAGGGGGCGAGGGTTATCCCATTTCTGGAACAAGAATTCACTCACTTGTTGCTACAATTTGAAGGGTTTGGTCTTGTTTATATTTGATTCTTTCATTTTGGCATTCAGAGAGTTAAGAGGAAGACAACCAGAGAAAGTTCTAATCAGGATTAATCTGCAAATTTTAGGACGGTGACAACAGGTGGCATACAAATATTACCATTTTAACATTAAAAAGGCATTTGGTATAATGCCCCCCAACACCACAGCCAGCTAGCCACATAAAGCTGGTTCCAAACACTGTAAAGACAAGTGTGCATGGTGTGCACATGATGTCTGGCAGCAGAGGCAACAGAATTTAACAAAGTGCTAACAACATACCAACATAGGGCATTTAGGTATCTGAAACGTTACTCTCGTTCACTCATAGATAATAACAAGACCTGTTAACTAAATAGTGAGCAGTAGGTTGAGATACAGTATATGGGCCTTAATAATTGTCATTATCATAATTTTCCTGTCATCGCTGACAGGTGTATTTTGCATAACTGTAATCTTCACATCTATGATATGCATTACACTGTATTGTGTGATTGTTATAAAAAAGTACAGGCATTACTTCTGTCATTCCATTGTGGGAAAATTTGCAGATGCTTTATAGAGCTGAAATTCATACTATGGTGCATTATAGTTAATACATTAGGGAGTGGTTTTGCTCACAGCCTTTAATTTACACTAATTGGTGCCGTGCATTATGAATCCAGCCAAACCACTTTTAAAATCAGTTCCACCTATTTACAATCGCACATTTATTCAATGGATTGTATGTCAGCAATTACAAAGTGCTATTTTGAGCTCATATTGTCCTTTTTTGCTTGTAATAAAATACTAACATGGCCATATATCATGTTTGATATATCCAAAACAACATCTCAGAGACAAACAAGATTATTGTAACTTCTAACATCTTGTTTGTCTCTGGGATGTTATTTTGGATATCTCAAACATGATATATGGCCATGTTAGTATTTTATTACAAGTTTTGTGAATGTCCACATCAACCATTAGAAGCGTGATCCTTTATAGATCTTTTACAATTCTTATTCAAAATTGTGGCTCTTAAGGGTAACTACCGTTTTTTTTTTGACTGATGGGAACAACATCTTTGACATTTGTCCAGTATTAAGCAAGATCGCTGCAGTCAGCAGCAGCGAAACAAACTACAATTGAATTTAATAGGGCAATTTTCCAGCTTGTATTTACCTTCACAAAAGTGCTTGTTTTGCCACTGACAGGCTCAGATTAATATTCTAAGTGGCTGACAATATTATGGAAAATATCCTTTCAGAGATAGACCTTTAAAACATCTTTTAGACCTTTCTGTTTAACCAGAAACAGCTCTGAAGTCGCTAGCGCTAAACCCACCAGACTCCATTTAAAAACACAATACTTTTAGCGTGTATAGAGCCAACATATACTTTACATTGTAAATCGGTAAACTATGTGTTTATTTCAACCAAAACTAGAGTTGTGAAGGTTGGAAAAGTGGAAAGATGATCCAAAATGGCTTTTCACAGTTTTATTTTGTTTCTGTTGACTTTGAATGAAGTGTATTTACAATGCTAAAATTACTATTTATTTACATGGAGTCTGGTGGGTTTAGTGAACGCAATTTTGCAGATGTTTTTATGTTTAAAAAAAGGATCTTACTCTTTAACAGACAGGTTGACCTCCTTAGAAATCCTTTCCATAATGTCGTCAGACACTTAGAATATTAATCTGAGCCTGTCAGTGGCAAAACAATAACTTTTGTGAAGGTAAATACAAGCTGGACAATTGCCCTATTAACTTATTGTAGCAAGTTTCACCGATCTTGCTCAATACTGGACTAATGTCAAAGATTGTTGTTCCCATCAGTCACTTCGATACAAAAACATAGGAAAATAGGCTTCAGGTTGAAAAAAAACTAGTTACCCTTTAAGTACTTGCCATAATTACTTTAATCAAGATAATTTGAGTGTGCAGAGGATTCTAAATCAAATCCACTCCTGTCATTATACAAGCATTCCAGTTTGCTGTGCATTAATCATCGCTGACACCTGAAAGGGACTTGTGTGCTTTGTCTCTCTTGGGATTAGTTTTACTGTATGTAATGTATTAATAACTGAAATATATCCTCGGTAGTTACCCTTCCTTACATCCAATGTACAACAGTTTGGGTTGCTTTGGAAGGTTTTAAACAAGCTTACATCCACATTTAAATTCAACATGAGCTTAAATGTATGTGATCCTAGTTTGGTCAAGTGGTTAGAAGAGTAACAAAACTCAGGCATTAAATCCCAAATTAAATTTCATGTTTAACCTACCCTACATCATCGCAAGTATATTCCAGTCAAGTTTTCACTCATAGCAGAACAATGAAGAAAATACCTCTAAAGTATTTGTCTGGTTAAAATGTGCCACTGTCCTTCTTGCATCATCAAGCTTCTCTGTCCAGACCCTCAGAGCAACTTAAGCCTCTCAGGCATCTCAGCTACATGTGAATGTCATCAGCATCAGTTCACGCATGGCCAAGATACTCTTGCTATGAATACAGGGTATTTTCTCTGTATTTTAGAGCTGTTTCCCAGTGTCTGGTTGTGAAATTCCTTAAGGGGGGGACACAGGCTTCTTCTTTTCCAGATCAGTACATTAGTCCAGAGCAGATATAAATATAGCTGCAGAGGTAACTCAACAGCTACTTTAGTCTAAACGTTGGTTGATATTATATTTCCATATGGATATGACATTAAAGAATACATGATTTAGATAAGTTTCATGAATGGATAAAAAAAATTGTCTGAGCATATGTGAGACTGTTGGTCGGTTTAACAAATAAATCAACCATTGTCCACATATTAGCAGCACTAGTCAAATGTGCCTAGGACGTTGGTAGATGTAGGAAAACCAAGAAAGAAAGAGGTTAGAAAAGAGAAAATTAGCTTTGGCAGAATGCACTTTATGGAGAAGGAGGAGAAAGGCTAAGTTTGGGGTCTTTATCCCTGCCTGCCTCGTCTCCATCTTCTCTGCCCTGCTAAGAGCTGCACACAGCAACAGAGGTAACAATGGATACCTAGTGACGCCATGGACTTTGAAAGCATCCCATCAATAATTAATTTGCTCTGCTGTGTTCATCAACAGTGGCACGCATGCTTGTCCTTAATCTTTTGCAATACTGGGTGTTAGATGTCTGTCAGTCTTGACTCTAAAAGATAAATGGTTCTGTAATATGATGATAACATTACCATTTGCTTGTTATGATAGAATCATCTCACATGTTATTCAGCAGGTACGTGGTTTTGCATACCTGCATGGCTGTTATTCTTGCAATTTAACTTTATTAATAAGCTCCACCTTTTAATGAACATCAATCCTATTCTCATATCAGAAATACTGACATTTTTAAACTAAATCTTTAAATGTGTCTGTAAGGGAGAGGAGCTGCCACTCCACCTTGATTAAATTTCCCTTTTTTCCAAATTAAATTCTGGTGTTTGGAATTAATGTTTTTTTCCCCCACAATGAGTGACAAATGGAAAATTAAAAAGTGAAATCCAAATTGTATTTTATATTAACTAAAAATTAGGAGTAACCATTGTTACACAGTTTTGAAACAATTGAAGCAAAATTGAATCAATAACATTCACTAGCAGTTTGCACAAGCATTGCCACAGCAACACCAATCAATCCTTATTTGCTCTACCCCTGGTGGCCTTTTAGCAGTTGCTCCCTAAAAGGCTCCAATTTCCCACCATCTTGCAACATGCCTATCCTTCTGACCTTTAAATTGAATATACTTTAGTGGCACAGCATGCGTATTACAATTCTGAACTACTCTAGTACTTTCTTGTGGGTTTTCTGGCAAAAGCATTGCACAGACTCGTTCTGCCTTTCTCTACTCCCACTGTACGAACACAGGCACACAAGCACATGAAGATTTTCTGTATGACACATTCATATATATATATATATATATATATATATATATATATATATATATATATGATATATATATGGCAGGACAGTGTATACATGTACTGTCTTATACCAACAGGTCCAGTGAAGAGAATTTGCATAATTCCTAAAAAATAGCCCCACACTTTCACTCTCTGTCACACTCACACATACATAAACACACATACATTGACTCACTCATTGTCACTCACCCGCACAGTCACTCATTTGCCCTGACTTGTATTATTGTGCTGCTATGTGAAATGCCTGGTGCAGTGAAAATGAAAAGCAGTATATTTGGCGAGGTTGGAGGGGAAACTACCCTCAATGGGCTTTGAATTGCCAAGATCCTGAATGAGTATTGTAATACCGGCTTGCAGCAACCAAATGTGCAAGGAATTGGATTTGGCATGACTGACATCTGGTTTTATCCTTGCAAATGTATAACCTACAACACAGATTCAAAATCCAACACTAATGACATCCGGTCATACTGTAAAGGGTAATACTGAGGGACTGCATGGGGTTTAGGGCTGGTCATTTGGGTTTTGCAGTGTAACATCCTTGGATGAAAGCTATTTTTAATGACTGTTCAAAGCCATAATGTTGCAAAGGTGTCGAACCAGTGTGATAATGAAGTCATCCAGATCATGAACATCTGTATGAGAGAGTGGCAGTACACAAGAGGATAATAATTGTGATGGTAACAAAGATGGAGAAATATGCACAATTAGAAGTAGCTAACTACACGGCATCTAAGTACCTATAATCATGGCAAAATAAATTCCTGAAGTTACAGTAGCTTTTACACAACGGTTTCCAAACGTGATTGGAAACACAGAAGAAAAGAAGGCTAACTAGCTCCTTGGTTACTAACTCCGAGGCTTGTATTGTACTGAAACAATCAACTTATAGCAGATTGTGTGGTGTACACTGCCTATTGTATAATGAAGAATAAATGCGTCACAAGACATATCCTAGTGACATTAATAAAAATCTATTGTCAATTTCACAGGGATAAGATGGGCTTATTTACACTGATTGCAGCAAATTGGATCTAGCTCTGTTAGGCCAGTGGTCATATGAGCATCACTTTGTCTTCAGTGGTTTAGATTTCCCTCAAAAAAATTGGCAGGCTGCTGCTCCCTCACAGCTACTCGGCCTCAGTGCTGTGCAAGAAGTACTGCAACGAAAAATGATACTCCAATGCTACTTGCACACGCTGCTTTGGGCAGACTATCATTCCCATTAAACTAATAACAGTTAGCTTCTTATCTCACAATGTCTTGCCCAAAGTCACTTCCACCCTTGAACAAAACACAATGTCTTTGAATACTGGGGCTTAATCTATCACTGAAGCCCAAATGAGACTCCATAATCCTCTGCAATTTGCTTTCTTGTATTCTACATTATCACTGATTTCTACTGCGTTTTTTAGTACACAAATTTCTCTTTATAGGGACAATGATGCTGCCCTTCAACTTCACGAGAAGGCAAAATGTGATTATTTGTTTCAACTTTCTGCTCAAACGACAAAATATATTGCATTTAGAACATAATACAGGATGAGAGTCTTCTCAAATCAACACTCCTGTAGGCTACCACACTCCTTTGGTAGACTTATATTAACATTTTAAAGTAAATGTTACAGTTTAAGATTGTAGTGTACTATATTATAGTTATTATGTAGTAACTATTTAAAGTTGAATTATACAAGTTTTAGGTAGTCTTTTAAAGGTACAATATGTAACTTTTCTGCATTAAAATGTCTAAAAACGACCATACCTATGTTATATATTTTTTTGAGTTGTGTAGTTACACTATCCCAAATGTTTCCACCAAATGGAAAACCCAGAGAAATCTGTTATTTTATTTTCAGACATGTCACGTTTCATTTAGTCGCCCGTCAGTGGCGTCATCTAGTTACTCGTAACTTCCGTCAAAACACGGGCACCCAGATGCTACGTTCGAGAGTAATTATAAATCATACAATGTCACAGAAAAAAATACTTGTAACACTGCTTTTTCTGCCAAAAGGTATCATTTTGTGATTAATTACATGCCAATTTGCAACACAGTAATACAGCAGAAACCTTATTCATTGATACATATCAATATTAATCCAGCTTAATGTTACTACAATGTATGTGCTGGTTGACAAGTAGCTAACATTAATGCTAGCTAATGCTTGGTGGATAACATCATAGGGTTACAACATCGTTCATCACGCTCATAAAGTTATTAGTAGAATGATTGTTTTGACCATGGATAAAAGCAGCACTGCGCTAACCCACGAATAAGTTCACTAACGTTAGCTGTATAGATAGACGAATAATCTAATGATAATTTAGCCAGCTAGCACACCCTGCTCTGCCTACCTCACTCCCCCGGCACATAGAGACTTCATTCGGGATGATAACTGACAACACAGCCGGGACATGTAGCAATATCTAGTTACCGTTAGCCCCAGCCAGTGCCGTGTGCTTACAACGCTAACAGCAGTTTAATGAAGCGTAGGGAAACAGAGAATAGCAGACCCAGGCATCCTCCATAATGTTAGCTAGCTACGTCTCCGTTAGCGTTACCGGTGTTTGTACCGTAAATCTCCTCCCTGCCAAATTTCTCCCCCTTCACGTTTAGCTGTCTTTACAGTTAGCTAGCAAAATTAACCGGACAAAAGGTGGGTTAAGCAACAAAATGAGTAGTTAAGATTATAGAAAAGTAAAGGGGGAGATCGGGCAGCTGGGAGATGTTCTCATGCTGCTGACAACAGCAATCGAACATCGTCGCCGTCGCGGAGATTCCCCCTGCAATCCCCACCCACACCCGTCTCTCAGCCTCGTTGAGTAGCTAGCTAGCGTTACAACAAACCCCGTCCGCCCGGTAAAATCCAAAAGGTGACATTGGCATGTGAAATATACTGTGATAGCGTGGTTTTATCTGCTGGCTAATCATTAGCCTGCAGCTAAAACCTGCTAACGTCAGCCACTAATGTTAGCTTGCTGGCTCACTAGCTAACCGGTCAGCTGGCTGCCAATACAGCTTGAATCAAGAAAAACGTAATTATGTTGGGGAAACTGCAGCTATTTTATTAGCATGACATGAATACACGTTACTAAATGTAACGTGAATAAACTTGAATGGGTAAACTTGTCTGTGAACAGATGCATTCTAATCAACGATAGTGTTTAGCAATAAAAACTCCCATAATTCCACGCAACTTCCCAACGACATCAAACGTCTGTGTTTACCATCCATTGTTTTGGTTGAGAGACCCCTAGCGGCAGAAAGTTACATATTGTACGTTTAGATCTTTAAAGCATAGTCAGTCAGCAAAGGGTGAAAGACCAAAGGGTGACAAGGCAGATTAAATTCCCCAATATAAAATGAAAATGATGCTATAATTACAGATTGGCTGTTTCTCTGATGCCATATGGCCATGGAGTAACACATGGATCTGAAATGCCCAGTAAAAGGCTCCTCTTACATTAACATGTCATGCAGAATTCTTCTCTCCCTAAATAAGTCCAGTTACATAATGTTTTCATTATACAGGTCTTTCGAGCCATTAGTGGAAGGTGAGAACACCAGACTAGGGATGTCACGAGAACCGATACTACCGACACCTTCCGGTTCTAAAATCACAAAACACTGACGATGCCCATTTTTTTAAGCACCGTAGGCACCTTTCGCGACGATGCCAGTGTTAGCAGCATCGTTGCTGCGCCTCTTCTGCAACTGATGGGGGCAGTATACGCTTCAGAGTGTCTTGGCTTCAAATAACTCACCATTGTCGGCTACGGCTGCTGAACAGACAACACATTGTAAACAGCCGTGGCCCGCTTGTTTACTCATCCGGTAACATTAGCCGTTAGCAGGGTTAGCAGGGTTAGCAGGGTTAGCATGGCTGCGTTAGCCACGGTTAGCCAAGACCAGTTGGGATCACTTTGCTGGCAGTGTCTCAATTGTTTTTATGAGTAACCAACTCGGGTATTCTTGCTATATAATTCAATGTGAGTACACAAATGTTGAAGTGACATAAAATGCCCGTCCCTTGTAGCCGTGATAAATTAGCCTGAAGCTAATGCTTAGCTACCTGTTCTGGAGGAAATTAGCTAACTCTTTCAGATACATCTCCAATAGTTACCCGGGGTTTGTAACGTCTCTGGTCACGCAACTGTTAGAAACACTGTTGTTGTTTTTGCACAGTACCTTTTGAAAAGATGCCTGGAAGTCTGGAATGTGTCTGGGGACACTAGTTGTTACACTATGACCATTAATTGCACTTTATTATGGTGTTCTATGCTTTATTGCACATGTTTTGTATGTATTGTTATGACATTTTGATATTTTTCAAATATTTTAATAAAGAAGTTCATGTTTCAAGTTAAAGTACATGGAATCTTAGAAAATATTTTTTTTACCGTGGTATCGAAATCGGCATTGAGAATCTTATTATTTTACTGGTATTGGCACAGACTACTGAATTTTTGGTATCGTGACACCCCTACACCAGACTGAGAAGTGCCTTCTGCTTTACCATGATGCAGAAACAAAACAATGGACTTCGTCTATTAATGTTTATACTTTGAGAAGAACCAAACTCATCAATTGTGGAGAGACCGTGGTAATGTTTTACATCTTTGACATATACAAAATAGCATAAAAAGACATGTGGCGTTTCTTTGATAATTACCGGAGAGATTGAGATGGGTTCTACCAATGATTTAAAAGGAATTGCTAGTGCAGATAATGAATTTATTAACACAGTATGTGGTTAGTATGGTGTTTTGCTCACACTCATACATTACATGTAAAACAGAATTAAAAGTGTCCATCAATATTTCCACACAGTCATTGTCGTAAGCTTTCTCTGTGTTAAGAGACAAAACTACTTGCAATTGGCGTCATTTGTATGGCCAGGGTGAACCCTGGTAAGACTAGTTTTACCAGGAAAATGACATACTATGCAAACCTTAATAATGGGAATGTTTGCAAATAACATCAGTTTAATACTGAAATTGGATGGGAACTAGATATTTCAAAAAGATCCTTTCCATACTTTAGGAACAAAATTCAAAACAAATGTTTAATTACTATAAGAGGTGACAGTCTTGACAGAGTAATTGGACATAATACTCCAATTACATCAACAATGGCTGACAGGTCCTTTGGGATGCAGTGTAAATCAGGGTCTTTTGCTGTTGGCATTGAGTGCTAAGGGTGTTTAAGCTCTTGTAGAGTAAAAAGAGCATCCAAACTATTATGTCTGTAGGGCAGACAAGAAGGTAAAGGGAGTTGAGGAATGGCATTATATGTGTACTATCACCTTGAGAGTGAGAGGAGTATAATTTAGAATAAAGACTTTTGAAAGCATTGTCACCTGTCAATGTACTGTGAATAACTCAGCATGTTCATTTTTGACAGGCATTTTTAGACTTATTGCCAACAGCCAGCCATGTTTTTTGTACTATTATAAAATGTTTGTTGTGTCTTTGATAAATTGATTAATTGCGTTTTTGTGATCACATTTGTACATTGTCTGTTTGGAAACTCCAACCATATGCAGCCCAGGTTTTAGGACTATGTGTATAGTATATATAATTAGTCTAAAAGCCAATGCAAGAATTAAAGAAATGCATTCTTACTGCTTGAACATTTCTTGGGGAGGACCCAAAAATGTACTGTCAAATTCCCACCCGATATGAAACTATGACCATACATTTAGTGGTCAATGACTGTAGATGCTGTTTTATCTTTTTTGTTTTATCTAGCCATTTGTGTTTTCGTTTTGCAGGCAAGACAAATGTCTTTCACTATAGACAAGCTATTACGAGCAGCGCTTTGCCCTCAGACCCCTGCAGACATTCTGCTCATGGCCTCTGAAACAATGGCTCCATTTTTATTTATTTTTTTCATCTGCAGGGCATAATCCATTGTGAGGGCTACTCGCCTGTCAACTCGGCAAACAGACAATGGCTTCCTGACATGAGAGCTCCTTGTAAAAGATGTTACCACCCCTTGATCTCTGTGCAGTACAGGCATGCATATAAAAGTATGCGTACAGACAAACACACACATACATGAACACAAAAAATACACACGCACACAAATCTAATCTGGCCCTGAATCAAATTCCATCCTTTTGTTTTTCAGACAGTAAAGGGGGGTGGGGGAATGGTATTGGGAGTAGTGTACACTGGTAAAGTAATCACTATTTCAAGTGGTTTTGGGGTCACCCCCCACTCCCCACCAACGCCACACTGGGAGATTTCAATCACTTTATAGCTGCCAACATGGCTTTAGTAAATTGTTGACAGCCAAATCCATGCCGATCCGTTGAGTGATTGCATGCTGCGAAAGGTCTAATCTAATTTTCTCTTTAGGTTCTGACTCCCTGTAAATGAGCACACATTAAGTTTAGGTTTTCAGTGTATTTTTTCTCTATACAATGAAATGTTGCATCATAAAACAAGGACATTTTATTAATTGAGAAATTGTGAAAACTGCCACTTCCTTCCTTGGGTGGGGGAGGGGGGGGGATCTTGCACTTGTGACTTACAATGACTTACAAAGATACATAACAGCTACAAGTGTATGCACTATACAGGATTTACCCTATTATGCTTTATCAACAGGAACTGATAGGTCAAACAGCAAACAGCCACCCAAAATAACCCAAATAGTCTAAAAAACAAAGCATCAGCCTATCTTTGAGATTTCACATAAACAACGGTTAAAGGAGAATACCATAATTCCTCCGTTCAATTAGGCTTAAGCGACGCACCCCAAGCTTCCATCCTTAAACAGCCATGTATATTGGCTCTTCCAGTCTCTCCACTGCTGGCTGTTCCAATTTGACAGGAGAGAGGATCGTGACCAGCCTCTGACGAGCTGTTACCACCTCCATCTTCAGCTAGAGAGGAAATTATTTCTTCAGCTTCTTCTTGCGTTGTCACCCCGGCAGAAGGTGTGGTAAGCAGCAGGTGAATCGGTCGTGCTATTAACGTAATCGCTACACAATTTCTTAGTAAAACCAAAATTAATTAAACTGTCTTGTTTTCTTTTTGCCATGGCTATTTGATGCACTGCAGAATGGATTTCAAAGAACTTGCACGCCGATTAATGGCCTCCAACGTTTATATTTTTTCTACGAATCTTTGAGTTAACATACTAAACATGAGTAGAATTTGCACCGCAGCGCTGCCACACCTTGATGCTCATAACAAGAATAGCATGTATAGTTATCTTTATTGAAGTGAATTTTAAAGTTTAAATCGCCGTCATGCATGAATGAATATTTTTGCAATTTCACAAAACTGAAATTGCAAGTTATAATGACACACTGTTAATATTTTTAGAGACCCCCCCAAAATTTCACAAATCACGTTTTCAGGGGAGCCCGTGTCTTATTAAGGGGATCCGAGCTCCCCCTAGCTCCCCCGTAGTTCGCACCCTGATTGTATGACTAAATCACTTTACACTTTACAAAGGTTTTACAAAGACGCAGATGGTCACCGTTCATCGATTTTGCTGATGTCAAACACATACAAATGCTTATAGAAGCCCAGTGCCTCTGGCTTATTTTCAAATGCCTGCACTCTTAATGCTTTTCATGCATTTAATATTTTCATTAAAAGGCATGAATCATGGAAACATGTTCTGAATCGCTTAAAACTGAATAATAGGGATATTTCATTCAAAAAAGGTAGATTTCAAGGGACATGCTCAATAAATATTATAGTATTGCTGATTTTAGTGGCACCTGCATCAAAACAGTCCTGTTTATAGTTTCCTTTGAACTGAATTAAAAATGAGGAGATGTGAAATCAGAATCTCTTTTAGTATAGCTTTTGATGAATAACGTGAGGAAGTGAATACACCTGACATCCTTTAGTAAATGTGTGTGAATAACTGCCTACTCAGCCACATTTACAACTATTCCAGAGGGACCTTGTCAGTTTCTCCTTTGTGAATATTTTAGTTTGAGCAGTTTGGTTCTGCTTTGTGTTACACAAAATCCCTTAACCTATTCATCCCATATTTATCAGTTGATCCATATTATTTCACTATATAGGCTACTCAAAAGACATATGGATGTACTGATGAACAATATGATCACTTTATCCACAACTGTAAAGGAAAATCATATTGTTATCATGCCAAAATGAACGTTTCACCCTCCGCTCTTGAACATTGCTTTGCAACATGACAAACTGTCTACACACACGAGAATTTTTTGTCATCTTCTGTACATTAGAGCTCCACTGGGGCATTAAAAATCCATTACTTTTTAAACATCATTTGTTTTTTTTGGCAGAACATTTTCATACTAAGCAAATGACAGACATCTTACTTTTTAACCCCTCACACATTTCACTGTGAAAATATCTGAGCTTGCTCAAAGCTAATGGCTTGCATCTTATGCCTCATTTGAACAAGGTGGCGAGTTAGACCAAGAATATACCCACTTTGTCATTTTGTCTAAAGGCTAGCATTAACCCTGATGCACTGATGTAATACCATTGTTACAGACCTTTTAATGTAGGTTTCCGCAGAACCTTAGACACCAGACATTTTGGCATTTTCTAACAGGAACTGTACCAACCGGTGACAACAAATATGGCCAGATTTTGATGTGATAACTGTAGTGTATGCTGATGCCAAGCAAGGAAAATAAATAAAATATTTACAAGTTTTTTGGTACTTTCTGGGTCTGTAGCGTTATGTACTGCTTCCAGTAAATACACCGTCCCAATCTTTATCTTCCACTGCTTACTCATAGCATCTGTTCAAGCTAACTACACACTGACAGTGATCACAATTTAGCCTTAATTCAGGGTTAAAAACTCACTCACTATACTGTATGAGTGACTTTGACAAAGTGTATAAAAAGTAGTTAAAAATAAATAAAGGATAAAAATCAATGCAGACAGACCAGAGGTATTGTCTTTTTTATTCCACACATTCTTCTCCTCTGTCAAATCCTAGTGCCTATGTTACCCATCTGCAAGTGCTGTGGATATGTAACTTGATTTCAGACAGTTCGGTCTGAGATTCTGGCATGTTATGTTAGTAACGACTAATGTAGCCTCGAGCTGCTAGCCTTAAGCATATGAATATCAAGTTCGTTTTTGGTTAGTTCACTCTTGTCTAACTCCAAACCCCCAGGTTTCTTTAATTTTTACACTAAGAGTCTTCAGCCCCACGTGACATCACATGAGGCAATTTATCAGATTTCACGCAGCTTCCTCTGAAGCCACAAAACACTTTATACAACTTTATTCACATATGCAGTAGTACTCACCGAGACCTGTAAACAGACTTTGATGTTTAAAATCAGCCATTGCTTGTGTAATCTTTGTTTCACTACAGTAGATCTCAGTGTCTGAATTTAATTCCAACACCATCTCCTTTACCATGATTCCCAAACTCCACCTTGTCTTGGACATCCAGACGTCCATTCACAGTGACTATACCATGCCATATTCGGCAGCCCTTTAGAACCAGCAAATATTATTGATCAAAAATATATAGATATTGTTTGGAGTATACTGGAGCCCTTGGGTGCTGTTATATGCATTTTGGCTATATTGGTGATTAGTGCATTGTGCCCATCTAAGATTGTGTAATTAAATTTACTTTACTCATCTGGGTCCAGTATTGGGAAAGTTCACTTTCTACATGAACTAGTTCAAAGTTCAGTTCACACATTTTAAAATGAACTAGTTCAGTTCATAGTTCATACTTCAAAATGTTGAACTAAGTTCACAGTTCCAAAAATTAACTAGTTCATAGTTCTTTTTTTTCCATATGTTGCTGTGAGCTATTATTTTTCAAAATGATTGCCACAGCCCATATAGAACCACAGACAGCAATTATTTTATCAGTTTTAACACTGAAACTATGCGTCAGATTTGTTTGCTTGCACATACCTTGAAGGCTAGCCGGGTGCTTCAGTTCAATGTGCCGTTTCAGGTCTGCTGTGGATGTGACTTAAGTGCGGATTTTCTTTTTGAAAGCTGGCAGGCAAGTTTGCAGAGAAATGTACGATTTTTCCCATCCTCACCAACCTTGTCATAAAACTTGTTTAAATGCCTCCTTGCTGCTTTTTCACCTACGTGCTGCTGTCGCCTCCATGCTGCTTTTTGTTTTGATGACGCATGCGGGGGTGAGACACTAGTGGCTGGTGTTGCCAGATTGGGTGTTTTTTTTCCGCTACATATTAAGGCCTGTTTACGGTGTGTTTTAGCCGGGGGCCTGTTTCACAAAACCAAGATAAGGGATTAAGCCGGGATTTATCGGTTATCCTGGCTCAATTTAGCCTTGACTCGGTTTCACGAAAGATGAGGCACATAAATCACCATGGAGATTATTAATCATCATTCTGGACAGCTAGCCTGCTCCCGACCAGGCTAACAGCCAGGATTTATTTAATCCTGGAGCCTTTTCTGATCACCCAGCAGTGGTTTTACCCTATTATTATCAGCCTGGATTAAAATACAACAGGTGCATAATGCTGTTCATTTAAGTACTGTTATTATTTAAAGTTGTGACCCTTATTTTTTTTTAATAATAATTCATGTGACACTCATTGTTACTGTTATATTGCTGTATGAAGACTGCTGTTCATATTGTTGTTAGAAGTTTGATGAATATTATGGCAGTTGTTGAGATAATTAGAAAAGGCTGATAAAATTTCAAATGTGTTTTAAATGAAGTCTGTTACTAAAGGCAATACATACAATGCTGTACATTTCTATAGTTGACCGATGCACCTTGAATTATTTTAGTTGATTAATTTTTTTTTTTAATTCTTTAACAATAAGGATCATGTTTGTTCCGCTTCCATGTGTATTTTGTTTGGCATTCTTAGCACACAATTTGTGTTGTCCAGTAAACCGGGACTATAATTTGGGAGGATTGTACAATTTAAAGAACATATCGTAATTGTACAATCCTCCCAAATTATAGTCTTAGTTCACTGGACCAGTAACTATCTAGTGTTGTAGGTTACTGTACATTCATGTAACAACAGGGAGAGGACACCTCAATGGTTTTTGAGCTTATATTTTGTTGGGGGGGGAATAACTGATGAATATTCTGTTCCATTCATGTTTACAGTGTGCATGGAATTCATCACTTAATTATCTTTATAGTTTCTAGATTTTAGAGTCCAATTTCTTCAGTGTCTTTATTTTCTATGTCCATACAAGGGAGCAAGGCATATACTATGTAGAGAAGGAAATAAAAATAAACAAACAGTTGTACAGTTTTCATTAAAAGCGAGCAGTGGAAGTTAATATGAATTAGGAAATTTATATTTTAGCCCATCAAAGAGAGGGAGAAACAGAGTGAAAGAGATATTTACGCATCATATTCTAGCGTTGTAGAAAATCGATCTTCATGGTAAAGTAACATTATCTTCTGCTTACTTTTAAGGCAAAGAGTACAAGTGTTAATTTGTGCAAATGATTAGTAGCCTAATCCTTGAATGGAATGATTATGACGGTTTCAATTCAGAGCAGTGGTCAGTTAATGTATATATTTAGGCTGCTTACGCATTCAGTCGGTCCGTGATCGTCTGCTACGCTTTCTCTCGCTTTACAGCGGCCGTGTTTCTTTTCTTTTTATACAAATAATGTGTTTCACGTCATCATACTTCCACAAGACGCTGCTGCTCACTCTGTATGTACAATGCATATTCTCCATTTTGGCATCAGTAAATCTGTTATCGACCTCGCTGTCTTTTGAGGAAAGCCGTGGACGCGCATCTATCTGAATTACTTCATCCTGGCTCGAAATAGTCGCTCCTCCTCGGCCTGGTTTGGCCTTCGTGAAACTCACCAAGCTAGGATGCACAGATTAGACTAGGTCAAGCCTCGCTTCATCAGTTATCCTGGATTTATATATTCTGCTTTTGTGAAACAGGCCCCGGGTTTTCGCCTGGAAGGCTCTATAGAAAGCTGGCACCCTATTGAACGAAGTTAAACGGAGAGAGCGTGCCGTTCACAGACACAAGAATGAACGAGTTCACAGTAACGTTCATCAGGCAGTAATACAGTACGTTCAGTTCACGTTCGCCCAAAATATGAACGAGTTAACAAACTATCGTTCAGTGAACGCGTTCAGGCACAACACTGTCTGGGTCGCATCTTTATTCTGGGAAATTATTTTAAGTATTTTTCTTTGACCTTGCTAGAAATCTACCAGCTGCTCTTTGAGTTAAGCACAAACCCACATGGTGTATGGGTTTATTAATCACAATGAATCAAATGAAAACAAATTCCACAGTTCTGTCTTGTTTGATTTACAACAATACCCGTTCCAGCACAGACAACCCGCTGTGATCCAAAGTCTGTCAGGAACGCAGTCAAACAGAGCTGCATCTGTCAACATTTGCTGGGACACAAACCAGAATTTACTCAACTCAGAAAAAGAGTTTTTCTTTAATCACCATTGGTAATTATTTTTTTTTCCACAATTTGGGCTTACCAGAAGTGTCAAGAGTTATAAAAATGTAAATGTTATAACTTGGAATGTTGAATTGCCTCCTCGCCAAACTTTAAAAATTAATCATTTCCGGTACTTTATTTATCTTCAAAGAACAATTCTCTTCTTAATCATTCCTATTCACAGACAGGTCAGGGGTCATGATTAGATACAGAACATCAAGTTAGTCACTAGTTGACATTTACCAGTCTAGATGCTTTTTTGATCTTTATGCTTAAACCCTGATCTTCTGACTGAAGGGCAGAACCTCCAATTCATAAAATTTTATCCAATAACTCTTAAATACTGTTAATAAAAACTGTTAATAAATGATATGCCTAACAGCATATCAGGTGGTAGACTTACATTATCCAAAGCAGAGGCTAATGTTTAGCACTTTCATCATTCAATCTATTTAAAATATACTTCTTAAATGAATAGCCAATGCTAATGATTTGAATAATAGAGAATTTAAATAATAGAGAAAGGAAACATACAACTTTTACAGGAATCCTGCAGAGTTTCCCCTCCTATCAGAAATCCCACTTAATCATAGCGAATTGATTGTATTATAATGTTGTAAAAAGCAGTAGGATGCATCTTTTATCATAACAGTGTCATTATTTCTATAGCTTTTTTCAGGTTAGAGGATAGAGCTATGATAGGAGTTTCATAGGAGTATGGCGATAGGAGTTTCCCTGCATCGCAAACAGAAAATAGCAAATAAAACCATTTAACCTCTTCAACCTGTCTACCCTGTAGAGGCAAATGGCAAATGTTTGGGCATAAACATGCAACTGCTCACACGCACACAGCCAAGCGAGCAAATTGTGGAGAGGGTTGATATAACATATATTGCATTCATTTGGGCCACTGCATTGTGTCAGCAGAATCTCATTATGTCCATGCAGTTTCTGAGGCAATTATTGGGTGGGGAAATGCTCGCTCACTATTGGTTGGCTATCCATTTGTTCCAGGGTTATGGCCATTTCTCAATGTGTGGCTCCGAGCAACATGCCAGTGCCCTTGTGGTGTGTGTTTGTGTGGGTGAGTGTTTGGTGGTTAGGGAGTGCATTGGGATCATTATTAGCTGTTTCAGTGACGAAAAGCCAATGCGGAAATGGCTGCTGGGAGTTAAAGTAAGTGACTAAAGGGTAAAATGTCAAAGAGGACTCTGCTTTTCTTTCATCTGGTAATTAGAGAGAGCTGAACTGAACCACGCTGAGCAGAGCTTAGCCAGAAACAATACAGAGAGCATCACACTGACCCCCTCCTCTTCCCAAAGTGTTTGATGTAATCATTTCCTTGCCATTCAGAGGGCCAGAAACAGTGCAATGTCAGAAGAGAAGACAATTTTGCCTTGCAGTGCTCACTAGAGGAGATGAGAGTTTCACTAACAACTTGATTCTGGACTTTAAATGATGGCTGTTAACTGAGCCCCATCTGAAGTTCCTCATAAGAGTAACATGCTGCTAAATGTACCAACAGTAACAGTAAAGTAAGTTCTAAGTCAATATAATTGGGAATCCTACTGAGATGTGGTATCTGCTTGATTGCATGTCAGCAGTTGTTGATATCAGTGAAATGTGTGTGTGTGTGTGTGTGTGTGTGTGTGTGTGTGTGTGTGTGTGTGTGTGTGTGTGTGTGTGTGTGTGTGTCTTGTGTCCTCATGTATCTTATCAAAGTCTCCTTCCCACGCATAAAGAGAAATATGCACTTCTTACAGTCTCTGACTGATTTGAATTATGGTTGGGACTAAAGAAAATAAGCCCAACAAGTCCTAAGAAATGTAAGTAGTGAGTAAGCAAAAAACATTTAAACTTGGCTGCTAGCAGATCTGGTGGCTGCAGATAAGCACTTATGGTATAAGGAAAAATAAACATAACAGAAAACAAGAAGAAAAAGAACTGTCACTGGCGTTGTCCACACTTGATTGTTTTTGTCCCAGCCACCTGTTGTACTGTTACAAAGTGTAGCCAGGCAGCTAGTATGTTTTCATATTTTTATTGTATATAGTGTGGTGTTTTTCCTTTTGGTTATTTTCTTTGCTTGCCTGGTACAGAATCTAAGGACGCTCTCCAAACACACCTGAGTGGCATCTCCTAATCAGGGGAGATGCTGGATTGGCACGAGGACGCTCTCCAAACACAGCACATCTCCTAATGAGGTAAGATAGGAGCTATGTGTTCTGAGGCTGAGAACGGGGGGTTGGAGGTATGGAAGAGACCTGAGGTGGTGTGGGGCTAGTGGGCGTCAGGAACTGTGGAGGCACCATTGGGTGTGCAGGACAATGTGCAGTGGGACTTGCTTGGACGGCGGAACTGGCCAAGGACAGGACCTGAGGTGGTGCTGGTCTAGGTGGCGGTCGAGTCCTGGGATCAGGACCTGCGGAAACGCCCTTTGGGAGTGCAGGACGATGCGCAGTGAGACGTGCAAAGGACAGCGGAGCTGAACCCAGGATAAAGGGGCAGGCTGTCGGACAACAAGTACGCTAGGCCACCAGCACTGTACGGATGCACCGACCAGTTGGCGAAGAGTCAGCTGGACAATACGGGTGCCGCTGTCCCCCTTCCCCGCGTGACAGGGTAAAGACTGTAGTCCCTTTTAAAAAGAACATAATGTTTGTTTTATAGTTGTTTTAACTGTCAAAAATAAAATGTGTACTTTTGCTGCTGATAGTAAAATTAACCATAAAGACCATTTTAAAACTAAAAACAAACATCTGTGTGTGTGTGTGTGTGTGTGTGTGTGTGTGTGTGTGTGTGTGTGTGTGTGTGTGTGTGTGTGTGTGTGTGTGTGTGTGTGTGTGTGTGTGTGTGTGTGACTAAAATGTCTACTTTGTGACAGTACTGTTAGCTGTCATTGTAAATGATCCCTGCATATGAATTGAATGACTGATGCTGAGGATTTTGGTTAATAGTCATGTAGTGTAATTGGGATCAGGATCTCTGCCTCAGCTCTGGCAAATAAAGAAACACAGTGGAAGTGGAAACATGAGCAGCATGTGGGTATTGGCATGACAATAAATTTGACAGGGTGTTTCCTTATTTTCATTGAGGATATAAGACATAATGTGACCGAATAAAGGAATGTAAGCAGATCTAATTGCAGACTAAGACTCAAGACAGGTATAGTTACTATAAATAGATTTTACTCTCTCAGTCAGAACCACAAGACACATTAAACACAGGAACAAACAACCTTCACCAAAGCTGAACACTTCCCTCTATACACAGGTATAGCGTGGGGAAAATTCTAATGAGCCTGCAGGAATGACTGTCTAAAGCTAAGCTGGTAATTGCAAGAGAGAAGGGAATGGAGGCAGAGGATGAATATGGTGTCTCTATCTTGTATTTAGTTTTCTTGTTTAGATCTTGTGTTTACTCTGTATGTACTTTGGTACAATTTTAAGTTAGCTTGCTCTTCAAAAAGGTTTTGCAGCAGCAACACAAATTATTACATATATAATTGCATTTGGATGAGAACATGGGCCATGAAAGTTACTCAATTCCCAGAGAAACATGTAGCAAAATGCATTTGGAATATGCTTAGTAACATGAAATACATTTTGTACTTTGGCATAACTGTATCAGCCCCGGCAATTTACTTTTCCACATGATGATGCATGGCTTAGTGACTCTGACATTAAGTGCATGCTTTTCCTTTGAGTATATAGGGTATACAATTAGAGCTTCACTGTTTTGTTGTGTGAGTTGAAGTAATCTGAAGTAATAGCTCAATTAGTAGGTTACATGCTCTCAAATATTAAAGCCTTTCATTGTGGTAGGACTTAACACATATTAACCATTTCCTGCCTCAGGAGAGCTATTAATACAATTGCAGGTGACCTCTTCTGTACAAGAAGACCCCTGTGGTGCTACATTTCATTGACAGAATTATAGTTGACACTGTTGATTGAAACAATGATTGAAGGTTAATAACATGCCAAGACTGAGGGACGAAAGCCATGATACTGGTCAACCTTTTCTGATCCAACAATGGTGCCTGTGATACTTGAGGCTACTTCTCACTGCTGAACCAAGTTAAAGCCCCAGTGTGTAACGTTTGTAATAGTTCATTATCAAAATCTGTATTGCCCTTCACAAACTTGTCCTTTTTCATGAATATTGACCACCACCATCAATTTCAAGTATTCCTATTAGCTTGGAATTTTACATTTCAATGAACTGGGGTAGACGCTCGATAATGATGCGCCATCTTGAAATACGTTAGCCGGTAAAGGAAATACTGCTCTGATTTTCTTTTTGACTCACAGCTGCTGCTGTCGCTTCCCGGCCCCGGCAAGTTTGAAAAAGGAAACATGGAGGACCACAAGTATTAAAAATCCAAATTTCAGGAACAGGAGTCTTCTTCTTCGCCCAGATAAAGAAAACGGATATTGAAAAGAGCAAGAGACCGGCGTCATCAGAAAAAAGAGTGAACATTGGAGCTGCTTTGGATGCACATACCAAATCCCAACTAGTTAATTATCCTCCAGACCGCTGCAGTCTCCTTTTCTTTCTCTCTACTTTCCGTCAGTTGGCGAGCGTGCCCGCTCGTGGTGTGAAGCGCGCGTCTACGCCACTCTCCAACGTTGAACTCATGGATGTATTAAGAGAACGCATGAACTCCAACAACGACGGCTGATAGACTGCTTTTTGTACACCTTCACTTTTTGAAGCGTGACGGCTACCGTAGCTGCAATACGGCGTGGCGAGAGAGTTGATTGTCATATATGATCTCAACGCTAGATGGGAGTAATTCTTACACAATGTAGCTTTAAGCTAATTAAATCAAGGAAAATAAAGAAATGTTATATCACTATGTAATTCAAAAAATGCTACAAAGGAAAAGATTGGAAATTTTAAAGGAACACGGCGACTTATTGGGACTTTAGCTTATTCACCGTAACCCCCAGAGTAAGACAAGTCGATACATACCCTTCTCGTGTCCGTGCGTGTTGTAGCGGTGTCTGACGGTTCCACCGGTAGCTTAGCCTAGCGCAGAACATGCAGGTAACTGGTTCCAACTAGCCTACTTCTTCAGGCGGAAGAATATAGTACTTGGGCGGAATGATTTGCTTTGCAGTAAGCCTGTCTGAGAATATAGTTCCCGGTTTGTTTACGGTTAGAAGATGGCTGTGTCTTATGTTACGTTGTTTTTTGTACACGCTGTGACTCTACAAATCACAACATGTAAATAGGAACATGTTGGAGTTATTTTGTCACTTATTCGGAGCAGTAGGCTAGTTGGAACCAGTTACCTCCAGGTTCTGTGCTAGGCTAAGCTACCGTTGGAACCGTCAGACACCGTTACAACACGCACGGACACGAGAAGGGTATGTATCGACTTGTCTTACTCTGGGGGTTACGGTGAATAAGTCCCAATAAGTCGCCGTGTTCCTTTAATGTGGAAGACAACTGACATCCAGCCCGTTCTAGGTAGCCCCCCCCCCCCCAAATCATCCGCCTGCCACACTCACGCCAGTATCCTCCCTCCACCCCAAATTTAAAAAATAAGTATTTAATTTTGTCCTCATAGGTTCAACCAATCATAAAAATACCACATGGACATAAAGTTTTATTAATATCTAATTTGCCCTAATAAACATGGAGACACAGCGAGAGAGCTATGACACTATTCTGATCAGAAGGTTTTCGCTAAAGCGTAACTTTGGCCAGACTGTACATGCATTAACCCGGGCAGGTTCGGGGGCAGAGTGTGGCTGGAGTACTATTTCTGCAAAGCTAGATACATTTTTCTGTTTCCCCTGTCACAAATTTGTCGCATCTAATGACAGATATATAGTGTTTACCAGGCAAAGATTTAATAATTGGAAAACTGCATTGGAAAAAGAAAAGATTCAGCGGGGTGAAGCTCTGCTCCTGTTCGGAGGAAGAGCTGTTGCTGTTAGACGCAGAGCTCTTAGCCTCCCGCTGACCACTTTATCAAGTGGACTTGGGCACGGATCACATTCACACTAATCAAATGAACTGGACTTGGGGTCAAGTGTACTCAGATCAGGGACCAGGAAAAAACGTGAATTAACACTAGTCTTTGGTGCCCAACCAACATCTCTTACTGCCCCCCTCCCCATTCAAATCCATCTAGAACTGGGCCTGACTGACAGTAGTGAATGATTTTACTCTTTTGGTGAACATACATTAAAGTGTAAGCAGCATTTAAGATCATAATCTCTTAGCTTGTCTATTTATCCCACATAACTTTATTTTTAAATTCTAGTCATGATTCTTCAGTTTCAAGCAATGCCAAAATATGTCAGGATGACTGTCAGACGACATCTACAATATTATCCATTTGATGTAATGATGTTGCAACAAACACAAGATATTTTGGGCTTTAACATTTCAATACATATTAGCATCATATATTCAATGAAATCTTGAAAGTATCACATACAGTATTAGACCAATAGGACATGTGAGTATGTCAGTGTTTACCAAAGAAATCCACTGGGAAGGCAAATGTTAACAACCAGAAATAAATGAAAGGGTTCTGTTCCTGCATCTGTGTCTAGTTCAGTTAGTCTCATCACTCCTGGTCAGCAGTTACTACCAGTTATAGGGGAACCAAGTACTCTGCATGACTCAAAAGGGCATGCTACAATACCACAAAACCCACAAAATCTCCTGCTTAACCAAGACACACTTATCCTTAGATAACTAACCTTGCTGCATTACTCGCCATGCAGAAAACCTTGTCAAGCTCTCCTATCTGTCGATTTATATTCAAATCCTCCAAGTCCTGTATGTACAATGTAAAACCAGGTCTCCCAACAAACAGAGTACCATAATCACTTTTCCGTAATGGGTTTTCTCCAACTGCTAGCTCGCTTTAGACTCTCACTGGAGTCTTGACTCAGTGTTAATCTGCTGGCAACAAATTCCCTTTCTTTCTCTCACAGGGAGGAAACAAATGTCATCCCTCAAAATGATGCAGACATGCCATAACTCAACCTCATTTGGCCAATCTGGGAAATATGATCGACTAAGAGGGTTAGGACGTTTCAATTTCAAGTTTTGAACTTTAATAACACCTCATCAGACCAATTAGTGTACCAAAACAGTGTTTCAATATTTATCATCATAGCATGATTCATCAAATCAGGGCAGTTTCTTTGTCATCATGTGTTGGTTAACAATCTTAATTGTTAATTTTATCACATTTCAGTCTGGTCAGCTCTGTAGCACAATGTGAAGATTTAGCATCCTATGTTTTGTCGAACAAATGAGGCGAAGGAGACCAATCGATAGTCTCCACTTCTATTTCATGGGGGACAAATATTGTGGCTCTCTGTGACAATTCTGTAGATACGACTGTGCTGTACTCTATTCAGGAGCCTGGGGACCAGAGTTTCTAGTTGATGGCTGAAGTCAAAGAGGGACTTGACGCAGTCATGGCAGGAATCTCAAAATTAAAGGTGAGGCAGGCCACCACAAGTATTCTACTGATACCAAAGCCAATAAACACTTGCTGTTCCCAGCTGGAGACCAGCCAATGCCACAGGGAAGCAGCAGGATTAAAAGGTCTCCTGAACGATTGATAGGGCAAGGTGTGCTCAACAAAGTGTGTACAATGACACATGCTGTGTCACCCTGTATTACCAGTGGAGTGTAATATCTTAGCTTAATATTGGTACCTGATTCTATTCCTTCAACAAAAATGCAGGGAAAAATAATTCTGTCATTGTGTTTTAAACCCCTCAGAAGATAGTATTGTTGCTAGCAATCAAATAGGTCACCTGACAGTGTATAGGACAATGGAAACTTCCACTAAAAACCAAACCAGTAGTTATGTGACTGTACACATTACATAAACAGTTTAAGAGTTTAACTAACAGATAAAATAAAATAATTATGTTGTTTACTGTGTTACTACTACCATTACTATTGTGGACAGACCTTTGAAACGATCAGTAGACATCACATTAACACTAAGTGCCGGAATTCCATAACTAATAAAAATGCCGTAAGCTTGATTCCAAACTCTATAATCTCTCATGATGAATACCAAATTGCGAGATGAATGCATTTACTGCGTTATGATGACTTTTAATCACATTACATTTAGTGTTACTCCATTTATTTAAATTGGAAGTAGGGTGTCCTAGTGACCAGGGGATTAAGGTGCCTAACAACTCAATGTCCCTGGGACTTGTGTTGCATGTCATTCCCCATCTCTTTCTACCTCTTCTTTTTTTTTTTTTAAATCTCTGTACTGTTGGATATATAATAAAGACATAAACCCTAACCCTAATTCCCCTAAAAAGTGTAAGCAGTTCCCAAATGTTGGCGGTAGCACTAATATTTTGTTCCTAATTGTATTAAAGATTGTGCCTTTAACCCTCTGAGGTCCAAGGGCATTTTCACACATCTTCTCAAATTCACATTTATAGGGTCTTTGCATATAATTGATCCCCATGTGTTTCATATCAACATTTTTAGAACAAACTCATCTTTCCATATAATAGCACCCAACAAATTCTAGAGCAATGTGTAAAGAGATAATTTGGTGCTAAAGATGAACCGTTTATGTTCGCTTTTTGAAATTCCTCAAATCTCTTTTGAAAACAAACCTTAACTTACAATGTGTTGTACGAATTGTTTCGGTGCTTGAAATAAGTCTTAGGTCATATATGATTAAAATAGTAAATAAATGTCTGAAATTAAATTTTGTAATATTGCTTTTTTCTTCTTATTATCGTTTAGACGTACCGGTGCGTCTTTCGTCCTCAGAGGGTTAAACACGTAAGCATGCAGGCATTGACTTACTGAGAAAATATAAATTATATTTTAGTTATTGGTTGATAAAACTGTATTTGTTTTGGATGGAATCCAAATTTAGGAGATTATATTTATGGGTGCATTAAGTGGGAGTCCAAAACAATCTTGATGCCAACTGCTTGATGAAAACTCTTAACTACATTACTATTTCACTTCAATGTCATTCTTTTACCAAGCGTAAGCTCACAAACTGTTTTGTAAATCTCTTCTGTCCCTTCCCATTCCACTGACAAGTGGTGTACTTGTTTATACTGTATTTGTAATAGGCCCACAGTATATTGTAGCAAAATGGCATCAGACAGAAGCCAGCAAGGGAGGACCTTAGTTTAATGTATGGGTCGTCAGTATGCAAATTCTGCAGAATCAATATTCTTTATGAATAACATTGCTTTCAAAAATGATTCCAGATTGCAATTTTTTAAAAAGCAGCCTTGTGTGTATTTTTCTCTTCCCTGTGCTGTCAGTGCATCATACACTTTCTATGTTTGTGTGATTTATAGCAGTCCGTGCCATAAATTAATTTCACAGCTGAATACATTCAAATATTTGCTTGAATTAGTTTGAAAGAACTGCTTCACAAGAATCAAAAGAAGACCTTGTGTCTTTATTTGTAACTTTATTAATCGCTAATCATCAATGCCTTGCTTCGATTGTCGTGACATGCCTAAATGGCATTTGAATAGGGCATGTGAGTGAGAGACAGTACACTTTTTCAATTTGAAGTAGTTGGCTATAGCAGGGTACCCATTGCATGCAGCAGGACTGGGGCAAAGTGTGTTAATGAATAGAATAGAGGAGAAGTGGAATTATTAATATTTGCAGTGGTAACTGTGATCTTGATCGGTGGGCATAAAAAGTGGGTGTGCTAAATTTAATTACTAATATAATAAACTCTCTGTTGTACAAGCCAGTGGAATTTGAGTTTGAAATTGGAGGCTTTTAACATGTCATGCTGAACATGTCATTTATCCTGAAGCCATGCCACTTTGTAATGCAGATGTTTATTCCAATGGTACCGTGGCTTCACACTCTGCGTCTACTGAAGCTTTTAATGCCTGTACCAATCTTAATTATAACCCTGTAATTAATCTGCACTTCCCAGATAGAGCAGAACACATTCAATTCTACTACCACCTTTGTAAACTAGCCCTTGCACTACAGGAAGGCCTAAATGCACCCTTGCAATGACATTTTGCACAGCCCCTTGAGTCCTACTTAGTACTTTACTTTTAAGGCTGTTGACACAATGGTGTGACATGAAAGAGCTTTGAGACAAACATGCTGCATAATTGCTTTTGAAAGGAACTCTTTCAAGTCTCAAGGGTTATAATGTTATTCCCATGATAGTGGTATTATCTAACATTGCTTTCACCTTCTTACCATGATATGCTGAGAGCTGCAAGTTATCATGGGCAGAGGAAAAGATTAGAAGCCGCGCTCTGAGGATTCTGGTCTGTGATCACCTTGATACATCTCTTTTGCTAATGATTTATTGCCATTAACCCTTTTTCAATAACCCCCTTTCCAGATCATTAAAGCACCTTCGGCTTGAACTTTGGTGTGGCACACATCATCTACAGCACACCCCCGCCCACTGACCCGCACCTCCAGTATCGAGAAGCCATCCTTCACGTTCTGAAAAAACAACAGCCAACAAATCGCTTCTCCATAGGGAGTAAATGACTCTTTCACAATCAATGCTATTTTCCTCAGATGCTACACATTAGTTACTGCCACTTGGTACCACGGCAGGTTATTTGTCAAACAGTTTCCAGGAGAAAAGCAGAAAAGAGTCTGAAGGCTCATTTCAACATTAGAGCGGGCATGATGAAAAATCTAACTTTACATATGATATTAAACACTCCTAAACCTCACGGAGAACATATAAATCTTCTCAATGCAGGTGCCTCAGATGATGCCAACTTAATAAAAGTGCTGGGAGACCACACAAGCATTCCCCCACTGTACGTTGTACTGTGGGTCTAATGGATTCTTGCTGTGATCTGTGTCTTATATCATTGCAGGCAATCACAGTATTCCCCCTGTTGGCTGTCCTCATCAAACTCACTGAAACCAGTACTGGGACACCTAGTCTTATTAAACCAATGTGCTGCTCGCTGTAATGTGACACTGGCCACTCTAACATTAGTTGCCAGCAGACAGAATAATTGGCTGTATCAATTAAGGTCTGTTTACTGTCTTACCATCACACTGGCACACTTCACTGCTCTCCAGGGTGGAAAAGAACAAAGTATGTCCAGCTCCACCTAAGTACAACCAGTCATTTTAGAACAAATTATGTGTTCATTAAGAGTTTCTCTTAATAAGGGAATAAGAAGCACATTTGCTACTAAATTCAGTTCCGGTAAATTTTCATTATCATTGTTTTTCCTTGGAATCTGCAGCCTCCGAAAACAATTTATTTGACTTATTCAAAGGTGTGCCTTATTAAAGCAAGTGTCAATCTTTTCCAATTGAGCTTTTGTTTACAGAAAGTATAAGACAGGGTAGTAACGGAATATGTGAGGAATAAAAACATCAACTTTCTGTAGGAAATTTACCTTTGCCACTGGGGATAAAAAAGCAATTTCTGGACTTCTGTTTCTCTCCTACACTTTATCTCCACACTACATTTGACCTTGAAGAGGAGTACCTCTGTGATTTTTGTCTTTTATTCCCACCCGTCTACCCTGACTTGAGAAAATGGGCTACTGCTCGAAGAGGCAAAAGCTTGCTATGCTAAATATTTGCTGTTATTTGTTTGTCTTTCTCTGTGTATGTAAGTGAGTGAGAGAGAGAGAGGTTTAGATTTCGTTCAGTCTATCACATGTGATTTTCAGTTATCAGCTTCGATCATCATGCAGGAAAGCATTTATTCATGATGTGTACTATTGTGACATATAAAACATATGGACTTGTGACCTAATATATTTGAGTAAAAGCTTTAAAGTACTCAAAAAACGTGTTCAAGCTGATGAGAATAGATGGAATTGATTCCTCTTATCTTCTGAAATTGATTTGAAATGGAGGTAGGTCTGATAAAATATTAAATTATGTAATTTTGTGAATCTATAATTCCAAACTTTTGTATGTACAGTACATATTGAACATTTTTGTCCCAAGTAAGGTTTAATAGGTCATTCATCTGGAGCAATCAAAAATGTCCCAGGAAATCAGATTATACACAAGTGCCCAGCTGAATGCATTTTCTGCATTGTTTATTCACTTCAAAGCAATTATATTCATCTTCCTCGTGTTAGCGTAACCTAGCAAAACAGGCCAGTTCTCAGCTATCCCACAAATGTGACGGTATTTATGTTCTGTCATAATAAATAACACTTTGGATGGAAGAACTAGTTCAAGAGGAACTGTATAAAACAGTTGACCCTTTTTAGCTTATTTCCAGGCAGTAGTTATGGAAATTACCAGCCAAGTAATGATGTTTTCAGCAGTACACATGTTTAGGCAAGTTTATTTATATAGTTTATCAATTTAGTGGATAGACTGTCATATTGTGTCATTTCCATGGAGCGGTATCAAGCACTTATGATATTTCAGGCAGAAACATTCTCCACTACAGCCCACTATTATGGCAAATAATAATGAACTTGGTGATGTCTCCAAAGCATCTTTCCTGCCCAATCAAAAAACCATAGAGGCAGAACTGAAACAACTACCGCTCCCCCTTGAGGTAATATGGAGATCAAGCCATAACATACAACTTATTACATTCACACATGCATAGTGTAACACACACACATACTGTATACAGCATGTGATGAGGTTAATTGTTTGGTAGAATATGAGGGCAGGATGGAATGGTGCTTGATGCATTTCACTTTACAACACAGCAGGCAAATAACCGTTTTATAGATTCATAGAACTGGACATTAAGATAGACCTCTGTTTTATGTGAATGGTTGTGTAAAGCGTGCAGATGATGCTCATCTATGAGCTCCATTTCTGCAAGTTTCCCTTTTCTCTTCAGGAGGTCAATAGGGTGACATTAGCCTCAGCATATGAATTGAAAAGGCAAGATACAGTATCTGCATGGCTGAAATGCAGTGGGGTAACACTCTTCCTAGGGCGTATTTCATACAAAAAGAAACGGGGAAAAAGTAGGAATATTTTTAAGAAAAATACAGGAGACAGAAAGACGATATATAACTACCATCCTCATTTGTTTAGGCCAGTAGTTGTGGAGTCAGGGGAATAGTGCAATTTAGTTGAATGAGTCCAACAAAAAAAGGAAATTACATCACACCAAACACCGATACAAATGCCACACGAAGTGCATCATAGGTTTTGAGTCTTGGAAGGCAGGAGGGACACACCACACATTCTAAAGAATGCAGCGAGGTCATACCAGAGACAGGGAAGAAATGATTATGCTTTTGTGTATGTGCAGAGGTGGTTGTTAGGTGTGGGGGTGCATTAATCAGGGTACGGAAATAGAATAGTTTTCTCTTGTGTAATAGAAAACCATGCAGTTAGTGGCAGCAAGGTGGGTACTGATGGAAATAAGTTTCTTCTTCTTGTTCTTCAACCCTTAAAGCAGACGGAAAAACAAATCATGAGTATACAGCAGCATCCTGTATCGACTGGGCTACATGCCTCACTGATCGTAAAGTAAAACAACTGGTAAAACTGGTGAAAAGGGTGAACGCTGAAGACAAGTAGCATGCATTTGTGTCTGTCATTGCTTAACATACAAATAAATACAAAGGTGTTCTGAGCCTATAACTACAGCATTTTGATGTGAGGGTTTATTCAGAGATTTAAAAAACAATCGTATCTATAGAGTACAATCATAATCATGACTGACTTCACACGCATCGGACAGCATGGTGCCCTAGAAAACAAACATAACAACCTTTAACCAAAAGATAATAAGCTAGATCAAATTGACAGCCGTCCATGTGTCCATTGACAACTATTCCCAGTGAAAGTGCCCTAAAATCCAACCGACTCAATTACCAGGGGTAATTCTAGGATCAGACCTTTAGAGCTGTTACACACCAACCAGACGGCCGACCGTCGGCAGAAAAGGCCGTTGGACTGATCAGTCGGGTCCCCGAGGTCCAAAAAATGCCTCAAAACACACTGAGGCGACGCCGACTTGAGCGTACGCTCTGCACGTGCGCAAAATGTAATACGTCTCCATAGCAGCAGGTGGCGCTGCTCTGTATTGTTTCCCAGAAAATGAAAACCGGCAGCTGATAGGACGAATGCGTCACGTGGTTCTTTTTCCTCCGGAAATTCACAGCCAGACTGTCATGGCAGCTTGTTCAGAATAAGATCTCACATTGTACTAAAATAGTTCACCGAAACATGTTTCTGAAAACATTTTAAGCGAGAAATAGGCCATGCAGTTTCTGAATCTGTCTTCATTTCAGATCCACAAAGGTCAGTTTAAAAGATTTTCGTCAGATTTTGAGAGGCTCATCCGCTCGCCATTTCTGGGTGAGTCCCGACTGCCCTGTCTCCGACAGAGCATGTCGGGTCGTCAAAATGAAGGCCGACAGCTCCTCCGACGGACGACGGCACGGAACACACGGAACAGACTCGAGTCACCGACCTCGCCAGACTGTCCAACGGCCGATAATCGGGCCATAGGGGCTGAGCCCATAATGAGAATGTGACTCGGATACAGTACCTTGAAAAAGTGTTAACCCCCCGCTAAATCAGTAATTTCATTAGCCGATTATCTCTGAGCTAGCTACTGAACAACAACGTCAACTAATGTTTTTTGACACTATTAACAATATAATGGAATTAAACCTCGACACTTTATAAGTCACAGTAATAATGTTCTAACACTCAGCAATTTTAGTTGCTTACGTTTCAATTTGGGTTCTAATCTGCGACATGAAATTACCAATTTCTTCTCTGGGGACTAACAACGTTAAACTTTAGAACCACATTCCTGCTCTCCCTCTGACAGATTAGATAGAGACTCAGCCAAAGGCGGGAGTTTGGCACAACCACCTCCGATTGGCCAACACTACGTTTCTGTTGACCTTTTCCTTGACTGGGTTACAGGTGCATAGCATTGGCAACAGCGACACAGGCTATTAAACCTGTTTCAAGCCCTTTGAACCTGTAATTGTTTGTCCTCTGTCACTAACAGACACGTTTGCAAACTCTAACTTGAAGCACTAAACTTGATTTTAATTTTTTTTTTTTTAAAAGGTTGTTTTTTATTATTAGAATTTTTAGGGGGGCTGAGATGAAGGGGGAGGGGGGTCTAACATTGTCAATATCTGATATGATCATCCATGTGTGAAGAAGAGCTTATCAACAAATCTCAATGAAAAAAAAAATTGAGCTTACTGAACAAAGCCAAGTGCTCAGTGTTCACAAGTTATTGCTTTATATGATTTTATAATACGGCACACCTCTGAATTATCTTCTTTTTTCATTTTCTTTGTATTTTTGCTATTCTACTGATTTTATGTAACTGTAATTCATAACTGTGCGTCAGATTGTTCCCCATGTCTCTGTAACTCTGTGTTTCTTGGTAAACTGCATCTGCTCTCTCTGCGCATCAATATTTGATGTACAATCAGCTGTAAACCATTACGGCTATTCAGTAGGATAATCTTTGGTAGCGTAGTGCACCTACCAATATGAGAGGTGATGACCTTCCATACTTTGCAATCATTTTAAAAGCAGAATCTCACCACAACAGTGTACATGAGATAAGACTAAACCTTCACAAGAGGAAGTTGCAAACTGGAAACATAAATCCAACAAACCGCTAGAACTCAATTCAACCCAGCTGCGAGTTTGAACTGAAAAAATTGCCATTGCCTACTGTGATTGTTCATTAATTTAGCAAACACATTGACGTCCTACTGTCAGTTCATCAAAGCAAGATCCTCGTAGAAATAATTACAAAAGCCATTTAATATTTAAGCTTAATGACTATTGAATATCCATTTAGAGACACATTAAAATATACATCATAAGCAATAGAGATTAAATACGAGGGACATTTTAAAATCACGTCCGATAATGAGGTACATGTAACAAACACACCCCCCCCCCACACACACACACAGACACACACACACATAAAGAAAACATGATGCATTTGCATTACTCGTCCCGCTGAGTGTCAATGAGTGTGTTGACATCCACACAAATAATATTTCAAATCCCAGTTATGCTCTTACTAGAGACAATCTTTTGTGTATATTCATATTCCATAAGCAAACACTCCTATGTACATGAATACGCCGCTTGTTGCCTTGGCAACAGCTTACGACAAAACCAATGACAACTGTGTTTATACACAGGGCAGGCGTCGGTACTGAAGGTGCCTGTGCATTTAAAGAATCTTCAGTCAGCTTTCTCTATATTATTATTCAGCATTAGAGCCTACTTGTGTGCTTATTTTTTTATGCTACATCCCAGCCCCAGAAGCCTTGATTTTCTGCGATACACTAGTATAAGCATAAAAAATAAAACTATTTCTATGGCTGTAACTCTTATTTGTCTTCAACCTACAATAAAATGACAAAAAGTGTTGATTTTCCTTTCATCTGAAGCACGTGTGTCTAAGTTTTTAGTGCACCACTGCCACAAAAAGATACATTTCAAAGCATTCCTTGGGTGGTACCTTTTCAGCTTGTGCTTTTGCTTTTGCTTTGTGTGTTATTAAACTTTGTGTGTGTTCTCACGAAAATTTTTACAGTTGGTGCAAGACAATGGTAAGAGAGCACTTATGTACCACAAAGCTGCGCCCCGTAAATCCTTTTACATGATAGAGCTAGGGCCTTTGCATCCTTTGGAAAGCTGACCTTGGATTCTTGTTTCATGCTTAGCAGCTAGGATTAAAGGAAATCTTCCTCAAACACACATTTTGCTCCAAGAGATCTGGGCCTCTTTTGCCTTAGCTCTACTTCTAAAACGCAAAACAAGGCAAATGCAATATGTGGTTATTGACAGAAAAGGAAAATACTGTGCAAAGGGCTGATTTTTCTCTTATCAATTTCTTTTCCTGTCAAAAGTAGGTCGAGCTGAAAGGCAAAGAAACTTACTGAGATTCAGTTCTGTGGGAAGAAAAGACTTTTCAAAAGTCAAACTAAACTCTTGGGCAAAGTGACCTCCCCATAAATTAATGAACCATTTTTTTCCCTAGCTTTTTGGCTCTCTGTTGCTGCCATAGTGACCTATTTATGCCAATAATTACTGAACTCCAGATGGGCTCTGGATAGCTAGATGGAATTTGTATTGGACAAAGTAAACACCATCTATTAATTTGTCATTAACATCATCAAACCAGATTTTCTAAATCCGGCTTTGCTGTAAATAAGAGTTTTTTTTTTATATGTATAATCCTGATGTCAGTTAAATGGCTAAATGGCTCTTCCCTTTCTGAATTTAAAGTATTTAAAATCTCAATCTGGACCAAAAGTCAAAAGAAAGGTTTGGAGACAATAATTGCAACAGTCAGCTATAAGATGTAATTAATAGGAACGTATATATCTATCTGGAAGAGAGTCAAGAATCATTTCATACAAATGCATGATCAGAAACTTTGAAATCCAGATGGACATCAACTGTCTGAACTTTGTGTTCTTTAATCTCAAATTGGACATACTGTAGTGAAAAGAGTAATTCTTTTGGTTTTATTCTAAGTTCAGGCAAACCAAAGTAACAGTGGTATTAAGGAGTTGTTACATTTAACAAATAAATGTTGCACTTTTGGAAACTACAACTGGTAAAGCAGAGGTGATTTAAAAAAAACCAATGTGATCTGTACTTGAAGTGGGATGTGGACTTGGGTAATTGGCGTTGAAGAAAGATTTTCACACCAATCCCTTACCTCAGCCAAACATAGCATTTCAGTCTAGTGGTGGAAGTGTTATGACACTTCCTTGTTAGCCCTGCATGAACAAGCTTTGGAACATCTCATAATCACTGAAGTACACTTTACACTGAATACGGATGTGGAACTGCTTTGACTACCTTTTCACACACTGGTGAGCTGGTTAAAACAAGTTATTTTGATGTATCACACCTTAAAAGCAAATAAATTCCTCGAGGGCCAGTTGTCGAGTTTACAGGGACACACCTTGAATGTAGAATAGACATTTTGGTGACTGGCTATTTAACATTCTACAACATAACATTCATTTAATTTCTCTGAATTTTAAGACCACAATGTCTTTTAAGTTTGTTGCCTTCTCTTGCTTACACAATGTTACTATGTCCCCCAATAACCCTAGCAGGAAGATAAGGACAGTGAAAGCCCTTGATAACAGACAGTATAACGTTTAATGAAAGCTTGCATGACGCTGAAGCTCTGCAGCTAGAATACTGCAACAGGAGTAAACACTGTCAACCCTGGTATATTTAATGCCGTAGGCAAGGTCATGAATGGAAGATTTCAAATTTGTTACTGAGGTTAGAGTTAAAAGTTTATTTTGTGTGTTAAAGGACAGAGACGGAGGACCTTTGGTAACATGCATTTTGTGCGTTGACAACCTTTAATACAACCCAAACACTGGAGAGCAGTACTTTATGACAAACAAACATGCCTCCTCCATCGGTCAAGTCAACTGAATACACCAGTAGGCACAGAGCACAGGTGGTGAGTGCGACAATGGAGTGAGACATGTGAAAAAGCACATGACATAAGAGGGATCTTTCTTTGAAATTGACAATACAACATCAAACAGAAACTCTGCTCGATCTAGCAGCTGCTGTCTGAGATAACTTCCCAAAATGACCACCACCGAGTGGGAACGAGTTATTACTTGAAAGAGTTGTAAAGCTTTGCAAACATCCATTGTATGTCAATGACAGAAGCAAATATACCAGAAAACAGTAGTAGTAGTAGTGGTAGTACAGAGTAAATTGCAGCCAAGGGCTAATTACAACATTGCAGTTAGAAATAAAAAAACATTGTACGTTATGGAAGTATTCTACAAGTGTAAGAGTTTGTCCACTGGCATTTTCTCTAACTGTTTGCTCTGGTTCTGAGCAACCCAGTCTCATGGCCACGTTATTTAATTTATTGATTTGTGTACACGGACAAGTTTATCTCATTGTTTTCATAGTGGTCAGCACGTTTTTTAAACTAATGTATTTCAATGGGAAGCATCTTTCATGATCACAGCACGACTACAGTAGCGAGTAGTATGAAATGCCAAAAATCCGCACGGGAAGGTTGGTTGGGGTGGTGGATGGGTCAAACAACACAGGACTTTCACCCCGGAGACCGGGGATCGTGTCCCCCATTGTTCTTTTCCTAAACACAACCGTCCCTTTCCCCGTTGTTCTTTTCCTAAATACAACCGTCCCTTTCCCCGTTGTTCTTTTCCTAAACACAACCATCCCGTTGTTGTCCTGCATCGCCCAGAGACCGCGGCTGTCTCCCGCATGTGACATTTCCTTTCCCCATTCTTATTTTCCTAAACCCAACCTCTGTATAGATGCTTCCCATTACGTGCTGAGCACCACGAAAAAAAATAAGATAAACGTGTCCGTGTACACGAATAAATAGATTAAAAATGACGTGACCATTTCACGAACTGCTGTGAGACCGTGTTGTTCTGAGATGCTACTATGCTGCAACAGATATCATGACTTTGTGAAGCTGAAAGAATTATAACGTATTTTGTGATTGAAAATAAATGGCAGTGACAATTCTGATAGGGTGTTGAAATAAATACAGACATCAACACATTGCTGAGGAAAGAACTACTTCTCAGGTTATGTATTACCAGCCATGACAGCGACTCTAAAAACACCTTGAACTGTGTAATTTCCCTTAGTACTTTTCCCGTTTGAACTTTTTTTTTTTCATTCAGAACACAAGACAAAATAAGAGTTTAGTTGCAAAATGTAAATAATATACAAACTACAGTTTTTTTATTACTTTATTTTTGTGATCAATAAAGCCAAAATCGTAGTCGCAATCAATATTTGATTAATTACACAGCCCTATTTGTTTCTTCATCAAAGTGTTTCAAAATACACATTGCAAGAAGATTTTGAGAGTTCTCTGTCAAAATTGTTATTTGTCAAAACAGCTTTGAATGTGAGTCCAGGCAGGAATATCTTGTGAAGTATTTTGTTCTTAGAGCTCAGATAGAGCTTACATGGATACGCCAAAAATATCAATGAAGATTCCTGTTTAGCTTATTTGATATTAAACGGTTAATGAGAATATATCCTTTGGTGAAATCCAAATAAAATGATCTACTTCTGTCAACTTGTATTGAAAACTAAAGGGTCCTACTGAGGGAAAATTGTCTCTAATTGAACAAAGAACAATGCACTGCCCCAAAGCACGAGAAACCAATTATGTTGGAGTTGCTGAAAATAAAACAAGCCGCTTCGGAAATCGTTCCTTGAGGAGAAATGCAAGAATACCAGATCAATCGAATACAGCCACTGTGATGAAAACAAGAAGATGCTGGAGCTAACTCTTCCAGCACAGACTGAATGAGGACGTTAGCTTTCCTTAAGGAATCTGATAAACAGATCTCATAAAGTAAAGTGAAGTCAGGGATATTTCTCAGCCCAATGACTCACAACCATTAACTAAGTGGCATTTCAATGCATCTCAGGATGTTTTATCTCATAGTACATTCCTCTCCTGTCTTGTCGACATGGATGCAGGTTCACAGAGTGGAGAATGTTCATGCTCTTGATTCAAAGGTCAAGTTGTGTTGGGTTTGTATGCAACGTGGAGTGCAAGCCATCGAACAAGAACATTTCTCATTAGAGCTCGCTGAGAGGTGTCCCTTCATTGTTCTTATGCAAATGATGAATCATTTTCTGATGCTTTACATGGCAGTTATCCTGTGCAGCAGAATATATAATATCCGCTCTTAGGGTACAGTACACAAGTTTTTTTATATGTTTTATCCTGATGTAGAAGAAAAGAACTGACAGCTTAGGCCTCTACAAGTTTATATTGAATATAAGGAGATTATTTTGGCATTTTTGATAATCATTTAACTATGCGTCCCTTGTTATGAAACTAGATAGCTTGTTGAGTGTTTTTTCGTGTAGGAAATAAAAGAGAATAAAGGGGATTTGAGTGAGGACAGTTTCTGGTGCTCCAATATGTTTGAATTCTATTTTCTATTTGGCCTTGATAATTCAAAGCCAATTACAACTTTTAAATTATTGTCATGGATACAGTACAGACCAGTTCTGCGTGACAGGTCAAGAGGAACCCTTAGCCTGAAACACAGATCGGTAAAACACACTGAAAAATTAAAAGAGAGACTGATGTGTGGACTATTTTGCCTAAAATGTAAAAAACACCACCTCCATCCTGAGGTGGATTCTGAAATGAAGTATAATAAGCGAATCATGAAAAAAGCACAAATTACACAATGACACTGCAGAAATGAGTCGCTCTCATATTGTAGCCTATATAATGAGCTGACAAGATAGTTGCACGCTCCAAACATGCAGCTTTATCCAGATCTGTTTTCATTTCAGAGGTGTTGATCCATCAATTCTTCTCCAATAATAACAGGTTAAAATCATCTTCTGTAACTTGAATACCTGTTCTAATTTTAGACTGTTGTTAAAATAACTACAATATTTTTGGTTGTATAATGACTGTAAAGTCACAGTGGGTTTCAATATTAGTAAGATTAATAAAGACTAACAAATGAACAAAAAACATCAGGAAGCTTTTAACTCAATCCAGTCAGAGGCATAGTATCATATGCTATTTTCCATGTTGGCACCTTATGGTGGCGCTGGAAATACAATAAAGAAAAGCCCCACTAGCTCGCCTGCATGTCTCATACATCTTCAGCCATGCGGAAGGCCGTCCGTCAGTTTTACTGCACATCGGCTTCCTCTCAGCGCAGCATCGATGAATGATGGCCCTAAGTGCAACTAGATAACTACGGCAGGGGATGATAAAAATGTGAAAACACACATCCTAGACAGGAAATTGGCCATTTTGGAGCAATTGACACAGAGGAGCTGAAGTGATGGCACTTCCTGTAATGCTCATCCCTTGAAAAGCAGAGATGTCTGGTTGTCCCCTGGGAGATAGCTAACGTCTACTGGACATATCACTGAGGTGCACTAACCTAATAGATCTCTTTTCATTTTTTTCTCTGTAGCTTTTTCTTCCATTTTAGCTGTCATAGAGTCAAACCTAAGACATGTCATAGAGTCAAACCCAAGACAGGCTGTCATGGAAAATGTTTCAGTCAATATCCTGGTCATCTGCAGTGAAAGAAAATCAATTGTAGTTAGGGAATCGAGAGCTAATATGAGATTGAGTCATCAGAAGAGGTGGAATTACACAATGGCTTAGTAAAAGTAGGACAATGAGGAAAAGTGAATCTGAACCTATGAAAATGGATCGCTGGTGCCTAATGGCGAGTGGAATATCGAAAGAGACAGGCAGGCATATGGAATTATGTGGTGACTAAACTGTACTTCTGAGTGTAACAGTACCTGTTAAAACACATGACTTTCAAGCTGGGGAAAACAGAAGACTTTCACCCAGGAAACGTGTATTCCTTGGGAGGGTTTTAATACAAACCATGATCTTTTCCTAAACTTAACTAGTCATTTTGGTTCCAAAACTCAACTTTTGTCAAAGCGTAACGCTCACTTTTTCTTGCCTAAACTTAACCGTAATCTCTGCTGAAATGACCTGCAGCTCGTAGTGCTCTGAACCCAGCACAGTCACCTATTCTATTCTTATTCTCGGGAACTGAACCACCAACTACTGCTGACCTGACGGAGCACCATGCAGAGCACCATGCGGAGCACCATGCGGAGAACCATGCGGAGAACCATGCGTAGCACCGTAGCCAGCGGCCCGAAGCTCTGTAGCGGCTTAAACAGCTAGCAACTTCCGCTCTGTGAATTGTGAATATGTGAGAATTGTCTCTGTTATTTTATTGACAAAGTTGCTTCGGTCAGGCAAAACGCCAGTGCTAATTTCTATGTGTTTGTATCTGCTGCTCCTGCGGACTCTGCTGTGTTTGGGGAATTTGAGCCAGTTTCTCTGACATTGCTAACTGAGGAAGTGCAACACATGAAACCGACCAACTGTCCTTTAGACATTGTTCCTGCCAGGATAGTGAAGGAGGTTTTTAATAGCACCATTGGGTCAAGTCTTCTTACTTTTTTTAATTCCTGTCTTAGCCTAGGTTCTGTCCCAGCTACATGCTGTGGTCAGGCCCCTACTTAAGAAGCCTCAGCTTGACCCCACAGTATTGTCCAATTTTAGACCAGTCTCACATCTGCCTTTCCTCTCAAAGGTTTTGTTAAACGTTGTTTTTATACAGTTATAAGCCTTTTTGCAACTGAACTCTGTGTTTGAAAAATTTCAATCTGGTTTTAGATCACGTCATAGCACTGAGTCTGCACTGCTTAGAGTGCACAATGATATTGCCTTGACTGTAGATGCTGGGAATCCGGCTGTTTTAATGCTTTTGGACCTCACAGCGGCGTTTGATACAGTGGATCATGCAGTCCTCCTCTCTCGCCTTGATCAGTGTGTAGATATCCGAGGCTCAGTACTTACATGGTTTAGATCCTATTTGACAAATAGATGCTTCTCTGTCATGATTGGTGACTTATCCTCATCAACTGCTCCTCTCTCTTGTGGGGTACCCCAGGGTTCTATTCTTGGCCCCATCCTGTTTTCCTTATATATGTTGCCTTTAGGGGCTATTATAGGAAAACATAACCTGTCTTTTCATTGTTATGCAGATGATTTACAAATTTATCTGCCTATGAAACCGAATGACAGTGCCGCACTAGACTCCCTGCTTAGCTGTATTAATGATATTAAGTTGTGGCTTTCTCAAAACTTTCTTCATCTGAATGAAGCTAAAACTGAGTGTATTGTCTTTAGTACTTCAGGTACGCCAAACGGTCCAGCTGTGAGTTTGGGAGCCCTGGCTTCATACCTTAAGCCAGCTGTCAAAAATCTGGGGGTTACTTTTGATTGCAACATGAAATTTGATAAGCAAATCAGCAATGTTGATAGAATGAGCTTTTTCCAGCTTCGTCTACTAGCTAAAGTTAAACCCTTCCTTAACAGGCATGATCTAGAAAAGGCAATCCATGCTTTTATTAGTACAAGGTTGGACTACTGTAATGCTCTCTATGTTGGTCTGAATCAGATCTCCATCTCACGACTTCAATGTGTACAAAATGCTGCTGCTCGCTTTTTAACAAATACATCTAGAAGCGAACACATCACTACCGTTCTCTACACCCTACATTGGCTCCCTGTGCGTTTTAGAATTGATTTTAAGATTTTAGTGTTTGTTTTCAAGGCCTTAAATGGCCTGGCCCCAGAGTATTTGTCCGAGATCTTAACCCTGCGTGAGCACAACCGGTCCTTGCGGTCCTCAAATCAGCTGGTTTTAGAAGTCCCAAGGTCAAAGTACAAACGGTGGGGTGACCAGGCTTTTGCAGTTGCTGCCCAGAGACTGAAACAAGTTACCCCCTGAAATTCGGACAACTACAGATGTAGAGCTTTTTAGGTCTAAACTCAAAACTTATCTGTTTAGAAAGGCTTTTAATACATAGTAGTGGTGTGACAATTTCCTTCTCCTATTTGTATGTAACCTTTTCTGATTTTATTGTTTCTATGTGTCATTCTTTTTATTTTATAATATGCTATATGATGTGTGTTTTAGTCTTGGTTCTGATGTTAAGCACTTTGGATACCTGTTGGTTACTGTAAAGTGCTATATAAATAAATGTTGATTGATTGATTGATTGATATTCTCACTATGTATCCCTGTGTCCTTTGGGAGCTGTGGAGTGAAACTGAATGACACTTTTGCTTTGTAACTCCCCTGTAATTAATTACACATTAATTACATAAAACGTTTGCAATATATCACTTTAACCATCTCTGTGTTTTCTTTGTGTTCTCTGTGTGCCAGGAAAATATCCTTAACAATTCTACAACTGCTCTTCCAGGGTTATGCACATTAAAGAGGTCAGCAGTTTTTCTTCTGCAATCAAGGAATTACATACCACCTCTATATTATCTGACATGAATAATTTGCAATCATACCAATTTAACTCAGACTAAGACTATTTATTGTTCTTTTTATACCATTCATGGTAAAATTCAAATTTTCCATAGTTCAAACTACTGTATACAAGTGGGTGTGAAAACCACTTCAGTGCTGATTAATAATTCCTCTCTGTGTTGTCAGAAAGTGTTACTGGTCTAATGCTTATCAAATTGAGACCAGATGATTGCATTGCAGAGAATGTTTTTCTTATTGACCAGCCATGAATAAAATGTTCTGCTCGCCTTATTAGGCAAAACAACTTAAAAGGCGAGTGGAGGAGAATTTGTGGCACTACAGCAATAACAGTGAAAAGAAGTTCATTCATGTTATGTTTAACACATCATTTAATAAATCAAATAAAAGGTCCACTTTAAATGCAGGGGCTCACAGACATAAATTAAAACACTCTGAAAGATTTTGCCACAACACTCATTCAACAATAACTACAGTGGTGGAGTATTATGGTAAAATCAACTTTGTTAATTCATGTATCTGCCAAGTTGCAAAAGTGTTGATTAGGGCTGGGTATCGGCCAAAATAACCTATTACCAGGTATAATCTTCTCCAGTCAAACAATACTTCCATTTGATCCTTTTTGTACCCAGATCTAGAAAACAATGACTATTTGTATGGTTTTGCTTGTAGCTAATGTAGCGCTCCCCTCAATATTTATATTGATGAGGGCAGGGCTTTTGGGTTCTTTTAAAGTATTTATCAAATGTGTTTTTAACCCTGATTAACTCAGTTTTAAATGTTATCTTGGATCCCTCTTTAAAAGTACACACATGAAATGTTTTCTAAACTACCTATGAATTCACCTTTCTTAAGTCATAGTTTTAATAAAGATTATTAACCATATGTGTCTGTATATGTCTGTCTCATAATAAAATGATAACCTCTTTCCAGGTAAGTAATAAAGTAACACAACTGAATTGATTATCTCCAATGACGTAAGAAAATGAAATAAAGATATGATTGTTCTTTTTTTCAACATAAAATATCCATCTTTTTAAGACAACACAGTAAATGAATTATCCCTCTTTTTTTTAAGGAAAAGAAAACACTGTCAATACTGTACCTTATATAAAACCACGGACAACAATTTGAACACTATTAACCCTCAAATGGATTAATTCAGAAAACCTCAATGTACCAACTCCAAAGTCACTTAAACCAACATAATTTGTGGGCCCACACACACCTTAATGCAATCTAAAGCCGGCAACCAAAATTATTTTAAAACGAAAATACCGTAGCATGCCTGATGCAGTGCTTGTGTCCGTTGTGGCCCAAAACTTAATGGCCGTTTCACTTGTCAACGAGCAAACAAAATGAAGGATACCTTTAGTTATTCAGTCCCTCCAGGATTTTGCGGCCTTTTTTTGAGATTATTGCGGACCAAAATGCCTGATTTCGCGGGAGCTTTTGTAAAAAATTGCGATAAAAGTTGCGATTTCTTTTGTATGTTTGTTGCAATCAAGTTGCGGGAGACAGTTGAAGTTGCAAAAAAGTTGTGATTTTTTTTTGGTATCGTTCTTTAAAAATAAAAAGGAAACTTGTTTTGGGGAGAATAAAATTACTCTGGGCTGAGATTTCCTAGTAACCTTACCAAAAAGGCTCAGGATGCTGCAAATGTTGTTATAATATGAAAATGGCTAGTGGATTTAAGACAAAAAATAATAATTTATTGAATCAATCAAATTTGAACATATCTGTCAGTGGCTTGTTGATCTTTACATTGTTAGTTATTTTCCTATGCTGGCCTGGGCTGGGACACATTCATATGGTTTGATAAAGTACTGACTCCTCTCCCTCACTTCCTCATCTCTCCTGAAAAAACCTGAGACCTGACTCTCCTGCCGATCGTTATTAACCCCATGAATGTTGGTTTAGACAGTTTTCAGAAATACATTATCTTTTACATAAAACAATAAACATATAATAATTTTTAAACTGCTTTTAACATTTTTATCATAACTTTTTGAATGAATTTCAACCTTTTTAATCACACTATTTATATGCTCTGATTAAATGATATTACAAGCATCACTTATCACCTCATGCGTTTAACCGGGTTACACCAATCACCACAAGCATTCTTCAAATTAATGCGACTTATGATTGGCCACTGTTGCAGCAGCTACAACCCATACAGTCTGTGGTATGGTAAAGTCGAGTGCAGTGTATTTTATGGAGTCGGCAGGTAAGCGTGCCGAGATGCTTCCATTCACGATGGGTATCGAATTAAGTAGTCTTGGTTAAAAACTGTCCACAGTGACTTGAAGCATGAGACACAATGTGTTTACTGTTTACTGTTTTAACATTTAACCAAAACCATATTTTGTCCCCTAACCTTACCCAAAGTGCTTGTGTTGTCTACACTTAACCCCACACATGACCCAAGATGAAAACCCTGTAAAATAGTCACTAATTACTGTTTTGAAATGCCCAAAACATCTGCTTTATAAGCACCTAAAGTCCATCTAGAAGTCCATGCATTCTAAGGGATGTGTTGGTTGACATGTATGGTGTAGTGATGTTGATTTAAACAAATGAACTCAGGTGAGCTAAGTGGATCAGATGTTTCAACACTTGAAATGTCTTTTGTGACCACTTTGAGATGAGTCAGCGTTGTTAAGCCTAGGTTGATAGCAACCTCACACTTTTCCATGCCAGTTGGTGTCATATTGTTTTCTCCATACGTCCCTTAACTGTGCTAATTGTTGTCGTTTCAAAATGTGTCAGACAAGGCCTGCAAAATCAATGCATTTCAGTGCATCGATGTTAGAAACGATGTTAGAACTCAAATTATGTGTGCTGATCAGCAGGAATATCTCATAATTGGGTAGTGCAATAATACTCACAGGCAGTAATTGCTGTCCTGCTGATTCCAAAGAGCTGCTGGAGCTGCTTACTGCACAGAAGGCGGTAGGCTGAAGATGTGAGGTGGGCAACGTCTCCCCTTAACCAACATACCCTCGCAGCATTCCCTCTTCACTTTATCAGCCACCTGCAAGAACCAAACAACAGTGGAAACCTTACTACTAAGTTTTCATTTCTAAAAGTGACCATTTGAGGAAGTATAACAGCATGCAGATAAATTATTTCTTTAAACAACAGCCACAATCTATTTTTCTTTATGATAAAAACAAATTTAATCAGGTGTCATCACATTGTATATGCATGTAGTCCCTGCTTCGTCTGTTGGCATTAAAATATAACTTATTTGCTCGAGTAAATTGCTATTTCATTACGCTCCACAAAGTCAGAAGCAATTTAGAGAAGGGATGTTTAGTGGGCGTTCATACTGATCTTAAGAAAGCCCTTATATACCATCACCTGATAGTTAAGCAGCACTTCCTAACATTAGGAGGGAGTGTCCTTTGACTGAAGATCCCAACCACAGCCCACTCCTGTCACAGTGAACAAAATGAATTACTGTTTCTGAGCAGGAGTCTACGTATGTGTACTTAGGGGCAGCGGAAACAATCTGTCAACACAACACTGGCAGATGCAGTGTTTCTGGCCATCTAATGTCCAATATTCACTTCATGTTTAACTTTGTTTTGGTCTCCTCCAACTCCCAGGGGAATTACCTATCTCCATAGCTGCTCAATTATCTTCTATATTCCCCAGCTAGTCACTAAATGTGTCTCTCTGCTGTTTGGTGTTGGACAGCACAGTTGGAATGAACCAAAACACAGAGCTAAAGAGATGCTAAAATGCATCAAAGAAATGGAGTGGAATGGCAGGGTCATTTGATTCATTGTTAGAATAAACATTGATTATATCATCTTTAAAAATAATTTTGCGATATTCCAGAAATGATACCAACATATAATTAAGTCATTCCTGGTTTAAACAATCAACATGATTGCAAGTTCACAGCTTTTAAACTACCGGCAAGGACATTCTCATTTCTCAGGATAACTTCATAGATAAAACAAGGCATATTTAACAGAGTGGAGTCTGCATAAATGTACCTACAGTAAGGCAGAATTAAATAAATAAATAACTATATTGAGCATAAAAAACAAAACCGCTGACATCTACTATTACCATTAAAAAAAAGATTATTTTTTTTGTGTAGCAACTTTATACCGAGGAGGCTCTTTGCAAAAGTTCACAACAGTATTTCTGCTTTTGGATTTCACATCTCTACTTGCCGCCAGTAATAACCACATGCTCCATTTCCCTCTCTGTGGGTGAGATACAATCAGACTTTGGAAATGCCAAAGATATCTTCAGTGTTCAGAGGTTGTGGATGGCACAGTTAATTTGTTCCTTCATTACAGAGCATACATAACAAAAGAGCTTCTGGTGAAATAATTAATAGTCACATTTCCAATAATTGATTTTGCATTACAGTATTTTACTCGAGAGGCAACTAGTATTTTGCCTGATGACGATGATGATAATGACCCAAAACTCCAAAGCTGTAACGATTTGTTATGACCTTTATGACCACACATTCCTATAATATCATTATACAGTACCAGCTGAGATACATTTATCAGCAAAAGGCAACGGCCATCAAATGGCTTGGCAAACATTTGATCTTTCACATATTGATACATACTCACAGAACTAGCTGATGCATTTAAATCAGAAGGGATGAACTTCCCTTTGATTTCCTGGCTGGGGAAAGTAAGACCTTGGACCCAAAGCAAAGTGTTGTAGCATCTGTGCTGCTGTAACTTGTCTGCAGAGTTATTGGCAGTAATAGAGACACCTTGTTCTTTCTCTGTAAGATGTTCTACATCTCATCTGCCTCATTACTGGCAAAACAATTAATTTCAACGCATGGTATTTGGTTTCAGATTATTAACAGCATCTGTTTTACATGTCACATTATTAGTGACACAGTGTGGGAGCAGCTGTAAAGATAGAGCTGCAAATTCTAAACTTACATGTTACTTATGTACACTACATTGACTTAAGCTGGAGCATATTTCGGATAAACAATATTTGGCATTTGTGGCAGGTACCACTTTAAAAAAAAATCAGATGGGCAGCAACAATCTTAATTTAATGTTTTTTTTTTTATTATTATTTTTGTGGCATTTTAGGCCTTTAGGACAGCTGAAAACAGGAAAGGGGTAGAGAGAAGGGAAATTACATGCAGCAAAGGACTGCAAGTCAGAATCGAACCCGTGAGCTAACAAGGCGCCCCGAATGTTGACTAAATGGATCCCTGTTGTGGATTTATAAAGCATGAGGCCGTCATTTTCTAATGTAACCAATGAATGTGATTATAATTTTAAGGAAATGTATGTCTAAGGAAATGTATTTGACATACATGTGTAAAGCTATAAATGATGAGAAGCATCAACAACAATATTGTTGTTGATGCTTCTCATCATTTATGACACTATACAACACTATACAATCATATCTAAATAGCTTTTTAGTGGCTGGTTTAGTTGGTTGGCTGGTTGCTGGATTATAACCCGTACCTGTACTTTGTGCAGAAGTGGGCTGAATCAACAATGGCAGACGATTCATGAGGTCAAATCTTGCGGTCAGGGAAAATCAACTCATGTACTTTATACAGATGTCTTTTCTTTTTCTTTTTTTACCCATTATGCACTTTTCTACCAGACTATGTGTGATCTGATGTGAGGTATTGTGCTATTCTCCCTATAGAGTCCTCACAGCTGTATTTAAGCATTAACGACATTACTTTAACTTTGCTTAAATAGCAAACATATTATGCTTGGCTTCCCTCTGATAATGCACAAGGAGCTGCTTTTAGGAAACGTGAAAATCAGCTTCCCATAAAAAACTGCTGCTGGATATTTTAAGAACAAAGCAGAGGCTGATAGGGAATTGGCCCATTGTTTCCACACTGAAAGCCGTCAGCTTTGGTATTAAAAAATGATTCCTGCCACTCCGTCACATTGACAGGACCTCCGAGAATATCACTCTTACCACCGCCGCTGCCACCACGCTACCACCACCACGGCAGGCAGAGTAGCAACTAGCTACATCATGTTACTTGCTTTGAAGTATAGCTGAGATTCCAAGGCAGCAAGGGTGCTTAACTGACATATTATGAAGACAGAGTCAGAGGGAATAACAGGATACACACATTGACTTGACAACAAAGCAACTTCTCCTACGACAGGCTTGGGATAATCACAGCTAAAAGACAAAAGCACACACATTTAGTCTAAATAGAAATTGAATTATATATAAAAAGAGAGATGATGAGTCTCTGATAAACACCATCTTCACAGCATTTAATCTAAACATTTCAAATGGAGAACAGGGAACCAAACAAGATGGAAAAATAAACATGATAGACAATTGTGTAACGAATCCTACCACTTAGCTCTGCATAAAAGTAGTTTCAAGGGTAAGAGTTTGAAATAATAAATAACAAATGTGTGCATAAGTAAATTGCGGCTCTACACCATTTTCTCAGTTTCTATCATGTGCTAGCATGATTTTACAAATAATCTCCATGAGCAGAAGTCTTTGCTACTGATAGTTTGGGACTTTCCTTTCCCCCCCGTGTCTGTGACAAGATTAGACTATCTCTCCTTGTGCACATGGATGACTGACTCCTTGGGGCCGGTCACATCTCTCTTGCACCCCACCCCCCACACCCCATTTTATAATATGGGAAATTGAACCAATCCAATCCAGTTGTTTGTTAAAGGATAACTTCCGTTTTTTTTTCAACCTGGACCCTATTTCCCTTTGTTTGTGTGTCTAAGTGACTGATGGGAACAACAATCATTGACATTGGTCCAGTATTAAGCAAGAATGCGGTGAAACAAGCTATTAAACATATAAGTTAATAGGGCAATTGTCCAGCTTGTATTTACCTTCACAAAAGTGCTTGTTTTGCCATTGACAGGCTCAGATTAATATTCTAAGTGTCTGAAAACATTATGGAAATGATCTCTTCAGTGATAGACCTTTAAAACCTCTTTGAGACCTTTCTGTTTAACCAGAAACAGCTCTGAAGTCACAAGCGCTAAACCCATCAGCCTACATTTAAAAAAAGCTATATTTTTCGCATGTATAGAGCCAACATATTTTCACATATGAATCAGTAAACTATGTGTTTATTTCAACCAAAACTAGAGTTGTTATGGATGGAAAAGTGGAAAGACGACTGAAAGTGGCTTTTCATACTTTTACTTTGTTTCTGTCAACTTTGAATGAAGTGTATTTTAAAATGCTAAAATTACTGTTTATTTACATTTTACAATTTCACAGATGTTTTTATGTTTAAAAAAAGGATCTTAATCTTTAACAGAAAGGCCGACCTCCTTAGAAATCATTTCCATAATGTTGTCAGACACATAGAATATTAATCTGAGCCTGTCAGTGGCAAAACAAGTACTTTTGTGAAGGTAAATACAAGCTGGACAATTGCCCTATTAACTTACATGTAGCTTGTTTGGCCGCTGCCGACTGCAGCTATCTCGCTTAATACTAGACTAATTTCAAAGATTGTTGTTCCCATCAGTCACATAGACACAAAAACAGGAAAATAAGGTCCAGGTTGAAAAAAACTGTAGTTACCCTTTAACAAACAACACATCTGTCATTAAGTTAAGAGGACTGGATTGGTTCAATTTCCCATATTATAAAATTACAGACTCATTCAAGAGCAGAAAAATAAATAAATAAACAAACAAAAAAGTAGGTAAGATGTTAGCTATTAGTGAGTGCCAAAGTTTTTGATACATCACTTTGCAACAAAAAAAACACTCATTGTGTTTTTCGTGATTTCAGTAGTAATCCCTGTTCCAGTTCCTCTTATCTTCATTTGGGGATAAACTTTCTGTCAGTGTGTTCTCTATGAACTCCATACTTTTCCCAATCTGGCCTCTGTAATCCTTAACCAAAATTTCCTCAAACAAGGAATGATACAAAAAAAGCAAGACTTTGAGAGGGATTTTTATAGTTTGAAATGTAACTTGATGAACAATGCAGCAAGTATTAGATTTGTTTACAAGCACAGATTATCCATGGCAGTTGGGAAAGTCAGAGCAGCCGAAGCATTGCAAAAAATTCACCTCCTCAACAATCAACAGCTTTTAAAAATGGCTTTGAGCAAGACACTTAACCCCAACTGCACTATTGGGACTATTCACTGACTTGAAGTAGAAATCTCACAAGCTCCAAGGCAGGACGTGTTATCACTGATCAAGTAGGTTGGTGTATTTCGGAGGAAAATGTGTGAATGATAAACCTTCACTAACACAATAAAGGGAAAATGCAAGAGGAAAATCAGCAGTAGCTAGCTACTCTGCTAAACCCTAAATATGTAAGGGTTAATGCCCTTTGAGGTGTCCATTGTCAGGTATTAATGGATGACGGCAAGGTGTGAACCGTCCGATGCGCCGAAGTTCATTAATACCTAACGATGGACACCTCAAAGGGCATTAACCCGCTTATACCATGGTCACTTGCCAAATAACATTTTTAAAACATACGTTTATATTTTAATTCATTTTACAATCGAAATCTAAAGTTTTTCCAAACAATTACTTTGTTTCCCTGGCTTCGCCTGAGGGTTAGACTAATACCTGAAACAATCATTCCCATCCCATAAGATTCTTATGCAATGCAAACATTATTCCCTGCTCCAGGAAATAGGAAGGACCTTAGATATGAGGACCCTCTATAATAATTTATTGATGCCTGGTTTGCGCCTGGCAAAGATGTACAGATAGCAACTGTTTTTTTTACAATCATGACATACATGACTTAACCTCTGCTGTCTCATCTTACACATCACACGCCACTGTTATGGTGGGCATTTCAGTAGATTTAGTCACTAACGTTGTTGTGGAAACACGTTTCCTGCATTACTGCATTACTTCAAATAGTAAGTTATTCCTCTAGTGAACTAGTATTCACATGAAATAAAAGAATAAAACATTGAGACCATTCAACAAAGCACACTGAGTAATCTGTTGACATTTCGAAATGCCTTCCTACAAACGTACATGTGTCATTAGTATGAGAAAAACATGAGTCGGGCTCGGATTGGGCTCGGACATAAATATCTTAATGCCTGTCGGGCTCGGGCCGGGCTTGGTTACTGCTCTGTCGGACGCGGCCCGGGCTTGGACAGAAAAATGCGGCCCGATACTCAAAATGTATTCACTCCCTTATGGAGTTAAGTTCCCCTTTACACCTTGTAGCATGTAACAACCAGAAACACCAGCACAAAGACATGGCCCTCCTCTATTTTCCTCCGGTGGTCCATTCCATAAATACGGTACCTTATCTGTCAGAATGATTTTGTAAATTTTTCTACTTAAATACATAGTTAGAGTTAGACTAGAAAATTGATAACATTCTCATCTTTGTCGATTAAATATAAAGCTAGAGCTCAGAGGCCTACTGTATCTTAGCTTAGCTTAGTTTAGCTTAGCATAAAGACTTCCTGGAGTCTCTGCTGGTTTCTTGGCAACCTTACAGTGATGACAAGATTGGTAGGCAGATTTTTGTTTTCCCTTTCTTCCAGTCTTTATGCTAAGCAAAGCTAACTTCCCCTGGCTATAGCTTCATATTTTACGGACAGATATGAGAACTGAACTTCTCATCTTCTTCAATTGTGGTTATCATTTGTTTGTACTAAACAACACTGCATTAAAAAAAGCACATTTATGGCTCATCAGAGCAGATGAGAATGACAAATCTTTTTCAGTGTACTAAACTTTAAAGCTAACTGCCTTTCCTCTGTTCAGAGGTGGCGTCAGCCGATTTTGCCGGGGCTTCAGCCCCGAATGTATTTTGAAAAGTTGACTGACAAATATGAAACCGGACATTGGCTTTGCACATAGGCCTACTCATAACGGATGCTTATTTCTCTTATTTTCCCGGTGGTCACAAAGCGATCCCTCCCCTCTCGGCTCTCTCTCTCTCTCTCTCGCTCCGATAGAAAGAGACAGGATGAGTGGGGAAAACTGTGCTAATTGTAGCCTATATGTGGCTGTGTGTGTGTGTGTGTGTGTGTGTGTGTCTCTCTCTCTCTCTCTGTCCGTCCGTCTCTCCCTCTGTGTGCCTGATCGCGTATCTCGCTGTGAGAAGTCAAGACTACCAAAATCACCGTGAACCTACAGTGAGAACACAGGTAGGAGAGACTACAAGACCGCCGCCGCAGTACTGACTCATTGAAGATCCAGCAGATCAGATAAGGGACTGTTCATTATTTATTTCAGGGGCCACCGGAGGAGCTTTGGGATCTTTAATCTAAAAAGACCTGACCCTCCCTTCACCAGCAATACATTTTGGATGACCCTCCAAAATATTTCTGTACTGGTTTACGCTTGACAAAGATATCCAGATGCCCATTGTTTTTTTACAGCCATGACTTACGTGATTAAACCTCTGCATTCTCATCTGACGCATCATACTCCTCTGTTATGGTGTGGTGGCCATTTCAGTAGATTTACTCAAAAAACATAGTTGTGGAATAAGCATGGAAACTAAATGCACACTTCCTGCATTACTGCAAATACTAAGTTACTCATCTACTAAACTAGTATTCACATGACATAAAACATTGAAACCATTTAACAAAAGACACTGGGAAATAACAAATTCAACACTGGTTGCTATGGACTCATCACTAGGCTTCCTCAGTCATTGTATATTTTAGCATGCCAAAGCTGAACATTATCCAAAACTCCATTTCTCAGACGAGCGTCAATTTGCATGGTGCATGGTACCACTCTTTCCTTCTCAAATGCCTTGAAAAGGCTGTCGTTTGCACAGTTTCACAAATAATTGCTGGGACCGAAAGGATATTTGAGTCGGATATGGCTGCAGCCTGGAGACCTCCCGTCTAATGCATATCCTCCCGGCTGGTGCAGTCTACGAGCTTTGACTTTTCAATATAAAAGCTCGCGTCTGGTATGTTTTAAGGGATACTTCATCGATTTAGCATTAAGCTTTGTATCAGCAGAAACACGGTAGTATTTTTGAATGACCGTGCTTCCCTCCCTCATGTCCCCCTGAGATGAGAGATCTCTGTATTGTGGGTCTGAAAAAATCTTCCCATGACGTAAAATGCAGATTTTTGCGAAATCTGAAGATTTTTTGCCCAGAGGCAATGGACTACAGCCAGTAGTAGGAACTACTTCCGCATGTTTTCAACCCGCCCATAGGGGGCTGGACTGTTGTCTTTCTCCGAAGATTTCCAAAGCACAACGAGCATCAGCCATCTTGAATCTTCGCTTGCTTCACAGCAGAAAACTTTTAGATAGATAGATAGATTTATTAAGGAAATTGTAGAACAACAATGATGTGCATTCAAACTACCGCACACGTGTACCACCGGGATACATTGGTACAGATCGGAGAATATGCAGGACGGAATACTCGACACACTACGCGAGCTTCGCCCGCCTGCTATGGAGACCAGTGGATTTGCTCGATGTCTCTGGCTGGTAAAGGAACACCATCAGCGGGGAACATTGAACGAGTGTGCCGGTGGAAAGCTAACGCTAGCCGGCCACCTGTTCCATCAATCCTGATTGCAAGTGTCTGCTCATTAGACAACAAACTGGACTACATCCAACTTCAACGAAACTCCCAACACGAGTTCAGAGACTGCTGTGTTTTTGTTGTTGTGGAAACATGGCTGAACAGCAGTGTACCGGACTATCCAGCTACCAGGCCGGCTGCTCTGTCGCCGGGTAAGACTAGTCGAGGTGGGCTGTGTTAACACGGACTTGTGCACAAATGGGGTTCTTGTATCCAACTAACTGCTAACTGCTGGTGGAGTTTGTGACTGTTAAATGCCATCCTACATTCAACGCAAATTTACGGCTGTGTTCATACTCGGTGTTTACAGCCCACCAAGCGCTAATGCTAGTAGCTATGTGTTAGCTGAACTTTGCCGAGCATATAATGTCTGTGCACTAAATGTATGTTTAGTATGTCGTTTTTATATAATGTCGTTTTTATATATTTTAATTGTGTAACCACTTGAGCCACGGTGAAACGTTGTTTCGTGTATATGGTTGAAATGACAATAAAACACACTTTAGTTGAGTTGACCGTCTCACTGTCTGTCTGTCTGTAAACGGTAGGCGTGGCTTGGGAGTAGACGCTAAAGCACCAAAGCAAGTGCATTCTGGGATTTGGTGTCTTTCATCCACATGAGCCAAAAACACATGTTCTGGCTCAAGAAGCATTCTACCATTAGGCTACATTCAAGTTAAAGTGGTGTGAGAAATGGTTCAACTTGGAAATTGAAACTAAGGACTCAGCTCTGTTAACCTTGCATTAAAGTGCTTAGCCTACATGTTTTGGGGATGAATCTAATGTGCTGGTGTTTCTGGTTGTTACATGCTACAAGGTGTAAAGGGGAATCTAACTCCATAAGGGAGTGAATATGTTTTGAGTATAAGGTGAAAGAAAAGGACAACATAAGTTTAAGTACTTATCACAGAGAACAGTGATGGGATGGGTTATATTTTGAATATGCACAAAGTTTTGAACATCTGAAATATTACAGTGCAGGGGTTTATTCATTCATTAAAATTAATTAATGTATCATTAAGGTGAATAATTGTCATATGCACATTTAAGGACGTTACTTCTCCAGCAAAAGATGCAAAAGAGGAGGGATGTGTAAATTATGCCTAGGCTACATGTGTGCTGACTCAGATATAATTAGAAAAGTCGATCCAAAGGAGAATAAATAGTTGAAAGCAATGCAGAATGCCTAAGAGCCTTATTGCAATATATTCCATTATGTTTTTATATTTTTAATAGTCCCCTGTTTCCCTTTACATAAAGATATTTCCACTATAAATAGATTCAGAAAAAGGTAGAAATAGGTGCATACAAATTCACCTGAATGTAGGAAATGAAGTGTTTAATGTTCATAATGTTCTGGAGGAGGACCCCCATACCCTCTGCATCGTAAGTCACCACACAAATCTGGAAACAAAACCTTGGCCTTTGGGTTGCCAGGCCAGTTATTATTGGGCCAAATGTTGGTGCCATCTAACTTACATCTACAAACTGGCCAGCTAAAATGAACATACACTGGCTATTAACGAGCTGGGCAAGCCAATTGCTGTTTTGCATTGCATTCAGTTTATTTAAATGGGTCCGGGCTAAGCCCCAAACCTCCTCAAGTCCTACAAACGCCCCTGCCTTTGTTCCACAATGATGAGGAGGAAACAGTGTGTCTCCTAAACCAATGAATATTACATGCTCTGCTTACTTCCTCCTTCTAAAAAAACACACCATCTAATCTCTCGCAGTCATTTTGTCCAGGAGGTCATGGCAGTGTCAAAATACTTTGTAAAAGCAAATAAAGCAAATCACTTCTCAGGAAGCTAAAGCATCATTTGAATTACTTTAACCCCATCACATTACAGTACTTACAGAAAATACCTCTCCCATTTTCTTGCCCTTTCTTAGATTTTTTTAAAGCATAAAAGCAAGGAGAAAAACGCTATAGGCTACAGGGTCATGTGAAGCACAGCTGCGGAAAGGTCCAACAGCACAGATGATTAAAGGAATACCTTCAACCTTGACTTTCTTTTATTTTGGTTTGTTATTTTTCCTCTGCCAGCTCAATCCCGGTGCAGTGAAAGCTTGTGTGCTATTATTGTTAACTGAAAAATGCATGATAGCATTATTAGCAGTTATTCCTAAAACCTATGGATAATACAGAATACAGGCAGCTCTGCATGGTACAATGTAAATTACTGTACAGTGAAACAATGTAATTGCATTGCAATTTGATTAAATTAAATAAAAGGTCTGTCAAGATGGAAATAAGCATGATTTCAGAGTTTTTAGTGATGACAAATTCAGTAGAGCCATGCATGCCTGTTTTCACAGTTCAGTGCCGGAAGTTTATTGTTTTGGATCTTTACTCCATTGAATTTTAAAATTAAATAATGACTATCAGGCTGACTTGTTGTTTGAAAGGTGAACAGTGTAGGACTCATATTATACATGGTCCTCCACTGCAAGACAGTGGTACAGCAACAATGTACTTAAAGTTTTTTTTTAAATCAGGTTTTTCAAACAGTAGGATGTTCTTTGCTTTCACCGTGTGTTTTACATGCCAAAGATCAGACTCAAGAAAAAGAAAAACCTGAAGATGGCTTCCGGTGCAGACTCGGCAGGTCATTTTCTACACTCGTCTTTTAATGTAAATGTAAAACACTCAAATTAAAATACATGAAAAAGCTGGGAATGTTAAACATCTTACTGCACAAGCTTCAACAACACACATTAAAGAGCACACGCAACGTTCAGAAGAACATTCGCTTATACTGAATTAAGTAAGTAAAGCAAAGTAAGTTTATTTATATAGCATATTTCAGCAACAAGGCAATTCAAAGTGCTTCACATAAAACATTAAAAGCACTGAGCCCAAATGCAAAAGAAACACACCTCAAAATAACATTTAAATACAATCAAAAAAAGTAATTAAAGAGCAGAGAGAATAGAAAATAAAAACAAGCTAGAATAGACAGGTAGAATAAAAAGTTACAGTGCAGTGTAAGAAATGAATAATTTAATACAAGGCAGCGTCAAACAGAAACATCTCCAGTCTTGGTTTAAAAGAACTGCAGCGGACTTGCAGTTTTCTGGAAGTTTGTTCCGGGTATATGCTGCATAATGCATAATAACTGACCGCTGCTTCTCCATATACGGTTTTTAACATTGCCGATTAAAGCTGAGCGCTGACTTTAAATTTTTCCTCCAACTTTAGGATAAAGGACAGTTGTGTGTTGCATCCTTTGTCCATACATGAGTATTTGTGTGCAAGGTGCAGATATTAGTATTTGGTACAAACTTGTTTTGTTTTTTGAAAGGTCCATGTCAGTAAACTCGAAACTATATTAAATGTAAAATGATTAGCCTAAAACTTGGGTTGCTTTCACATGAAACTTGTTTGGTGCAGTTCAAAGAAATGCTGTCCTGCTACTGTTCTTGTATATTTAGGCAGTTCCTCATTCAAAAGTGAGTAACATTATGAAAAAAGACACCACTTGTTCATCCTGTTTCTACCTGTTCATCAGTATTCGCAACATGCTACAGTCTTGATTTATAATGCTCATAATACAGTAAGTTATGTCTGACCTCTTTGTGACACCCAATAATGTAAATTAACACATAGGAATAAGTAAAATGCTTCCCAATCTGCTGTCAGTCATAGAATTTGATTTCCCCATCAGGGTCCAAATATAGCTGATGATGCAGCGTGATACCAAAACTGTCAAATCAATGAGTTGCTTATTAGTCCATATGACTACATGTTTTACAACTCCAGGCCTGTGTAAACTAGAAATAGTGTATAGCATGAACTACAGGTATAAAAGAAACAGGTCATTGTTTGAAAAAAACACAACACTCAATGTTGGTTGGTAGTTGTTTGTATGGGTAATATTTGTTTAATTGAACATGTACATACAGTACATGTAAAATTAAACAAATATTACCCATTATAACCCCATATATATACCCCATTATAAAAACTGACCAAAAGTCCCTTTTTTATTTTACTTTCACATTTAACCATTCCCAATTCATTCTCGGCATAACAATTTGAGGAGACAAGCTCAAAAACACATTCAAAATAACCACAGTCAACGTTCCACAAGGCAACAAAAAACATTTTGACATGCAAAAGTAATCATGCGCTCCCCGAGCCCTTGTTTTGACGGTTCATGGCGCCTGCCCCCGCTCTCCTCCACCATGGCGCCTGCCCCCGCTCTCCCCCAGCAGCCCCCCCCTCCCCCCCGCCTCCGAAGGAATCTGAATTTATTGTAATGACTTGATTTAAAGGTCCAATGTGTAGGAATTTCTCCCATCTAGCATTGAGATCATATATCGCAATAAACTCTCTCTCACCACGCAGTTCAAAGTACGTATTACAGCTACGGTAGCCTTCACGCTTCAAAAAGCCGGTCTCTTGCTCTTTTCAATCTCCTTTTTCTTTTTCTGGGGGAAGAAGAAGACTCCTGTTCCTGAAATTTGGATTATGAATACGTGTGGTCCTCCATGTTTCCTTCTTCAAACTTGCCGGGGCGCTACGATACCCATTAGCAGCATTAGCAGCACCTGTGAGTTTATCATGTGACAGCGAAAACGCGAAAGGTGGAGCAGTATGTCCTGTATGTCCCTTACCGGCTAACGTATTTCAAGATGGCGCATGAATATGGAATGTCTACCAAGGGGGTAAGCGTCTGTCAACAACCCATAGATCCTACGGCGCCATTTTGATGCAAACAAGCACTGACCCGCCGTTAGCATTCCATTGACTGCCATTCATTTTGACGTCCCTTTGACAGCGAATAACTTTACATCTGAAGCGTTTAAATACTTTATTTGTCCATTGTTTATTTCTAAAGAAACATGACAATGTATAAAAGGCTCCATTACTTTGTACCTCACGTTATGGATCCGCAGCAGGCGTTTTTGTAAAAATAGGCTTGTGACGATTGTGTCATAACCACGCGAACTATTGTCGCATAGTAAATTAATCACCGTATAGCACAGGAGAAGCTCGCAGGCAGTTTCAACTTACATTAGCTGTTTAAGTTGAATAACTAATGTTAACTAGCATTTTAGTCAGCAATAATTAGCCTGTGCCTATGTTATCTCCTTACATATACCTACACTCTCCATCTCTGTAAGATTGGGAATGATTGATATTTCTCTTGGCACAGCTACCAGAAGACTTACAACTTTCAGACAGGTTGCTCACGTCACATTTACGTCGTCTCTCTCAGTTGGAGGCTGCGCAGTAACGCTCAGCGCTCACTGGAAAAGTGCTTCTAATATCCTTCACCGTCCAGAGCAATGGGATCTGTTGGTCCAGTCTATGTACTGTCTATGGCGTCTACCCCAGTTCATGCGAATGAAAATGTAAAATGTCAAGCCAAAATGAATACTTGGAATTGATGGTGGTGGTAAATATTCATGAAAAAGGACAAGTTTGTGAACGGGCAACACAGATTTTGATAATGAACAACTAAACACGTTACACACTAGACCTTTAAAAGTACAACACAATCGAGGTAATTAGAGAAGCCAAGCAAAGTTTGGGTGACGGTCAGATTTTAAGTCTGTGTCATCAAGGGGAAAGATGCTGCAGGTGTCGGCCGTCACATTAGTTCAAGCTCTAAGTGGAGGTCAGCCGTTTAACTGGGGTGGATCAAAAAGGTGTTCAGGGAGCTCTGCAGGTCCACCTTAATTAACGGAAAAGCAATTAATCAGTTACTTATTTGTGAGGGGCAATTAACAACAATTTCAAATCTGATTTTAATTGTGCTGTTATTTGCTTTAAGTATGCACTGTGCCTTTCCAGGTTTTACTCTGCAGCCGCTAAGAAAGGTCCAGTGGTGATTAAATATATTACCATATGTTTTGGTCATTTCAGAGCACAATGAGGAATCTGAGCACAGTCATGATTCAACATTTGCACCGCTCCTTTCCAATTTCTATCTAATCCATCAAATAATTTCCTTTACACAAGCAAATTAATCTTACATGTATAATTATAATATCATTAAGTGGTTGCGTATCCCTGAAACTGATGCCTAAATTATTTCATGAATCATTCCGTCCAAGGTGTTAGAGGAAAATAAAAAAAAAAGCTGCAATACATAATGTGCCTCTCTCACCAAAGAAAAGTTCAGCTTTGTTTATTTTGTCACATAGCACATTAGCACAAACTGTTTTGGGGTCGTGAGCCATCATATTAAATAAACTCAAAAAATTATTTTCCATATGCTTTAATAGAAAGGAAATGCAATCATATGGATACAATATATAATAGTAAATATTGAATTTACAGTGCAATGACTAAATATTGCGAACAGTCTCATAACTTTAGGAATTTCAGCAGTCTCAGTCCTGTAAGCAGATGCAACTTTTTGTCTTTTTTAATTCCTAAATTTTCCTAATGGGTGTCTGTCTCATAATTAAATTCTGAAATATTTCTCTCACTTACTGTAACTGCCGTCTTGGGTGGCTTATTTCTGTAGAGATGAGTAATTACATTATTGAGAAAAGTTTACTAAAGGGATCAAGTTGCAGAACTTTTTTCACCTCCTAGCATCTTTCTAAGGGCATATCCTCCTTTCAGTGGCCATAGAAGCACCAGCATCTCTTTTGAATACGTTTGACTATATGAGGGGAGGGAATGTCTGATGAAGTAGCACAGAACCATTATGACAGTGGCTTAACTTTAATGAGGTAAACAGTTTATAGACACAGTGCCCGCTTTAGGGTTAAATCAACAACTAAATGACATAACTGAGCAATGTTTGGTATCCATCTCACATTTTAGGAAAGCCCTGACCCGGGGTCAGTCTCAGCTTTTACATCAAAATGAATAAGATTACATATAAATCAGAGGATTCTAGCTTTAAAAACTCCTCCTGAGTAGATAGAGAAGATAAATATACCCCATACAGTAGGCCGTATTTCCCGTATTTTTCTAAGCTATCTATTAAATTAATCAACAAGGATGCTAAGGAAATGAGCTAAGATGAATAGCCAGCCTTTAGACAACTTAGAAGAACATGACTGCATATTTATATATGATATATCTACTCATTAATGCATATCCACTAAATGCATACTTATGCTCAGAATGTTTTGGCCTGATGGCTGTCTGGACAGAAGAAGCTAACGCTGTTCATGTCAACCTGCGGCCCAGTCATGAATATTAATGACTATACCATGAGACCACAGAGACTCATTATAACGCTGGGCCATTATTGTAGACCTACAGCACAGGCTGCTGGATTTGCAACCTTGGGATCAAATAAATGACACTGAGTTTGGCCCATTTACATTACAGAAAGGCCAACATACAACGGCCAATAGGAGCAACTACAATTCTTACCTTATTGTAGTTGTGTAAGTAAGTGTTATCATTTATTTTGATTTTGGTGGCTTGTGTCTCGGAGGAGGTAGAGTGGTTGCCCCAACCACAATGTTGGCAGTTCAATCCCACGTTCCTCCGGCCACATGTCAAAGTGTCCCTGAGCAAGACACTAAACCCCAAGTTGCTCCCCGGATGCTGTATAAATAGCTGTCCACTGCTCCTAATACTAGAATGGGTTAAGAATGCAGAAATAAAATGTCACTACATTGTACTGTGTGCATATGACTATTAAGAGTAACGTTTGTTTTTTTAAGTTTGTTTTTATTTTATAGTATTATTTTCTTGATGACATAGAGTATATATTTACAACATTGATCTACAGACGGATTCACACATGGCAGGGAATGTTTCCAGTTTTGTGTAGAGGCAGACATTCCATCTAAATAGACAAAACACCTGTCACTATTAACAAATGCACTTCACCTTGAGCATGTGTATTTGCGTGCCTGGAAGAGACTGTCTCATGATTCATTTATAACAGCTGCTTCTATCTACATCGCATGCCCTGACTGCAGCAGAACAGTATCGCCATGAAGGATGCTGTACTGTATCTGATGGCCAGATGTTGCTGTGGTATTACGCAGTCTCAGAATATACACAGAGGTTCTCCCCTTGAACCTTCCTTATCAAAAACGTCAGCAACACATATTGCTTTGTGCCGACTCAGTATCACAACTACCATTACTCTTTCACTTATGCGATTTGTGTCTTGGCTTCTGTTTTCCTCCCTCCAGACTGATTGCCAGTCCACTATATTGAAAAAGAAATCAACATCACACTCTTCCTCTTCTGTCTAAACAATCGCTAATAATGCAGTGGCACATTAAGCCCTCCCTTCCCCTTTAATAATGGTTTTATGGTGACAGCCAAGAGTCCCGAGACACATACTGTATTCCCTCACTGATGCTTAGGGAATGATTGTATTAGCGCCGCAACCTGATACCATATTCACCACATGGCACTAGGCAAAATAGTCAAATTTATACCCAGAGACACTTAATGCACAAATGGATTGAGGAGTGGTCCAAGGAAAAGAAAGGGAAAAAGAGGCAAATTCTAGAGCAGATGGTGTAAAATGACTTGAGATTTTGGTGTGAAACAACTTGAGATTTAGTGCATGACTAACAAAAAATGCTGCCAACAGAACTTGAGCTTATTTTATAAGCATTAATGAGATAAAGTGCAATGGAGTGGCATTTTAGGGTCTTGAGATTAATGGCGAATGTAAATTTGTGATTCTGTAAGACGTCCAACTCCTGACTGGCTGAGACTCAGAAGTACAAATAATTCCAATAATTTGGATAGTAAGATGATAGGATACTGACACATTTTCATACAGTCAGCCTCTCACAGTGGTTTAAATCTTGGCTTTAGTTTTGTGTTTTCAGTTTAAGATGAGTGAGGAAATGCACGCTATTATAGTGTGAATCAATGCATAAGTAGCATTTTACTGTTGTAGCTGATGGAGGTGGAGCTAGTTTGAACTACTTTATATACAGTGAGGAAAATAAGTATTTGAACACCCTGCTATTTTGCAGGTTCTCCCACTTGGAAATCATGGAGGGGTCTGAAATTGTCATCGTAGGTGCATGTCCACTGTGAGAGACATAATCTAAAAAAAAAAAATCCAGAAATCACAATGTATGATTTTTTAACTATTTATTTGTATGATACAGCTGCAAATAAGTATTTGAACACCTGAGAAAATCAATGTTAATATTTGGTACAGTAGCCTCTGTTTGCAATTACAGAGGTCAATGTTTCCTGTAGTTTTTCACCAGGTTTGCACACACTGCAGGAGGGAGTTTGGCCCACTCCTCCACACAGATCTTCTCTAGATCAGTCAGGTTTCTGGGCTGTCGCTGAGAAACACGGAGTTTGAGCTCCCTCCAAAATTCTCTATTGGGTTTAGGTCTGGAGACTGGCTAGGCCATGCCAGAACCTTGATATGCTTCTTACAGAGCCACTCCTTGGTTATCCTGGCTGTGTGCTTCGGGTCATTGTCATGTTGGAAGACCCAGCCTCGACCCATCTTCAATGCTCTAACTGAGGGAAGGAGGTTGTTCCCCAAAATCTCGCAATACATGACCCCGGTCATCCTCTCCTTAATACAGTGCAGTCGCCCTGTCCCATGTGCAGAAAAACACCCCCAAAGCATGATGCTACCACCCCCATGCTTCACAGTAGGGATGGTGTTCTTGGGATGGTACTCATCATTCTTCTTCCTCCAAACACGGTTAGTGGAATTATGACCAAAAAGTTCTATTTTGGTCTCATCTGACCACATGACTTTCTCCCATGACTCCTCTGGATCATCCAAATTGTCATTGGCAAACTTAAGACGGGCCTTGACATGTGCTGGTTTAAGCAGGGGAACCTTCCGTGCCATGCATGATTTCAAACCATGACGTCTTAGTGTATTACCAACAGTAACCTTGGAAACGGTGGTCCCAGCTCTTTTCAGGTCATTGACCAGCTCCTCCCGTGTAGTCCTGGGCTGATTTCTCACCTTTCTTAGGATCATTGAGACCCCACGAGGTGAGATCTTGCATGGAGCCCCAGTCCGAGGGAGATTGACAGTCATGTTTAGCTTCTTCCATTTTCTAATGATTGCTCCAACAGTGGACCTTTTTTCACCAAGCTGCTTGGCAATTTCCCCGTAGCCCTTTCCAGCCTTTTAGAGGTGTATAATTTTGTCTCTAGTGTCTTTGGACAGCTCTTTGGTCTTGGCCATGTTAGTAGTTGGATTCTTACTGATTGTATGGGGTGGACATGTGTCTTTATGCAGCTAACGACCTCAAACAAGTGCATCTAATTAAGGATAATAAATGGAGTGGAGGTGGACATTTTAAAGGCAGACTAACAGGTCTTTGAGGGTCAGAATTCTAGCTGATAGACAGGTGTTCAAATACTTATTTGCAGCTCTATCATACAAATAAATAGTTAAAAAATCATACATTGTGATTTCTGGATTTTTGTTTTTAGATTATGTCTCTCACAGTGGACATGCACCTACGATGACAATTTCAGACCCCTCCATGATTTCCAAGTGGGAGAACCTGCAAAATAGCAGGGTGTTCAAATACTTATTTTCCTCACTGTACATTTAGTTGGAATCCAAGGTCCAACCTAGTTCCAACCTGCATGGGGTTCAGTCACCTGCAAAGGACCACAAGATAAATCTGAGAGGTTGAGAGATGATAATGCTGGAGGAAAGAAGAAGAAGAAAACAAAGTTATTCTACACAACTTTATATATGTTTTGGTGTGTTTTTTTCTCTAATCTTTGCTTTTTTTTTGTTCAATATTTGATCATTTTACCTGTTAGGACTTCAAAGAGGAATTGAAATGAAACCATCTGAAAAGATTAGAGGGGAAATCGATCATTGATAGAACTGCACTATCACACAACTCAGGGAACCCTAAACTACTCACTGTTTTTTTGTAAAAGGGTGGGATCCACTGGTTTAATCTTAAACAATGCATTGTATTTTAGCATATTTTTTATGTTAATACTTAATCTGAAAACTTGTATTGTTGTAAAACGTACAACATTTCCCTCTGAAAAGCATTGGAGTAAAAGTATCAAATTGAAAAACAAGCTTCAAAAGTAGTAAAATAAAGTACAGTACCTCAGTAAATGTACTTAATGTACGTTACTTTCCACAGCTGCTGTCTCCAGATGCTTCTGACTTAAAATTTAATTTTTTTTTTTTAAATGACAAATCAGTTTTCCCTTTGGAATAATACAGTTCATCAGTCAATCAGTCTCAAAAGCTCTGTTAAAAGTTAAATATGACAAATTACATTGAGCTTTTTAAAATATATATATATATATATATATATATATATATATATATATATATATATATCTTAGAAGATGTGTACACAGAGGTCCTAAGATCTGAGCACTGCGTACTGCATGGGAAGCCCCCCTGAGATTTCTCCCCCCATCTCAATAGCCTTATCTGTGATGTGCAACTGATGAACTCCTAAAAGACTCTCTTGGTTTCGCCCGTATGGATCAACTGACAGAAGGACAGGGGGGAGCTTGGTCCATTTCTCTCTCACAGGGAGATAAGCGCTGTCTGTCAGATTGATTGACGTATCAAAGAAGAGCAGCCTCTGTCTTTGTGGGGGGACTTGACTTCTAGATAGAGGCTTTCTCAGCCATTCGCTGGACTAGTTTCTAATATAAACAAGCCAGCCAGACAGACATTGCTGCTTTGTTTGCAGCCATAAAGAGGTATTATGATGCTGAAAACTGAATAACAAGACCTGAAAACTGAATAGCAGACTTCAGAAAACGCAGAAGGGGACAATAAGGCTTGAGAATGGACAAGAACTGTGAATTTAGGATCCAGGATACATGTCTGGAATCAATGATTAGAGAGCAGGCATATAGTGAATGGATTTTGTTTTTGTTGAAAAAAGCATGATTCATGTTTCCTGCTCAAAAGCGTATAAAAAAATGGCATTGAGAGATACAGCAGCTATTGGCAGCAGCCACTAACCACTGACTGCTGCTTAACCAGCTTAACAAATAAGTAGAATATAAAGGTTTGAGCAGCTCTTGAGTTATCAATATTAATCTTAGGCATCATTTGGGAGAAATGTTTATCTGCAGAGGCTTGTCGACTTCAAGGCATCACAAGTAAATAAAAGACTGTAAATGCTGACCGACAGGCAGACTGTCACGCAGTGAGGCAGAGCGAGAGAGTTTCACAGTGAAAGAGCAGCTTTCTCCTTTGATACAGCAGCAGGCTGTTTTCCAAAACACCCTTATCCTCAATTCACCACTGCTCAAATGAGGCTTCCATTATTTAGCCAGAGACCAGCGAGGAATCATAAGACCTTGTGCACTAACGGCACTCTGTGATGCATTCCTCTGAGTTTTCCATTGACTTCTTGAGTACATTGAGTAGAGAATCCAGCATCAGGTAGTCGCATTAATCACATTCACATCACACCGCTGCCAAGGATGTTCCCCTGATTAAGGTTGACAATAAGTGTTTCAAACCTGCATTGACTTCCTGGTCTGTTCCTGTTTGACAATACATAACATTACAACAAGCACAAAAAAAGAGTTGTGAGGAAAACAACCCATACATATTGCAGCCGTGGGCTCACATACATCAAAGGCTGGAAGCAAGAGGCTGCCGAAAATCACAGAGGCTGTTTTGCATTCACCTCTCCGTCCTTCAAAAGCTGTACGGTTACCAGCCTGACTGAAGAAGCCACAGAAAAGTAATTGGGAATTCAGCCCCACACAAGGAGCCACCATTCATCAGACAATGATAGGTACAGTTGCATTTTGCCCGACTACTTTTGATAGTTTTTCTCAAGTGGTTTGTTGTTTTCATGTTTGGCCAGTCATTGCTTTTATTCAGCAGATGCTACAGTTCGTACTATCTGATTGCTTGAAGCTGAATAAAAAATAAATAAAGGCAAGAACTCTACATTACTATGCGTGTATTTTATGTATTCAGTCAATGTGTTTACATATGTATAATTCAGTCATTTACTTCCATGAATTAGTGAAACTCACTAATTAGAAATTAATAAAAATAAAACGCAGTCACAACTGCTACAGAGCAAGGTTGTTTTAATCACAGCCACCGCTCTTTCTGTGTGCACATCCTCACTCTCTTCATCCACGTTAGAGTCCGCAACCAGACAGCCAGATCAGGAGGTTTGTAGACTTAAAAGTGCCTGAAGTTATGGATGTGAGTATCTGTATTTTTGTATTACACCAGTGATTGAGTGACAACCTGCCCAGGCTTTCGTCTTGCTTTCTTTCCAACTGAGTACTCTTAGAACTGAGTTCTTAATAGTTTATCATAGATTATGATTGTTTGGACAATTTGTGGGCCCATTCAGGCCCAACCCCAAATGTATTTTAATTTGCCCTTTTTTGTCTTTGTTTTTTGCAGCTTGTTAAGGTTGCCCCTCTCCTTCTAATTAATCCAGATGTAGCACACAGGCAGTGCAGCTGAAGACATCAGGACTCATTTGCTGATCGACTAATTGACTAATTGTTCCAGCTTAATTAAGGTAATCTGTGTCAGGAAAATAAAAAAGTACTCTTCTGACCCATCGGTGCATGTGTTATGTTACTCTTTGCTTCATTCAAAATATTGTTTTTCACCTTCCAACCTTCATTGTTACTGTAGATTCATGTCTGATTATTCTTTGAATCTTTGTTAGCTGGGACAGCAATTTAGTTAATTTTCTCTTACATTATGTATAAAAAAACCTGATATGAACAAATCTAATATAAAAAATCTAATTACATATGATTTGCACTGCACGCATTGCTTGCTAAATTAAGAGCTATGCCATTGCTCTAAAATGCAACCCTCTTCCAGCCTTAAAGGTTGTCTAATGCAATCAAATAATAATAATATAATGCAATCAAATGTTTGATAATTCCTGGTTTGATTTTAAACAGTGAATAACTATGAAGTAGCCTCTAGGTCTCAGTAAATGTGAACAGCTCTCAAAAATGACAAGATACAGTTGGTGCATGTGTTTCTTTGCCTAATTATTTTAGTTTAAATTAAGTTTTTTCTTAGCTCACCTTGACAACTGTTAAAACAAGTTTGTTTTGGCAAGAACTGAAACAGAAACTGTTTTTGAAATTATTTTTCTGGTTTGTTTACCAGTTAGAAGTGCTGACCTAAATTTCCTGTCTCCCATACTTCCATCTAAAGTCTACTCTTATTTCCTGTTTACTGATACAGCATATGGCATCTGTGAGCCATTACCATTAAAATCCAAAGACTGACACCCCACTGGCATGCAGGGAGAGACATGATTGAGTGAAAAAGAGCAGACATTTTTTTATTGTCAAGACAGATTTCAAGGTGGCAGGAGAGGTGACGGAAATTTGATTGATCACACTCAAATCTTACAGTCCAATAACACACACAGCTGAATCAAACCACCTGGATCAATACAGTTCCAAGTGACTAAGGTGGATATTTATTTGTCTTGTCTTTGTCTGTGAGAGCAGTATGTAATAAATCAAGTGCAGTTGGTAATTACATCATATGCTAACTGCCAGACACTATGATTAGCTTGGGAGTCAAGGTTTATTGGTAATTATTGCCAAAGCAACTAAACATAAACAAGGGGCTAGTTGATGTGCAACTTGTGAACACTCAACACGCAGGCTTGATAGCAGGACAGATGGAGAGCAGAAGCACTTCATCCTAAACAGTACCACACTGCAGTCCCTGAGTATGTCATGCATAGCCATACACTGCAATATTAAATGTTATTTCAACATTTTGTACAGTATTTTCTGATTACTCAATACAAATCTCCACATACTGAATTAACTTTGATATTTCACAAAAGTCCAGAACTATTTTCTACCAAAGTACCACCGCCATTTACTTCCAACAAGGAGTTTGTGTTTTTGGTTTGGTTAGTCAGTTTGTTTGTCTGTTATGGAAAAACAAATGGCCCGATTTGCATGGAACCTGGTGGAAGGGTGTAACACGGGGCCGAGGAAGAACACATTACATTTAGAAGCAGAACCAAATCACGGTGTGGATACACAAATTACTTTTCCCTTTTCGTTAACATTGCTAGATAGAGCATTTGTGCTGCATTCATACTGTGTCGAAATAATCGGGAAACTGAGTTACCATCTAATAAAATTCCCATTGTATTAAAGCTTTAGTGCGTAACTTTTTGATATTAATGAACGTCCGCTACATTCAAGCCATTGTCAAATGAGTTGCTCCAATGTTAATTAAGACTATCTGCTCCACAAAACACTCTCTCTCTCTCTCTCTCTCTCTCTCTCTCTCTCTCTCTCTCTCTCTCTCTCTCTCTCTCTCTCTCTTTCTGTATTTCTCAGTATGGCTATGTTCAGAAGATTGTGGCGTCCAGTGACTCTCCCGCGCAGAAATTCAAGTAAAGATAATGACCTCTTCTGAAGAGTCCGTCATGTTTGTTAATCCTCCGCGTCCTCCTTGGCTACTAGCAACTGCATGGAGGAGGAGGAGGAGGGGGGCAGTGCAGTGTGCGGTCACATAAGGCTTGTATCATGTGGACGCGCAGACAGTTTTGTTGTCATTACCTCGAATTCCTCATGGGGAAAACTATGCACTATAGCTTTAACATTGTGAGATAGGGCATGTCTTGGTGGAGGTTTGCGCTCTCCAAGTGCCCTTCTAGTTCTTAATGAAACCGTGGAGTGCGAGGTCTGTGGTTTGCCCCCAGTGACAGGGATATTGTGTCTTGACACATTGTGTTTTTTTCAGATGTCATTTTTTGATGGTTTACATTCACAAGCCATATTCTTTTCCTCTACAGTGTGTCAGGGTGGTGGCAGAAGTCGGATTGGCAGAGATCTCAAAACCTCTGACGGAGGACCTAATCAATTAAGCAAGAACTTAGACCAATGTTGTCTCTATCTTATGGGCCCACTGTCAGGGTACAATGGCGGACTCAAATGCACGACTCAGGATACAGAGGTAAAAGGTAAGTTGATTTATTGTTCAACGAACAATGCAGGCAAAAGTACAGAATCGGCAGGCAGGAGACGTCGTCATACAAGCAGTTGGTCTGGTAACACTCAAATATATACTAGGAAAAGACACACGAGGAGCTACAACAATCTGGCAACAGGTAAGTGAACAAGGTGAGTATATATACACAGGGGATGGGAAGACAACTACACAGGTGAATCACATTAGGACAGGGACATGTAATCACAAACGGCGGGAAACAAACAAAGGCAGGAAGACAAGTGAACGGGAATGAAGACAAACAGTACATTTCAAAATAAAACAGGTGTCCATGAAACAAACAGAAAACAAAATAAGAGCAGGGACTGGATGTGACACCCACACAATATCAAGTGTATGTTCTATTTAACAGTTAAGAAAATACCTAATTATCTCACTCTTCCTCTAAATGCAAGACTCTCTCAATCAACCTTATCTTCACTTTCCATTCAGCTCCACGTTCAAGAACATTAACACAGTTGTGCAACAGAACAGAATCTCTCACTCTTTAGCCAAAAAAAACGGCACCAGATGCTTATGTTAGATTATCATGCATACTAATGGCAGCACACTTTTCACAGCACTGCATCAGCATGTTAATTTTCCCAAGATGACATAATCTAACATTCTGCAGTTTTAATTAGCAGTTAGTTTTCCACAATTTTGAAAATATATTATATCTGTAAAAGCCATTATTGGGGCCTGTCAGGGGAAGACTCACACAAGTCAAAACCTGCATTTGCGAATAACCAATATACTTTGGACGATATGCACGTTATCCCATGGGTCTCTAGTTTTTGAGGCCACTGAAAAGTTCCACACCAGCCGCATAAAACTAAGTCAGTCAAAGTAGCAAGAAACATATGAGAACACTTCTTTTTCTAATTCCCCTCACTCAAGATGATTCTGTGAATGTGCTGTCTAATGAAGACTAAATGAAAGGAGCTGTGCAAATCAGAATGTACCTAAAATAAATTCTTGTTATGTGAGTCAAGAGCCACTACATTTATTCAAATGTTTTGAACAATCATATTCTATTACTAAATTTATGAGACCCATAGTTTAGATTATTAGGTGTCTTTTATGAAATGAATCATGATGAATAACAGATGTGACAGCAACTAGACTTTGCGTACATCAACAAGATGCAGGGAAAACAAGATGTCCCCCAGAACTGAATCAAAATAGCATTTTGATGAACCTGTACAGATAAATGTTTAGATTATTAACCAGACAGAGTTCAAATATGTCCGATGTTATGTCTTCTGCTAAACATGTTAATTTAATTGTACTGAAACACAGACCGGAAACAGAGCTACAATAGCAAGAGTCTGGTGGTTTTATGAAGGATATGAGTGTACACTTATCAACCTCTTCACACTGTACAGTGCCATTTCACATCCAAAATAGTGAGTATGCAGGCTCAAACTCAGTATGGCAATTGGAGTTTTATTACAGTACAGCAATCAGGTTATATTAGTCATACACTATTTAAGTAGGAATATCATTTTATGAACGGAAAGACAGTTTAGATTATTTTCAGTTATCAGGTAGCAGAATGTCCAGAGTATGTATATTCAAGGAATATTACACAAGAAAATGTGCCTTAATGTCCTTATTGGCACTAAATAGATGTGGTCAGGGCCGAGGCACTTGCACAGATGTCTGTAAGCATCACTGAAGTTACATACAACGGTTACCAACAAACAAAAGATATAATTAAACTGTATTTATATTGTGGAGCAATTTGCTCACAACAAATCAAATAAAAAAACAAGTCCTAGTCCTAGCCAACTTCAGCTAAAGTTAGCTTTGTAGAGATCGTGGGATTTCCAAAACTGAATACTGCACATATACACACAAAGCTGTTTTACTATAATTGTGTTGTAGATAAGATATCAAACTAATTTAATCTGATGAATCACTTCATATAAATATGTTGGAGAGCTTCTGTGTGTTCCACTGAGGTTTGTGATTTATTTTCATGAATACAATTTTTTTTTTAACAGTTTTTGATTCAACTCTGAAATGTTGACATGGACATGGCAAAATACTATGTTTAGTGATGAGCATGGTGTGCTATCATGCTAATTTGAGCATGTTCTAAATGTGTAGTTGACCAATCAGATTGGACTGATTGGATCTACTTGTTGTAAAATGCATACATTATACCTTTGGAGAAAATGAAGGGGACTTTAAGTTCTGGAAACAGGGTTGCCCAAAATAACTCCCACTTATAACTCTGCAACTCTAGAGCGTAATGCAGCAGGGTGGCTTTGTGAATAGGAGACCAGCCTACAATGGGAGGAACAGGGTTTCAGTGGATATATATATATATATATATATATATATATATATATATATATATATATATATATATATATATATATATATATACACCTCTTTCAAGTGTCTTTAAACAAAACACAGAGTCACTATCAGCAGAAAGATGATGTTGTGCAGCTGATCTGATACTCTGACCTTCCTGTGAGAGATGGCAAACAAAGAGAAAGCTTATCTACAATGAGCAAGAGAGTATATGTAGCTGCCTTTAAATAATGCAGCTTGGCTATCATTTAAGAATTTCGGTTGATAAGAGTTATCTTGTTTCTGAATAGACCCTACAAATTTGAACACAGTCTCATGTCAGTTAATCTTTGTTAATTCTGGACGTTAAAAGGAGAAGAACAGGATATAAAAGAATGGAATGAGGTAAACCTCTTCACAGCCTTCCCTACTCCTTTCTCCTGCCTTGTTCTTAAAGCTCCAAGGAGCTCTTGTAGGGAGGGAAAAGGGATATTTTTAGCGGATTCCACAATCCCTCCTGTAAATAATTACCTTTTGTTACTGTCGAAGCTGCCAGCTCATTGGATTGGATGAGCACATGGCCCCAAATGTCAAAATAAAGCAAGCGGAGATGGGGACATCACATCTACACAGGCCTCTTGGTTATGAGAGACCAATGATACTCACCCACACTACAGCATAATGGGAACACTGAAATGGTGGAATTGGGGGAAACACGAGCCAGCACATTTGATATGCACTGGTTAAGAAAAAAAGGTTTGAAATATGAGAATGGGAAATGCACTAATCCGGTAAGAGAGCAGTTGACTAGAGGTAAATGTCTAAAAATGAACAGAGTGAGATAACACCTTTAATTAAATGAACATTTGAACACCCCAAACTGCTGTAATGGAACTGCTTGGTGACCAACAGTCAACGACAGTTTGTACTGGGCAGATCCCCAATGTGAGTGTTCATCTGTGTAGCCCTCCCTATTCTTGCAACTACTCCCCTAATGGCTGTAAACAAGAATATGCTCTTAGCCAAGTTTGCCTGGTTAAATAAGGATGAAAGAGAAGAAACTCCAATAAGAAGGTCAACTAAAGTTTGCTGTTCTCTCGTCTTTTCTACTGCACTGGACACGTATGCAAATGCTGCGCATTAATTATGATAACACTGGATCACTTTAGGTAGGGACACTGGTGGTGTCCCTTTGTGTTTATGTTTTGCTGTGAAACTTCTGAATAGATTATTTCTTCAGAGTTGCATAGGTTCATGCACAGCCAATTTGCAAGCTGTTCAACTGCTCACAGGCTATTTATAAATTAAAGGAATACTTTTACCTTTTGGGAAATACGCTTATTCCCTTTCTGGACTGTTAAATTAAGATCAATACCACTCTCATATCTGTCCATTAAATATATGGCTACAGGCAGCAGCTGGTTAGCTTAGCTTAGCAAAAAGACTAGAAACAGGGAGAAACACCTCGCCTGGCTTGGTCTAAATGCTGGGACCAGCTGCAGGCAACCAGCTGGACTCCAGGAAGTTACTGCTCCCGGCCCCCCTCGAATTGGCAAACTGTTGTTTTTACACTTCAGCTTCTGTACGAATTAAATCAGCAAGACTTAACATGTGAATTAGCGAGCATCAGAAGGGCTGGTTGATAGAGTTTTTTACAGTCCAACAGAGACAGGCTAACTGACCCCACATTGCAGTCTTTGTGCTAAATTAAGTTAAGCAAGGCAAAGCTGCTGGCTGACGCCTTATGATTCACGGACAGACATGAGAGGAGTATCAATCTTCCATGCATGTAACTCTCTTGTCTAAGAATGTATTTCTGTATTGAGCCACGTCAAACAGAAATTGTGGTTTCTGTTTCTAAATTTGACTGGTAAAACGGTAAAAAAAAAAATTCTTTAAAAAAGCATTTCATCTCCCTGATAAGCTTTATAGTTATAGTTGCTTAGACTTGAACTGAAAGGTTTTCCGTGAGCCAAAAAGTGGAGGACTGTGATTTCAAAAGCACTGTTAACAGATTCCCAGCAGCCTACTCTTTTCTGAGAAGAATAGGCAGTCAGCCCTCCTTTGGTAATGTATTAGGACTGTTTGACGCAATACCCCCTCTGCTGTGATGTCACTGATGTTAACTACCTGGCCTTCATCTGTTTTTGGCTTTACTGCCTTAGCAGTAACTGCTGCATAGCTGCCTCATTTCTTTGTATTTAAAGCCTGTTATATTTCACTATGTAAGGTAGCGCGTTGATTTTTACATATCCTCTGGGCCTGCATAAAAGAAACCTAATTTGGCCAAACAATGTAAAATCCTTGAGTGACATGTTCCAACAGTGAACCTGCTAGATCAGATGAGTAACATCAGTCATTGACTTTCAATACCCGCTGTCAAATACTTGTCCAAGAGAATTTTCTCAGCTGTCCGTCTAAACCTTCCCTAATCATCCTTACTTTATAAGCCTTGACACAATCCATCTTTGCTGCTCACAAAGACACATCCTTGTGATTACTCTGTGGGAAACTGCAACAAATTCCTTGGAGGCAAACATTGTTTTTAGGAATTTGTTTGTACATCTCATTTAACATCTACAAGTTATTCATGAACCAATTTTTATTAGTACATAACCAAGATTTAAGCAAAAAATACTAACAAGAAACATCTACAGTGTGGAATCAGTGCAAGGTTGACACAAATATCAAGAAATCATGAAACAAAATGTTATGATGTGTATAAATAACATCCATACTATGTATGAATACATCATTTATGACATATGTCATACAGTATTTTTGGGGTTAGGCTCACTTGTAGTTTGTTGGATTTCAAACTTTATGGGATAAGTTCATACCATCAAAATACATCTAATTATAAAAGGGTGATTCAAACACAAACTCAGCAACATCACACCCCTTTTTTACCACTTTCAATTTCCATACATCCTAATTTGGCAGAGAAAAGCTTAGCATGGTAGTGTCATCACACTTGGAATGAAGTTAAAAGCTACACATGGTTTCCAAAACATGTGCCTGTTAATCACAAACTGTATTGAGTTTGAAACCTTTAAATGTAAGGCCAGACTCAGGCCACACCTTATAGGTTGTTTGTACAAGCAGCAACTACGAATTTACAACCTCTAGTGGTTGTAGCAATATATGATAGGAGCAAAGCAGAAAGTCATTGAACCTCGGTAATTATCAACCTGGACGCTATATTCCTGTTTTTGTGTCTAAAGCCCAGTTCAAGATTTGCGACGAGATGAAACCATTTTAGAACATTTGAGAGAAAAGTTGCAACGGTCTGAACTGGCCTGTCTCAGCTCAACTCAAGCCAGCTGATGGTGGTGCTGCGACTCAGCTGGTCAAGTCGCAGAGGCTGGTTTTAGAACGTAAGAGATGTCACCTGTTTTAACAGCCAATCTGAATCTGAGAAATAAAACGTGTTTGCGCCGATTCATCAGTAGAAATGTACTGTAGCAAGCATCTCACTATCACTAACGTTGTCCACATTCACATTTAGACGCAACAAATTATATATTCAGTTACAAAAAGCCTGGAAGTCAGAACGTAAGTAAAAAGGGTGCTATGGAGATAATACACCGTCTTGTTGCATTGGTGTGAACTGGCAGGTTTTAGTGTGTTGCAAGTAGTTGCAAGTCTCAACTTGTCTCGTCGCAACTCTTTGGTCTGAACTGGGCTTAAGTGACTGATGGGAACAACTATTTTTGAAATTGGTCCAGTATTAAGCAAGGCCGCTGCAGTCGGCAGTGGCGAAACAAGCTGCGATTTAGGTCCATTCAAAGTGTTTGTTTTGCCACTGACATGCTCAGCTTATTATTATTTTACTCTCTATTATTTTAATATTTCTGACAACATTATGTAAAGGATCCCTAAAGAGCTCCACCTTTTTGTTAAAGAGTAAGATGCTTTTTGTTTAACATAAAACAGCCCCGAAATCCCCCACCAGACTCCATTTAGATAAACAGTGATTTTATCATCATAAAACACACTTCATTTAAAGTCAACAAAGAAAAAAACTATCAAAAGCTGTCTTGGTTCGTCTTTTCACTGTTCCAACAATCACCACTCTGGTTTGGTTGAAATCAACTCTTAATTATCCCATTTGATTTGATTTGATTATTTATTTATAAAGTACAACACACATTAATCAACATTTCTGTAAATGTGCCAGTGTTAGCCAGCCGGCTAATTTTACATGTGAAAATATGCTAAAAAGTATTATATACACACTAAAAGTATTATTTATTTAAGAGTCTGGTTGGTTTGGCGAGGGCGATATCTGGGCTGTTTATGGTTAAATAAAAAGGCTCTTACTCTTTAACAAAAATGTCTATCTCTGTAGGGATCCTTTCCATAATGTTGGACGGAACTTGACAGTGTGCATTCGCCCCATTTACAGCTACACTGCAGCCTGGTTCGCGGCTGACGGTAACAGCCTTCCCGCTCAATACTGAACCAATTTCAAAGATTTTGTTATATTAGTCACTTAGACACATGGGAAAAAAGGGTCCAAATACCATTTAAAACTGAGAAAGTCGGTTTTCTTTTAAACTTACCTAAGTAGTTTTGATACGGAAAACATAACGAACATGCAACCGTTTCACAAGTTAACCAAGTGTTTAGAACCACAACGCTTTGTTTAGATATGAGGATGGGAAATGCTCCTACGGGTCCTAATTTATGAAACGCTCCTATAGGTCATTTTAGAGGGTAGGAATAAACAAACTATGTGGTAGTTTGGAGGACTTGCTGTGATCAAACCAAGAGTTAAATGTTTTAAGAGTTAAATCAGGCCACTCCTGCCAACATTACTTAAGTTAAACAATGGTTGAGATGGTATATGCAACATATTGCCATTCCTGATGTTTTATGTTTTTTGTCAATTTTTAGAATAGAGAGAGGTACAATATTTGCTGTTGTACATTTTAGGAGTTATATTGATGAAATGGAGCATAAACTAGAAATAGACACAACTCAGTGACAGGCACCCACCCCCCGCTAGTCTCTCAAAGTGTAAGACTATAAAGAAATAAATAAAAATATTCACTTTGCACTTTAATGAAGTTTGGCTTGCAGGTTGAAGGTTAATATGAACATTAAATTAAATTATTTTAATTCACACAGTTTAGGAGTACAGTCAAGCATAGAATAAAGCAAGTTGTTGATTGGAGCACTAACACAGCTACAAGTAAGGTCACTCACTGTCAGAGCTCACACTAAACCATTTCTCTTATTAGCATTGTGTTTTCACACCTCATCCAGTGGAATTACACAGTGGACATTTTCCATCTTTCAACTCGTTCCTTTTGGGCTGTTGAACAATGGATTTGATACAGCTGTTTTATCGCGGTATAGGCCTGCTCCTTTCTAAGTGAGACTCTTAGAAAGGAGCTCATTAAAGCTCAGCTTTTAATGAGCTACTTTAATTCTCTATAGTGAGAGAATGTGACTTTTTTGTTTGATTCAATTGAAGTTGTAATGCAATAAGAAAGATCTTAAAGGAGGCCAAGGGGTTATGGGAGGTTGTGTTGCCTGGTTTTGTTGCTGGAAACAAAAGTGATTGATAGTTTTAAATCCCACTCCACGGATCATCAAAATCAATCTTCACAAGACTAGAGATGTGATTATAAAATATACAGTATGGGATATTTTTACATTCAACAGTATTTCACTCTGAGTACCTTGGGAATACTGTATATTATTTGAGTGGATATTTGTTTTAATAATAAATAAGCACATAGCCATTGGTGCACTAACATTGCCTACTTTAAAGCCTACCTGTATGCCTGTGTTACTTTTTAAAAGGGTTAGTTTTGACCTTGTGCAATATTATTTCTTCTAGGTTTATGAAACCTTGTTTGCCACAAGCATGTGGTGTTCAAGTGAGCACCATTCCAAATACATTTTAAGTAAATAAAAAGGTCTTATTGCTCGAAAAGAACTCAATATGCAACCTGCTGATTGGCTGCCCTATTTCCTCCTGGCTGATAAGATCCTCTGAGGTACTGGTTTCGCTTTGTTTCTTTCAAACAATAAATTCACCTTAACAAAGCAGAAGGTCTTTTACAAAACTTTAATATATTTCCTTTTTTGGGCTTGTTGCGCTAAAGAATAGAAAGTGAGATAATGCACATTTATGAGTTGCAAATGGCAAGCCTGCTGGGACATCCTGAAGACGCAGTGGTACAGTGTAGATACCTTTGTTTTATTTATTATGTATGAGTGTTGTTCTGCAGTGAATGTGCAGTGTGTTAAAGATCTGCCTTGGCACCCATAAGTTTATGAACCCATGCTAAAGAAAGAGGAATACAAAAATCATCTTTTGGAAATTGATCTTGTTCCTCATTTAATCAAGACTAAAAGTGCAGTCAGCTACTGTGTTTATTGCTGAGCACATCACCCACCTGTTGCATGAACTATACAGTGGCACTCATAAGTTTATGAACCCATGCTAAAGTTGAATAAAAAGGAATAAAAAAATCATCTTTTGGAAATTGATCCTAATGCCTTCATTAAAAGAATAAGGAAAAATCCAACCTTTAAGGACACCAATTTTCTTTGTGAATGAATAATGTATCATAAATAAATAAATGTTCTTCCTTAAAATACAGGGGGCATAAGTAAGTACACCCCTATGTTAAATTCCCATAAAGGCAGGCAGATTATTATTTTTAAAGGCCAGTTATTTCATGGATCTAAGATACTATGCATCCTGATAAAGTGCCCTTGGCCTTTGGAATTAAAATAGCCCCACATTATCACATACACTTCACCATACCTAGAGATTGGCATGATTTTATTTCAGTTAGCCTAATAGCTGGTTTGATTTGCATTGAGAGATTATTTTATGGATTATTTTATACACCCATGCACATGAACAATTATTTACACACAGGTCTTTTACTTTTCAGCCTGGATAATTCAAGGATATATTGTCACGCTCCATAGCATGACAGAAATGTACTGTGCCGATGAGACTGCATCTAAAAAAGGAGAAATTAATAATTATATGAGCTGAATAAAGGGAGAGAGACCGAATGGTGATTATTGGCCTAGTTAAGAGATGCAAGGGTGATGGCATAACATGTAAGACTAGAAGCAATTCTCAGTGTCCCTCCTTCCCTCCCACTCCCTCTCATTATCACTGTGTTCTAGCCAGCTCCTCATAAAGTGCCAAGTTCAAGACAAGATGTGACTGTTGTCAAGATTACTTGTGCATGTAAGGCACAGGGATGTGGCTATCTTCACTCCTGTCGCATGCGGGCAGACAACAAACATCTCTCAATCAGGAAATGGTTGGAAGATGCATATGGATATCCAATTTTTTCCTTAATGATTCCAGGTGGTTTGAAAAGTAAACAAGAAAAATGAGAGCCAAGGAGCCTCCAATTAATTCTAATAAGCATATCTCCCCTCTAGTTAAAGCAACATTGCCCAACTATTTTAAAGCTTCAAAATCATGTTGATGGAGGACGTTAACGGAGGAAGCTAAGAAGAGAAAAGGAAAGAGTGACCAAGCAATCGGAACACGGCAACAACCGGCGCAGCACTGCAGACAATTCACCACTGCGGGTCAACTACATAACGCCTAAGTTTCTGCGTCAGTAGGATTAACAGATAAAATGCCTTCTCTTAAACCTAAAAACCCCATTCGCAGCGGTGGAAGCCCGGTGCTCGGAAGCTCCAACGGCCGCTACGAGTTCATGTCGCTGACCAAGCCGTTGAACCGGTCCTCGCTGTCGCATCTCCTCCAGCGGCAGGGCTCCGAGCCGACCACGGCTCGCTTCCGAGCATTGGAGAGCCCCACACCGTGTGATAGATGTGACATTGGCACTGAATATAAATATAAATCATTAATGTATGAGCAAATGGACAAATCTGCTTTCTCTTTTCAGAAATAAGACAATTGCTACAGTCCAACATGTCTAACAGCAACGTGTCAACAATTGGTTAAATCTCATTTGTCTCTAACAAACAGTAATAACCTTCTTTGTTCTCTATTTGAACACGCTGCATTTCCTGACAAGGATTACTAAGGTAAATCCATAAATAATTACACAACTTACTCACTGAAAAAGTTAATTAACTGTTTTTTTTTAACCACTGTAAGCCCCTAATCAAGTCAATCCAGTGTCTCTTAATACTGCTTTTCAATTAAGATGATAAAGAACTAAACGATAGATGCCATTAAAACTCAATTGAAAGTCAGTCCTCGAATCCCGGATCATATCTCGCCTTCTTTCACTGATGGAGAAAAAACAATTTAAAAAGCAATGAATGTGTTTTGAATGTATGAAATGTTGTGCACTTAAACAGAGAAATGAGTGGAGGGGAAGGTGGTGATGGGATGTCATTTAAGACATCCCATCACCAGCGGACAACAGCGGAGTCAATGACTCATTTTCACAAACAAAACACAAGCTTTTCTGTGTAGTGCCCCTACTTGACTCCCCAACCATAAGTTAAACCCCATATTAGCAGCAACTGTTATCATCGCTTGAATCTCTCAAGACGCAGGTTTACTTTATACCATTTAATAGCCTTTAATGTATTTATTTCCTCTATCCCAATAGGATTTATTTATTAACTTCTGTTTGATGAGGAAGTTCTTTGAATGGAAATACTGTTTGGTTTTCTTAGTTTTAATCTGTTGAAATTGTTTACCTTCCCAATAAATTAACCTGTGTGTCCCTTTTTCTCCAGTGTCCAAAAAATTAGAACATATTGACTCTGCAAATTCACAAACTTTATGCATATCAGCAGGGTTTTGTGTACAAAGTCATTAGAACAGATGGTGCTCCACACTGCTATGCTTCTTGCTGACAACTTTACACTGCACCGAAATCATCTCTTATGCCAAATAGTCTTCCACACAGCATAAATTTGTTGTGCTAAATCTAGCAAGGCCTTTAGCTATGGGTGTTGCTGTGCGTCAACAGCATGATGTGAAAGGATGGCACCCAACCTGCTCTTCATAAGGCTGCTGATTGCTGGCTCTTATTACTTGGCTTCATATTGATTTCATGGCATGTCAGGGTGTAATTGTGATTCACGGCAGTAGCAAGTGCTGTATCAACATTTTCACTCCTCTCTGACCCGATAGGACTTGACGGTGTCCTTGGGTCAGGTTTGTAACATTAACTAAAGTTTACAGCTGTCGTTATCTCAGATTAATGACAGAGAATGTCAAGTAGACACATATGGAGGTGATACTGTACCATACCCCTCACTTGGGTTATTTATATGAACACTACTGATTTTAAAAAGCCTCTGCTGATCTTTAACCTTCACCAAGGGCAACACTCTGTCTGCATGCTAATTTAAACATATTAACACCTCAATAAAATAACTTTGTTACGGCTGTTTGTCACATTCATTGTATACTCCTTATTACAGCCTTTATAATACATTCATTAACCAATGTCCGTTGTAACACTGAACATACACCAGTATATACATTTATTGAGAACAAAGCTGCACTTAAAGCTGCACTAATTCATATTTTTATTAGGGCTGTCAAAATAACGCGTTCATTTTGATTAATTAATCTGAGAAAAAATAACACGTTAAAAAAAAAAAAGGCAGATTAATCCATTCCATATTGACATTTGACCCGGAGCCGTTCTAGCCACCATTCAACTGTAAAATGAAGGAGGGAGACTAGAATGTACTGTCTGGATCATTAATTGGAACATTTACTTGTAACTAGTACTTCCTGTCAACCCTGGCTACCGAAATCTGGTGCCACTGATATGTCTGCTCTTCTCTCTGATGCCCTGAAACAGACGATACAGGCAACACAAACACCGCTGCACGTGACGCTAGTTAACACTATACTCGACAGCAGCTAATTTAAGCATTTAATTTTGACCACATGGCCTTAGCAATAAACAAGCCCTTCTTTAATGTCACCAACTGTTGTTTAGTACCCTTTTCTTTTCTTTTTTTACTTTCTTAAAAAGTATCGTTTCAGGCATCATTAATTATGTATGCGATTCATTTCGATTAATTAATCACAGAGTATGTAATTAATTAGATTACATTTTTTAATTGACAGCCCTTATTTTTATATTAACTTGGATCAAATTAAAGGGCACGCTCTTAGTTACAATCCCGACCCTGCAGTTCCTCTTAGCTAAACCGAGCTTTATAGCATCTTTCAGCTTGCTTTTTGGATTTTATAGTGTACAATGTTGTTTTTTTGGCATTTCCTTTGGCTCAGCACTCTCGCCAAACTTGTTTCCAACCACAGTAGGCAGCTGTTCTCAGCAGAAAAGCTCCATTTGCAGGCAGACACAATTAGGGACTAACTTGTGGATCATTTTGCAGCTAATCAGCTGTATGCTCATCTGAAAAGTTGGTGTAGGCCAAGACAGAGCTAGTAGGTTCACCAGCTGGCTGCTAATGTTGCTCTGTGTCTGCTGGATGTCTAAATTGTCAATTGTTTGGTAACAAGTTCACAATGGCAACTTTATTATATGGTAATAATATATCAATGTTGGGTTTACAGCTTGTTCTGCTGCTCCTAAGTGCCCGATAAAATCAATAGATGCTGCTTTAATTTTTAAAGCAGCATCTATTGATTTAATTTATTCTTATCAGATGTACTTCTCGTAGACACTGTAATATATTCACAGTATGGCTATTTGTATGGGTGATACAGCAATAAAAATGTATGGCACAGCAAAGCATAACAGATTGAGTAAAATGCCTGCCATGGCTTGTAGGACAGTAACATTTGTATCTGAAACTGTATCAACACAGCTATAAGAATCTAATTCCATCGGGAGCACTTCACATTCAATCTCCAAAGCTGAACTCTAAATCAGACCTTCTATTTCCTCTGACACTTAAACCTGTCACGAGTAGATGTTTGCTTTTATAAGACAGTCCAGCTGGTATTTGTCTTTTACACTAGTTGCAATTGACAGACTGTGACTTTGAAAAGATAACCCACCAAATTAACTTGAGAGAAAAAGTTCTGTCAGCTTTGGTTATTACTGAGTTATAAAATATAACTATAGTGCCTCTCTTGAATTGTTCTGAGGGAATTCAGTTTTAAAGCACAAAGCCTGACTACCAAGTTGGTTGATTATTCATTAAAACGGGTCCACATCCTCCTCTGTGGTTTCCTCCCACTGCCTGTGCTGACTGTGGCAAAGCAGGGCAATAAAACAAATTGGTTTTCAGATAGATACAGGTGGCCCACATATCTGCACCCAGCCCACATGGTGGAAACAAAGGCACACCTCTAAGTAGTGTTTTATCTTACTGAGGAGTGACAATGCCAATTCACATAATCAGCAGTCATTTAATGAGGTTGATGCACCAGGATCCATTATAACTTAATGACTTACTTAATTAAAATTATAACACAGTATCTGTGCAAGTAGAGGTAAGAATTTAATGATATACATGATTGTGTTTCTCCACCTAAAAAATAATAACAGCATGTTCATAAAGATTTTTAGAAAAATTACATGACTGAATTTTGCAAAGTAAGGGCATGCAACATGCAGATATAAAAGCACAACTCCTAAACTCTAAAAGCAGTCCCACTCTACATGTATACAGCATCCATCACCACACAAGACAACATGTAGCAGATCATCTTTGTTTTTGGCAAATTACTACTGTAAATATACTTACAATTTATAACACAAAGGGCTGTGTACTTCCTGGAACATTTGTATTAGTGCAGTTGGAAACTTAGAGCCAATAGCCTGTCCTTAATTCCCTCTCATGTTGCCATGGAAACAAGAGAAGAAGTAGGGAACACAGGAAATACATTTATATTTTCTCAAAGTACAAGGACTTGTCAAGTCTTCAGGTTGACTAATTGTGTGCTGTAATTTTTCAAAAAGAAAAAGAAACACGTAGCCTTCACATGTACTGAAAATAAATAGATAACACCAAAACCATGTCTAAAATCTTGCATTATCTTTTGTGTCATTGATCAATCATAACATTTAGCATATGGATGATACTTAAAGTATCTCAATATTTTGTGCTAAAGAATAACTGAAGGATCAAAACCCCAATATACCTAATTTATAGTATACATTCTGTCCTGCAGTCATTAGATAGATAGAGGGGCTGCAGGTTTGAATATACAATCTACATACTGCACAGGAATCTCCAATATTTCCATATAGGGAGAATGCAAAATCATAATAATTATAAAAAGAACAGTAATACAAATGTATTGGCTGCAAATGTGGTAACCACATAGTTTACTGACTAAAGTTGTACAGTCATACTGGCAAGTGAGGAAGAAAGACTGAATCCTACTTTATACCTATGTGCCAGTAGTACAGTTTTATGTTGCCAAACCCTAAGTGCTTTCAAAAATGATTTTCTTTGGCATTTTCCCCCAGTAAAAGTGAAGTAAGCTGCCTTCCTTGCTAAAGCAAACTGCAAGACAAACAAGGTGTTATTTCACCTCTCTCACACAATATTTCACTTGTCGATTCCATTTTGGATTACTTCACACTTAAATGTTGTGAGCACCCACAATGTCATGTTTGCAAAGTAAGGTATAGATTAAGTCATATATTGAAATTGCTATTGATGTGTGTTGCGGTTGTTTTAGGGTCACTCATGTATCACTTTCTTGACTATATGTCAAGCCTAGCATTACGGCTGACTGTGGAGTGATACCTGAGTCATTATGCCTATCCAAAAGTTATGCTATACTATTTATAGGGCAATAGGGCAAGAGCAATGCCAACTCATTGTTTCCTTATATGCACTGCAAAGGAGGGACATGTACTGAAGTTCTTTTATATTGTTGTTAACTCCAACATATATAATGCACACATTTTTATTAAAAACATTTTGTATAACTGTCGCATGAAATGTAGATTCAAAATGTGTGTGTGTGTGTGTGTGTGTGTGTGTGTGTGTGTGTGTGTGTGTGTGTGTGTGTGTGTGTGTGTGTGTGTGTGTATGTGTCGTATATTGAATTGTTTCACTATGAGGAACACTTTTTTTTTTTTTTACCTCATATATCTCAATACTTGTTTGCCAAGAAATATATCCAATCCAGTGTATCTAGGAAAATTTGAAGACTTAAAAGTGCTTTAGTCTTTGTATTTATCATAGAAGAAATTGACACCTCAAATTTATGAATTGACTCATAAATCAACAGCATGACTGTCCATTAGCTTTCATCTTCCCACAAAAACTCACAAAGACCTTTGTATTTGAAAGAAGATATGCGAATTGTCAAATCCGTGACTTTGTGCCACCACGCCACAATAATTCAACTGCCTTCGCCTCGGACCCTCTTCTGCTAGGAAGTCATAAGGCAAGGACAGGGAACAACGACCTTTCTGTGGCTCTGAGAAAAACCACCATTCACACAGTTGTATTTGCATAACTATCCCTACCTGCACATAATTAGTCAAATAACCTTGAGTCAGCCATTGAATGAGTAGCTAATTAACTGTGCGGTTTTTAAGACGGTGCCAGTGGAATGCTCATGGCGCAGAAATACGTCCACAGATTTTAGAGCTATAAAACTCCTCATTGGGTACTTGAAGCAGTACGTTTATGATGAAGTTACGATTACATGTGTAGAGCAATAGCCTATGGTGACGTTTACCATCTTTGTCAGTGTAGGGAGATGGAGATGTAATTCAAGAATATAAAAAGGCATGAGGTCATACATCATCTTACTTCTCATCTGTTTTAACAGAAAAGCACAAGTGAAACAAGAAGAAACCAAATAAATGCAGATTTAATTATAATTGTGTGACACACAGGCAGAGAAGTAGGGGAGAAAACTGTTTGGAATGATATCAAACAAGGACCAAGGCTTCAGGGAAGGTATTGCCAACTAAATGTGTTATTTGGTTCTTATATCATGTTTTGTTTTAACTTTTTTTTCAAAGCCATTTTTCAAAAGTAATGTTAAATGGTGAATGTGTTAATGTGTTGCTTTTCAACAGTATTTTGAATCAGATATTATGAAGGAAGCAATCAAAATGGTGGACCCTGATTTGCAGGCAATACCGTGCCAGCAGCTCCTGATTGAAATGAAGGAAACCTGCTGGGTGTAAACATTCTGGAGAGAAATGACAAAGCAATTACTGCATATCTAGCTGATTGGAGAGGTTAGATGGGTTGTTTAGTGAAGGACACCAATCAATTTCAAGCCCAAATGGAAAGCAACTACAAAATGGGTAACTTTTTAAAACTGACTACAAATATTGTACAAACTCTTTCAAAATGTCACACTCTGACTCGATGGAATACTGTGGAACTTTTAACAGTGTTGTTTTTGATTGGGGCCTCCGTCTCTCTATCAATATGGTGTTCACAACAGGCTGCTATTAACATACCATTTATAGGACATAACATCACAAAAAACTGTGGTTGGCAGTTAACAATACCATGTGTTACACAGCTTTATTGAATACTCAATTCTGATTGGTCAACTACAGCATTCTACGGTTTGTTATTTCTAATTATTACACGGCTTGGTTGAATACTTGATTCTGATTAGTCAGTCATGGCATTCTGCGGTCTGCTATTTCTGTATAACAGACCGTTGCCATGGACGGAGTTCTGATCATAGACTCTGGCGGAGCATTTTTGAATCAATAAAATTGTTTTTAAATCAATATTTATTGTATGCTGAGCTTGTACCGCTGACCAGTGGATCACAAAGGAAGAGAGAGGGTGGAGAAAACATGGTTCACTAACAGACTTAATGGCAACAGTGGAAAGGGGGGGCTGCCTTAATGTGACCAGCTTATAGGGTCATGGTGACCAGACGTCCCTGTTTTTGGTGGCCTACATTATCACAAAGCATTGCTATTTTGAGTAAAGTATCAGAAAAAACCTGGGTAACAGAGTTGATGTCTCAATCGCATCATGCTCTTTTTTTTATACAGTCTATGTGATTGCCCCACAGACAAACATACGTGAGAACACTTCACTGTCGCGTTTAATTGTAGGAATTCTTCTTTGTGCTGCTCTGCAGGGTTTGGTAAAATTGTAGGCCTACTTTAGAGCAACTTTTATAAACATCTTTGTCTTTCCATTTTCTTTAGTACTGTATCCAGTATTAGGGCTACATATGGTTTTACATATAGTCACTTTTTTATAAAATGTAAGTTTTTAGGCTAAGGCGTAAGGTTTAATCATTTAATCAGAAAAAAATTGTTAGGCTAGTACCCAATTTTACCAGTATGTCAGTTTATTGCAGCACAACAACAGTTACAATGGTCAATTTACATTAAACTCAAATTGCCTCCTGGTTTTCATTTGAGAAATGGTCACCTTATTATATAGGCTACTCTACGTGCATGCGCTTAAACCCTCCCCAAAATGTGCAGTTTATTTATGATTTAATAACATCAATAAACGCTGGCTCCTTACCATCTTTTTCCTCTGAAAGCTAACAGCTGTGGCTTTCCGATGCTATCCTGTCCCCGGGGAGATCGTAGCCAGTACAAAATATTTCAGACTTCTATCCAGTCTGAAATTTCTGCTTCTTTTCAGGGACTTGTGTAGAATAAATCCATACTCTTAGATCAATAATTGATAGTCTTGTTGTTCATATTTTATCCATTATCGACCATCCATTAACGTTTACTGTCGTTAGCTTTGTTGCTAAAAACTAACAAACACGTATTACCAATCCCGAGAGAGTCTAACCAACTTAGAGGTTTGATTACGTCTGTGTGAGGCGGGTCAATGTGTATACTTTACTTCTCATCAAATACAGTCGGAAAACACATAGGTGACTGACCCAAATGCTCTCTGGCTCATTGTAAACAGGGACTGCTTTGTTTAAGAGTTTAAGGTTATTACCAAGTGAAAGCTGCAGGGGCTGCCTAAAACCCCCCACTTTCAGCGATGTTGCCCTGCTCGCTCTACATTATCCCTTACACCCCTCTAAGTGACTACGTACCCATATTTAACCAGCCAATTCTATCAATACAGATGTGCCCGCCATCCTTTAGAAGGTAAATGAACCAAAACTACAGACATAACTGCCATATATGGCAAATAATATAAATGTGTACTGTAACCAGACAGCCAAGCAATTACCAAGTCAAGTGTGACTCACACTGCCACAGCTGCTAAAGTGATGAAAGTCCAGGGGTTGTTGCTACAGTGCAGCTTTGTTAGTGCACATGTCAAATTACCCTCTAAGGGTCTTTCCTGTCAGGAGAGTATTTATGTAACGTATTTGTGATTAAAATATTCTAATTAATTTTGCCCCACAACATTCACATAAGGATGGCCATTTCAGTTGCAACTTCAGCCGCAGGCAACAGTAAAGCTTCCATTAAAAATGCAATGCCAGAAAGAATAGACTTAACTTCCTGTGAATGAACATGGTCAATACAGTGTTATTAGTTGCTGTTAAGTTCTACATTGACACAGGCTTACAACTTATACCAAACATTTATCAGATTTCCAAAGTAATCATCCAGCAGTCAGTACTGTTATCAAGTAACTGGGGTTTGACAGCAAAAGATGCAGTGTCATTCATTCATTCATTCTGCCATGCATGCATGGATACATGAATAATAGGTATGTGCAGAGTTCCTTAAATGTCTGTATTTAGACTTGCATTACCAACACACATATACATGCTCAAGGCTTTCAATTAAGTTTGCAGGCAATTCAGGCTGCATCTAACCTTTTTCCCCTTAAGTTTATTTAATATCAAAGAATAACACAAATTAGTAAGACCTCTTGAACTCTGGGCTTTAATTGATTATTAACCATCCATTCAACACATTTTTTTACATTTTCTTACATTTCATGACTTTGAAAGGATCAAAGTCATGAGCCTTTGGTCAAGGTATAGATACAAATGTATCTAATATACAGTATGCACTCTGTGTAATCACTTATACTTTGCTGTCAGCAAAGCAGCTACAGCATGAGGGGTGGACTTCACTATAAACAAACCAACAGTACAGCCATGAATTCCAATGAGATCTTCTCAACGACATAATCTCCTACACACCTAATAAGAATTTAGCATGCACCCACTAACTCACCTGTGAGCATATGATATTAAGGGGAAATACTGGAAAGCGTTTGTCACACTGGCAATACATCAATACTCAAATAGGGGTTACTGATAAGCATTCACTGTATAAAAAAGGAATCAATTCTACCTAGTTAGCGCTAGTTCTGCTCCTAAATAGCCGCCTGCACTATCGGAGATGAACATAGTAGGAATACATAAATAAATAAGCAGCAAGCACTATGAAACCTGCCGCGGGTGCAGGGTGAGTGAAACCAAAGCATGCAGAGGCTGACTGTTGGTCATAGTGGTGGTGAAAAGCAGCATCACTCATCACACACTCTGGAGTGAGCAGCAGGAGTAGCAAGTGGTAGTCTCTTCCAGCCAATATAGCCTGCATCCCATTAGTCCAACACTCGTTTCCTTTCATTATCAACTGTATCAATAACCATAAGTATAAGTCAAGAGACAGACAAAACAGACATTTTAAGTTTAAACAAATTTTAGGCCATGTAAATATGTATTATTATAGACCTTGAAATAAGGGCCACTTCCACCTTCGATTATTTATCTATTTAACAAACAGCAGTTATATTTTAAACCTTTTATCTCCGTACCTTACGGCTGAAATAGTACATTCTCTACACTGCCAAGTATGTTATTCTGGTGGAGAAAACTAAAACCTTGTTTTTAGGCAAAATAAATACATTTAAAACATATTTACAGACAGACTTGACCGCTCTGTGAGGCTGTACATAGGCAAGCGGTGCGTACAGTTAAGCATTTACATCAGCATGCTAACATGCTCAGATGACAATATTAGCATGCTGATACTTAGCAGGTTTAATGTTTTGTTAACCATCTTAGCTAATTTTTGAATTAGCATAAAGTACTTTTGAGGCTGATGGGAATGTTGTTAGTTTTTTTTTTTTTTTTTTTGTTTAGTTTTTTGACTCAATGATGGAACTAGAAGAAAAGTCAGGGGGTCACCAAAATAACAAAGATTCATCCTCTTAGGACCATGGATACCTGTGCCTAATTTCATGGCAATCCATTCCATATGTGTTGAGATATTTCAGTCAGTACCAAAGTTCTAGACCGACCTGCCACCGCGAGTATAGCTGAAAATATCAGAATTTCAAGTATGGTGTGTATGATGTAAACTCCACTTTATATACCTTTAAATTCCCCAGATCCCCTTAATGACCTGAAGTGTCCTCACTGGTAGCTCTAGCTTTGATTTTAACATTTGTAATCATTTTTGTTAAACTATTTCAAAATTTTAAACTGATATTTTCTTTTATATTTCACAGTTTTACTGTCCTAACATTAAGCACATTTGGCCGACCGGGATGCAGCTGTTTGATGAGACTAATATTGCTTTTGTCAGACTGTCAGAGGTACCCATTCTTTAAACTCTTTTATTGCTTGTAAAATGACTCCCTTCTAGCCAATGACTAGCATGCATCTGTGCCACCATCAATAAAAACAGCTTTGGCTTGTGTTCTAAGCAGCTGTTAACAACTCCTGCAAAACTGGAACAGCAGGTAAATTGATATTGTAAACCATTTCCAGATCAAAGACGAAAAGAGATATTGAGGAACTAACAGTACCACCGAAGACAGATACATTTAGGGATACTGCAGAAGCAGTAAGATCATGGGTGCGTTCATGCAGTCTCTGCTGTGCAAAATGACTGAAAACTCGGGTTGGGCATGATGTCTGCCTTTAACATGCTGTGAAGAGATTTTTGTCTTTTTTTGTGTTCCTATTTTTTTTATTTTTATTTAATGTTTATTTGACAGGGACAAATGCATAGAACATTGATTTATAAAGAATACAAAGTAGATGCCATGCATACAGGTTTATAGCCATGACTAATTTGCAACCCCTGTCCCTGGTTAGGCTTTTAAAATTAAAACAGAAATTACAGAGTATTAATTTAAGAATGTATAACTATTAAAATACATACAATAAATACATCCCATACATGAAATAAAATATGGACTTAAATGAATGTAAAAATCACTATAAAACAGAGTCTAGACACATTTAACAATACAAGAACACAAAATTGTGCATATGTCTGTGCATGCTAACATATGCAACATTATGTTTGTATAAATTGTGTTGTATCTTGTACAGTCAGAGGTCACAGAGTTGTTTCAGTTTCAGCCATTGCTTTAAATGTGTGTTAAAAACCTTGAGTTCTGACAATGTTTTAATTTCTGATGGTAAAGCGTTCCACAATTTTATGCCTCGTACTGAAAATGATGTCTGACCAAATGTTGTTCTACGTTTTGCGGCTATACAGTTACCACTTGTTGTGCCTCTAGTTCTTATTCCGCTCTTTTGTTTCACTTCTTTCATTTCTGGTGTAAGGTTATTCACACATTTAAAAATTAGTTTTAGAAATGAATAATTTACAAAACTGTCAAAACTCAATATGTTATGCTTCCTTAAAATGAGGCAATGGTGCCATCTTACAGGTTTCCGGTCCATTACTTTTAATGCCTGTTTACACCTAATGGGTGTAATTGTTGTTTGATTGGCCTGACACCAAACAGTAATGCAATACGATAAATCAGAAAATATCATAGAATGCATACACTGCTGTGCTGTCATAATGGGTATATATTGTCTTATTAATCGGAAGCAATTTAAATTTGTCTTGACAGTTCTGCACAGTCTCTTTACATGACTATCAAACTTAAGATGAGAATCTAGAGTAACCCCTAACCTCCTAGTTGGTTACGTGGAGCAGACAAACAGTGATTTTTTTGGATACAAATGTGTGATCTAATTGGAGAGGCACAGCTGCAAAAGACTCACTGTGAATCTGTGTGTCCTGTCATCATTTTTTTAATTCATGAGACACTAATGGAGTGAGTGTTCTCTGCCACATACAAGCAGAGCTTCATAACTTTACCTAATTACACATGTGAAGAGCACTATCAACATCTAAAAATATCCTAAACTCATCTCGAGAGTAGTCGGTGCTCACAGCTATTTTAGTCCCATCATGTATTACCAGGTAACAGATTGTTTAGTGCTACTTCAAGCTGCGAGTAATGCAGGCAAGAGCAGCAACTGCCATTTCAGTCTGATGTCCCATCAACAAGTGCAAATAAACACAAAAGCAAAACAGCTTTTAGAGAAGATGTTGAGTCAAAGACATGTCCAGATTGTTGCAGATTGTAATAACCTCAGTTAGCGTAAATTACATTTGAATGTCAACAACAAATCTGAAAATCCCAGCTAATGTCAAAGCAGTGACAATGTATCAACAAATATGTCAGACACATACTGTGTAAATGTAATCTAATATATTAGCCACAAATGTCATATTTACAAACATGCATTGCCAAGACAAGTTATTTCTAGGCGGTATTTCTGAGCGTTGATGTCAGAAAACAAATGAAAACTAAAAAGGAAAAACTCTGGCACACAGTGCTCCAGGGAACTTCATCACGTTTTCACGAGTAGAAGGCCACCTTAAGGGGCACTTCATCACGTTTTCTCTACTGGAAGGGCACCCTAGAGGGTACTTCATCACTCACGTTTTTTCCATTTAAGGGTACCCTATAGGGAACTTTATCATGTTTTATCTGGCAGGGGGCATCCAAGCGAGCACTCAGGCAGCCGTTTTCAAACATGGGGGCACCAAGAGGATGTACCGGCTTAAGAGCGGCCCTGACAGCCCTAACTGTTACTGTAATGATTTACATCTAAAAGCAGATGCAAACGTCAATTTAATTAAAAGCCTTGTAAAATGAATCCTACATAAATAAGTTACATTAGAAGAAATATCTAATTAAGTGTCTGAGATTTCACAGGAACATAATCTGTGTTTAATTAAATTGAGAGTGGCTAAGTAACTGGTAAACAAATTTCAGACTGAATCATGAAGTATTTTAATTCAACTTAAATATTTGTTCATACAAACTCTTACTAAAGAAACCAGTAAGATGACAGAATCCTTTAGGAACTATTTTTGAATGGGATGAAAGTATCACTAAGCAATTAGCGGTAGCAACCCATAGAGCAACCTTCAAAAAGTTTTTCAAATGTAGTAAAGCTTTGTTCTGTTAAACAATACGCATCTAAAAAAAAAAAAAGTGTCACAGATATGGCAAAAATCAGTGAAAATGACCAGGATGAGTAAGATGTCAGTTTGAGAAAGGTACTGAAAAGAAAATCCTCTTCAGCAAGGGAGTGTACACTGAGAAAGGGAAACACTGGTGATGTGCCCCATGGTAGAGGATGGTCCATCTGTTGGCAGCACCAATAAGATAAGATGAAACTTGTATGATTTGTGCCTGGAAACTGGGCCACTGCAGCTGTAAAACAGAAGCTGGATACAGTGAGGGAAAGCAGTGTAAATAAGAATGTAGAGGGTTATACTGACAAATGTAGAATGTGATAGGATAGCACTTTATTGAATCCCATGGGGACATCTGGTCATGAACAACTTCAACACAACATTTTAGCTTAAAAGAGTTGAGTATATATAACAAATGAGGCCAATCCGTTTCAAGCAACTAATAACTCACACATGCACTGCAACCCTGAAATCACCTAGACATTAGAGGAACTGTATGTGAAAACGCAAATGTCTGAATCAGTTGGACTGAACATTAAACGGAATTTACCCTGCCAGCTCCCTCATACAAAGTCTGTGTAATTTCTGATTGAGCCCAATACTTAATATCGTAGTATCAATTCTCTAGGTATCGATTCTTCCACTCCCCTCCTTCAATTAAAGCTAAAGCATGGAAATCACCAAAATCAGGGTATTGGGAATTCAACTGACAGAGACAAAACTGTACTCTAATTTATAATAATATTGATAGAAAAATATATTTAGAAAATGATAATGTAAAGACAACAATATGAACAAGTACATGTGGAAAAAAGGAATTCAATTTTTTATCAAGGAGGCTGCATTGAACCTATAAAATGTCATTTCAAGTGAAGCTGTAAATACAAAGAGGCCGCTTCGAGTGTGTATGTGTGTGTTGCCAGCTCTCTATCTTATCAGAAACTCCAGATGGGAGTACAATATGTATGGGAAGATGACAGCATATGAAGCACGTGTGTGTTAGTGTCTTTTCACCTTAGTGCAGTGATAACCAGACTTTATTTACAGACAGAAGTAGCTACTGTACATAGAGATCAAAGTATTCAGATGCATGCATCAATTTCATTAACACATCAGATTCATATATTCTTGGAAAAAAGAAAGATGTAGCCATCCAGGAGAGATAGTTTACCTCTGCTTTAACATAACAGCTGTCGGCAAGAATACTAGTCTGTAGCTACATTTACAAGGCATGATCTGACCTAAAGTTCATATACCACCTTAGAGTTCAGATGCAAAACATTTGCAAAGGATTCTGTGTAAGAGAAATATGCGGTGATTAATTATTTCTTGAAAGTTTCAAATTTAAAGGTGCCTTTATTGTCATTCTATACGCTTACATAGGAGCAATGGGCAGCCGCAGGCGTCTGGGGACAGACTCCAGTCTTTTTGCTCGTGCCTTTTAGTCAAAGAGCACCAACGCAAGGATAGCTGAGACAGATAACCACATTTTTCAGCTATAGACCTATGTGTTTGGCTTTACCAGACTGTAATATGTGCATCATTGTTTTAGGTTTCTAGGAATCACAATTACTATCACATTACTATTACTTTACTATCTTTATTGTACCACCTAAAATAAGACCCGAGGTCATTTTCTGGCATTATTTAGGAATGTTTTTCATGCCTTGTGTATTTGTACTATTATTTGTATCCTTTATAATAAAGCCATGAAACACAAGCCAGTGTGCTCAGTGGAAATATGACAAAGATGAATGTATTAGCCTGGCCTAGAAGAAGTCATGAGGTAGCAGGAACTGACAACACAGAAAAAAAATTATACTCAGGAGGAATCTTTGGAAATACATTTCCAACTAGTCTCTGGCTGCGACCTGAAAACAGTATTGTACAGTAGTACATACCTGTTTTTTGAAGATTGTATAACCATTTAAAGAATCTGAGATAATCCATTTTAGAGACTCTTGTCGATAATTGCAGAAGTCATTTTAAACAAAGTCGAGAAGCAGTTAAGTCAATGTAGATTGGGCATGAAAGATCCATTATCCACACTGAAATCACTTAAAGGTAACATCCACAATCATATAAACACTGCAGCATCACCACTTTTTAAAGTGACACAAGCTACCACATCAAGAGACAAAATGTGACTCATCCATTCTTCCTGTTCTTCTGTCTACACCTCGAAGGTTTGGTCCACTGTCTGCTCATGGAATGTAACAATTTTTCCACACATTATGTCTTGCCCCAACATTCACTTTGAAAAGTGAAAGTACAGTACGAATTTACTGACGCAAGATACTCTTCAAATGTAGCTTCAAGTTGTCATTGCCATTGACACCTTAGTTGAAGTATTCACCTCCATTAGTGTAAGACACTTTGGATAAAAGTGACCAAACAAAATGGATCATTTTATGAATGTTTTATGACACTGTTGAAATTATAAAAGGTTACACTTTTTCTTTCGCACTCTCCCCCACACGCACACACACACCAATCCACGGCGGTGTCTTCCTATACAGTGAGAGTCAGATTAGGAGCAAAGAGAGGGCACTTCGATTACAGAAGTAAAATGACCCGCTTCACACAAAGTTCACCTCATTTCGGTTGCAAATTAAATGTCGGCTTTGGTTTATAGAGCTGAGAAGGTAGCCTCACAGAATACCAATATGCTGTGGCCATTCCTCTTCATCACCTTTTTACCCCTATAGGGTTGTTTAATGAAATCAATTTAACAGTGGTTTTGCTTTATATATATATATATATATATATATATATATATATATATATATATATATATATATATATATAATCAAACACAGTGAGCTCATAAAGAAATAACACTAGAAGAGTTGAACAATTTGAATGCTCATAGTGGGAATACACAATGCCATCTCATCAGCTTCAATTAGACTGCGGCCTCAATCATATTACCAATACAGCATCATCATTAGTAGCTTGACCTCCAGTGTAATCACAGCATGCTGTATACCATTTAAGCAATATGGTGGCTGCTTCTTTCCAAAGCACATTACAGTGTGGGTGAGTACATGTTTTAATCAACAGTAGTCCCTGGGGGATTTAAGTCCCTAAACGTGACAATGTAACTATGGAAGTATTATGCTCTTCTCAGTGAACAGCACAATATCACAATCATCAAAAGACTCCACTGAGGTATTACCTTTCCCCATTAAAGCCCATCACCTGTGTTCTTTTCAAATTCTTCTAAGATCCATAATGCTTTCCTGAACCCCAAGAAGCTCTGCTTGGTATAATACTTTCTCAAACCCCTTCACAGACAGATCACGAGCTCTGCAGTGCCACTTAACCCTCTGCTCTGAGGGTCTTTTCCAATTTGGCTTAAGTGTGGAAAGCTCACCTGAGCCTGGCCCACTTTGGGTCGTTATAGCTAAAGACTGCAGCTACAGGGAGAATTCTCCTGCCTGAACCTCTTCCATCATAATCTTCTTTCTCAACTCCTGACAGCCTGTAATCCCTGCTGGAGCAAGTGATGAGTAGCAACACAGCGATAATGTAATGCTATGTAGATCACTTGTCCCAGGTGGTGATGATACTCATTCACAAACACATGCTACCAACATGTGCCATTAAGCACAACCACACATGCCTTTATTCATAAGCAGGCACAGCATACGCCATTACAAATAAAGCTGTGCAATACCTGGATATAAAAAAGGAATTTCAAAATAACAGTTTGCATGTATACATATACAAGTATAAGAGGAAATCATATTAAATGATAGAAGCAGTCAATAAATACACATATGCAGTATGTATTGCATGTAAACAATATTTTTGATGAAATAGCTTACTTTAAGTTGATGCTCACCAACTACAAACTGCATGCACATAGCCTAATTTTAGGTTAGTGAGTATCAACTACAGACTGCATAAACTATCAGGCAAATATCTCCAGAGCCGCCACCAAAGGAAGAAAAAAAACTCAGTTGTGAAATCTCAGCCAGAGAGGAGGATATGACAGACTAGCCTAGACCGTCTCATAAAATGTCTCTTGCAGTCTCCCGTAAGATGTCTGGTATGAAAAAATATTATCAATGAATAAGGTGAATGAAGTACATCTGATGTATACTACTGAAACATCTCCAAAGCATGAGTATCATACAGTTAAAACCCAAATTGCTGAAAAAGACAGAGACAGACGAGCATGATCGCTACGAGGTGAGGACTGACAAACTGAAAAAGGTTCAAATATCTGCACACTGGACACGAGTGTTTTAATTTCACAACAGGTAATTAGCCTTATACTCAGGTTACTGCTCTGCGGTGCTGTGATTGAAATTAAATAGCATCAACTAAGTCCATGTAACTATAACGTTGATAAAGCATTAAGCTGTCCTGACCCAATACGTGCAACTAAACTACTAAGACAGTGAGGGCGATGTTAAACATGCACTTCTTTGCACACCCACACTGTCCTGAAAAGAGTTCTGACCTTTCCAAAACCATGTTGGTACCTGGTAATGGAAGAACAAGAAACCGCTTTGAAAAAAGATTTGAGAGACAAACCACAGTAGAAACATTTGTCTTGAGTTCAATTGACAGTGACAATTCCTACTAATGACATTATGGCATTTAAAACTCATATAAGCACATTGCAGGGAGGTAAACTTGATTTATAGAGTGTGTCAGTAAAAGACATGATGTGATGTATTCCTTTAGTCAGCAATATAACGTGACCATTTCACTAACTGCCGTGAGACCGGGTTGGAACTGAACATACAGGAAGCCTAATTTGCAGACAACAGATATCATTACTAGGTTGCCCAAACTTTTGTGGCCAGTCCAACGTCCCAACATTTAGGGGCCAACATTCTCACAACCTCAGCTATCAGAGACGTTTCATGTCATCATATCAATTTGAGTATGGTATATTCTTAAATTCTACGTTCAGAAGTATGGGGGAGATCACAAGCAACATTTTACAAAAGCTGTTATGATACCTGTCCCTTAATCAGTAAAACAATCAGTCTCAAATCTCTGAGGACACTGTCTGCATATCAAGTGATCCCACATCCTCAAATCCAATGTTGATGAACTAGATGCACTACAAAACACAAAATGCATAGGATGTACAATGTATTCTGAATCTGTTTTGTGTGTAACTTCTGGAAGAACATTTTAACATATTTTACACAGTCACAGTGTCCACTGGCCTGCTCCAGTATAATTGTATGCAAAAAGGATGTTAAATTTAGCTGAATAATCAGCAGGATTCAGCAAATTAAGCAATTGAAAGGCACAAGCCCAAAGCCCCTGTTCTTTTTTTGACACTTAAAAAGTGCCATCTTACAATGTGCACATTAGCATTTATTAGCATTAAGGATTTGTGTTTATTTATTTGAACCTGGACAGTATTTGCCATGTACAAAAAGGAAAAAATAATTTCAGATGGGAAAGATGCAAGGCACTGACTAGAACACTAATGATGACAGAGACCTGGTTAGGAAAAGACTAGGAAAGAAAAACCTTGGACTGCCTGAAATCTGTTAAAATGCACATACAGTAACACTTATTAAGGCCAGCTATTGGCCCTTTGGCATTTGTTACATCTGCTGCGTTTGCATTTTTTTGCTGAATATTAACTTAAGTTCAGTTGCGGATGGAATGTGTTTCTGTGTGGGTGGTCAGGTCATTTCAAAACCATCCGGATCAACCATGTCTGCCTTTTCAACTTCTGTTTCAATGAACTCAGGGATGCTTTGATTATTTTTTCATATCAGGAAAAATATCTTAGAGATATTACCTATTTTCATAATAAAACATCTGCAGAGCTTAATGGAGTATATGATGATCAGGTCTTGTTTTCTTTCTCTTTTTACATTGAGTATAATACTACAAGCCCAACTGCTTACTAACAAGCTAATACACATGCTCATTTGACTGTGAAAGTGAAAACACACATCCATCCTGTTACATACAACAATCACACTCTTATGTGTCATTTTAAAAGCCATCCAATTGTAATTTCCTTTGGCTCTCGTTGGACTGACTGTGCTGAACAAGTGATGCTGATTCTGATTTTCTACATCTCATTGTATAACTATTGCCAATTTTGATCGTGTCCTGGCCTTGACATGTAATATCAGTTAAAAAAGTAAAGTTAAACATGTATTGTCTTTATACTGTATAGATGCCAGTGACCTCCTTTTACCCCTGCTGCATAGATCCAAAAATAGAGCTCTGGGTGCATCATCCATGATAATTAGAACTATTGGCAGCTTGCTTGAGCCTGTGTTTTCACTCTCAAATGACGCTGATCATAGTGGAGACTTCAGTACAGTCAGGACTGGGAAAGGATCCAGGAGCGATGTTCGTGAAAGAGGCACCTCTCACCCAGCTGTGCTTATGCAATAGACTAGCTCTTTTGAGCCTGAAATGAATCTAAAACAAATAAATACTATTTCCATGGTTTAATTATATCTTGTTTTAACATGTTTCCCAGCAAGCTGTGAGTCTTACAGCTTTTGAAATATTAGTCACAAAGCAGGATTTGTGAGGAGCATGTGTTCCAGGGTTTCAGATTAACACACACACACAAGGCCAAGGGAGAGGTCTCAACTAAATGTATTATTATTTTTAATTTACCTCCAACTGTGAGCGTGTGTGTTTGTGGTGGAGGGGGTCGGGCCACTTTCAAGATTGAAAAGTGATGTCAACCAGCCAAAAATGCAATATTTTTATTAATACCCGTTTGTAAGTCATTACCATGTTGACTCAGTTTCACCATTTTCAAAGGCTGTGCACACATGAATCCTGCATACAGATGGTCTCAGTTTTCTTCACACATTGAGGCCCACAATAGTCTAAAATAGATAACCTGCGGCGACTGTGAAAAACATCCTGAACCACATATTGATACAGGATCAAGTGGCACATTGTATTCCCTAGAAGGTGTAAAAATCCCTGGCATTCACAGGCACCTCATAGATCGTGCAAAAACAGGTCTGAGAAATTGCCTGTCATGTTTTGTCCCACGCTTTTTGACTATTTCAAATTCATGGTGGGCTAAATCGACCATCACAGTGGTTAGTATTGGACAAAGCTCTTTTAGTATAAAATGTGCAACAGATCAGGAAGTTAGCCCCAGTACAGCAAAATGTTTGTTGTTTGCTGTTTTTACTCACATCCGGTGGAGAAAATAACCAGGAGCATCTGGATGAACATTTGGGATTTCTCCAATCTGACCTCCCCCTCAATGTCAGTAGGCGGCTCGCTATGTGTGCCAGCAATCAAAGAGAATCTATTGATTTAAACCCAGAAGTATTGTTTGTCCTTTCATTTGACTGTCAGCGATGGACTGGCACTAACAATTTTGACAAAACTAATAGGTGGGAGTGGGACCAAATGCCAATTGTAAATTGGGATCGAAGGGTGATTTGACACAGTAAGGTCTACTCCTTGGGATTAGGCAGAAAATAAATGTATATAATTGTGAGTTGTATCAGAATTATATACATTGTATGTCCTCAGTATAATATGTACTTTCTACTCAGTATATTTCTGAGTTGAGCTGTACACAATTCAGGGTTTCTTTTCAGGTGTCTCACTTCTCATTGCATACGTACTGTACATCACTCCCTCCTCAGTAGCACTTTCAGTTGGAAGCAGTTTCACTTGGCTGTAGTTGAGTGCCAAAAACCGTTGCGGAAGGAAGAAAGCTGATGCTCCCTTTCCCAGCACGGCTCTTATGAACACAAGCAGTGTGTCTCCATTTTGGAGGTGTAAAAAACAGTACAGGAAGTCAGAGTGCATTTTCAAGACATGCTCTCCACATTATGAGCAATAAAACCAGCACTGTGTTGTGTCACAGTAATTACAGTAGGCAGATCATTTTTTAAACAGAGGCCAGGCTCCATTGAGGGGCGATTAAATTAGATTATGCAGAATTACCTGTAGATTAGACCTACTCATCATGCCACATTTGAAAAAAACAGGCTTGTCCACGTTGTAGTTCTCAGATTGTTCAATACAAATCAAAAGCTTACACAGTGTGAGGAGCATTTTCTTTTGCCTGTGTATGCTTTTCCAACAAACTGACAAGTACATTGTACATCCACAAATACAAAAGAGTGGATGGATGGGTCAGCAAAGTGTGTGAAATTTTGTCCATTTCTAATGTATAGGATCATATCAAGTATCATAAAAGAAAAAAGAAAAAAAAAAAAAAATTTGTTTAGCTAAATCAGTAATACAATGAAATGTCTTACTGTATAAATAATGCAGGACCCATATTGGCCAATCAGTAATTAATATATCCCCTTGTAACTGTAGCACTTCTCTTGGGCCACTAGTAATTTTGAAAATGCTGTAGTGCAATGGCAACGGCCTGCATTTCCCTAAATTTCCCTCTAATCTAATCAATGTCACATGGATAACCCAACAGACAATCTAGTAGTAGTCTAGCCACTGGTTAATTTTAAGAGTATAAATGAACAGATAAACAAATGAATGCAGATTTATAACCATTTGCCCTCTTTCATCATGAAGAAGAAGAACAAAAGTCTAAATATCATTTGCTCTTTGAAAGAATTTCTATAGAGGCATGTATGAAAGTATGAGAGGCAATTGAAAACTACGGCATACAGAGAAGGCATTTGATATGATTATAAAACAACAGAATGCACAAAAAAGGTCAGGAATCCTTTCCTGACACAATAACATCTAAGAAGCATTAGTTTGTTGGCCTAGCATCCAAATACAGAAGATAAAAGCAGTTCCTGAATTATTTATACAATTTCCAGTTCATACCATTTAGATTCCCTCAGCCGGCCGGAGAAAACGAGGCAGGGGAAGTGAACAAATATTGCTCTCTCATCTTACATGAACAACTGCTGAGTAATGTCCTTAACCCCCAATTGCTGCAGACTACAGCTGCATATGATAAATACAATCCCAAATGTGAGTGCATGAGAATGTATGAGTGTGGAGCAGTGTGTTAAAATGTATAGATTTAGAATAGAAGCATTGACTCATGTTTGTATGTGTTCGATAAAATAAATTTTTTATGATGTGGAAGAAAATGTCTCATGTATGTACTCACACTCCTGTCTACCTCAACTTCAACCCCATGCCTTTCCGAACTACTAGACTTTTCCAAGACCCTCTCTTCTGTTTTCACCATAAACTGTAAAAATACAACACATTCTCACTCCCAGCGCGTCAAAAAGCGACGCTTGGTCAGGTGCCTTTGCTACTGACCCAAAAAGTCTCCTCAGACGCACTGGGGCTAACTAATTTGCGCTTGGTCGGGACTCTTGGCGTCACTTTTTGATGCTCTGGGTCGGGACCGATTTGGTGTCATTTAAAAAATGTACGTTTAACTGACATGCAACACTGAAACAGTACAGTCAGGTTTAGGAAAACATTGTGGGAGCAGTTACAAAATGTACATTTCTGCAGGGGATGCTTTAGGCTACACACCAACCTGTCAATACTGACAGAGGCTTAGTAATTCTAACCAAGTCACTGTGTACATAAAATAGCCGTGAACCTGTTTTTGGGTGTTGTCTGTATTTTCGTCTTCACTTTGACCCACTCAATGTGTGTTTTCATTTCATCAAAGTACATTCATAGAACGTTTTGATCACCTACAAATGTCTTGTTCAGCATTCTGCAAACCAAGTTGACTAGCTACAGTTAGCGTTAGCTGGTAACTTAAAGCGTAACTCTCACCAAAATGCAAACTTTTGTTTAAAAGCATATTTATGACGCAAGCGCCACTTTTAAGATTTACCGTACCTTTTTTCGGCTTATGGCCTTTTGAATGGGAGTGCTAGGGACACTTTTATGCTAGCCTCAAAATAGCTATTTTTAAAACACTAAGAAGGCTCAACACAACATGAAACTTTGCTCTAAGTATCTCTAGGGCCTCTACATCTTAACGAAAACATTGACAACATTGTTTGTGTAGCCAGAGTTTACTAAAAAGAGAGGTTTTGAACAACTCACCATAGGTCTTGATGTTTCCGACTGCAGCCATTTTATCAGTCAAAAACAATCGATTTCCAAATGCAACGTAACAGGGAGGAGAGTAAAGATGGAAAGCTCCTAAAGCCTAGTTCTATATAAATGCTTGGATTATTTCTTGTTTTGTCGTTATTGAAAAACAATAAAGGTCGTAGTTGAAAAAGGAGCCTCATATGGAGTCCGTTCATTCGCATTCAGATATTGACTCAGACCTTTTTACTAAACTCTGGGTACACAAACAATGTTGTCAATGCTTTTGTTAAAAGTATCCCTAGCACTCCCATTCAAAAGGCCATTTGACCGAAAAACGAAAATACGGTAAATCTTGAAAGTGGCGATTCCGTCCTAAATATGCTTTTAAACGAAAGTTTGACTTGGGTACATTCACAAAAAGATCCTAGGTTGTATTTTGGCGAGAGTTACGCTTTAAGGGACAGTTTGCCAATTTTCTGTGGACCGCCATACATGCGGCTGAATGGCGCTAATAACCGGAAGGACCTCTGGTTAACTTGAAATCTCCAGTGGATGACTTGCTTTAGAAGGGTTTAAAATTGGCAACTTTTTCTCTTTAGCGATTAGATTAGCGTAGCGCCATTGCAACCATAAACAACACAGCTTGGCCGCATCATCCTCCCTAGCTCCACCCTCTCGTCCAAATATTGTCACGTCCAGTTTCAAAAAAATCCTCTTCAAAGCACACTCGCTGAATCCTTTTATCGGCAACCAAACAGAGGAATGTCTGCACCACATACGTATATATGCACAGTGTAGTGCACAGCGTAGTGTATGGCGTAATTTTGCAGGCTGACATTTAAAAAAAATCTGGGTTGATTGAATACAAAAATTGCGGTTGCTATTCACGGTAGTTTGACCATGTAATTTTTGTCCAGTGATTGATTCTATCTGACCAAGCAGTGGTCTGCATACCTTCTAGTATGAGCTTAGATCACTTGGAACCTCAACTGAGGTGGTACCAAAAAAAGTACCAGGTACCATCCAGAACATTTATCAAAGGAAAACCAAAAAAGAGTCAAGTTGAGCAGTACCATGCAGTGGAAAAAGAGCATTAGACAAGCTTTTTATGTGAAGTGTTGTGTTAGAAAGAGAGGAGCTGATTCAACTGTAACTAAACCGGACATTTTTGAGGCAGTAGTTAGAGGTAGTGTTGCACTGTTACAGGAAGCACAGAGTTAGTGTACCAGCCAAAGAAGTGTTTTTCTGCCTTTATTAACGATGTAGCGCAAGATAGCACTGTAAATAAAGGCATGTATATGTGTCTCTCATCCGTTCCGTTGTTAGGATATGTGCAATGCTTTTGAAATGTCAGTAAACTTTGCCAATGTACCCGTATCTCTAACATTAGAGCTAGCCTTAGCTAACTTTGCATGTTGTTAGCCTAGCCATCCAGTCTGACTTAGCTGGAAGAACTATGTCCCTTTCTCCCTTCAGCGCTCGTAAAGCAGACACTCTCTCGTATGTGGGGGCTGCTCTGTATGCTTGATAAATAGTCCTATACACGCAGGTGCCATTCTTTGCCTCTCCCTATGTTTTGTTTCACACTCAGCTGCCTGTACATCTCTGGGTTGTTGAATACGAAGTCTAATATCTGCGCGTGTGAAATAATATAATTTGCTCGCTTGTTTTATCACGCTCGGGAGATATGACATAAACGTGACGCCATAGCCATTATGCAGGGTTGTATTAAATCTTGTTTAATTGAATTTACTTTTAACCATCATAGAGAGAGTTATTTCATTTTACATTTAGGGATGAATGGGTTTGTATAGTGTTTTGACTGGGTATTAGTACAAGGATCAAAACAGCTCTGAAAATATATTTTCACATTGGCTATTTGTCAAATTGTGTCTAGGAATAGACTACAGTGGAATGAGTAGCTCATAGTCACAAAACCTAACAATGCTAGCCCACCACTACGGACATCATTAGCTGTGAATTGCTGTGACAAATTTGCCAACTTCATTTCATGCATCATGGTAAATCATGAAATCACATTGGTAATAACCATCATTCGTTATAACGGCCTTGAGAATAATTGCCTTGGAGGTTGAGAAAAAATGAGTTGTTAACTTCTCATTTGGCGATGGGCAATGTCAGTGGTTCCTTGCTGTGGGTGGAGGAGCATTCATCGGCACTGTGAGTCATTTTCAGATGCAAGTCACCCACTGCATGGCAAGCTTTTACTGCAGCCGAGTAGGGTAAAAATGACTCCTGCTGGCCACAGTTAGGTACATTCTGTGTGTGTGTGTGTGTGTGTGTGTGTGTGTGTGTGTGTGTGTGTGTGTGTGTGTGTGTGTGTGTGTGTGTGTGTGTGTGTGTGTGTGTGAGGGAGACTGAGAGTAAAGAGACATCAATTAATAATTAACAAATAAACCAATCAATTAGCAGAATACCTGGGGGATCAGCTCTAGATTTAACAGTGATATATGTGGAATATCTTCTTGATTCCATCTTTGATTCTTACTAAAATCCTCATGAAAGCTTCACTAAACAAGATCATATACATGTTGTTTATTCAAAACCCTTAAATCCAAACTGGTATTGCATTAAGCATTTTCAGCTTGGCCCGCACAGGACTGTTTTTTTAATCCCGCTCCTGCCTGCTCCTGGTGGATTTCTGACTATTATCACCCTCTCCCGCAGTATGTATGTTCTGCTCCCACCCGTTCCCGCAGCTTGTGTGTTGGGTCCCGTCTGCACCGCGAACATAAGATTGATTGTCAATTGATTGGCCATTGATTTTGTGTCTTCTCCCCTCCTGCAGGGAAACTAGTTATTTTACTGTGTAGTATTAACAAATATGCATATCTGTCGGTAATGAGTATCGAAATTAAGTTCTAGTGCGTAATTACATTCAAGTGCAAAGTTATTCTATTGCAATACAAAGGCAAAGTGACATTGTATTCATTTATTTATTTAACTTATTTTAGAACATGTTGATGTCTGTGGTTTGCTTTGCTCAGGTTGTTTTATTTTGTTTAGTTTCCCTGTCTTTTAACAGATTTCATGTTAAAGTCCCTGTTGATTGTATCCCTCCAACACAACACAACAATCCCTCAGGTCGCCGTAGGAGAAAGGGGCGGGGCGCAGTGCCCCGGAAAAGAAGTGAGAAAGACGTGTTTGGCTGGTGTTTAACTGGATGCACTGTGTGTGTTGCTGATTTTCTTATGCAACCTAGCTAGGCGAACCTAACAATCGGTTACAGCATTGATCAGGGGCAGCGGCCCTAAATCCCGGGACCCACTACCTACTTTTGGACCGCCCCCTCCCAGCCGCAGCCCCTATTAAAAATGCCCGCTCCTGCGAGATTTGTGTTGGGTCCCGCGGGATCCTAATTAGGTTTGGGCATCATTTGGATTTTAACAATTCTGATTCCAATTCCGATTCTTCCCTTCGATTCCGGTTCTTATCGATTCTCGATTCCGATTCTTTGAGGGGTGGAGTTGAAACGGGTCAAATTTCCATAAGAGGAAAGTTTTATTTTGATTCAATGGTGGTTTGCAGTTTTACAGGGCTTTTTCAATGTAAAATAAAGCCACACTAGAGCGCTGCTTACTGTGCTCCAAGGCTGCAACACAACAAGCGCCTGGCCGCTTCAGAAACCAAAACTTGAGCATATTAAATTGGGAAGCAATGATCTGATTTGAAACCAAATCCTCTAAATGATTCCAAACGATTCCAATAAAGAAACGATTCTACTGGAATCGTAATTTTTTAAACGATTCCAAGTAGGAATCTGTTCTCGATGCCCAAACCTAATTCTAATCCCAATGCAGTCCTCCACTTGTCTGTAGAAACTAATACCTATGTGACACAGTAATAAGACAAAACCTCCCAATACACTGCATTAAATCCAATCTGCTAGAATATGTTTCACAATTACCATAGTAAATGTACCAAAAGCTCTGCAATACAAACATGAACCAGTGTGGCTGCACCTGCATTTCAATATGCAACAGAGCATCAGCCGACCCTGCCTAAGTGCTGGAAAGGAAGTATAAATGAATTAGAAGGAGAAGGTCTACTCAAGGTAGGGTAATTTGATTTATCTTTTATTATTGTTCCGTCCTCCGGTGTTATCATGGTTTTCTTCTCTGAAATGGGAAATGTGATAAATATTGATGTCTTTTACAGGAAATGCAGCCAGGCATGTGTGAGAAGCCGGCCATGGCCTATCTATCATATTTTCCTTCGGAGAGCATGAATGTGTCTGTAAATTGACCCCCTACCAAAAGCCTGAGCCTCACAAGAGGTTTGTCAGCAAAACACATTCTCCTTCTCTGTCCCTTTTGTCCTCCTGTCTCGGTCTTCCTGTCAATCTTTGCATTGGGATATCTTCTCTTCTTTGCTATCTTACAGCTTCACCCTTCACTAACATCACTCTCCTATTCTCTTCATTGCTTTCAGTACCAGTTCTAGCCTCTCTTGCATTCCAACATCTATCACCCTCTCCCCTGTAACAATCTCTCTTTATTCTCCTCCCTGAAGAGTTCATAGAGACAAGAGAGAGAGATGAGCAGAGAATTAATAACAAGACAGCAGTAAAGATAAAAGGAAAGAAGCTCATACAGCATGCAGAGGGGATCAAAATAGCAACATCAACTTTACTTCACACTTCCAACTGACAAATAGAAAAAAAAAAATATATATATATATATATATATATATATATATATATATATATATATATATATATATATATATATATATATATTCTGAGTAAATCAGTAAGCAAGTCAGCCTTCTCAAATCAGTGTCTGATGATCTCTTGACAAGTGAGAGCTGTTGTCAAAAAGGCCCCATCAGGTAATCAGGCAAATTAACATGGCGGGAAGTTGCAATTTCTCACTCCCTGCTTTAGCTGAGGAGGTATATAAAAAGAATATATGTAGGTATAGGTGTAGGTAGACAAGCATCCAAAGAAGGAATATAAGTTCATACTTGTCGCATCACAACTACATAAGAAGACCAAACATACACACACACACACACACACGTTCTGTATAAACACAAATTCACATATTGTCGTGCGCCTCCAATGCTGTGAACAGAAGGCAGCACACACACATGTAAATATGCATGTTTAACCCAGCCATTCCTATTTCTACCACCTACAGAATGAGAATTGACCTCCTTATTTTGACAAAGTACCCTCCTGTCAGCGTTCAGAAATGGTTAAATGCATACTATCACTGTCAGGTAGACCATGCAAAGTTGTCTCTAAGGGATGGCAGCTGAAAATAACAGCAGATCAATAGCAAGTACCAAGTGGAGCATTTTTCCCTCCAGCATCTGAGAGCATGAGCAACACTGCTGGTGTCGGCACACATTTCTGTTCCCTGCTTCTGTCCCTACACTCTCTCACACTCCCCAGCCAGCCCATCCTCATTTTCTCCTTCTCTCTATGTCCCAAATAGCTTGCTCTGCTTCATTTAACTGCTCCCATATCCCATAATGTGTACTGCTTGCACCTGTCAATATGTTATGAGAAGCAAATCAGGTAGGAAGTACAAGAAAAGGAGACAGATATACAGAAAGAGAGGGAGAAAAGGAGACAGAAGAGAGATATCCTTACCAGAGCTGTAACGAAGGGAATCCAGAAATTGCTTGCTTCATTCCACGCTGGCTACTTATTAAATCCAAGATACTGGGGAAAGGATTGAAGATTCCGTCGAGATGCTGCCCCAAGAGTAGGGAAAATGAGATACTTAAATAGCAGGATTTAAGAGTGTTGTTAAAAAAATTGGTAAATATGCATAAGGAGAAGGATTTGAAATCCAAGTCCAGAGCACTTCATGAGTCCTTTCCGTCAGCAGCGAAGCCACACGTGTATACACACTGACACATGTGGTTCACACGGCAAGCCACACACATTCATACACACATAGGGAGGGGTTGTATCCTCTGTTAGTCTCCGCTAGGCTGAAAGATTGAGGGAGAATGAAGGAGGGATGGCGATAGAGGGAAAGAGACACACATCGGAAGGGAGGGGATCTGGAGAAGGGCAAGGAGGAGGGAGGAGCCGCAGTATGTGATGATAGATTGAGAGAGGGGAAGGAGGAGGAAGAGGGGAGGAGAGAGTCTCTCAGTCCTCGTTTCTACCTCAATTTGAATTGCAGTGTGATCTGCACAAACGTAACAGCGGGAGGTAATGAAATTATGTTTTTCCATTACTCCATCTGAAAAGACTGTGGGTGGTGTTAAACAGCTAAATACAGGGATGAAAGTGAACAACACGGAAGCCATTACAATCAGATCCATTTGTGTATCCAAACGCTGAGTGATGCCCCTTCCTCATGCACAACGCCAAACAGATAAATAAGATGGGAAGATGGCTGATAAAGATGAGAAAAGGGAGGAGGTTAATGCACTGGTCATAAATCCAAGATATAAACACACCCTGGTTAGGACAGTAAATCAACTTGGTGCATATCAACTAACTTTGACAAACAACTCTCACTGCACCTCATTTAACTGTAGCAACTGTCAGCTCTCATCAGAATCTCCCTGTTATCACATTTACACAGATACAAACTTGCTAGTCATGACATGACATGGAAATATTTGGAAATCACTACAAAAGCAGCAAAGGATTTTACTGCGCACCCTATGACTGGCTCAGAAATGTGTTTTACCGTGAGTAAACCAAATATTATCTATATCCAAGCAAAGTCAAAGGCAACAGTAATTTTTTGTTTTCCTTAAAGGTCCCATGGCATGAAACATGTCACTTTATGAGGTTTTCTAACATTAATATGAGTTCCCCTAGCCTGCCTATGGTCCCCCAGTGGCTAGAAATGGTGATAGGTATAAGCCAAGCCCTGGGTATCCTGCTCCGCCTTTGAGAAAATGAAAGCTCAGATGGGCCAATCTGGAATCTTCCCTATATGTCGTCATAAGGGGAAAGGGTACCTTCCCTTTCTCTGCTTTGCCCATGGCTTTGTCCACCCATGAGAAAATGAGCTGACCGTGCGTTCATGGACATCGGAAAAACTCACCATTCACGTCACTTCCTGTGGGAATCAGAGGTGGGAAACTCAGGCCAGATTTTGCTAACCGAGTTTCCCAGTTGGTGACGCGTTGACAACGGACGTTTGATGTAGGTGAATTTGGTTCACTGAACATATTTCAATGACAATAAACTTATTGTGGACAAACGCCTCTGCTGAGAAACATACACAGACATAACATGTTTCAAATTATTCATAAATAGGCCAATGTATAAAAAAAACAACACCTTATCCGTGACCTTTCCCGTTCGTTGTCCGATAACACAAACACCTGACGATGTGCTGTTTATTTGCTCGCATAAGAAAACAGCAGCAAATTATTGTGGCCTCCATGTTTTCACACAACTGATGCTCTAGGCTACGCCCAACAGTTGGTGGCAGTCATGCAAAAAGTTGTTATGCCAAACGCCAATATAACAGAAGAAGAAGAACACGCATTCCGACCATCCTAACCATGTGAACGCTGGTAGTCGGAAAAAACAACGTAATCACAGGGGCGGTCCCTGTCATTCCAAGGTGGCATGAACGCGCCATAAGACTACAAGCTGGTCAAGGCCACACCCCCACCCTCCACCTTTCCCCGCTCCTCTCCTCCTCAATAGCATACAGACACAGAAATGGCACGTCCTAAGGAAAGCTCATTGTGGGACTGGCTTGTAGTGGCTGTAATTCTGCACCAAGGCTGAATTTCAGGAAAGAGACTTCAGATACAGTATTAGGGGACCACTAAGGCCTACAGTATATAAAAGCATCCAAAAAGCAGCATGTCATAGGACTTTTAGAAGTCTCACAAATAGACCAACACTGCAAGTTCAGTTTTCTTTTTCTTAGTACTTCCTGAAGCAACTTTTGTGAAGGGGAAATTGTGCCTGATATATTTATCCTTGGGTCTTTGCTCTAACAACAATGTATCCTCAAGAATTGTCCAACCAACCACGCACATTACAAAATATTTCTACCAACAAATCCTTTGAAACGCACAGCGGGCATCCCTTGGCTGACATGAATCATGTATATAATCCTACACTGATGATTCATGCTCTAAATCAGCATACACTTCGAGGCAGGGGTTAAAAGTATGGGTGGCATAAGTGGTCAGGACACCCCACTGCGCTCAGTTTACAGGATTAAGAACCAGTGGCGGATGTGCGTAGGGCTCCGAAGATATCTCTCTCCTCAGTGGAACCATGGTTGTCAGTGGACACCCTTCAGTGGTTAAGGCTCTTAGTTGGCCTTGATGGATAAAGACGACTGTCCTTTACACAGCTGGCTTGTATGTTATCACTTCAAATGTGAAAGCTGACAGAAACTGAATAATACACCATACAAAGATTTCTTTGAAATCTTTGTATGGTGTATTATTCAGTTATTATTGCTGTTTCAACATAAGATGCAACACTTTGAAATAGGCTGGTATGATCCAATTGACTCCCGGGGTATTTAAAGGGTCAGTTCCCCCAAACTACTCCTAAATTGAGTATTTTTTTAAATAACCTCTGGTATAGATCACTGTTGTTTTTCATCAGGTTTGCCAGGTGTTTAGGCGAATGGTATTTCATTTGGGATGCTGACAGTGTTGAATTTACCTGATGAAGGTCTGAGACCGAAACGTTGTATTTTTCTAAATAGATTATTGCTTGCGTAATGGTCAGTGTGCCTGACTCTTCTCTAAGGATGCTGACAGTGTAAAAGAAAAAAAAAGTTAATGGAATAACTACAATTCAACATCTCTTTCCAGAATCAAATAAGGATGATCTATTCATGGAAGTGAATAGATAATCCACAGAATTAAATGTCTACAATTTTCATGGGAGTTTCACGGCCGCTGCGTCGAGGGGTAAACCTCTATATATGGGCGCCCGCTCTACCAGGTGAGCTAACCAGGCACCCGCTAACAGTATACATCTTATTCAACTAAATGTGAGTGAAATATTACTAAATTCTCTGTTATTGATAAAGTTGAAAAAGCCATTAGCCTTTAACCTTGTAAGAGAAGTAATGTCTTTGTTACAAGGTAGAAAAAGAGATGTTTGTGCCCTATAGAAAGCTGTAGAGAACAGATTACAATGGATGTTTTTGTCGAGATTATGCTCACGGTGGTAGCACTTGAAAACCCACTCCAAGTCCAATGAGACTTTTTACTGCTTCTACTGTATGTAGGAATATTTTACGTTCAGTATTATAAATATACGCAGGGTCTGACAATTTGCATACTATAGGGACACAGAATGTACACACATATATATATATATATATATACAGTGAGGAAAATAAGTATTTGAACACCATGCTATTTTGCAGGTTCTCCCACTTGGAGATCATGGAGGGGTCTGAAATTGTCATCGTAGGTGCATGTCCACTGTGAGAGACATAATCTAAAAACAAAAATCCAGAAATCACAATGTATGATTTTTTAACTATTTATTTGTATGATACAGCTGCAAATAAGTATTTGAACACCTGTCTATCAGCTAGAATTCTGACCCTCAAAGACCTGTTAGTCTGCCTTTAAAATGTCCACCTCCACTCCATTTATTATCCTAAATTAGATGCACCTCTTTGAGGTCGTTAGCTGCATAAAGACACATGTCCACCCCATACAATTGGTAAGAATCCAACTACTAACATGGCCAAGACCAAAGAGCTGTCCAAAGACACTAGAGTCAAAATTGTACACCTCCACAAGGCTGGAAAGGTCTACGGGGAAATTGTCAAGCAGCTTGGTGAAAAAAGGTCCACTGTTGGAGCAATCATTAGAAAATGGAAGAAGCTAAACATGACTGTCAATCTCCCTCGGACTGGGGCTCCATGCAAGATCTCACCTCGTGGGGTCTCAATGATCCTAAGAAAGGTGAGAAATCAGCCCAGGACTACACGGGAGGAGCTGGTCAATGACCTGAAAAGAGCTGGGACCACCGTTTCCAAGGTTACTATTGGTAATACACTAAGACGTCATGGTTCGAAATCATGCATGGCACGGAAGGTTCCCCTGCTTAAACCAGCACATGTCAAGGCCCGTCTTAAGTTTGCCAATCACCATTTGGATGATCCAGAGGAGTCATGGGAGAAAGTCATGTGGTCAGATGAGACCAAAATAGAACTTTTTGGTCATAATTCCACTAACCGTGTTTGGAGGAAGAAGAATGATGAGTACCATCCCAAGACCACCATCCCTACTGTGAAGCATGGGGGTGGTAGCATCATGCTTTGGGGTTTTTTTTCTGCACATGGGACAGGGCGACTGCACTGTATTAAGGAGAGGATGACCGGGGCCATGTATTGCGAGATTTTGGGGAACAACCTCCTTCCCTCAGTTAGAGCATTGAAGATGGGTCGAGGCTGGGTCTTCCAACATGACAATGACCCGAAGCACACAGCCAGGATAACCAAGGAGTGGCTCTGTAAGAAGCATATCAAGGTTCTGGCGTGGCCTAGCCAGTCTCCAGACCTAAACCCAATAGAGAATCTTTGGAGGGAGCTCAAACTCCGTGTTTCTCAGTCACAGCCCAGAAACCTGACTGATCTAGAGAAGATCTGTGTGGAGGAGTGGGCCAAACTCCCTCCTGCAGTGTGTGCAAACCTGGTGAAATACTACAGGAAACGTTTGACCTCTGTAATTGCAAACAAAGGCTATTGTACCAAATATTAACATTGATTTTCTCAGGTGTTCAAATACTTATTTTCAGCTGTATCATACAAATAAATAGTTAAAAAATCATACATTGTGATTTCTGGATTTTTTTTTTTAGATTATGTCTCTCACAGTGGACATGCACCTACGATGACAATTTCAGACCCCTCCATGATTTCCAAGTGGGAGAACCTGCAAAATAGCAGGGTGTTCAAATACTTATTTTCCTCACTGTATATATATATATATATATATATATATATATATATATATATATATATATATATATATATATTAAATTGATCACAAAAACTATAGCTATATGTAATGCTTCCTCCTGACATAACAAACTTAGTTATGCGTCACAATATCTGTCAGTGGTGTTGCTGTGTGTGTGTTGATGAAGTTTTGTTGACTCATAAGTCTGTCATTTTACTACTCACTAAAACACCCTAGGTTTTATTATTTAAGGAATAGTGAATTAGTCCATGAGGGTGAGATTTCAGACACAGTGCAGGTTTCCCCTTTTTACTTGCCAGATTTTGTGTCACAGGTTTCAGCCATATCTGAATCTTGTGTGTGTGTCCACCCCCCCGAATGACTGTTACTTAAAAACCTTGCTTCACCCTGTACGCCTGCCAGTTGTCTTTGTTAGCTTGACTTTGAAGCTCAATTAAGTTAACTGCTTTTCAGCCTAATCTGCCATGATTGGTGTCTGCATTTGAGTCCTAGTTCCTGTATGCTAGTTGCTAAAACTGACAAAAATAGAATGAGTTATGTCCAAAACATCAAACATCCAAAATGGGTAATATATGTGAATGTCATCATTCAGTTCCTCTAACAGTATAACATTTTTTTAAAACAAAGGATACATTACTGAACTGTCCACTCATAGGTGCCTAATTTTTTGCTTGGCCACCGCACCCGGCCTAGAAATAGTCCAGGAAATAACCCCCCATAAAATCACAACTTGTCGATTTGTGATCAGTTTTGTACAGATTAAACATTGAGATGTAACGTGTTTTAGAAGTGCTGAGGTGCCTTGAGACTTACAGTACACTAGCCAGACTAGCTGTTTCCCCTGCTCACATTCTTTATGCTATGCTAAGATAACCACTGTCTACAACTACATATAAGCATACAGACATGAGACCGGCATCTTCTCATCTAAATCTTGCAGAGATTTTGTGATCATCATTATTGTACACAGAACAAACAGTGATTGCTTATCTGTGTGTGAAATCAATATTTACTGATAGTCCTAAATAGTCCGAAGCTTGGATATTGGATTGATGGTTAGCTGTTGTGTCAGGGCAACGTCTGCATGCATACTGCCACCCAGAGACATACACATGTCGCAGCGAATTATGGTGTTTTTTTCCCTCTTCTTTCCCTTTCTTTCTAGAAGTTTCAGTTCATTTCTTTTTTATTACATAACAACAAAGAAATGTTGCACCTGCAGTTTCTCTCTGCGAGGCAAACAGATGCTTCTGCAGGATTGTGGAAAAGGTTTGGTGCTTGCAGCCAATCATACACAGCCATGAATTATTAAATAGTACCTCCAGCAAAGTCTGGACTTTTTGTCCATCCACACAGAAGGCAGTTGCAGCTTTTACTGCAATTCAAGCGTTTGCTCTTGTCATTGTTTAGCATTTGCAGTGTTGTCCCCAGAGTAATCCAGGCACAAAATCGTAGCTTTGTGCATGACAGCATTTCTCCTTTCTCAACACCATTGTAACCCCAAGAAGTGTTCAGCCCCTGAATTTCCCAATGGATTGCTCAGCCAGTGTGGCATATGCATGTCGGCATCAAGGAAAATGGTGGGATTGGTATTGTGTGCGTGCATGCTTGCACGCCCGCTGTAATAGATTGTCTGTGCTCAAGCAATCTGTTGTTTTCCTCGGCAGACATGAAAAAGTAGGTTTACTTCTTTGAATTTCCAGCAACATAACATTACACATATGTGGCAGTTACTGTAGGTCATAGCATGCATGCATCTACCTGAGATTTTAAATTCTCATCTCTTTGCGGATAGTGTTGCGGGAGACTTTGAAATAATACATAATAAACTAATAATATACAATTCAATTACTCTCTAATATGTTAAAAATCATGGAAGTGTGTCATGGAAGTGTGTTGTTCTACAGCAACAAATGATTCAAATACAGGATTGTGTGAGAACAAAATACAAATATAGGAAGATACTGTATAAAATGGTTATTATGGCAGTAACTGACTACAAAACAAACACAACAAATACAATTGAAGATATAAAAATTTTAGAGATACAGTCATTAGTTAAAATAAAAATAAAATAAAAAGGTTTTTCCTTCAATTTATTTTTATTTATTTTTTTAGATTTGAGGCATCTAGGGTATATGTATATAAAAAAGCCTCAACAGACAATTATTTAAGGCTCCTATGTACAATAAACAAAGGTACACTATTTTAAAAGGCCTAATTCACTTGCATTGGTCATATTCCTTTGTGCTTTCACAGCAGTTCCCCCAGGAAAATCTAATTATTCAGCAATATATATTTGGCCTTATTACCTTTGTAAACTGTATCTGTAATTCTTTTGTTAGCAATGTCATTTTTTCTTAGGTATAAGAAGAAAAAGAGAATGATATAAGGGCCAGGTGCTGCCTTTCTTATCCTTGAATGAGCATGAGCTCCATAGACAATTGGAACATTGTGTCTGTAATCCAGCAAAAGGGCCAACATCCCCACCAATAAATGTAGAAGTACAGTGCATGATCAGGTTGGCACTTGTGTTAGCAGTTTGCTACACAATCAAACTGAGAGACACACAGAGGTTCTGTCAAATAGACTGAGAGACTCATGCATTAACCACTGTGCCACCCTCAATGAAATGGCACATTTTCGATATCGTCTTAATATTGTGCAAGCATGTCATTATAAATACCAACAATTGTTCATCAATACTGCTGTAATTTCAGACAAACGTTGCAACAAAAATGTGGCTTATACAAACATAATCAACACTGTCGGTGTGACGGGGCGCGTAGCTTCCATCACAGTAGCAATGCGCTACCTATTTTATTTCTCAAAGACTGAGTGTAAAGGTTGCCTGTGTATGTTTGTTTAGCATGTCAATATGTTCTGTTAATTAGCACACTGTTTTCAAATCATCTGTTAACATAGCCATTCATCAAATTCCCAACTGTAAATCCTGTAGCTTTCTTGTGCACATATTTAACATCAAATACTGCGGTGATTTATATGCTATAGCTACAACCATCAATATATCATTCTCTTATTGTTTAAAACCATACCATTTACTTCACAAACATGACGGCTTATAATAACCATGCAACACATACGTCTTTGTTAACTACGTGTCTGTTTATTGAGTTTAAAAGGTAACAGAGGGTAACATCTAATCTTTGTGTCTTACCGGCATCCACTCTTTGTTGTATAAGGGAAAGATTGCCGCGATCGTCGGGTTTAACTGACGCTATGACTTCCGGGGCAACAGGAAGTTACCTGTAGTTTGGCAAATTAATTTATTAGCCATCAATGTATCTTGTGGCTTTGTGAAATGTTAGTGTGAATCATATAAATAATATTCTGTAAATTTCTAGCTTTATAGATATATTCATTTTGGCTGTATTAAGCTTTTATTGTCTACTCACCTGAGCCACCCCTGTATTGTACTGTCATGTTGGTATGTTCCAATTCCATTGGCGTGCTTCAGATCTATATAGACTGGCAGTTTCAGTTGCTCAGGGGAGCGAGAGGAAGGAGGACCTAAGTCTGTTGTATGCTCTAGTGACTAGTTCAAAAGTCAGTTTGTATACAGCTGTATTTTTGTATAATTTGACCATTTCAACAGTCGCCTTTCATAGAAGAGACCTTGACATGGGATCATGGGCAAATTTTTAACCCACTTATTTTTGGGTCTGTTGTCTAACAAAGTATTTATAGTACTGTACAAAAGTAGCCCAGGGGCATTGAGCCCTTATTACAGGTATTCTTGGGCCGTGTGAATCAGTAACTTTCTTCTCTCTCTTACACTAAGCCCAAAAAAAAAATTAAAACACTTTATAATACTCATTTGACATTATTACACTAATTATTGTCTTTTACTGAAAGTACAACTGTACTTCACACATTTGGTTACAAATAGAAACAAATAACCTCACAAATACATAAAAAGCTAATGAGTGGTTGTATAATCAGACCTTGTGAAAAAGGATCTAACTCTGCTCAATCCATATTATAATGAAAAGCAATTAGAAGGTGACGTGTTTCCATAAAAGTTTTCATAATAAAAATATACCCTGGGTCTGGTCAGGTGTCACCTACATTTAGCAGTATGGACTTAAGCAGGCAGTAATAATCCACTAAAACCGATGTTAATGAATGTGCAGTGAGCGCTAATGGAGCAGCTGATTTTTGAGCTACAAATGGGCCATTGTGTAAAACATATTAACGTCATTCTGCATGTGAATGTACTATCTGCAGAAAGGAGCAAAGTAATAATGTTCAGCAACTCAAAATGCCGACCTTTTTTTACTATAATATATTGTCCAGCTTTGTGATGTTTTGGCAATACTTTAATTATTTGTTTAATTTATTTTGATGGTGTGCTGACTCTTATCCATGACATCAAGACTAAAGGGGCTTTCTGACAAGTGTACCACTGCTGCCTCCATTGTTTCCAATTTAACCATGATGGCAACTCTGCTACTGATCTGAGTTGACAATTGTTGAATTTTTTCATCTTGCTAGCACCGCCCACCTTGTTAACATAGCAACCATGCCACAAGAATGGTCCATTTTCATTGAACCTCTCGCAGCAGCAATACGACAAAACAGCATAATCAGGAATTCAGGTAGCCAACATACAACACAAAATTAGTTTATATGCAGATGCTCTTTTACTTTATTTACAGAACCCACAGGTAACACTTAAAGAAACTTTCAATATCATCAACAGATTATCCCATGTCTTGCATTACACTATCAACTGGAACAAATAAATCTTACTACCCCTCTCAGATGACGCATGGGATTTTGGAGCTCAGGACACTTCCCTCCACCTTCACACAGGCAACATCAAGTACATAGGGATTCAGATTTCCCCCAAGATGTCAGAACTTTTCACCCTCAACTATACTCCCCTTCTTAGGGACCGTTCGGTATTTATGGAATGGAACACCGGAGGAAAATAGGGGAGGGTCATGTCTTTTCACTCTGTGCTGAGGGGAGGGTCATCCAACATTTGTATTCATGAAACAGCAACATTTCAAAGTGGCTTGTTTGGTGCATATTTTTCCATGTAGCTCTTAGTCTCGGCCCTCCTTCACTACCAGATGGGTCTGACCGCATACGCGGAGTTTGCTGGGAGGCAAGGGGAGCTGCCCCTGGTGGCTGAAACAGGTAATTTAATTGTTTAAAAAAATGAGTGGAATAATTATATATGAATTACGTCTGGCATGATCAATCATAACACAAAACAACTAAATGGTGGTAGGTAATACATCCGATTTCATATACTGCTTTAGTAAAAAAAAGTATTTCCTGGCTGACGATGGGAGCAGCAAGACGCAAAAAACGAAAGTTACTGTTGCACTATGTCTGGACATCTTACCGTGCCAAGGTTGCAATAAAGGTTTCCTAAATGCCACATTTGATGTCAGCTTACTAATTGATTGCGGGTTTTGTATAGATTTTATAAGTTTATTCCACTTTGTTTAAACGGTGAAGTTTGTGTGTTGAATGTTAGGCTACCCAGAGTGCCTTGCTGACTGGTCTCAATATTTTATTGTTTTATTTCATGTGAATACTAGGTTACTAGAGGAGTAACTTAGTATTTGAAATAATGCAGTAATGCAGGAAGTGTGCATTTAGTTTCCATGCTTATTGTGTTTCCACAACAATATTAGTGAGTAAATCTACTGAAATGGCCACCACAGAGGTTTAGGCACATATGTAAGGAATGGATGTATTAAGAGAATGTCATGGCTGTAAAAAAAACAATGAGATGACGTATCTGTATGTCTTTGCCAAGCACAAACCAGTACAGAAGGTATTGATAAATTGCTGGGGGAGGGTCATACCTTTTTTCTAAATTGTTTTGGAGGGTCATAGAATTTTTTTTACTGGCGAGGGGAGGGTCATGTCTTCTTTGGCTAAAGCTCCCAAAACTCCTCCGGTGGCCCCCTAAATAAATAACGAACAGTCCCTTAGGAAAATCGAAGACAAATATAAACGCTGGTCTAAACACCCACTCAAGTTAGAAGAATAGCTGCAGTCAAAATGAAAACCTTACCCCAGATTAACTACCTTTTTTCTATGATCCCCATCACTTCTACAGACAAATGGTTCAAAACCTCCAATTCATTAACAACACTATTTTATTGGAAAAACAAAAAATCCAGAATATCACTCTCAACACTACAAAATAAAAAAATCACCTGGTGGGCTTGAGGCACCAAACTTCCATCATTACTTCCTGGCAAATCAATTACAGTACATGGTTAAATGGATCAATATACATAAGCACAATTACCAGCGGCTGGAACTGGAACAAAACCAATGTACAACCATTCCAATTGCAGATCTCCCCTTCCTCTCACAATCAATCAAGAAATCCAACTTCTGCCAACGCATTACCATCTATTCAACTCTGACAGCCTGGTGGAAAACGACCCATATCACAAAATCATCACTAGAATTAAACAAGTTCACCCCACTCTGGCACAATCCAGTGTTCATGTTACAGAACAAACCTTTTTACTTCTCCACATGGGCACAAAAAGGAATCACACACCTTCACCATCTATTTGAGAACAACCATTTCATGTCATTTAACACTCACAGAGAAATATGGGGTTGGGAGAGAACAATTCCTTCAATATCAACAACTTAGACGTAAAATCAAAGATAAAATCGGAATCACCAATAACACGTTACAACCATCTCAGCTCACAGAAGAACTTGTGAAAATTAATAACTTCAAAATACTATCTGCACGCCATGTGGCTCTGTCAACCAGTTCACTCATTCTGCACATTCAAGAACAGAGAAGAAAGTTAGAGGATGAAGAAAGACCGGAGATACACCAGAACAACATATGCTCAAGAGAGGAGCCGTCTGTTGTTGCAAGGTTTTTTGTTTCTAAAAAATCGGACATAATTTAGCCACTGTTGTTGCCCGTCGCTCTAATTACTAATTCTAGTTACTCGGCCGTACTAGCTAACGTTACCGTGCTAACGTTACGGTGCTAACGTGAAAGACTTGTCACTTCAAGCATGCAGCGGAGCAACCCAACATGCTACAGACTGTTGAGAAAAACGGGTTCAGAGCAACGATTAAAACACTGGATTTAAGATGTCTTGCCTCGCTGAAATACGTCCGCCAACCTACTAACATTATTCAAACAGCGAAGGAGGCTGACAGCGGAACTACATTCAGTCGCCCACTACAACCACACTACAACCTAACTTACCTGTGGCCAAGGTAGTGTTTATACAACTAGCTTACAACTATTTTGTTTTGAAAGGGAAACAATGTTAAAGTTATTTGTATGTGTATTCATTAGATTTGAGTTTATTTTACTACTTTGCAATTTGCAGAAAAAAAAAATAGTTTAGATTCTGTAACTGTTTGATGGATTCTCCTTCATATAACGTTATTGTATAATGTTGATGAGCCAAGCAAACCCTTTACTAATCAAAGCTTTTAGTTTACATGACATTAAATGTTTTTGTGATAGTCTATGTACTCCTGACAGTAGAATAAGCCATTATAAACCTATATAAAGGGCAATTATTGTTATTTATTTCAATGTATTTTAAGAAGTTTGATTACATTATATTTTCGATTTGAATGCAGAATTGTTTTTTAAATAACAAATAAATAAAAATGTAATACATTACATCTATGTTATTTTGTCTTAGTTAGGAAAGTAATGTTTAGTTAGGAAAGAAACATGTCGCAAGAAACAATGCAGGAGATCATTTATTGATTTACAAGTATGTGAGTACCAATAAATCATATATGTCGTCACCAGCAGTAATTAAAAAAATCAGTGAGCAACATCAGTTTCAAAGTTCAAAATCTTCTCTAGGCCGATAAACAATGTTAACAACGTTTGTTACTAAACTTCGTCAATGTCAATCTCAATCAAGTCATGCTGCCATCCAATTTCTCTATTTTAAGCTAAAAATTGTAAATTTAGGCATTAATTTACTGTTCCATGGTGGAAAACAACCTATGAATTTTGCGTCCTTGTCTCATTCGCTCTGTGCCATTTGCGTTTAATTGCGTCCTTGCACTGACTTTGTATGGAATCGTGCTACCGAATTCGCGTGTTTTCCATGGTGGAAAACAACCTATGTTTCAGACGTCTGGCATAGCTAGTTCCTGTGTAAGTGGCGGTGTGCCCCCCCCCGCCCGCCAAACCTCCATCTGCCCCCTCTCATTACCTTGACCTCTTACCCTGCAGTTTTAATAATCCACAATATTTCTACCCCTAGTGACCCATGAATATTTATAAAGCCCTCATTATGCCATCACTCAAAGTAATCATTATCCTGGGGCCCATTATAGCAGATTTTGTGCCACAATCCACCGCGGGACTGTTTTCCAACAGACACAGCACAAATCAGTGTGCTTTGCAGACTTTTACACCTTGGAGGATCACAGGAATCACAGGTGGCATTGAAGAGTGACAGATTAAAAAAAAAAACCTTGCATGTATTGCTCTATATGAACAAGCAACATATTATATTAAAATCATCTGGCCAGAAGAGTCAGGGGATACCATCATGTATCCTGCTAGAATGACTCAAAACAAAAAAAGAAAAGGCTAGACTATAAACCTTGGCAATTTCATCTCTTCCTGCCTTCAACGTCTCACTATCAGAGTCTTTCGCATACTTTCCAGCTCAATAACTACACTAACAATGCGCTTACCCTGTGCTTGTTTTATTTGCTTTTAGCTGTGCATCTATTGCTCCTGTTCCTAATGTCTGTAAGTCAAAGATTCAATGTCCATTGTTGTTCTCCAGAGCTATCTTGGTGTTCATATTGTTTGTATCTGTATCGGTGTGCGTGTGGCTATACCCCTCGTTTGAGTCTGTTCCGCTGTCCTGCTTGAAGCTGTGTTCTACTGTTGGTCTTCTGTTACTGATTCTGACTTCTTTTGTCCTTTTCTGTGTTGTTGTATTTTTTAATTTGTTCTTTGGCTCTGGCCAATATTTCAATACGATTTAGAATGAACGTGAACAGCTGTTTTGTTTTTATTCGGTTCAGTTTTATGGAATTTTAGAGTTTCAGAGTTGTAGAATTTGTTAAATTTGGAAATGTTCATGAAAAGTTTGTCTAGCAGGCTTCAATAGCATTGAAAGATAACCATGCCACTATACTGAAACACTAGCCAACATTAAGTGATTGAAATGAACTTGAAAATATTGGGCATTTTTTCTTATTATTCTAGTCTACTATATGAACTTGCTGATGTTGCAAACCTTGCAACAATACTGTAGGCACTGTACAAATACAGAGTACGTAGACTTGTCATGTTTCAGTTTTGTTTAAGGTTGCTCCTTTTTACCTTATGTCAGTCATACACATTTGCGGCTGACCTGAAAAATATAAACGCATTAAAAACATCATGCCGCAAGTATTTCCTACTGTGATTATCTCAATTCTAACAGCCATCAATTGCTATTGTAAAATGACTATGACATTTATTCAACTATTGTATGCACAGAGGCTTTAACCAATTATATGATGAATATATGAATTGCACCAATTGTGCTGGCAAATGCCTGAATAAAGCCAATACAGCTTTCTCAATATTCCTGTGATGTTTTATACAAAATGATTACATGTTGGGGACATTGTTTGCCAAAAGAGGATTGAAGAGGATTATCTATGTTAAATCTAGTAAAGATGTAGTTGACTTTACTTCCCCCTCTCACAACAGCTCGATTTACAGATACTTGTCCTGAAATAAAATATTTGCGTTGCACCATTCACGTGATGCTACATGTCCATATGCATTGTTTTCACAGATGGGATCGCCCCTCTTCCCAGCATTGCACGCTAGTGAGCTTGCCACCAGTTTCTCTTCCCTGACCACTTGCAAGCAAAGAAAACAGTCTAAAACCTCCTACAACCGCAATGACTGCAGCTGATTGGACGAACGCGTCACGTGGGGCTGGCTGCTCCCGACTTTCAAAACCGACCATAATAGCGGCTCGTTCGGAATACGATCTCGTATTTAACAAAAATAGTTCATCAAAACGTGTTTCTGAAAACATTTTAAGTGAGAAATAGGCCATACAGTTGCTGAATCTGTCTTCATTTCAGATCAAAAAAGGTCAGTTTAAAAGATTTTCGTCAGCTTTTGAGAGGCGTAAGAGCCAAGCCGGCCGCTCATCATTTGCATAAAGTTGGCCGAATTCAACTTGATGCAAATGAGGAGCGGGCGACTCAACGCCCCGCTTCTCCAAGGTCCCCACGACGCTACCAGAATGCATTGCACTGCTGCTCCCATAGCAATGAATTGGAAGCAGGGAAATTACACTGACAATGGACACACAGCATGAGTTAGATCGCGGAATCATATTTGGATCGTTTGTGTTTCATCACGTTACTCGCGTACCCGCCGGTGTACAGCTGTAGGCACCAACAGTGTTTCTTTCTGTCATCACATGGCCAAAATAACCACTACTGCTGCTTAGTACCCGGTGTGGGAGTCACAGATACATCGGAAAATTAAACGGCGTCATGTCTGGATTAATAAGATCACCTGGCGGAGCAAACAGCACGGTAATGTTTACAGCCTTCTCCAGGAAGTAAACGTTACCCCTGATGTCTGGCACTTCCAGCGCGATTTGAAGTACAGATTGTGCCGTTTTTGAATTGCAATAAACAGATAAAAAATAACAACATCATGATGCCGATTTTTTAAAAGTCGGAATTCATACTTTATTAGGCCTGACCACAGGATGACAAGCAAACAACTTTTAAAATGGTTGTTTTCTAGACCGAGTTGGATCGATCAGGGCTCCGCTAACATTGGAGCTGCTCCAAAAACACAACAACAGAGATATAATTGTCAGAAATTACCAGGTAGTCAAACTTCCCCGCTTAATTCTCCCAAAAAAAATCCTTTCTAAACACTGATGGCTTTTGCCACACATCTACACACAAATTTCCATTTGCGTCTAATCGCATCTTTCCATTTACTTTGTATGGAATCGTTTGCGTTTGGTGTGAACACACCATTACAGTTGCTAGCTAAAATGCTTTGCAAAGGTGGCTGATATTCCAAAACAAGTGCCTTCCGAGTAGGGATTCAATTTTTTCATTAATTTACACAGAAATATGAAGCTTTTTGTCAGGGAAGCTTTTGATAATAGATAACAATAGAGTGGCTGATTAAATGAAAAGTGGCAGTGTCACTCACAATGGCACATTGTGCATTCGGTGACACAGCGGCGGTATTATGGCTTTTTTGGAGATATAACCTTCAGGCTGTAGAACCAAGGTTGTGCTGCTCATCTTGTTCAGTGAAGCCCAGCCAGGATAGCTGGATTTTAATTCACTCAGATAAATAAACATTCCCCTCAGGCAGGAGTCTGTTCCATCAGGACCAAAACATCACGCCACAAGAACAGTTTCTTACCAGCTAGCCTCATCAACAAGGCCGGGGACCCCCACCATAGACATCTGTCTCCATGCGTTATATATTAGCACGCATCTTGCACAACTTTTATGCGTCCCCTGCGATCTTTGTTTTACCTGCAATGAAGCATGCATGGACGAATAGTCGGACCAGCCTTCCATTGGTTGACAAGACATTAACAAGCTTTTGATTGGTCGGAATGCTCTCCCAGAGCATAATGGGAAAAGCAAAATGGCGTTAAGCATCAAAGGTAGCACCAGTAAACGACCGTAAATTTAGAAATTATGGACATAAAGTTTATCAATCTTGGATGTAAGAGTTTGGATTTATTTCACAAAGATCCCAGAAAACGCACTTGTTCCAGGTTGGATAAAAAAACCTTCTTTAAGGGCTCCGAAGACACCGAAGAAATCATCGGGACAAAGCAAGTGTTAGCTTTTAGCCTCAGAAAACATGTTCCTACTCGCTATGGTTATTAAGTTATTAAGTCATGAATCAGAATTGCTGTTTTTTGTCATATACAACAAACTCGGTCTCACTGGTTAATATTTTTTTGCACATCCTGCACAAAACTGTACAGCTTTCCAATTCAAAAACAGTTATATGTTTACATATTTGGTTATAGTAGCCTACTTATTGCATTTTAATAGTATTTTGTTAATATTTTTATGGTAATTTTGATATTCTATATTTATAATATTCTATATTTTTCCAAACTGTTGCTGTTTGCGTCATCTTTTATTTCCTCTTTATATGTGTATTGCATGCAGCAAACACCAAGGCAAATTCCTTGTATGTGAAAACCTACTTGTAATAAACCCCAAACATCTCAACTATTTTGGCATGACTAAGGTTTGTTTTTACTTTTATGTTTGGGCTCATTATCTAGCCAGAAAACAGGTTAATAGATGCATCTTTGCTGCCAGATTTTGGACACTGCAATATACTGAAACATCAAACAGGTCCCTTGTGAATTATGATTTTTTTTTTTTTACATTCATGAAAATATCCTTCTGCTTTGTTGTCCAGGATTTTGTAGGTACTGTGAATCCATATATTTATATAATTGAATATACTGTAATGTGATGTACTGTAGGTAAAACTTTAGTTTTTGGTGCATAACAACAATGTTAGAAATCAGATTATACTTTTGATTTCCATGAATCCAACAAACAGAAAGAAAACAGAACTGTTTGTATCTGTTACAAAGCAGAGAAAGAAAGAAGATAGTAAGGTGTCATACAGCTAGTGGAGTCATTTCCACCCTGTCAGTCAGGTATCATTGTTCAGCAATTTGTTTCATGGTGTGATGCTCATAACTCTGCGCTACTGTGGGAACTTCTTCCAACTCTTCAATTTTGCTGCCAAGAATGTTGCAATATGTGACCTGCCATGCCCTGCCATGAATATTTTGAATGAAAAGGCATAAATGTTGTAAAGAATATGAAAAACTTAAGACCCCATCCCACTGTTGGTGGCTCAAAAGTTTAACTGTGTATCTGCATGACAAACAACCTTTGCATTATTTAAGATGTGTGGTTTGTTGCTACTTTGTCTCATTGATATTGTAAATTGCAGCCTAAATTAGTGGTCTCTAGCCCTGAGCATTCACCTGTAATGCATACAAAATAATTGCATGCAATCTGGACCTATGACATTATATATATATATATATATATATATATATATATATATATATATATATATATATATATATATATATATATATATATATACACATACCATATACTGTGATTCATTTGATGAATGAAGAGTCGAAACAGGGATGATGGTTGGGGCTACAAGTGACAGAGGCTGAATTTGAATTCAGGACATTGCAGGTACTTTATAGGTATTCCATCTTTGTGAATCACCATGATTTTTTTTTCTTAGCAGTGGAATTATATAATTGTACTTAAAAGATTATTAAAGTGCCGGTGGATTATCCAGTGTAATGGGCAACCCATTCTCAATCCCAACTCTTAAAATACTGACGCTTGGTCAGTGGCTCTCAGCGTCAGATACGGACGCAAAAATCAACCTTTAGAGTCTGTATGGAACAACCGCAGCACTGTAAGATGAGTAGCATTAAGAGTAACAACGGTAGTGAGTAGTATAAAAGACAGCATAAATCCGCGTAGGGAGGTTGGTTGGGGTGGTGGATGGGTCAAACAACACAGAACTTTTACCCAAGAGACCGGGGTTCATGTCCCGTTCTTGTCCCGCGTGCATTTCGTAACCCCCACCCACGATCTTTTCCTAAACCTGACGTCCCAACCCAGAGCATCAAAAAGTGACGCCAAGGTTCACGACCAAAGCACGTCTAAATATGGTGCTAAATTGAGACTTTTTGCGTTAATATGCATCTGACCAAGCCAAATTGATTCTGGAAATTGATGTTGCTGTTGAATTTTTAAATTTCACTTCAAGGTGAGCAACCAAAAATACCTAAGAGATAGATATCTCAAAACCTCTTAACCATGGCAAATAAATCCAAAACAAGGCCTGATACACCTGAGAAAATATGATTTGGGTGAAGCAGCCCTTTAACGTTATTGTGTGAATGCTGATTCAGCAGCATTCACAGTATCTTTTTAGTTGCCTCTAACTTCTGCATACGTTTAACTACAAAAATCCTTAAAATATCAAATTGTTCAGCTCTTTAAGAACATGATGGGACTTCTTCTGCTAGATATACTTTTTATATTAAGCTTTTTTCATTTTTTTTACAATTAAAGTCAATGAGAGCAGGCTTTAAATCCTTCAAATCCTTTTTTACTTCAAAATCTATCTCCTTCATACTTTCACCTACAGACGCAATTCAAACTTTAAACCATTCATTTAAAATTCAGCTGTTAGGCTATATCTCAGCAGTTTGATATCTTTTACAGGTTTTGTGAAATCACTGTCTAAGTTTAGTGTTCATTTCAGGATTTTTCTGCGTTGATAATGTGTGTGTATTGTGTAATTTACAGTGGGTGATGTCATTGCTAGAGCACGGAGCCTTAAAAAACTCATCTTAGTCCCTTCTCTATAAATTGCTCTCATGCCCACAATTTTTACTTGTCATACATGATACCAATGCGTTCGCAAAGGCCTTCAGGCGCTCACGATGAGGTAATATTACTTATGCCACCTATAGTTTAAGCTGTCTGAGGATTCTTTTTAAAGGTTGCTCTCTGTGTCCCTTAATGGCAGCAGTTTGACACAGGTGACATGGTCGTTAGCTGATTACAGAGATCAAAACAATCTCCTTTGTGTTTACAAACATGGCCACTGATTAGTAAGCATGACACAGCATTTTTGCCAGACAGTCAAATTGCAACTACAGACAGTAATATGAAGATTAACACAACATTACGGTTGATTTACACACACACACACACACACACACACACACACACACACACACTTGTGTTCTTGGGGAGAATGTTCTTGCTGGTTGTTCTTGGAAGAATTAACTCAGGTTCACAAGCACAGAAAACGCTGTTAACAGTTTGAGACGATGCGTTCTTGCTAGTTTTGCGCAACACCCCCAGCACAGAGGCTATCTGCAGTGCTCCAAAATAACAGCTAGAAATAAAAACCACAACAATATAACCACTTTGTATTTAAACAATCTCCAGACAAGAAAACTTCACAATGTTACAACTATTGCAATAATATTGAAAAATTAAACTTATTGAGCTTTAATTTTATTGTTTATGGTTTAGCTCAAACACCCCTTACGTATTCAAATTAGTGGAATGTGATCACAACTATTATTAGTGTATTAGTTTAAATCCGTTTAAATAAAAAAAAAAGAAGTAGGCCTATGCACTGGGGTGTCCTAGGTGTCCCTATTAGTGTTATGTGGAATTATCATTTCTATATTAACAGATGGAAATTAGCAATTAAAATTATAAAGGTTGGTGTCTCCCCTTTAGTCTACATAACATGCCATAGCATGTTACCATTTTATGTACAACTGTTCATTTATCATACAGACTGAAACTCAACTTCTAATGAATCAGAAAACAAATACACCAAAAAAAGTATGAACTAAATACTAAATCTAATGTATATAGCCTATGTCATAATTTCTCCCAAAGAGAAACGGGTATCTCTCTCTCCCCCGCCTCTGCCTGCTGCGCTGTGGCCATGTGTGTGTGTGTGTGTGTGTGTGTGTGTCTGTGTGTGTGACAATGTGGGACGGCCGGCCAGCGAGGTTGTCAGGCCCGCAGGCGCTTGTGGAGTTTAACTCCGAAAAGGCAGTTTTGATGGACATGTGTTGTGATATTTAAACAAACGATCCGTCAACGGTGAAATAAAAGCCTCTTATTTACGAGACCGGTCTGAGAGACCTCCAGCTTACAGCCAGGGTCTCCGAGCTGGCTGTCGCTTCACTTTATGGAGCTTCTCAACTCCGAAAACTTTGAAGCAAATTGTCAATTCGGCAAAGATTTTTGCAAGACTGCCTATATTGGAAATCTAAACAGTTAATTTCTCGCCTAAAACGTTCTCAGAAGTGAATTTAGTGATGAATAAGATCCCATTGTTGGTCTGTCTATGTACCGGAAACCCGACCCTCGTTGAATGCTGACATGAATGTTGGGATACGGGTGCTGCCAAGTTCATACAAGTTACCAACCAATGCATCCTCGGTAAAATGAGTGTGTCAAGAACATTTCCGGGAATCTTAACTGTTCTTGGTGAAATGCGAACTTGTGTATTGGGACAGTACTTTGGCAACACGAGATGACGTTTCACAGGGATACAAGAACACAAGTCAGTAGAAGAACACAGATTGAGAAACGCCAAATGTCTGACGCAAAGCACGAATGTTGCTGAACGAATAGCAGATTTATTCCACCAAAATGCCACAACAAAACTGAAACCGCAAGCTCTAGTTAAACCACCACTGCAAACCCTTACGTTTTACACAGTATCAGCTTTTTTTAATATACAGCTAGTACTTGTCAAAAACCGTAGCTCACACTGTGAGTTGTGTACACTGTGTTGTTGTGGAGATAGGTCTGGCAATGCGATACACAGATGGCCTGCTTGTTATACTGCTTTTACACCAATGACCAGGGTTTCACCAGGGTTGTCTGATCAGGGTTCAACCCTCCTTTTGGAAATTCAAACCAAGCCAGTAATCATGGGTATATCCCTGGAATAACCAGTCAGAAATCACCTGGGTCAACCTGGCAGCAGTGCATAACAATTAACTTAAGTTCTAGAAATGGGCGGTGCTTTACACATCATATTCAGTGAACAGCTAACATCACATACTCGCATCCAACTGTATACCAGCAGAACTGTTTTGTAGCTACTTGAAATTGTCATTGTACAGCAGAGAGAGAGAGAGAGAGAGAGATAAAGCTATTTGATGATGGTTCTGCAGTGATTACATTCTGATTTATCCTCCTCTGCATATATTTATTGCAGCACCTGGACAAGTAAGTAGGTTACTCTAGTATACATTTTTGACTGTTGTAACACCTACAACTTTCATACAATATGGCTATTATTCAACTTTTAAAGATATCACATTATTAGAACAATTACCACTTTTCCACATTTCTTACAACTTCACTTTCTTCTTACACAGTTTAACCAGCAATTCAGTTCAGCTTTAGAATTAGCTTTTTAAAAAAAAACTTTTTAATTATTCCACATCTTTTTTTACATTAGTGGTGTTATTCAACTTGTCAATGAAATCCATACTTATTAAAACCATTCCCACTTTTCCAACTATTCTCACTACTTCAACTTGTTACGGATTTAAGCTATTAATCCAGTTTAGCTTTAGCAATTTAGCTATTCAGCATTCACACACATTTTCTGCAGGAAATGCATTTTGTAGTTAAATTTGACATCCATGAAGTCCGAGTTCCCCCACAGTTATGGAGAGTTTAAGTCCATAACAAAGTGCTGAAATCAGACTTGACTCAGTCCTTGGCTACCGTACAAATATCAGATTGAAGACAGCTGAAAGTCTGAGAGATCTGGATTTGATATTTTTTACTGGAGTAGCAGGGTTTTTCAGAGAGCTTTTTGTAGAGGGCTGGTTAATGTGGCGCCACTGTTCATTCTGCTGCACCAGAACCAGAGGATGTATGCCTCTGGGGACTCTAAGTGTGTGTGTGTGTGTGTGTGTGTGTGTGTGTGTGTGTGTGTGTGTGTGTATGTGTGTGTGTGTGTGTGTGTGTGTGTTTCAAAAGGGATGCACTGAGCCACAAACTGGAGCCATTCCAGATTATCCCGTTCTGAGGTTCAATACCCTTGTGTGTGTGGCACACATACAAACACACACACACACACACACACACACACACACACACACACACACACACACACACACACACACACACACAGCAGCGCCCCACATGAATGGATCCAAATTAATGGATGAATGGTTTTGACTGATCCTCTTCCGGGTTAATAAGCTCTCTCATTTTCTGTCATGAAATGTGTTGACTGAAGTTTAACTTGTGCATCACCTTAATTATATTCCTTCATGCAGTATTACACACACACACACACACACACACACACACACACACACACACACCTTTGCTGACTCTTACCTGTCAAAGCAAGAGGTTGAGGTGAAGTGATTTAGGGATAGAATTTTATAACAATACTAGTCTGGCTATCACCAGACCAAGCTCAATCTTTTAAGATTGAATGTTAGTCTGGGGAGTCTGCTCTGTATTTTCTACAGCACAAGAGGTGTGATCAACGGGCATAGTTCAAATGACTCTGTACGCAATTGGATAGTCCTTCAACCAATCAGACCAACCATCTGGGTGACGTAGCAGCAACAGCGGCATCAACGGGTTGCTGCGCTTTGGAGCTGCTTGCCATCGCTTCTCTATCGTCATCGTGTTAAACCAGCCAATAGCGCGCCAGGTGGATAAGCCAGTTTGTGATTGGTCCCCGCAGATTTGTAACGGAGGCAGGATAGAAAAATGTACAGGTTTCCAGCCTGAGCTGCAGGGTGAAACCAAATTGCCGGCAGATTGGGCTGGGTTTACCCAGCCTAATAACATACCATATTTTTCAACTCACAGCATATCTGTTGATATAATTATGTAATTAAATAATTGTTTAAGTTCAAGTTGATCCTGAAATGTAGGCTACATCAGAAGAATATTGCATAACTATACAGTATCAATATATATTTAAAATGAGAGACAGAAAAACATGTATTTTAGTAGCAATGACTAACTATTGAGTTTGAGGTATATTTCTTTTGGAAGCATGAAGAGACCATTGCACAGGTAACACTTGAAGCAGTTGAATCCCCCTAGATATCTGAATGTTACATTATTCCATACCACTTAGTACAGTCTAAGAGACCTGTCAGAATGGGGATAAAGTCAGCTTATTCTTAAAGGCACCCTTCCCTTTAATGCTTACAGTGATAACTGAAGGTTACCCGCTCAATGGAGCTGCCATGATAATTGACATTTAGTGATGAAATGCCTCACACAATGAATGCTAAAAGGGGAACTAATTACTGCTTATCCAAGTGTCAATAGCGTCTTATGCTCTCTTCTAAATGTCAGTTTTACATTGAAATGCAGGAGGCATGGCTGCCAAGCGCTAATGGCTGGTCAGTGACAGCACTAGCTTTGGAACACACTCTCAGGTAGGATATGACGGACATTATGACAGCTCTCATCTCCGTGCTGCTGCTTTTCCTAAAAGCTGCAAAAATATAATTGAGATTTTCACAAGTTGCAATCTTCCAATAAACACCTACTATCAGATGGCATTAAGTCCTGATGTCCTTCTCTGAGTGTGTTGGCGGCTTTGCCACAAGACACATGTTATGGGTCTAGTGTAGTTTATTTTCACACCCAAAATGTTTGCCCTCAGCTGCTGCCACTAGCTAGTCCTCAACAATAGCCAAACATGTGCAATACATGGTATGTTGACTTAACTGTAAGGGGTGTCACAGTTACTTGATATCCATGCCCTGGCCATGAGTCTAAAGTGACTGTTGCTGCCAGAGGTTTTACTCAACTAGTTAAGTAGTCAACTACTAAAACCACTAATCAGTACTGTGGGCACTTGTTGATAATATCCTTTTAGCCAGCATCGCCAGATATACTGTAGTTGATGTGTAAAACATCAAGCCTCTAAATATTTACATAGTTTCAGCTTCATTCATTCTGGTGTGACACCACTTTGATCCATTGCGCAAAATATCGCCTAACTTATGATTATTTACCAGTGCATTGTAACAGCAGGGACCAATTTGTTTTCTATTCTGCACCATTCATTCTTATCTTATCATGGTCATTGCATTTCTGTGAGTGATTTTTATTTTTATTTGTATGTATGTGTGATATATGTGTGTATATGTGTTCATTGTGTTATGGTTGTCTAAGCTACTGGATGTCTAAAATTTCCTTCGGGATGAATAAAGTATCTATCTATCTGTCTATTCACATAAAGCTACTAACACTTCCTTTACATGTTTCAAAATAAATGTTTTAATTTTATAGTATTTGTAGTCCTTTACTGGTAAAAATAAAAAATCACAGTGACGATGCTTGTGAGTTGTGACATTTGTAAACACATGACTCGTCACTCAGTAAAACTGGACTTCAAGAATGAACTCTTTACTGTAAAAATAGAACACACTGCCAGGCTGTGTTGTTAGTTTTGGCTTTTAAGAAAAAAGAAGCAAAAGATGGATCCACTCATATGAATTGGTCGGATGTAGTGCAGAATGATTTTACAGTCTGGGCAGACATCAAGCTGGTGAAGTAATGTAATGCAAGTGAGCAATATCTCCTCCACACACTGTACACTTGTCTAGTGGACATACAGAGGGCAGCATGCCTGCAGCAGAGCACTGATCACAGCTGCACACAGCAGCTCAGTGCTGTTTTTAAGGTATGTTCAGAATCTGTTCACAAGATTAGTGATCCTCAAGTCAAACATGATGGCTGCATCACAGTGTCATTAGGTTAATAATATTGTGATGGACTGCAACTAGATATCAACTATTTTGCAGAACCCTGTGACTAGTAAAGATTGGTAGTCATAAACCCCCCAGCTGGTCTAGCGCTAATCAGTCCAGTCCCAGGGTAAAATCTACTGAATAAGCCTAAGTTTGACATGTCCTGGTTTACATCCAACTGGTTCAACGAATGTGGACATGTAAACATTGGACTAGACTGGCAAATGGCATCAGTTTCGCTCTAGCTGTTTCAGACCTGCACTGTAATTTAGAGTACATAGCATGCATTCAAAAGCAGGACTAATTAAATTGTCAATTTAAACTTTCTTTTTTTTGTGTCATCTTTCATTCCTGACAAAAGCCTAAAGTCCCTTATCAATGATATTTTATGTATCATTTTTATCCATTTGGAAAAGCTAAAGCTGATTATCTGTGCATCCAGGTGGAAACTTGCCATCATTTATACTGAATTTGTGTGTTTGACTGTCACCTTTGTTGCTCTGCTGGATTTCCCTGCAATCTGACCGTTGCACAAGGCTGTCACAGTTGAGGTCCTAGTACTCATTACCAGTTGCAACAAGGGATCACAACCTCTCTGGTCCTGGTGGTGGAAGGTCAGGGCTAATCACAGTGACATAGCAATCATGTCAGCTGAGAGAGAAGTGTTGAATGTCAGGGCTCATTATGCTAGCAATGACATTGGAGACAAGTTAGCAGTTGCATCCTTACTTGGTCTCTCAGATGGAGCGTGGGTTTACTTCAGCCTTTTTCCTTTTGCTTGTTATTCCTCTGGCTCTGGCACTAAATAGTCAATTATCACTGCATTATTACTCAAACTGCCAACAACAACCTGTTTGCCAGTGCAAACTATACTAAGTTAAGTGTACGTTTCAACTAACAACTGTATGAGCAATGTTTGGAACCTTGGGGCCAAAACATTTTAAGTGGTAAAGAGATATTGCAATTATATTTATATTTGCACTTAGACCATAAAGTCCACATCACTTACCTTTTACAAATAACATAAACATTAGATTCACGTTCTGTTACTGCTGTATATGAAAAAACTTCTTTTCTTTTTTTTTTTAAGCATTGACATTTTTTTCTGTACTCTTTGTGATTTTAAAAGTGACAACATTTTTACTGAAATTATGTAATAAGCAAATTATATCAGCATACATACGTTAAAAAGATCACTAGAAGCGGACTGGTGCTGAGGCATATTGGTTCTCACATACACATACAATATCCCAGAGCCAATATCCAAAGGACTGTTATTATGACAGTATTGTGATGTACTATAGGCCTTGTGTTGTATATAGCTCCTTAAAAATGTTTTGTCACTATTTAGAATAATTTACTATTTTTCCATAACAGTAGCAGTCCACTGGAGAAGGTAACAGTGTAACACTCAAAGATTGCTCTGCGTAATTGCAATGTGAAACACTCTCCTTCCCCCAAAAGCTACAGCATCGTAGAACATGTGGAGATCTAAGAAGTGTTGACAGGTTTTTAGCAGTAAGTAGTTATATAATCTCCAACATATTTTTGATTGGCTGGTTTTTAACTGCCATCAAATTGCTTTCCCATGTTGTATTGACTCTTGCATGATTGCGGCTTGATGGTAAATAAAAAACAAGGCTGAGAAACTGTTATGGTTTCGGTATTTTGCTTTGTATTTTGTTCTATTTCAGTCTGTTATTTTGGTCCTATGTGTTGTCTTATTGTAATTGTGTATTCTGTGGATTTTGTATTATGTTCTGTTTCCTGTTTTATTGTGATAATCTGGTTTTCGGTGCTGTCTTGTCTGGTTTTACTTCCTGTGTTTCCCAGCCCTTGTGTCACCTGCCTCTTGTTACCTCGTTATCCTTTTTATTTAGGGGCCGTCCACACGGAAATTATTTTTGGTGCAAACTCACATTTTTAGCATCGTTTGGGCCCGTCATCCACACAAATCCAGTAAACGCACTGCCTGAAAACGCACTTTTTTGAAACCGGGTCCTAGGGTGAAAAAATTTGAAAACAGCTATCTTTTGGCTTTGTCTGGAGGGTGAAGCCGGCTTTTTATCGTATCGATGATGTCATCGCCACACCCCTCGACCTCTTGCCCGCAGCCCCACAATAGTGCAAGGCCACACACGACTGCAGTGAAGCTAAGCGAGCATATCCTAGCTCAATGGTCAAACCAGCTCACTTCATCTCGCTAAATAGTTTGTCTCTGCTCCCTGACACTTCCCTCTGCTGTGCCGGTCCTGGATTCTACACAAGATATATTGCTAACGTTATATAGCTAACGTTAAACATAGCTGAAGTAGCAATCATGTCCGATGGCAGATAGAATTGCAAAATAAAAAGCAATCCAACAGCACATTATACAATGTAAACAAAGACACGTTTCCTTGCGGAGGCCTTTATAAAATGAGGAGTGTTGAAATGTATTATAGTCCATGGATGTATTATGAGAACATTAGTCTAGCTAGTCATGATATGATGGGAAGTTAACTCTTCTTCGCCGTGTTTTGGTGAATTTCTGTAGCAGAAACAGCGCCGCCTATAGGCCTGGAATATGAAGTAGCGCGTTGAGTAATTTATAACCGGATACGTGTGGATGAAAAAAATGTTGAAACGAATCCAGGGAAGACAGGTAAAAAAAAGATTGTTTTGGTACGTGTGGACGTGGCCTTAGTCTCCCCCTGTCCTGTGTCAGATCATTTAGCGTTTGTTCCTGCCAGTTTGTTTGTTCCCGTCAGTATTCCCTTTGGTCTCTGTGTTCGGGTTTTGAATTTCTTGCTCTCTGGTCTCTCCACTTTTGGAGTTAGTGTTTTGCCTGCTTTTGTTTTGGACTTTTTTGTATGAACTTTGTTTTTTGTGTTAATACACCCTCAAGCTCAAACCTTCTCCTGCCTGCCTGCCGTATCTCTGCTTTTGGGTCCTCTAATTTCCTGCGCCTCGTCACAGAAACGTGGCATACATACACAGACGGCTAATTTCTACAGTCATGATGGGAGAGGCATCCCACATGGTATTTGCCTGCTGTTACAAGGAGAGAAAAAAATTACAGTGCCACCTGATATAGTGCAATCTTTCACATCCCAATCAATTTGTAATGGCTTTGCCATTATGAGCCGAATAGAAAGTGACTGATGAAGGTTAGGTGTTCAGTGATGGTTACATGTCAAGTGATAAACACAATAATAATACAATATGATGATGATGAACTAGGGGCTGTGCACACACAGGGTAATTTCACCCAAATCACAGCAGGAAAATCCACTCAAAAGGGCTTAAAATGGGCATGCTGGTAGCCAATTGCTTAAGGGTGCTACTATGTAATCATATTGCCCATAGTTTGGGGACAGTTAGTGCATGTTATATTCATTGTTTGCCCCTAGAATATACACAAAAATAATAAATAATAAATAATGATCTTGTAAAAAACAAAACAACTGAACTGATTCCAGGCCATACACTCTTGCCCTGTCCACTTTGCCTTAGTTTGCGTGTTTTTTAGCATATGAAGCGCCCTCCCATGCACCATCCTCCATATAATGGGGATTGAAAATCACATATAAGACCCTGCGGCAGTGTGTCTGCATGGACACCAACTTAATACTCCACTGCCCCACGGACAATTGAGGAAGCATCATACAAATTGAAGTTATATCTTGCTTCTTCAGTAAACGTTAATTTGGTCTTGCATACGCACAAACCATCTTTTTTTATATCAGGTCTATTGTGTGTCATTGTTTTGGGGATGTGTTGGATTTACAGGGAAAAGGCACATACTATAATTCTGAGCATGCATTGCATTTATATGTATCCATAGCGACAGATGTCTCTTGTTTATAGTAGGGAGTCGTAAATGCATCCTGCAGTTTACTTGATTATTAACACCCTCCCCCCTGATGTGGAGTACCCTCAACAGATAACGTACAGTATGAGTGAGACTTGTGAAGGGCAAGTGGGGAGGTAACTGTTTGAGGAAGTGGCTGAGAAATTAAAAAAAAAGACTGAATTTTGTAGGCTAAGGGAGGGACATCAGAGTAAAGAGATGGACTCACCCTTCTCCCAGGTCACCCTCTGCCCCTCCTCTCCACCTGTTTACAGACCACATTGGCTGTGGGCCCCTGACCAGCTGTTTCCCTACTGCACAGTTAAGACATCTTCCTCCATCTTTTCCCAGTCTGTAAAAAACATAGAATGTCCAGTCAGCTCCTGAGCTTATTTGCTAAAATCCATTGGGCCCAGGTTGGGATGACAATGACACTGTTCCCAATAAAAACTAGGACCCAGTGTGCCTGTTACTCCTCTATTCGTGTTTTGTTAGGTATTAGAATGAGACTCAAGCAACAAAATTGGGTAGTCTGTTATTCATTTATTGTCATGTCATGACTGTTCTATGGTTTTCTTTTAAAAGTACAAAAGGATATATACAGGTGGACAACAACATAATCATGCTTACTTATTTCCAACATGCACTTTATAAGTTAAAGTGAACTGTTCTGATATTTAGTCATCTTCTGCCTGTAAGGGGTGTCACAGTTACTTGGTATCCATGCCCTGGCCATGAGTCTAAAGTGACTGTTGCTGCCAGAGGTTTTACTCAACTAGTTAAGTAGTCAACTACTAAAACCACTAATCAGTACTGTGGGCACTTGTTGATAATATCCTTTTAGCCAGCATCGCCAGATATACTGTAGTTGATGTGTAAAACATCAAAGCCTCTAAATATTTACATAGTTTCAGCTTCATTCATTCTGGTGTGACACCACTTTGATCCATTGCGCAAAATATCGCCTTACTTATGATTATTTACCAGTGCATTGTAACAGCAGGGACCAATTTGTTTTCTATTCTGCACCATTCATTCTTATCTTATCATGGTCATTGCATTTCTGTGAGTGATTTTTATTTTTATTTGTATGTATGTGTGATATATGTGTGTATATGTGTTCATTGTGTTATGGTTGTCTAAGCTACTGGATGTCTAAAATTTCCTTCGGGATGAATAAAGTATCTATCTATCTGTCTATTCACTGTGGTATGCTAATGATAAAGCTACTAACACTTCCTTTACATGTTTCAAAATAAATGTTTTAATTTTATGGTATTTGTAGTCCTTTACTGGTAAAAATAAAAAATCACAGTGGCGATGCTTGTGAGTTGTGACATTTGTAAACACATGACTCGTCACTCAGTAAAACTGGACTTCAAGAATGAACTCTTTACTGTAAGAATAGAACACACTGCCAGGCTGTGTTGTTAGTTTTGGCTTTTAAGAAAAAAGAGGCAAAAGATGGATCCACTCATATGAATTGGTCGGATGTAGTGCAGAATGATTTTACAGTCTGGGCAGACATCAAGCTGGTGAAGTAATGTAATGCAAGTGAGCAATATTTCCTCCACACACTGTACACTTGTCTAGTGGACATACAGAGGGCAGCATGCCTGCAGCAGAGCACTGATCACAGCTGCACACAGCAGCTCAGTGCTGTTTTTAAGGTATGTTCAGAATCTGTTCACAAGATTAGTGATCCTCAAGTCAAACATGATGGCTGCATCACAGTGTCATTAGGTTAATAACATTGTGATGGACTACAACTAGATATCAACTATTTTGCAGAACCCTGTGACTAGTAAAGATTGGTAGTCATAAACCCCCCAGCTGGTCTAGCGCTAATCAGTCCAGTCCCAGGGTAAAATCTACTGAATAAGCCTAAGTTTGACATGTCCTGGTTTACATCCAACTGGTTCAACGAATGTGGTCATGTAAACACTGGACTAGACTGGCAAATGGCATCAGTTTCGCTCTAGCTGTTTCAGACCTGCACTGTAATTTAGAGTACATAGCATGCATTCAAAAGCAGGACTAATTAAATCGTCACTTTAAACTTTCTTTGTTTTTTTGATCATCTTTCATTCCTGACAAAAGCCCTTATCAATGATATTTTATGTATCATTTTTATCCATTTGGAAAAGCTAAAGCTGATTACCTGTGCATCCAGGTGGAAACTTGCCATCATTTATCCTGAATTTGTGTGTTTGATATTTAGTCATTTTCTGCCATACATTTTTCTCTCATTCATCACAAATACATGGCCCCAGGTGTTCTGAGTCCAGCAGCACCTGCGATTGTTGATACAGAATCTAGATCCAATCAGTCATATAATATTGTCATCCGTAACCATGGGGAAACTCATTAATGCGTGTAGTGATGGTACAGCTGCAAGACAGAAATGTACACAGAGCCATATCACCGTGATATTTAGGCATGACATTCTCCAACCATTGAAAAACAAATAGCTTGTTGTCCCACTGAGTCCTCATGGAAATGCAGCACACATAGTATATACAAGTATACTTATGTAAGCATATACAGTAATAGTGTACAACAACATCAACTCCAGATGAACACAAGTCCTATGTACAGTGCGTTTTTACATTTAATGCCCAAAATGTAATGCAGTTCACAGTTGCAACGTGACTGTGGTTTTGTGTCACACAGTACACAAAACCTAGGTTAGGTTGGAAATGTTAGAATTAGCCTGCCTCATTTATTTGTTTGCAACACAAATAACAGTTCATGTAATATTAGTTGGCTTTTGACAAACGTTTGGAGAATCCTTCCTTTTATTCTGTTAGGCGTGTAGGGTTTTATAGTTTCATCCATATTACACAAATTTTAATATTTTCTTCTTCAGTTGGTCTTGTACTCTGATAATTCAAAAGAGGAAGTCTTACAAACAGCTAGCTGCAGTTAGATAAACAGAAGCTGCATTAAGCTATATTTTGGTTGGAAATATGACTGTTTGGAATATACCAAACATTAAAATCACAGCGTAAAAGGTATTTAAGCTACAGGAACAGCTTAATTAGTTTGTTTTTAATTTCTATGGATGTTTGATAATTAGCTTTGCAAGCTACAAACTTTTCAGAGACACAGTTTAAACCCATGGGTTGTGAGTGTTTTTATAATTAAAAGATTTTCAAACAGTATTTACCTGAGACTGCAATCTTGTACTTAGAAGGTCTTTGTCAGAGTCATTTACTTAAAAATGTCATTCGTACATGGGAGGTCCCCTTTAAAGACCCACCTCATTGAATATTGGATCCATTAAGCTTTTTAAGTAGATTTATGTTATGTTTTGTCATCAAGTGGTGATTCAGCTCCTCTATGGTCTAAATGAACATCAGGTAGGAAGCACAGACATCTGGGTAAGAAGGAGTTTAATAATGCTTTTAAATTTGGCGATTGCATACACATTTCAGCATCTATGCTGTTTGCTAATTGCTGTCATCATCACAAATCAAACAGTAATTTAAAGCTAAGACAGCTGTAACATTAGCGTTATGTGGCATCATTGTTATAAGTAGACAATGTTTGACATTTTAGATACATTATCTCTATGTCTGATCAGCTATGGTTTTCTATGCATAAACTAGATTTTCTTTACATTTCGTCTCATTTGCAAACATTGGACCATACAAACATTAAGACCATGTAGGTATTTCACGTTTTAGAATGTGTTGTCTATGAAGTTCAAAGGGATCACAGTAAAAGAAATAACAGAAGAAGAAAAAAAGAAAAAAAAAAAAATATATATATATATATATATATATATATATATATATATATATATATATATATATATATATACACTGTTGAGCTTCATATCATTGTATCTGACAGAAATAAAAAGAAGTTAATCTCTCCCGCATGCCCCAGAATATGCATTGAGATTCATATAAGGCATTACTGTTTGAATCAGTTTACTACATTTGCTGATATTTCTTATTGCACCATTCCAGAGCAGACTTGTGGGGGCACTTTTAATGCACCAGCCAAGGTCAAAGTTAAATCACACTTTGATGAAATTGTTAAATTTGTCCATGAGCTTTATTTTGCCATTTGTCCCCACCTCAGCCATTACATGAGGCAGCTGGTTGTATAACAGCAAAAATAAGACCTTTACAATGTCTATACTGAATGGAAATCCACCAAAGCCCTCATTGTTCTTCGGGGCTCTATTAAGCTTGCATAATGATGCAGAGAAAGTACCCAGGAAACATACCAAAAGAGAATTATCATTCTTCGCCGCCTCCCCTAAGAAGCCAAACAATGCTTGTAAACCTCTGTGACTTCTATCCGCCTCCTTAAGGGTAATGAGCCTGTCATTGGAATTAAAGGCCAATGAATTAGCCCACGCCTTTGCTTTAATCAAGTGTCAGATCAGCAGCAGATTGCTTACCTCTCCAGTTCATACAGGATAATTATTTAGAACTTTGTTCATCCAATGAACTCTGCACCGACACAACAATTAAAAAAACAGAGAAATACCAAATTTACAAAGAGAGTACAATTGTGACTGCATTGAAGAATACCTGCTTCAATAGTAATCCCCTTTATTTAACTAAATTATGTAAGTGTCTGAAGTCAGGGGCATACATTAAAAATGACCTGCACCACAATAGTAATTTGCTGAAATAAAACACAAGGTGAATCATGTTGAGTTAAAACAGGTTTAGAACAGATTAGTCTCACATAGTATGGTCTGGCTACACCAACCATCTATTCTGGGATAGGGGGAAATAGCACTCTGACTTCTTTGTTTTTCTTTAAACCAATCACTACCGTCCTGGGAGGTGCTAAGCCCTGGATGCAGCAACAGTGCCCTTGCAAAATAGACAGATAGCGGAAGGTGAGGGACATGCGGCACGTGAATGACTTTAAAGTGCTCATATTATGCTTTTTGGCTTTTTCCCTTTCCTTTATTGTGTTATATATCATTTTGTGCACGTTATAGGTTTACAAAGTGAAAAAGCCCAAACTCCACCCCAAAGGGACTTACCATCTCCAACAGAAAACACTGTTCACAAACTGCTCCAAACAGCTCTATTGTAGTCCAGCCTTTACTTCAGAGACAAACGTGGTCACTTTGTAACACACGTTATAATGCTCGCCTAGCTGCTAGCATGGCACGCCCTCATGCTCTGCGACTGACTAGCTAGCAGTACTTACTGCGCATGTGCGACTCCCAACAAAGGGTACAGAAGTGAGATGCCGCACTCTGTAGCTAAAACAGAGAGCTCAACACACAGGGTGAAAAGAGGAGCTGCAGCAATGTGCAGTACAACAAAAATATGGTGTTTTCTGAAAATTAAACCACATAAACCTATTCTGGTACAACCTCTAAATACAATTATGAACCTGAAAATGAGCATAATATGAGCACTTTAAAACTGCGACTGTGGAGCGTCACTACTCAGTGAGTCCTAACAAAGCGTTGATATGTGACGAGTAGGACATAAGAAGGGGATTGCAGCAGGTTTAAAAATGTTAAGACGTAGCTCTGGTTTGCAGAAACGTACAATGCCAACATTTTATTTTGGCAAATGGTAATTGCATTGAGACAACAGTAAAATCATCTCTTGTGGTTTTTGTGGTTGCCATGTTTAACTTTTACATACCAAGCCACAGTGGAAAGTTGAAAAAGTTGAGCCATCATGAACTGTGAATGCAATGGAAATGAACCACCCTCTCTTCCCTTACCAATGACAACCATTGGATGCTTCTTCTCGTCCTGCTTTGATCACTGTACATTGTGTATTGAGGTTGTGAGATAAAGATGCTTTAAATTTGTATTTTAGGGGCATTACTTGGCTCATTAGAAATACAAATAAATCTAGCATTGTATTTAGTTTAAAGCCAATTTCTACAGAAACTATCAATGTTTTTAATGTTTGCAGTAAGGGTTGGCAGTGGAAGGCTGATTGTACAGCAACACATTTAATGACTTGATTTATCCTATCTATTCCATTCTTACAGCTGATTATTTAAAAGATAATTATGCTGAACAATGGCAAACTGTCATGTTGAAATGAGTATTTCTGTTTTCAACACACTATTAAATTGTTACTGGCATTTGCTTTCTTTTCTTTGCTCCAGTTGGTTGGAAAAAAGGAAAACTAAATAGGAATGAAAGAACACATTCTATGCTTAACATTTGCATAACAATCTGTGGCCTTTCTCTGACATTTAATATAGCCTATGAATTATAATCAGACCCAATAATGAGATGAGAAATACCAAGTGTGTCAGTAAAAGGTTTGCCTCAAATAACTGTTTTATGTATCCTGCTGAAGGAGACTGAATAGAGCTGCCCCATCTTGAAATGCAAGCTTGAACTTAAAGGTACAGTCCATAATTTGCTAACTGAAGTCTTTTCTGCACTACAGTTCATGAGTTTCCCCTGGGGACTGGTGGGAGCCTCAAGAAATGGTTCTGCAAAGAATGCAAGAATGAAAGGAATACAACTTTTCAGAAGGGTGTCCATTTAATGCCTGCAGATCATAGCATAATACTATTTCGCATTGTAATATTTTCATTTTAAATCTTTTGCATGTTTGTGTGCTGCTGCTGTGTGTGTAACAAGCATATATAGTGTGCGTGCGCTGTGCATGAGCCTGGGCACATTTTACTAATGCGCTGTTAAAGTAACAATGAAATGCTGCGTCATTGACTTTAGACAAGGTTTTTGTTGGTCAATGGCACAATCACTTTCCACTGCCTCAAGATAACAATACGCCAAGAATGCACCTGAACACACCTCCCTGTAAGACCAGCATGCCCATGGGCGCACAGATGGGCGCAGGGGTTTTTGCTATTTAAATGTTGTGGGCGCTGGACGGGAAATTGACAACTGCGTCAGTCTTAAATTAGCAAAGACACTTGCATCGGGCTTTGTGCTGCACTGGGTGCAATATAGGGCCATGTATAGGGCCTCATAACTATTCTGACCAGCATGCAGGAATGATATGCCCTACCACTGTAGGCCTTTATTAGGGTATTGTACTTGCACAACATTTGCAAAGATAATATTTAGATAGCTGATATCATAGACACAGTCTGTTGTTTGAAAATATCATGAAATTCTGTGTTAAAGGAAGAAAGCATTTTTACACAGTCCATTGAACCTTTATATTACACCGCAAACTGAAGACCAGCACTCCAGGGAACACAGCATTATACATATTCTGGTCTTCCTCGTAGTTTCTGTTTGTGTTATTGCTGCAAGCTCAGCAACCCATCTCTGCCGGCTTGTTCCACATGCAAACTTAATCAAATCACAAAACAAAAGAAGCAAAGCTCTCCAAGAGCTTTTGTGTAATAGCATTACATTTCATTGCACAGGATGATACTTACATTCGCCATTGTGTTGAAATTGTGTTTGGTCTGCATTTGATGTTTAACAGAAATAGTTCAGTAAAATAGTTTCATCGTTCAAAGTTCAATTAGATTCACAATATCTGTAATTATTTAACAGAAAACACATGGAAAAAGTCTGTCTTTCTGGTGAGATGGGGGCTTTTGAAAGTGTTCACTGGTTTGATGGTTTCATAGCATGTTGAATGTTAGGTGCTTTTTCTTTCCCCCAGGTCATTTAAAAAAAATCAAGAAAACGCTACCTGCTTGCATGGTTTACAGAGGAAACAAGGATCATTTGCCACATGTACTACTTGGAAGATTAATGGGCTGTATGAATTGTGATAGTTTGGACATTTTGAAACTTTTTTAGTGATATGGATAAAATTCCTGAACAGACACGTTTTTGTGGCATTTGAGAAAATGTAACATATCAATCATCTGTTTGCAAATAATCCAACAGTGACAACGAGACACTAATCTTGTAAGGTCCATCATTCATCCAACCGATTTTAAAGAGTTGGGGTTTTTTTTAATCACAGAATAAAACAGAATGTAGAGTATATTAATAAAAATCCAACACAGGACTTTCACCCAGGAGAGCGGGGTTCGCGTCCCGTTTGGCATGCTTGCTATAGTCGCTTTTTTCTTTCCTCCCGCGTGTCACAGAACCATATGGCCACCCACGATCCTTTCCTAAACCCAACCGTCCCGTTCTTCCCGCGTGTAATGGAACCGTACACCCACCCACGACCATTTCCTAAACCCAACTGTCCCGTAGTTCCCGTCTGTCACTGAACCGTAAGCCCACCCACGACCATTTCCTAAACCCAACCGTCCCGTAGTTCCCGTCTGCCACTGAACCGTAAGCCCACCCACGACCTTTTCCTTAACTGCATCAAAAGGGACGTCTCGACCAAGCGTGTTTACTTAAAGCGCTAAAGGGACGGCAATAGTCTCGACCAAGCGCGTTTACTTAAAGCGCTAAAGGGACGGCAATAGTCCCGACCAAGCACGTTTACATAAAACGCTAAAGGAGACCTTTAGCGTCAATAAGAACGACAAAAGCACCTGACCCAACGTCCCTATTTTACGAGATGGGTGTGAAAATGTGTTGCACTTAAATTGCCTCCTTGAAGCCTCCACTTGCCACCCTTCCTTGCATCTCAGTCCCTCCCACCGAGGAGGCCCGGGAGAGCTGCGAGGAAATCATCGGAGGAGAGAGGCAATCAGCAAATGTGTTCTAGAGGGATGAGACGTCCTTTCCTTTGAAGTGTCACATGAATTCGTCAGCTGTTTGGGAGGAGTTAGCAACTCCTTCAGCTGCCCAGCTTCCGGGAAGGCTGCTCTCGCGTATCCTTGCTCCTCGTTGATCCCTCCTCGATGCATGGTCCTCGGGGCAGAAATAAGAGCTTTGAGACGGCCTTCACCGAGGAGGGACAGGACAACTTCCGGTTCAGCCGAGGAGGTATCAAATAAGGGTGATGAGATTTAGCCTATGTATGACGAGAGCTTATCTGTCCAGTGCCATAAAAACATGCACTGTATACATATCACTTACTCATTTATTGTTCAAGGTTGGCTGTGGAAGGAAACAAACCTGCGACCTTCCAGCCAAAGAACAATCCGTGTCATTCTCAGAAATATGAGGCCATACTATTTTAGGCCTGACAACAATTTGGCTTGCAGTCAGACTGTCAGGAGAGCACTGCAGACACTCCTGTTGTATGCTATTAATATCAATATTTTATTGTATTAACATAATCTTAAAATGTCATTATTAAGGAAATTGAGTCATTTACTTAAGCCATGATTTGATGACGGGTCCCAACAACAGCTGCTTTAGTCCTCTGTGAATATTCTTTCCATATTGATATACTGTATAAATGGCACTGACTTTCAAATATACCAACTAGCTCTCGCTGTGCTGTTGATTGTGTTATGCATGTTTATGTGTGTGTGGATGTATTAAAAATCAGGCCTGAAATAAAATAAACACTCAAACATAGGTTGAATGCCTAGCTGACAAGTATTTAAGAAAAATTCAAGACTCACCATGTAACCTCCACGTCATCAATGCTTTCACTTTTTTATCTTTGGAGAACTATAAATGAACACGTGAAAAGCAGAGAAATAATAATTTTTGCCTCATTATTGTATCATTATTACATTATGATAATATTTATTTGTGCTATTTAAATGCAGAGTAAATTTCAGCATGCATATTTCAGGATATGAGGTGGACTGTGACACCTAGTTGCTCTCAGTAGGTAGCTTCATAATCAGCCGGAGGAACAGATTGCCCACTTACATCTTTGTCTTGTCATGATTTCTGAAAGGTGGTTGCTGAAAGAATAGGCTGATCTTAGCACTGTTGGCAGTCCATCCAAATTGTCAAACTTTCTCAAAGAAGATGAGGTAAACACTGTGTACAAACAAATTAAAAACACCTTCCTTATGGAGCTATAGACTTTATGTGTATGTCCTATGTCTCAATATTTTTAAGGCTTTATATCCTCCTTCATCCTGCCACTTTCCCTTGATCTACTTCACCTGGGAAATAGTTAAGCTGATTTTACTTGAAGTTGATCTAAACTGACTGTGATACCCAGCTTATAGAAAACTCACAGCAGTACATGGCCGCGGGAACTAGGGGTGCGGAGGGTGCTGCAGCACCCCCTAGCGAAAGGAGAAACTACTACAACCATAATACAAAAAAAAACACATTTATTTTTAATACTTGGATTATTAATATAAACTTAATTCCTTTCATTACAAATTAAATGTAATACATTTTAAAATTTGGTAATTAAGAAATAAACACATAATTTGATTAGAATGAATCTGCCGATTTTGCCAAGAGTCGAGGCGTGCCGTGCACCTCTGACGCTCATTCAAGAGTGGTGAAGACAGTTATGGAAACTTTCCCGGCTGGTCAACAACAGTACAGAAGTTAGCTTAGCTATGGCACAAAAGCGCATTTTGGATTTCTTTATAGATCAACCACAAGCTAAAAAGAGTAAAAGACCGGAGACAAAAAAAAACTCAGCAACTGTAACTGAATGAAGTAGCGACGCTGCTAGCAACAGACGACGAGGGAGCTAATCTTGTAAACCAAGCTAGCAGCACCAGGGTAGCCGCAGAGGGAACATCAACGTCGACTCCGTGCTGCCAGCCTCGGGGTCACACTTTTCCTGGTATCGCTAGACGTTTTGGAGATGAGGTTTTTTTTGTGTGTTATGACTGCAACACAAGGTAATAACACTGGTTTACTATTATTATGCTGCCGCCGTGCAGTAAATTGGCATGATTTATCAATTGTTGAGTAACAGTTCAACTGAAAGTTTATACGAATTATTGGAGATAATTGTGTTTTTTTACACTCGTGTAAAGCCTACTTAACCTACGTATTGGAAAACCAGAATGAGGTCACACCTATTTTTAATTATCCTACTGTATTGTTATACAATTATTAGGTCCAGCTTAATACGCGTTAAGAACTTCTGATACATTAGGCCCAATATCAGTATGCCTTTAATTTGCTATTGCTGTGCTACAAAAACTTAAGGCTGCATTTCTCTATGTCAGTGTTTGTGTCAGAACTGACTGGCTTGCTTCACTTTGATTTGATTTAATATAATTCAGTGATGTGTTACCCTTGTGTTTTGTGGCTCCGTTTTTGAGCTTGTAGTAGGCATATTCTGTACCATTGTCGTAGTTTTGTGCCTATATCCTGCGTAAAAAAATCCTATTTGTGCCTATATCCTGCGTTACCCGTGCCTAGTATGTCCTGTCTTGGATTTTGGACTTTATTCTTGTTTTGTTTTTTAGCTTGTGGAGCGTGTACCTATGTTCCAGTTTTATTACCGAAGCCTTAGTACTGTTTTGACACCACGAAGTGCCTTTGTTTTAATAAATAGAGATATTTTGTCTTCATCTTGACAGTATGGGTATGATAGAAATTTAAATTGGTTAAATAGCGATAACGGTCTATTATTTCCCGGTATTTCGGGATGAGTAGCCCACGGCAGGCTAATTACGGTCTTTGATAGGCTATTTATATGAATTTAATCTCTATACAGTTCAATAAATTGTGATGGATGCAGTTTGGTGTGTGGTGGTTGACTTTGGCTGAAAACATCACTCTGGAAAATGTGTCAGCACCCCCAATTCAAAATATGTTCCGGCGGCTCTGCAGCAGTAGCTTTTATTACTGAGTAGTACAAGCATATATTACCTGTTCATTTCCTCTAATCATAATGTATTTTCTGTTGGTGAGAATAATTTAGAGACTGCCTGCTGCAGTGTTAAGAGATAGGGAAATAATTAAATGTACCCGTCTGCAAAATAGCACTATGACACTTAATTTCTGAAAGGTACAATGCAAAACCCATTGGTATTAAGCCTCTGTGTAACTATAAATTGCACAATCATTACTCATAATCAATCACCTTTAGTGCATTCCTGGTAGATAAATTGGAGCTCAATATGCTTTTATGGTGGTAGCTCTTATGGCTATCACTGTTCCGCAGGCTTGTTAAATCTAGTGCACGCCTAAACAGCAGTTCCCCATTTATCTGCAGCACAAATAATAGTATGGTGGTTAATCAAAAATTGAAATCAGCAACACTGTTGTTGTGTAAAATTTCAGGACATGTGTATACCTATCATTGAGTACATTCTGCAAGATTTGTGAAACAGAGCAGAGCAGGCATGTACTGTTGGCTCATGACAATGAAAGATGAGTCCTTGTTAAAAAGTGCACGCTCCTGCATTTTCCCTTAACCTACTGAAATACGTGGCTTCTTACAGGGCACTCTAATTATTCTAGATCAGACATTGGCTATTTATACTTGCATATGAATACTGCTATGATCCTTTGGAGTTCCCCTGGTTTTAGTCAAGGTTTTAAAAATAGCAGGTTATCCTCATTGACTGTTCGTACACATGCCTACAGAAAGTAATGCACTGTGACCCATATTGACATTTGTTGTTAGGCAGCGACCTCTAGAGGTTGTAGTAATTATGACGGGAGAAAGGAGGAAGTCAGGTGACCAACAAACCTGTACGTTGCATTCAATGTCACTACGTGGATAAGTTATATGCGGAAGTACTTATTTTAACCCAAATTAACTTTTTCCTAACCTTAACCAATAGTTAAGGTGCCTAAATTTAACCGGACACAATATGGTGCCTAAATTTAACCGTCATGTAGCGGTCATGGTCACAGTCAAGAAAGGGACATTGGTTTAGATTATTAAAGGAGAATTCCGGCCAATTTTTAAAGTTAATCTTGATCACTATAGCTACGCGAGTACTTTCGATAGAAAACCCCCTGATCCAAATCAGTGCAGGCAACACGGAGTAGCTGCAGCTACGTACTACAAGCGTCCCCTGAGCTAAAGCGGCAGTTGTCGGGGCAAGTTTTAGAGTGCCTTTGTGCCTCTTAACAGACACAAAATGCAATTAATATGTCTGTGCCACATGAACAGGGCCCTTATGTGTCAACAAGATGCGTAGTTCAACTCAGACATAGTTTAAATTCACATACCCTGTCTTGATTCTGCCGTGGGTAGCTTGTCCTTTTAGCTGCTAGCTGTTAGCTGTTAGCTGTTAGCTGCTATCTGCCGTCCGTGATAAATATGTTCAGCCAGGATTTTGTAAAAAATCATCACACAGCAGTTCCGTGTGTATTTGTAGCTCATCCATTTTGTGTGTGATCGATCTGGTGTTGGTGAGTAGGAGGCTTGGCAGTGTCGATCTGTGTGGTAGCTAGTTCCCTTAGCCAGGCAAGCAGCCTTTATCCCCCTCCCGCAGCCGACAAAAATCCCCTGAGCGCCCGGTGGTCTGGTGGATGTCCTGCATAGGACAGATCATGCCTTCGCAGCGACAAGTTTAGATTATTTCCCCCTCAAAAATAGTTAATTGAGCACTGTAGTGGTTATGACCATATCAGTGAGTATGTAACTACATGGAAACTGGATAAACGATGTCAGTGGCTTGCACAGTAATAGCATTACTGAAGCTTAGCTGTAGCATCGCACTGTCTCGTTCCATGCTTATTCCAATCTCTAGGTATGGTGAAGGGTATGTGATAATGTGGGGCTATTTTAATTCCAAAGGCCAAGGGAACTTTATCAGGATGCATAGTATCCTGGATCCATGAAATAACTGGCCTTTCAAAATAAAAATCTGCCTTCCTCTATGGGAATTTAACATAGGGGTAAGTATAATTATGGCCCCTGTATTTTAAGGAAGAACATTTATTTATCTACAATACATTATTGAGTCACAAAAAAAATTGGTGCCTTTAAAAGGTCCGATTTTTTTTCTCATTTTTTTAATTAAGGCATTAAGATCAATTTCCAAAAGGTGATTTTTTTTATTCCTCTTTTTAGTCAACTTTAGCATGGGTATGAATACTTATGAGCAGCACTGTATATTGTACATACAATTGCTAAACATTTAACAGTTGGACAGATGACACTCTGTTATTTAAAACTGTTATTTATGTAAAACTAAAGATGCAAATCATAAGAAAAGAAAGTGTTCCTCAACACCCATAATGTCATTGGGGCTTTTGACTGGGTCTGCAGTGGTTTGTACTGTATGCAGAAACATAATACATAACAGAAGTTGCAATACAGAATACTAAAACAGCCCCTTTTGACCATAAGACCTGATTAATGATCTGACTTGGAAAAAAGGACAGTTTTGTGAATAGGAACCCAGCAGTTTCTAAGGAGAACAATTTATTCATTATTTTGTGATGAGCATCTTCTGCCTTCAGCTTTAATCACTGCTCCACTATAATACTGTAGGCTACAAACTGCTGCTGAGTGGATGCAAAGAGACGAAGTTGTGATTATGCTTCTCTAAGATTATATTATGATATTAACCTGCCCTCCTTTGTACTGATATACTATTTATACTTTCAAAAGTACAATTATAGATCAAAAAGTACCACATTAGACACTAACAACACATTAGACATGGCAAATTACCCATGGACTACAGACCTTGTTCCTGCTTAGTTTTGCCTGGAGACAGTGTGGACAGAACGAGACAGTGACACAACAGGGACACCAAGAGACACCCACTACTGCTCAACAAAAGGCATGATCCCTCACGGGTTTCCCACCCATATACTCCGTCAATTGTGTTCAGTGCTGTTTCTCCTTTGCCACCCAGCAAACCAGTGTGCTTCATTATGATGCACACTAACAATACCTTAGCTGAGGCTGAACCAAATGCATATCTAAAACTATCTTAAACTACTCTGTACGTTCATCACAGATAGTATGTACTTAGTCTGCCTGGGACCCATAACCTTTTCCCTTCTATGCCACTGTGTTGTGTTAGGTACTGTGCATAAAGTTTGCACAAATGCAGCTTATCAAATCCTCAAATTGATCCACACCTTCAAGCACTAATAGTCAGATTTGATGTGATATTTAGTTAATCTAGAAAATACAATTTTATTAGACTAAGCCTTGGTCACCATTTCATAGCAGCAAATGCCTTGTTGCCATAGTTACTGAAACACTGATTGTGAAGAATACATATTGCTTGAGCCCATACATATGCATTTACTGTAGAGTCTACAGACTGTGCTACAATAACGCAAAGATAGTGAAGCAGGTTTAAGGCTGTTCACCCTTAGGAAACCAACCATGTGTGCACCGCTTAAAAGAAGCCAATTAAACAATGGACATTGAGACTACGAAAACAAGAAAATCTCAGTACTACAGCTCCAGAGAGTAACACAACAGTTACAAGGCATTCCTTTAATGCAATTAATTACTAAAGAAGAAAAATATAGCGAAGCCCAACATACCTCATTAAAATCGTATGCCCGTTTACATCTCACTGCTTCTGGTCTAATAAATTAGTATGTGGTTGTGTAATTACAGAACAATGTTATTGCTTTTAACAGGTGCCATTATTTTCCATGCTTATTCTAGTCTCTGATTCCTGTATGTTTTGTGTCTGTTGTTGTATTTTGGTAGTTTTTATTGTGATGTTAACTGCCCCCCCCCCCCCCCCCACAAATGTATTGTGAAGAATGAAGGGAGATGTCAGTAGTAGCAGCATTTTCCACTTCTGTAAAAAAAAAAAATAGGTTGTGTAGCACTTTATAGATGATCATTCCCTAGAAATACAGTATGCTGAGTCACTTATGCTGTCCTTCAGATTAACTGTTATATGATTTTATGTTCCCTTTGTTTTATACAGGCAAGGACATGTGGACTTGAATTTGAATGTTAACTGACTAGACTGTCACATTTGCTGGCAGCTCTATTGTCAACCCTGAGATGAACAAAGATACCTGTCGTATCGCCACGTTCTAGTCTCCCTGTTAACGGCAATAGGAGGTGAAGCCTTGCCCAATTGTGGTTTTGTTGCACTTTGCTGTTGATGCGTGCAATTTACAACAGTTGTGTGCAAGATACCTGCCCTGACGATTAAACTGCCATTATGCTTGGTAACCTTTCATATTTTTGTGTATTTTACTCAAGGTTTAAAAACCAGGAGGGTCATGAAAACAATAAAGCTTTTAAATGTGGTTCTTAAAAATAGCAGAGATAACACTATTTCTTAGAGACACTGGGTTCTCAAGCAACACTCAAACAAATATGTATTAAAGAAATAATGTAGACAAATATATATGAAAGGACTAAAGTAGCTGTAGAAATATGTGACAAATAAACTCAGCAAAATGACAGCAAAATCAGCACTACACACTACAGTCTATGTGAAAATATACAAAATAGGATTGTAATTTATTTCAGCCTGTACCTATGCTTAACATAATTGGGGGAAAATCTTTGTTTGAAACAACATTATTTAGGTATTAAGTAAACAGTACATCTTTATATCTAATAATCTTTAGTGTTGGGAGCTATGTAAAACACCTCCACATTAATACATAGCATGACCCGTTGGCCCCAGCAGGAATCAACCAACCATAGCAGCCAAATCAAGATGATCACTCAGCAGTGGGAAAAGCATGTTAAAATCAAATAGTTCTGTAGCACTTCAGCTTCAATGGTGCTCTCTACAAGAAAGAATGATTGCATTCTTTCTTACTTTGTGTGAGACCTTCAAGTGTACACACACACACACACACACACACACACACACACACACACACACACACACACACACACACACACACACACACACACACACACACACACACACACACATACTCAGCCAAACACAAGAGAAGGAACAGGCTCCCGCAGGAAATAGCATATGACCCTCCACCTTATCGCTTGCAATCGATGACTAACAGTGTTGCCTTAGCACTTAGCCTCTCTGACAATTGAACCAGTTTTTCTCCCACACAGCCAAAGCCCATTTCTACAGTGAGGGGAGGCAGGCCTACATCAGACATGCCTGTGGGTCTGGATAAATACTCTGTTGTCATAGATTGTTAGTTTTAGGATTTCCAGTGTGTTGTTGTCTAATGTATTTATTTAGTGTTGTTTTATCTCCATATATCCTGTAGAGTTGGGCAAACTGAAATCAAATGCAAATTATAGGGTCAATTCACTGATTTAACACATGGAAATCTGTTAATTCGTCACAAGGAGAACTACGCAGTATGGAAAACAGTTGCATACTGTCTTCTGTAGCTCTGAAATGATCTTTCTAAACTGAGAAAATAACCATGAAAAAGGCATCTCACATTCAGCTTGAGATAGTGTTAAACTAAAAGGTGATGACTTTGAAAGACATGGGTGTTTATCAGACAGGGAGAGTCAAAGGAACAAACACTTGCAGCTATTGTTTTCTATCTAAGCTCATAAACTGGAAATGTAAGGCAGCACTACTGGTGTTTTTGCCAGAGTAGACACATGTCAAAGTAACTAAAAAGAAGCAATGCTATCACATTTCTTTGCCAGATCGGCCCATTTGTTACTTCACCTTGACTACTTTTCTATTCTGTCTGTCCGCCAGTGTGTTATGGTTGTCAGATGAAGTGATGCTGTGCAAGAAGGCTGCTATGTGTTTTATGTAAAACTTGTACTATTGAAGAGAACAAAAGCAAAGTTGGTTTGATTTGCCTTTAGTCAGGGGATGCCCCACCACGAGATCAGCTTTAATTCACCTTTTGACGTAGAAGTCTCTGGAACCGAAGGCTTGCAGCACCATTCTTCTAAAACATGTGTGATGTTTTAATGATGGTAGAGCACTGTCGAACTTGTCACTCCATAAGGTCCCATAGTTGTTCAAATAGGTTGTGATCTGATAAGTGCAAAGCATGTGGTTCATAACATTTTCATGCTCATTAAACCACTCAGTGACTCCTCATGCCCTTTATGGAGACATATACATTTTATATTTGCTCATTTAGTCAGGATTCATTCAATTTCTCTTACTTGCTACACAACACAAGTAGATGTAATCTTATCCATGATTATTTTGAAAATTAATTTGAATGTTCAATAGATTACTGATTCCTCAGATTAGTATCAGTATTAGTCACAAAGAAGTAGTATCACCTTAGCTGTGTGAAATTGCTTCCCTGTGTGTCTGACTGATTATATTCCAGTGATACATTACTTTTAAATGATCTGTCCCACTGTGCATTCCCTTGGCCACATCCCACCACTCAAATCTGCAGATGAGTGTGGGAGGAAGTGAAGTGCTCTCTGCCTGTCTGCCATCCAAAGAATGCTGGTGCCAGAGAGCCTTGGATAAGGAGATTCAAGTGTGCGTATCAAAAGGCCAATGGAGACTGATGGAGGACAGTGATGTTTAGACATATCCCTCTCATATCGCCTTTGAAAACATGTGAGGTATTTTTCTGCCTGTCATCGCCTGTGGTATAAATTACTGCTTACCCAAAAGAGATGCCATGCACAGCATAAGGGAGATAAACGGTTTGCATGCTGCTGGCATGGAACACTGGCTCCCCATGCACGTCAATGATATTGCAGAAATTACTAGCAATGTCTCCCCCTCAGACCTCGGTCAAAAATGTATCAACAAGACAAATGTCTGCCAGTTGTGTAACTGTTTTGCATTCCTCATGGATTTTCAAATAATCTAAAAGCCAGAAGAACTCAGAATTCCTATATCAAGCCTTAATTCATGGGGAATTGAGCCTAAATGGCTTGCTGGCGCAAATGAGGCTTTTCAAGTGATGTGGCTTGGCAATGCCTCTTGCCATGGGGACAAGCCTGATTAGCATTATGGTGATGGATCAGAGCAGAGGTAGAGTCATAATTTAGAAGACCTTTGTTACTTGTACACTAGATCCAGAGTGCTGTAGCTATATCACTGCCTAGCTAAATGTTTTGACAGCACTTGACCTTGCAGTTGTTTCCCAGAGAAAATAACTACACAAATCAACAAGCTCTGCTCTTTTCGCCTATACAGTCAATGTGTGAGTGTAACCACAAAGGCCAGTGCCAGTTTTTTTATCTCCTTTACGGCAGAGACAGTTATGATTATATGTTGTTGGTGGTAGCGCCACGTGCATTTCTTTGCATTCAGCCAAGGAATCACTTTCATGGAAATTAATCTTTTTTTATACTGTTCAGCCTATGCTTTATGATTGATCATTCCCTGTAGGTGGGTTTTGTAGATGGACCAATTAACAGAGATACTTTACAGTTTGCAACTGCTATTTCTAAGGTTGTGAATGTTGCCCCTTATCTTTTCAGTCAACCTGATGAGAAGTCTTAGAGGTACTCAGAATCATGGAAAGTTTGATCATCTACAGTTCTACGGCTATTGAGCAAACTGAATCTGATTCTGTGGACAATGTGATACTGTCGAAAACTCCATTGCAATGTGTGTGTGAGTGTGTGTGTGTGTGTGAGTGTGTGTGTGAATGTGGTCGCTTGTTAGCCCATACCGGTGACCTCTGCCTCTCACCCAATGTGTACTGGGATAAGCTTGAGCCCCTGTGACCCTGAACATGATAAGCAATTTAGCAAATGGATGAATGGATGGATGCCTCTAACATGAGTATGTTACTGCCCTTACAAAATGTAAAATCAATAAACTGGTCATTTGTGATCAGTCGCAACTGGATAAATTATTCATACGTTAGAGATTCATCTCAGTTTCTGTGTTCCCATGCCGCTTATCATTGCAAGTTCCTAATCTTTAATGTCTCTCTTTACTTAATATTGGACCACACATGTCCATGTATGATGTCTTTCATTTTACACTCCTCAAGTGAAAAATGTATTTTTAAAGCTACACATACATTACATCAATTCTACACCATTATCTACAGAGTTCCCCATGGGGACATAGCTCATTCACCCACTAGGAAAAGAAGAAAATGAATCATTCATTCCTTTGGAGCCATTGGGCCCCCTTCTTTGGTATCAGCAGTACCACATCCACCACGGTCTAGCCACAATGAGCAAGGTCACTAGTGAAAAGGGAGAGAGAGCCTTTGGTCCACAGGGGCGTTGAGGTGGCTATTGGACATGATGAAAGCAAGCAATGAAACATACATATGATGACAGGGAGAGAGAGAGAGAGAGGGAGTAAAAGAGACATAAAGACACAAAGACAGTCAGAGAGAGAGGTGGGAGGAGGAGGAGGAGGAGGAGAAGATGAAGCGAAGAGAGGTAGATAAGGTGAGAGAGACGGTGGAGGGGAGGTAGTGGATGGTCTGGGAGAGAGCGATAGAGATGGAAAGGATGAAAGCGAGGGAAGAAGAGAAGACCTGTTATCTAGGGAGAATGACAGTTTGGGGGATTTCATTTCTGCAACGCTGCCATCTAGTTCTAATGACCTAACACTCTGCCAGAAGGGGCGGAACGTGTGCAAAAACCATGGGAGCAAAGGCATCCACCTGGAGAATTACTGACATGTGAAGTAAACAGAGCAGGGTGACCACAGGTACTGAAACAAGAAAATAAAGTGGGCTAAATGATGTGTGGTTTGGTTTAATAAAAAAATATGCATTTGTGCTCACCACACTGCACACCTAAATCTATCAATGTATATTTCTTTCATTTTAACTATTATATAGCATTTTCAGGATTATACTTTTATATTTATACATAAATATTTATACATTTTGTGTTTGTGTTTTAGGTGCATTTATAAACTTAATTTTGAATTATTAATGAACGTCATCATTTTTTGTATTTACATTTGAGCTATCAGCACCATGCCATGAATTGTGAAGTAAAGTCTGCTACAACTTAAGTGCTATGAATGACACCATTGTTAATTTTTCTGACTGTAAACCTAATAATACAATGATGATTGATATTGGCACCATTGGACTAACTTTGCCGATGCAACACATGCGGTGGAATTGCACTCTTTGCTGTATTTCTTATTGTCAAATGAGTGGAGCGGGCACAGGTATACATATGCAGAAGGCTGTTTGAGGGTGTGTGAACAACAAAGTATAACCTAACTGTGGGTGCGGAAATGATGGTGAACATGCGGCCAGTTCCACAATGAATGAGATTTATAAAACAGAATTGGGCGTTTGTGCTGCTTTCTAAATCTGACGAAAAGATTGTGCATGCATATGTCTGTCTTTGATATAAACACACAGTTTTTTTTTCGTGAATCTACACAAAGTTGTATGCATCTGGCCCCAGATGTTGTTCTTTGAGAAGGTAGACATGGCCCTGACCATACATTTTTTTAAACAAAAAAATTGAGATTCAGAAAACACCATCATTCATCACATTACAGAAATCTGTCTTTGGCAGTTGCCAATACACTAACAAAATAAAAGACCGCCATAGGCTAAAAACACATTAGACAAACAGTAATGTTGACATGCAAATTTATCTGACTCATGATACTGACAGCAGTCTGAATTTAGGATTCAAATCCCTAATGAGTCTGTGTTTGTCTTGGCTATGGGGACTTTACAACTGTGGTACAAAGGGAGTGTTGGAAATTAGTAATGGAGGCGAGAGAGAAGTACTACTGTATGTGTCAAGAATGGCTTTTCTTCCGACAGATACCAACCTGCACTGTCTGGTGCTAGTTATAGTATTTTACTTGCATGGTTGGTGGTCTGGAAGAGTTTTGCTTTGCGTTTGAAGCAGGCAAAGTTGTAGCAGGATGTAATATAGAATCAGTAAGAGATTAAGCTGTTAAAATGTCTTTCCTAATGCTATTCTGCAACTAAGCTTAGACCATATGGACTTCATGTGCTGCAATTAAAATCTGCACCATATGGACTCTGACATTTGGGGCCAAAGGGGCTCTGTACACCAATGAATTGAGGCTTTAAATCTCCATACTAACAGGCTGTGCTAGGGCTTCTTGCGCACTATCAGCATTTTGGGAGAAAGACAGAGGGCAGACTATCTCTGTTCCCAGGTAATTAAAGGCTTTGACCTGTTCCATCACCTGGCCTTTGAGGCTAGGGGGTTGGAAGAGTGGGTGGGTACATTACATTTTCACGTTTCCCCACAAGAGAGATCATTGGTCTTTGAGGAGTTGAGCTCCAAGGAACTCTTTGATGTCAGTGTATCCACATAGTTGCCAGATACATTTATTTTCTTTAAATTATTATTATTTTTATTATTATTACTTTTTATTATTTACTTTTTATTTATTTTTTCTTCCTTTTATTTTCTGTTCTCTCTCTTTCTCACTCACTTTTTTTTATGTAAAATCAACTATTTCAGTTTGTTGTATCTGAGAAAGGGACTGGAAAAATACGATTTTGTCTTCATCCAGCTCCTTCAGGTCACGGATAATGTTATTTGTTGGCTTTAATTGTAACAATTGAGCGGAATAAAAACATTATGAAACATTGTGTGAAACATACTAATGGTATGTCCAGTTGAAACACAACTGTAAGGCTGCTTTTAATCTAAAAATACGAATGCATGGCATTAATGAGTGCAAAGGGAAACAAGAAGTCCAGTTTGGATAATACATCCACCTGTTTGAAGGCAAATCAGATGCAGAAAAATAAAAAAGTACAGTACATACACAGACTAGAAGTATGACACCCATGCTGCTGCAAGTGTCTACGAAATGATAGGCAGACATTGCTTCTATGTCATTTGACACTATTGGATTATTGATTTCTATTGTTGTTAAGGTCTGCTGAATGTCATTTGTTGGGCGTTTTATGAGATGTCTCACAACAACCCTGAATGATTGACTGAGGTTTTAATGAATACCCAAACTGGCATTGCAAACATGGGCTACAGGGACAGTGCAAAAGCAGAGGAAGAGTACACATATATTGCCTAAAATACTGTTGATGGACAGCCAAAGCACTTTGAACCAAACCTCCAAAGCTTTAGATAAACAGCAGATAATTCAGTGCGGTAGTACACAAAAAGATGGTTGGCTGTTTGAAGACTTTTCCTAAAATATTGACTTTTAATCTACCCTGTAACTGACCTTTAATCAAAATGTCCTAACATATTTGATTTTATACATACAGTTTAATTCCATTTGATTTAAACTGAAACCCACCCAATCAGTCCAAAGCACAGTGTGGGAGAGAGGCTGCAAATGTATTTCTATTGAATTCATAGTAAAAGTTAACCTTACTGTAAGCCACTGCAATAGCTATACTATACTATACATAGTATGAAATACTGAATATAGAGACAGAATATGGCATGAAAAAAAGCATTGCTACTCATTCTGTGACCTACTAGCAGTACGTATTAGAACATCATCTGACAACATGATTATGAGATTTCTTCCACCAGGATTAAGAAGTTACGACCATGAGTGAGACGACTGCTAACAAGAATCTATGGTGGCATTTGAAAGAGATAAGTGCTGGTAAAACCTGTCCGGAGATGTAATCTGTGGCCTTTAAAAGTTAAATATTAGATTTGATGCCTATCACTGGTATTTTTATCAGCCAAGAAAAATTAAAAAGATGATCATTGCCCCACTCTTGAGTACTCTTTTAATAGCTATTCCAGATTTGCTTCAGGATAAAGACTCAGATGCACTGAATACTGCATCTACTGGGGTATTTTAGCTTGTAACAAGATAACTTTCTGGTTTACTTTATTAAAACTATCACATTGGGGAAAAAAGTCAAAATAAAAATAGTTGTCAGCATACTGTTTGTCCAACAGACAATCTACTGTGTACATCTAGGCCTATAGGTAAAGACAATAAAACTCCTACTGTTCATCTTGGAGATCAAATACTGTGCACATTGGAATTACAAACATAGATTGACACAAGTGACAAACGCTTTAACTGCAATGGAATTTAACAGACCTGAAGCTCAACCTTTGTGGCAATAGGACTCCATCTGGCAAGGTGCTGTGTTGGCCAATAGAATAAGTGCAGGCCAGTGGTGTAGTCTAATGTATTGTAGTGGGTATACTGTACTGTATATAAATATATGGGCCTATATGGGCCAGAATCGGCCTTTGGGGGAGGGGGGCATATCATAGTGGGGGGTCTGGCTGTCCTCCCCCAGGGTTATTTTGAGCGTCAAAGACTTCATTTCCTGCATTCGGATACACTTTTATGCACCAATTTACAGTAGAAATACCTTTATTGGTGTATTTCCACAGTTTGCTTTGTGATGGTTGCGACGGAGAAATTTGTATTATAAACCTCTGTGCAGTGTTTTGGTGTCAGATAAACCTTATAACTCATGGATTGTTACTCCAACTGGATTTCTTAGATTGTATGTCATCGTCTCATGGTACCTGAACAACACAGCCTCTTTGGTATTTTTTTTAACATTTTGTTTGCTAGCTAAAGCCTAAAGTACATTCACATAACTCAGTCCAAAATCAAACTGCATTACATCCTTGGGAGCCTTGAGTTCAGTATAGCCCAACATTCACAAAAGCTTTGCAGATATTCTCTTACATGTCTGTCATGTATCCATTTGTATATTCACATACTGTACACATACATCTTATTTTACATGCTGTGCCCCAATCTTGACACTTGTAGTTTTGATTAGATTGCAGTACAAGTGATAGCCTCATACTTATTTGCATTGCTAAAAAAATCAACAAAATCAGGTCATCAAAATAAAAATGTATGCAGTATAACATGTTAACAAAACATACAAACACTATATTGAAGCCCTTTTGTAATTATACTGCAAGCAGCTAAAAGTCTAATTCAGATACATTAAAGATATCTAAAATATTTCCGGGTCCTTTGTCAACACCATGCTGTAGGAAGAGAGTGCTCCGAATCAATTACAGTCCTCCCTGCAGCCTTCCTTACCATGTCCTGCTGTGGGCTCTGGAATGCAGTAACCCCACAGCCATATGCTAATCAGACTCACATATGTCGCCTGTGAGACTATCAAAGAGCCCGGAGGACCCAAGGGACGGATGACAGTGCTGAGACTAGGGTGGGGGGTGCTGGATAAGAGGCAAGTTGTTGCCCTGTGCATGTCTTTGGGTTGCAGCATGGAGAGATAGGGACAGAGCAGTGACTGGGACAGTCTGGCTTGCAGTGTACTGCCAGATGGAGAGATTGCCCGCGGACATTCGCACTTAGTAGGAGACTAGTGCATATACTGGTGCCAGAGAGCATCAGTAAAAATAGATTTTAACATGGTTAAAGCCTTTTGAGGGATGTGTGCACTTGAACGTATACAGTCTGCAATGTCAGTGGTTCTCCAAATTTAATCAGTATTCCTAATTCCAGTGTAATTTTAGAGTCTATGATCAACACTAATTTCTCAGGACAGTAAACTGCTGAGATTTCTATCTTTAAAATTTCACTTTTCACTCATTTTCCTTTTTTCTTTCTTTGTTTTGGTAGGAACCCTTATATCTATTTGTGACAAACGTCCCTGCCTACTCACATTTCAATTTGCCCAGTGATGGATGGCAATGCAGTGTCCCAGCAAATTCTGTCACAAGAATTTTTAATTATAAGGGCTACGGAGCCTTGTTCTCTATCAAAGGTATTAACATTATTCCAGTGTTTTGCATTGTGATGTGTCTCTAGTCTAATTTAGGGCTGCAACTAACGATTATTTTCATAGTCAATTAATTTGTTGATTATTTTCTCGATTACTCGATTAGTTGTTTGGTCTACAAAATGTCAGAAAATGGTGAAAAATGTGGATCAGTGTTTCCCAAAAGTCCAAGATGATGTCCTCAAATGTCTTGTTTTGTTCACAACTCAAAGACATTCCGTTTACTGTCACAGAGGAGAGAAGAAACTAGAAAATATTCACATTTAAGAAGCTGGAATCAAAGAATTTTTACTTTTGTCTTAAAAAATTACTCAAACCGACTAATCGATTAACAAAATAGTTGGCAATTAATTTGAGAGTTGACAACTAATCGATTAATTCATTAAAGGGATATTTCACTGCTGGAAAACTGAATATATCTTTAAATTGGGTCACTTATGTAGTATAAATGTGAATTTTTTTTTTTAAATTGGTGCCTTCTAGGCCGAGAAAAGCCAGGAAATGTGTTTTTGGCTCATGTGCATGATAGACACCAAATCCCAGAATGCACTTGCTTTGCTGCTCTGAGTCCACTCCCAAGCCACACCTACCGTTTACAGACAGACAGACATAGACAGTATATAGCAGACAGACAGTGAGACGGTCAACTCAATTCAACTGTGTTTTATTGTCATTTCAACCGTGGTGTTATATTATATTATATAAAAACGACATGCGAAACACATTATAGGCTCCGTAAAGTTCAGCTAACACATACTAGCATTAGCGCTTGGTAGGCTGTAAACAGAGTATAAACACAGCCGTACATTTGCATGTAATGTAGAATGGTCTCATCTAACAGTCACAAACTCCACCAGCGGTTAGCAGTTAGTTGGATACAAGCACCCCATTTCTGCACCAGTCCGTGTTAAAAAAGCCTACCTCCACTTAGATATGAGTCCAAACGGAAACTTCACCCTTCTGAACTAAGAGTTTCTGCTTCAAAGTGAAGTTTAAACAGACTGAAATGTCCAGGCTCACTCCTCCACTATTGATTCATTTATTTCTGCATGTATTTATTTATTTATTTAACGAGACTTAAAGTCATGTTTCGTCGTCCACAGTCCGAGTCCTGCCAGACTCCCTTCAGGAAACCTGTGATTTAAACTTCAACAAGCTATGACAGTCCGCTCTGTTCAGTCCTGGTTCTGCTTCTCCTGGGCTTCCCTTCCCTCCAGCGGGCCCAGCAATATGGCCTGGGCCTCCAGCTGCGTAGTTTCGGTGTTGGCTCCCAGGAACGGGCAGTGAGCTCCAGGTCCTGCAGCCGCAGACGGACTCGGCTGCCCCGCTGTAGCTTCTATCCGGCCGCCCGGCGCAGCAGCAAGGCGAAGCTGTGTTCCTGCCCGGAGAAAGAGACGCTGCCGCCGGCCACGGAACTCTCCACCTCCCGCTGCCGCACACCGCTGAGGATGTCCCCTTACCGGGTAGCAATGTATCCCGATGGTACATGTGTGCGGTAGTTTGAATGCACATAATTGTTGTTGTAAAATTTCCTTCGGGATGAATAAATCTGTTTCTGCTGAAAAGCTAAGCGATGATTCAAGATGGCTGACACTCGTTTTTACCTCTGCATTCTCCGTGAATCTCCGTAGTCCAACCCCCTATGGGCTATGCGGAAGTACTGGCTGTAGTCCTTTGCCTCTGGGAAAAAATCTTCCAATGATAATATCAAATATCGTCGTTTTACGTCATCGGAAGATTTTTTTCCAGACCCACAAACAGAGTATCCCTTTCATCTTTGCAGCTCTAGTCTAATTAACTAGCTTTTTTGTAATTGTAAGGTGAATAGAGAGAGAATGCAGGTTGGCTTTACTTGCAGATTTTTTTTCTTGCTGACAGAAGAAGCCAATTACTTTGTCGTCCTTTCGTCTATGACAAGCACTGTAGGTGAAATAACATGCAGTGTTCATTACTAAAAGAAAGCAGGTATGGATGCAAGGCAATATCCATCTGGCCCTGTGTAAAGACCCACAAATGGATAGGACAGCAGGGTCAAGACAAAAGTGCCAAAGAGCATGAATTAGTGACCTGTGCACCGTGTTTTAGCAGGTGAGCACAGTTGAGCTTCAGAGTACATTAAGACTCTCCAGACAGCCTGGAGGAAGGGCTGCAGACCTGACAGCAGAGGAACACTCAGGGTCGCTGGATACTCTGCGGCCTCAGTCATAAGCTGTGCCCCACATGTTGACAACACCTTAAGACTGAAAGGTCCTGGGTTCGAGACACACAAGCACACCTCCGCGAACGTGTAGCTAAAACTATCCAGACAGGTTCTCAAAGTGGGAGATTCACACTTGGAGTAAGAAAGATTTTGTCACATGCTGCAAACTAATCCAGCTGCTCAAACCACTTTATCTGAAAATCATAATAATTCCTCAATTACATTTAATAAATTGCTGCAATACATGGATGTTGTGTTGGATAGTGTATGTTGCTCTCTTTTGTCTGCACATTTTTGTAATTTAGGAGAAAGCTTTTTGTGTAGAATGTCTGTTCTCTTGGAAATCATTTAGCTATGGACAGTTTGGACACCCTACTATACACTCATATTTACATGCACTCACACAGATGTAATGTGTAACAGCAGGAAATGAGAAATGTAATAGTTGAAACCATCCTCAGAATGTTCCAGCCATTTTCAGGTTGGATATTGTGATAGTGCAGTATCACACCATTATACTGTATATGTTTAGTTTCCTGTCCTGATTGAAAAGAAGACTAAACACATGGCTATTAAAATCATCAATGAATTTAGGGTTAGAATCATAGAAGTACCTCAGTGTTTACTACAGATCAACATGGGTGGGTGGGGTTATAGTAAGGGGGCGCTGCAGACACATTTTACACATAGGATAAATATGAAAATTAACAAAACCTTCTGAGCCTCTCAACCATATTTTCATCGGTCCATTGAGTCCATCAAGAAACACAGGCAATGCTCTTCTATTTTATTTAACAAGAGCAGATGATGATGATTTGTTCTGGGACAGGTCTGACAATTTGTAGCAAAATAAGTCAGGTCAAAGTGTCTCTACGACCCTCTACTATTTTTTTAAATGGGTCACAGTGTATCTGGACAGCCATTTATTTGGACGTGTTTATTTGATTCATGTTTATACATGTCCATGACGTAAATCCCAACCTCAGTGTGACTACTTTGAAATCTATCAAATGTGTTTTGAATGGGGAAACACAGAATTCAGATTCATAAGACAGTCATACCTGGTGCTTCTATGATTGGTGCCTCTGCTGGTCTGTGGATAAACCCTGGCAATGCCCGGAGACGAAAAAAAGACAAGAAGAATTTAGATTGTAGCCCATTAAGCTATATCTCCAGAGCAACTGAGGTGCTCAGGGGGGGTTTTACATCTAGAGACATTGAGTCCTGCTTCACTGGACAGCAAAGGCTGTCATGTTAATGCATATATTCCATGTTCAAGTTCATAACCCATGTAGAGACTCCTTGTGAGCCACAATACAGAATATTGTTGCCTGCAATAAATCAACCATGAGTACCTGAGGAGGCCAAGAAAATGTCACACAATATTTTTGAGTCTAATTGGATGAAAGAGTGTCTTCGGTCTAGTGCGTTGTGCTTTGAGTCTCAGAAGTATTGAGTGTCTAGATGCCATTAAACAGAACCAAATCATCAAAGCAATCGTTGCTGAAGCATGCAGCAGGCCAAACGAATGAGAAAAATGAAAACTGCTGTAATCTGCACTGTATATGAGCTAGGCATCACAAAATAGCAGCATTTGTTTGTCAGTCAAACTTATGAAACATACAGTACACTTGCTTGAATAGGGCGTAAAGGTAAAATATTAGGAATGTTGTCAGGGTTTCACATTTACGACAAAATACTTCTGGCCTGAAAGCCACAATGTTTACAACTGCTAACGTATATGCCTTTATTACTTATTATTAGGTCTGTCAGCATTAACGCATTAATCGCGAAGCGATTAATTTTTTTATCGCATTAATCGCATGCCGGCTAATATTAATTTATTTTACACTTCACTCGGCTTTGCGTCGTGCCTGACAGGCTACTATTTTGACCCTTTGCAGCACCGTTACTTATCATCAAGCTGCCACTTCCTCGTAACACATCCTGCTGCTGCAGGACGCAGGCATGATGGAGAAAGACAGCAGCAATAACTCTGAATGGCGCTTTTTATTTTCCAAAACTCCCGGACGGCTCGTAGACAAGTCGAAAGCCATATGCACATTGTGTAAAGCCGACTTAAAATATCACGAAGCACGTCAAGCTTGAGCTACCACTTACGAGCTAAGCATAGTAGTACAGTTAACGTGATGCTGCCCGCTAGCATGCTACCCACTCAGGCAAAGCACTATTTTGGAGAGTGCTACTTGCCGACCTGTGGATGAAACCAAATCCCAAAAAATTACTACAGCGAAATGGGTGGCAACTAACTGCAGACCTGTCAGCATCATAGATGACTTGGGTCTTAAAGACGTACTACGGTTGGCATGTTCCGACCTGTCTCGTTTCCGTCGAAGGGGACAGCAGCCCCACTCACAGCCTGTATGACACGGAGAAAGCAGCCACACTGGAACTGCTGCAAGGTGCTGCAAACGCTGTCTCATTAACCGCTGATCACTGGACGTCAGTGAGTAATCAAAATTATTTAGGAGTTACTAAACACTATATTGACACTGGTAAGGATAGGGATTTTTAGTTTTTTAGTTAGGTACTTGGAAGAATTGTGCAAATAATGACAGACTCACACATTTTTCTTTTGTTTACAGTAAATAAATAATTACAAATCTTAAAATCAAGTTCATAAAGTAACTTTCTTTGCATTCATTTGATTCCCAATCAAGATACACTGGTAAAAATTGCTTTTGATTGTTAATATGTACTTAAAAACTGTTCTGAAATGCAAAATAATAGAATTTTAATCATGTGATAAAATATGCGATTAATCGCGATTAACTATAGAAATTAAGCGATTAATCACGATTAAAAAAATGAATCGTTTGACAGCCCTACTTATTATATTTTTTTACAATATACAATATAATATATGTTGCTGTAAGCACTTGAACAGATGGAGAGATAAAGAAAGAAACATTATATGACAACAAATGTGCTAAAAAAGGAAGCTATCTTACAGATATTTACAGAATGTTTATTTTATATAATGCATATTTTAATGGTTAGAAATTAAGAAATAAGTTAATATGTCACAACTGATTGATGGTATTGCATCAATATTCCAAATTATGTTGACATAATATATGTCATAGTTGGCATAGTTGATGTTTTGGAAATTAAATAAAAAAGATTTAGTGAAGCCAGAAATTTGACATTTACTATTATGTTTTGTCCCTATATCAAAGGTAATTAAAGTCTGTTTTATCACTTAGTGAGAACCTGGATTCACTGAATGATCTTCTGCAATATTTCCCATTTGAAGTCCATATCCACAGGGAGTGTCCTGGTTTTGTGAGACACATAAAAAATAGTTCAAAGCCCAGGCCAGGGAGAGAGTCTGTCAGTAAATAAGCCATGATATTAACACAGCTACTTCCCAGTGTACACTATAGACCCTGTGCTCTGACTGTAGACATATGATGCATTTTAAACATCCACTGACAATGGAATTGAAGGTGAATTTTTAACAGATTTTGAATGTACAAACTGCAGAGTTATACATTTCTATGTGTAGTCTAGTGCATGTATGAATTGTGGCCCTGTGGGTAGTGGGAGATATTAAGTTGGACCAAACATCTACATTTGTCACGAAAACATCTTTCCTGCAATCTCCCTTGCTTTCAGCAAATCAATGTTTAGTTTATTGCACAATTCTCATCAGTTATCTTTTCCTGAATCCTTCTTGCCACACTGGCCACTGAAATAAGGTTTCTTACTACATTTATTAGTTTTTAAATCATAATTACAGATTTAAATAAAGTAGTATCTCATGAAAACATGAAACTTTAACCTGCTACCTCAATGGTTCATTTCCACAGGCAGTGGACCTATCCAATAAGCAACCTGCCTTTAATTAATCAACCTCAGAACTGACAATACTGATCACGACTCAATTCCTAACCTTTCAAACTGTTGTGGCTATGGTAACACCCAGTATGTTTACATGTTATCATCTGTTGTTTTATTTATCATCCACTTTAGAATGATTCGTACGGATTAATTATATGTTATTACAGTTGCTACTCTGCAGAAATAGCTCTCAATTCTTGGAATTGCATAGCACAGCAGGGTTGTATAATTTGTTGAGAGGGTAATTATACATTTGGTTATGATTTGTACTTATTACATCAATAGCATACCAATAATTACAGTGATACTATTGCAGTGATTACCGCAATAGTAACTAATGATTTTTCTCCTATGCCATCCTGCTTGTTGGCACACTCACACAGCTTTCCTCATGGAGATGCTATTCCTACATTCCTTAAATGTATAGAATGTAAGACAGGAGAGCTGCATTCAAGTTTTATTTCTATAGATATTTGTGCAGTTGGTAAAGAAACAGAAATAGTCAGATTTCAGGAGTTAAGCCAAGGACCTTTCAGGGAGCACATGGAAACTAAATGACTAATTTCAGTAGTAAGAAGGGACCTAAAGGTATCCAAAATCAAGAATATCATCAATCACAAGCATGGATCTTCATTTTTTACCTTGGGACCAGTATGTGTTACAAAAAGATCGCAACTCAAGGTCTACTTAGCTTTTTCTGAACTTTGACCTTTGCACCATGGCTGTTGGAACGAATTCCAGGAGTCGAATAAAATTTAGATCCAAAGTTAAAAAAATGGATACTAATTTCTATTTGATTACTACTATGTTTATGTTTTATAAATCTGTTGCTAACATTAGCGATCTCACCTGTCTCACCTTGGCCTACCCACATGGCAAAACAGAATGCTTTTGTCACGTTGAGTGAGCAACACATAGCATTGTGAGATCTCAGGGCACGGAGCTAATGTATAGACCAAGTAGAGAGGAAGTAACAGGCTGCGGCTGGGAATCAAAAGATGGATGGGAAATATTGTTTTAACATGAAATGAAAATTGACATGCACTGAGTCAAAATTCTTATGTTATCATTAATTAGCTCGTTCTTGTTTCCTAACTGTGTCTGGGGTTATAGGAGCTCAGTTGGGAGCTTTTTGGAGAAAGCTAATGTTAATAAGATAAGATAAGATAAGATAGACTTTATTAATCCCACACTGGGGAAATTCCTGTGGTACAGCAGCTCAAAAGAAAAATGTACACACATCAGAATAACACAAATACACATTAATTAGACATAGGAGAAAAAAATATACATAAAAATAGAATAGAATTAGTTATAATAATAATAATAATAATAATAATAATAGTAATAAAACAACTGTATTTACACAATAAAAAACCTTATATAAACAGACAGTATATAAACACAGATATACAGATGAGTAAGGTGCGAATGAATAGAGATGACATATTGCACAGTTGGAGGTGACACAGAATAATAAATAGATAAATGTGCATAGTGCAGAATATTGTCCAGTGATGGCTCATATTGCAGAAACAGCTAGCAGTGCTACATTATGATGTTGTATTAAAGAGTGTGACTGCTGCTGGAATGAAGGACCTGCGGTAGCGCTCCTTCTCGCACTGAGGGTGCAGCAGTCTGCTGCTGAAGGAGCTGCTCAGGGAACTCACAGTCTCATGTAGGGGGTGAGAGGTGTTGCCCATGATTGATGCCAGCCTGGCTAACATCCTCCTCTCCCCCACCTACTCTATGGTATCCAGAGGGCAGACCAGAACAGAGCTAGCCCTCTTCACCAATTTGTTGAGTCTTTTCCTGTCCCTCTCTGTGCTCCCAGCTCCCCAGCAGGCTACTGCATAAAAGATTGCAGACACAACCACAGAGTCATAAAATGTTTTAACAGAGTCCTGCACACACCAGCTGCCCTTCAGATATCAGAGTCCGCTTCGACTTCATATACTAACGTCTAGGCCTAATAGCTATATTCTCATTAACGTGACAATCTGCAAGAAACAGTTTGCTAATAAACCGCTAAAAAAGTAGTAATTGAAGGACTGATGGTTAATTTATGTATCTGACATACTGAAATACCATAATTTCCTTTGCATATTTTATTTGAAACCAGAGTGATCCTCATATCTGGAAATACTTTAAAAACTGTTTGTCTGTCTGTCTCTCTCACAAATAGACAAACACACACAATTCTTGTCAACATCGTGTTTTCCATTCCATTCCATAGCCTAAACAATAAAATGATGCCTAGGCATATTTATTAAGCCTCCAACCCCGACAAAACTCGCAGCTCACAGCCATCTGACTCAGCACCAGCTAAATTGTGCTGCCTCTGGATACTGCAAACTGTCAGTCTCACACTGGGCAACATCTGTCCTCTGCTGCCACACACAATGCCTTCCCTCTAATTTATTTTAGTACACTAGCAATATGAAGGATAGATTATGGACAGATAAACAGCTTGGGGGGGGGGGGGGAAGACATGTCAGATCATTAGAATACGATGACCATATGCTACAATATGCTAACAGAAACGAAATCCCAAAGATAATACTTTAATATGCATGACTGAGAGCTTTTAAATCAGCTACATTATGTTCAGTAAGCTATATAATGTTCAGTGAAGGAAACAACACTTGATATATAAACAATACTTTGATCTGAAGCAGCCTATGATTTAGTCTGTGTTGACATTAAAGGTGCAGTAAGTAAGCCTTATAAAACTAACTTTCTGTCATATTTGCTGGAACTGACCCTGTGTTCCAGTAGAACTACATGAAGCAGGTAATAAAAAAAAAAAATCGGGCTCCTCTGGCACCACCTACAACATGTAGTGCAATTTGCAAAAATCCACCGCTCCCTGTTCAGATGCACCAATCAGGGCCAGGGGGGAGTCTAACCGCATGTCAATGCACACGCATTCATTCTCCCTTGTGGGGGGAGGGGCTTAGGAGACCGTTTTGGTCTTTAGCGGAGAGGGGGGAGAAACTGAGAAGTTGTCGATGTTCAAATTTTTTGGCTAAGTCCTGGATCTTCACAATCCAACCTACAGCACCTTTAAGAGCAAAAATTGATGCTATGAGTCATGACAAGAACATTTAAATTCCTCCCAGAAAAACAGTAAATTACAGTGGGGCAAAAAAGTATTTAGTCAGCCACCAATTGTGCAAGTTCTCCCACTTAAAAAGATGAGAGAGGCCTGTAATTTTCATCATAGGTACACTTCAACTATGAGAGACACAATAAGAAAAAAAAAATCCAGAAAATCACATTGTAGGATTTTTAATTAATTTATTGGTAAATTATGGTGGAAAATAAGTATTTGGTCAATAACAAAAGTTCATCTCAATACTTTGTTATATACCCTTTGTTGGCAATGACAGAGGTCAAACGTTTCTGTAAGTCTTCACAAGGTTTTTACACACTGTTGCTGGTATTTTGGCCCATTCCTCCATGCAGATCTCCTCTAGAGCAGTGATGTTTTGGGGCTGTCGCTGGGTAACACGGACTTTCAACTCCCTCCAAAGATTTTCTATGGGGTTGAGTTCTGGAGACCGGCTAGGCCACTCCAGGACCTTGAAATGCTCCTTACGAAGCCACTCCTTCGTTGCCCGGGCGGTGTGTTTGGGATCATTGTCATGCTGAAAGACCCAGCCACGTTTCATCTTCAATGCCCTTGATGATGCAAGGAAGTTTTCACTCAAAAGCTCACAATACATGACCCCATTCATTCTTTCCTTTACACGGATCAGTCGTCCTGGTCCCTTTGCAGAAAAACAGCCCCAAAGCATGATGTTTCCACCCCCATGCTTCATAGTAGGTATGGTGTTCTTTGGATGCAACTCAGCATTCTTTCTCCTCCAAACACGACGAGTTGAGTTTTTACCAAAAAGTTCAATTTTGGTTTCATCTGACATTCTCCCAATCCGCTTCTGGATCATCCAAATGCTCTCTAGCAAACCTCAGACGGGCCTTGAAATGTACTGGCTTAAGCAGGGGGACACGTCTGGCACTGCAGGATTTGAGTTGCTGGCGGCGTAGTGTGTTACTGATGGAAGCCTTTGTTACTTTGGTCCCAGCTCTCTGCAGGTCATTCACTAGATCCCCCCGTGTGGTTCTGGGATTTTTGCTCACCGTTCTTGTGATCATTTTGACCCCACGGGGTGAGATCTTGCGTGGAGCCCCGGATCGAGGGAGATTATCAGTGGTCTTGTATGTCTTCCATTTTCTTATAATTGCTCCCACAGTTGATTTCTTCACACCAAGCTGCTTACCTATTGCAGATTCAGTCTTCCCAGCCTGGTGCAGGTCTACAATTTTGTTTCTGGTGTCCTTTGACAGCTCTTTGGTCTTGGCCATAGTGGAGTTTGGAGTATGACTGTTTGAGGTGGTGGACAGGTGTCTTTTATACTGATAACAAGTTCAAACAGGTGCCATTAATACAGGTAACGAGTGTAGGACAGAGGAGCCTCTTAAAGAAGAAGTTACAGGTCTGTGAGAGCCAGAAATCTTGCTTGTTTGTAGGTGACCAAATACTTATTTTACCGAGGAATTTACCAATAAATTCAATTCTGGATTTTTTTTTCTCATTTTGTCTCTTATAGTTGAAGTGTACCTATGATGAAAATTACAGGCCTCTCTCATCTTTTTAAGTGGGAGAACTTGCACAATTGGTGGCTGACTAAATACTTTTTTTGCCCCACTGGATGTGACAAAGGATAAGGACAGTTGAAGGATAAGTATAGTAGGCTATACTGAATCCATGCAACAACGGCATTTAATTTGCTGCCAGAGTATTTACTCTTTACAGCGTATGTGCTATCCTGTTGTCCAACATACATGAGCCAGATGTGAAGCTGCGAACCTCATGGCATTATTAATGCCACTGAAACTTCCGTTTGAAACACCTCCACATGGGATAGTAAAAAATTATAATTCACGATTTTACAATTCCAAAATCTTTTCATACAGCACAAAACAGGTTGTTCGTCATTGACCGCCAAAATGACCCATTTGCCCGTTACAAAAATGATTCATATGAGCCTTTTCTGATCTGCACCTTCATAGGAATGGTTAAGTTTAGGTAAAATTACTTGGTTAAGTTTAGGAAAAATTAGTGGTCATGGTTAAAATGAACCAACACACCAACCAACAACTGACTGTTTGTAGGCAACATAGCCTACATCCTCTAGTTGCTATAAATTGATATTGTATTGCAAGAGAAGATGTTATTGGGAGTTGCTGTTGCAAGTTGGTAGTACATTCCGTCAAATGTTTTTGAGAGACAGGGTTGTGGTACAGTAGGAGAGGAGGGGATTCAGGCCACAGATGGTGGTGTCAAAGGCCCTTACTTTTTCCTCTTAACCATCCACCCCAACCTCATCTGAACTGTATAACAACACACCACTTCACGTCATTATTTGCACTACCACAAGAGGTCTCTTGTTGGGAAAACAGCAACATAGTTTTTTGTAATTTGAACAAATGACCAATGCTGTTGTTTTTGTTGCAATAAAACTCTCCACAATTCATTACAATCATTCCATTACTCTCTGATTTCACAAGCAAATCTGTCAAACATTACAAACTACTGCCTCCCTGTTTTAAGACAGCAAGAACATCAAAATTGCATGTCTACAAGAATAAATGGTGTCCAGCTCAGTTTTTAAAAAGAGAAACACATCCAGCTTGGTTACCTTTTGTTTGGAATATTCTTTTATATATTTTTGATTGTCAAGCTCATTTATCTAACGGAGAATTTTAGTAGGAAGGACATGCTCTATCAATATTTTCCAAGTATCCCCTGAAACAACAAACTGCTATATTATAAACCAGTCTCATTATTGTAGTGGCTTAATATGAGGTATTCTAATTGAGATCTTCGACTCATTCTAGTGGGAACATTTTGGTCATAAAATGAAGAACACTGCTTGTAGGGGGCTCTACAGTAGATCATTTCATTATATATGCACTCTATGACACTTTTACAGTGCTATACTTCTCAAGCCAATGGTCCATGACTTAAGTGTTTGAAATCAATCTAATTAGCGCTTCTAGTGGATACCAAGATTTTAGTGTGGCAAATTAAACCGTAGGTAAGTCAGGAGCCTTGCCGTTAAAAGAATGAATGAATTTATAGTTTTGACGTAGGTTCAGCAGTAGTTATGAAAATCATTAGCATGTGTGGTCTACTTCTCATGGTGAGGTTGTATTGATTTTTTTTCCTCCTGCTTTTTCTGTAGCCCTTATAGCCTTATGTAGCTCTGATGGTGCTGATTATCTTGGGGGAGCCACTGAATCAGCGGGTTGTAATTCCACCCAAAACCCTGAGCTTAACGAGCCTTCACCTTGACTGACCCAGTCTTCACCCCATCACCGCTAGCTTTTATTAGGGTGCTAAGTGCATCAGGGCTGCATCACATGCTATTCCGGCAGGCCCTCTGTGTATCGTTGTTTTCGTTCCAGCCTCCATAATTAATTGGCCTTGATGAGCATAGCGATGGATACTAATTGGTCGGTTAGGGATATCTTTGATTTCATGTTTTAACATGGGAATGACACAGTATTTTAAATGATTCAGCCTAAATACTGTGAGTGAAGTGCCTCTATGGTGACTTTTTGCCCTTGGTAATCCTAAATATTTTATCCTGAAATATTTATTTATTTTACGTTGGAAATACTTTATTTTCCACCATTTCGGCTTAGATAGGGGGGAATGAAAGTTATGCTAATGAGCTTAAAAGAATCTTTAACATCTTACACTATTTTCAAAGTACATAACACATCTGGATAGGTGAAATGACAAAACATGCTTCAGTCATGCTCTTTCTATCAGTGTTACAGTATTTAATAGGAATAACTGACTTATACATTATCTTTTGTGTTTGTTTTTTATTTGATTAGGTGATTTATAAGTAGTGCTGCCACACAACAATATTATTGACTAATAGTTCATTAAATGTGAGCAATATTACTATTTTGGATTCCATTCCATTATTTGATTCAATAATTTAATTATTTATCAACATTATTTATGTATGCATCTAAATTCCTTATAAAAGCTAAATCATGCTTGTCCATATAGATGAGCTGAGCCTAGAGCCTAACTGCTGACCGACCCACTGACTGTCTCTTTAATAAATCCTCAGATTCACCTCTGGTGCAAGGCTGGCAATCTCCTCTTCTTTTTGTCTTCCCTTAATTAGTCACATATTAGAAATGCACTGAGAAACAATCTAATTAAGAGGCCCTGACTCAATTTGCTTGTGGAAAGTTCAGTAATGGAGATGGGGAATGCGAGAGTGAAACACAAGGGAGAGGTGAAGTGGTGGGATGGAGCCTAATCTAAGCCATCTATCTCTCCATCTCCAAACCAATTAATGAATCTTGATACACAGACATGCAAAGGACAAGCAGATGCGGGAGGTTGCAACCTGCCATGTTTGTTTTATTGTGAACGTCTTTGTGTATGTTCCTACCTACTGCGAATTGAAACCTTTAGAGATTTACCATGCTGCGAGAGTAGCAATTAATCAGCACGTTGGACTATAGTATATGCGTAAGCAATTCCCTTCCCTGTGAGTGGTGCATAAACAAAACATACTGACAAAGCAAATGTATTGCGATTAAGTGATTTATCTTCAGGCTAATTTGATTTAATACCTGTAATCGTCGTTAGACGCACTTTGGGATGGACTGCATTTATCTTTCATCATTGACCTAGCACCTTGTAAAGTCACACGACTGTAATAGACATTTGTTTTCACCTGTTCTTCAGTATTTTGCTTGCTACACACAACTAATTATGTTCAGCAGTCACAAAGATTTACATCTCTTGCATTATGGTGTGTTGTCACATATCATCGCCCTCTCTCTGAGAGATGAAGCTGTCTTCTCAGGTTGTAGTTGGTGGCCCCCAACAACCTGTATTATTAAGTCATATTGACTTTAATAAAAGAGATTTGACCACATTTTGGACCACATTTGGATCATGTTATCCCCCGTGCAAAAGAAAGACGCATATTTTATACACAGGTGGAGAGTGTGATTTTTGCTGAGAGATGCTCTAAAGAGAGTTGATTTAATGACCCATCATAACTCGCCAGAATGCTTTAGCGGTTGTTTGAAATAAAAATTTTTCATGGTTTTCTTTTTTGTCCATGTGAAATAAACAGGTAAAGAAAAAATACAAATAAATTAGCGGTTAATATCTAAACTTTAAAATGTATGTGAATTATGCATACCTGTACAGAAAAAGATGCAGGGGGGCAGAGGGGCATTATTTTGGCAAACAGTTATAATATTCAAGGCAAGATATTCACATTGATTTAGTGCAGAGAGGGAAGGAAGCAACAAAAACATTATGGAACTTTCTTAACAAGCATGAAATATACATAAAAAACATACTCTCATTACAAATAATCTAAATTGAATAGGCTAATGTTCTATTATTCACTGGTACATTACTTGTTCATAACAAAGGTGTATATTACTGTAAGATTAGTAGATTCAGTAGCAGTGTCATCTTGCATTATCTAAAAGTTCAAATCGTTTAGACATAGTGTCCCGCTAGCTTAGCTGCTAAACACATAAATGTAAAATACTTAATGCTTCTGAACTTCTGATAGTAGGTCAACATTTTTCTTTCATGTCAAGCCCATTTGGTACCTTGTGAGAATGACCTGTGAATAAAAAGCAATCAGAAATCTATTTATTGTACGAGCCCACCTTTTGATGCTTTTCACCTGCATCTCCTCTGTGGGATGAAGAGATGAAATCAATAGAGAATTATTGCTTTCACTGGTAATGATCAGGTTAGTCTGTTTCCTGAGAAAAAAATAATATGTATAACGTTACATACATTTTTTTTATTTACCTCCATATATCTTCCATTATGGCAGCAAATATATAGATTGTTTTATATCAAGTCTGTCAAAGTCAAAACATCTTTGCAATCTTAGATTTTAGAGAACTGACCTATACAGTATACGTCTTTATATCCTCATTAAATAGTATCAAAAGGGCAGCCTTTTATTGTTATTATTTTTTTTTACTTTGACTGGAGTGTCAGTTTAATGTTATATCTGCAAGGTTAGACTATTACTAGCATGATTCAAATTGTGTGCAAGGAGTGGCATTTAAACACTTATTTTTGAATTTTATGAAGGCTATTAATTGAAGTTACACATGTTGGTTACAATAATCAAACATTAAGTCAATATTACACATGAAACATTGATTTACAAGTCATGCAAGAACACAGAAATGATGTTTGCCCTTTCAAAATGCAGCTGAAAGTAACAGTAAGCTAGCTAACGTTAGCGTAACCAGCTACTGTTAGTTAACAAACATTGACTGACGTAACCTCTGTTGTAAAGTAAACCATGTGGTTTGTAACAGGTTTAACAGGGTTACTAACATTGCTGTAATGAGTTATCTAACCATTCCTTTAAAGACATCAAACACAAAAAGGCAATTTCAATAAGAAAAAAAAGCTAACTTACTTTTTTTCTAAATAGGAGTTAGCTTGAAGATTGATGCTGCATTCAATGAATCTTGAAATGTAATTAGTTATTGAGATCTACAGGCACACATTTTTTTCTTATCAAAATAGGCAAACCATACGAAAAGTTAAGTAAGCAGTTATTAATAATTATAACAAAAAATATTGTGAAACTATTACTAAACTAATTATAAAACCTTGATCTCAATGAAAATACCTGTTAAAAAAAAAGATTAAACAAAGGATTAAATAACAAAATTTACAAAAGTTTCAAAATGAGAACCATACCTACATGATTGGTTTAAAGACTAATAGTAATTTAATATTAATTAATTAATAGTTTTTTAATAGTAATGTATAGATATATAGTTAAATAGAAATAGAAACCCCTAATGCCATATACAGTATTTTGTAGGTATCTTGTCTGGCTCATTGTTACAATTATTTGTGAGAAGAAATGATACACGTGCTATAAGTAATACAAACAAAGCAAATATAATAATGTACGATATTTTGGTGCATTTAAAACTGGGATGGGGGGGAGGGGCATGTACACAATTTTTTTAATTCTCGTACTTTTCACTTAATAAAGCAGTTTCTTCTCTCCGGTTTAACAGACTTTCTACATTTTACCCTCATTGCCCTGTTTGTGTCGTTTCCCAGCAAGGAAATCATAGCAGAGCTTCAATGTCAAAAAGGTGCACCTGTCATAGTCCTTTAGTTGGCTGTGACTTTACTTCATTAAAAATGGACATGAAACATGTTTTTAGAACTCTAAGAAAACAACATGTACAGGTGACTGAATCACAGTCATAATTAACTGCAAAATAAAAAGTATAAAAATGTGTTCTGTTAACAACATACAGTAGTGTTACTGACAAGTGATACATGGGCAAAAGGTCATGTCAAATGCAAAAACAAGCTATTGAAAGCAAATTACATGAGTCTACATATGCCATATTCTTCTGCCAGTTTTGTATGTGTATATAAATTGTGGAAGTACATGTTTTCATTTTGTTCATCATTAATTAATATTGATGCACATGGCTCTGATGTCCTGTAGTTTATTAGTTCACTGTATCATGCAATTTCTTATTATTAGTCCAGATTTTTCATCCATCCCAAGCATGAACAAGAACTGGCAAGCTTCATTCATTTTGGCACCTCGTTCCATTTCTAAGGAAAGAGTCCAAGAAACAAAAGGGTAATGGATGGACTGTCTGAAGGTCACTACGCTGCCCACTAATGGGTAAAGCACTCCCCACGGTGCCACTGAATAAGTCCATGTTCTAGAACAGTGATTTCTTACAATGAAGCAAAATTAGAAGGAATCCGGAGGAAGCCTGGGGGAAAAGAAGCTATAGGTTGATTTCTTGCGCTGCAATATATTGTGAAGATTACCACTGAATTTGGTCAACAAGGTCGATGTGCTATACCGCTGTACAAAGCACCATTACATGAAGAACTACAGCCTAAACAATGCATCTCCTGTATCTATTAAGCCTCCTATTGAAAACTTTAAATCTCCTGCTGCTGTATTTGTTCAACAACAACAGCAAACCTAAGCAATGGCAGGTGAAAAGTGTTCCCAGTGATTACAATGACACTGAAGGCTAAAGGGGGTCAAAACGTAAAGGGAAAACGGGGGTTTTAATCCACCACACATTGTGGGTAGTGAATCCAAAATAATTTTCCAGCTAAGTAAACAGCCAAAGACAATGTTGCACACAATGCCAAAACATGGTGTCCAAAATCTAGCCAAAATAATTACAAAAAGGCATAGACAAGGAGACAGGGAAAAATAGAGGGGAGTCTTCTGTTCAAAATGTAGGGAGTAAGCCAGTACATTACGTATTTGCTTGCTTACTGTTTATTTTGAAGCACAGTCCCAGTAAAACTAATAGCGTTTGATACATTGACCCTGCAATACATTCAACGCTCATTAAGGCTACAGTATAATGTTCTGTTTTTTGTTGAAACTAAAGACGCGTTAATCAAGTTAATGGTCATTTTGGAGGCTGTAGTAACAACAATGTATTTATCAGAGCACCATCCACCTGTATGGTTTTAGACTCATTATTTTATTGCAGGGTACTCTTCGAGACTCCACCAATGTTGGTCAAGTTACTTAAAAATGTAACATTACATATTACTCATTAAAAAAGTAATTCACTTTACTAATTTCTCAACAGCTAAAGTAATTATTTACTAATTAATTTACATTTCACTCAGCCCAGCTCTGTTGGTACCTTTAAAACAACTTCAAAGCCTCGACATACACACATTAGCCTACATCTTACATAAGAAAATTAGATGTGGTTTAACAAACAGCCAGCCTACTGTTAGTTAAGAGGTATTTACTGACCATCAACAGCTAGCTTTTGTTTGGCGTTGTAGGGTTCTTGCACACTCAACACTGAACAACAAGTCAACCCCCAAATTGACAAAGTAGCAGGCCATTACTGGGATTACTAACTGTAATGTAATAATTACATTTCAAATTCTAATCCCATACACTACTACTAAAAAAAAGTAATCAAATTACTGTGACGCCAACACCCAACACTGGACCCCACACATTTGAAATGAGCAAAGAAACTACAAGCTGAATAAAATGTTATTCCTCAACTGCTTTTGTATCATGTAGTATTTGTATTCAGTAAAAGCAGCTCAAGAAAGCATCATACAAGACCTGCCCTTTCCATTTTTTAATGATTTTTATCTGGAAGTTTAAACAGCCCTCACACGACCAATGGCACCATGCTGGGTCTACCACTTTGCTGCCATCCAGGATGTTCCTGGCAAGGAGGCAAAGCTATTTTTGCTAGGTTTTTCCTATAGCTTGCTCGCTGTAAGTCCAACTCATAAATGCACTTATTGAGGTTGAGGCTTGATATTCAGTGTAATTTGCCAAGGTCTACATTTAAATGCATGTATTAGCACATCTTCAACCGGTGGTGCTGGGTGATAATCATTCTTGCCACACTTACACGGCTGCATTCATCATTTGTGAGTGGTGACTTTGTGAATATCTTCGAGCATATTTTACAAGTTGGCATTACCTTTCACAAGCACAGTGGAGTGAGCTGGGGGCATACATAACAAAAAGAACTACTGCAAAGTTGTATGGCCCACTGGCTCTAAGGACAGGTGGGGAATAGTTAATAGGCGTCTTTTGACAGCTACTTTGAGACAAATCTCAATCTGTTTGCCAGTTTTCATTTGGAAAAGTGTCGTGAGACAAAAATGTTTGAGGTGCAGAATTCACTGAATGTTGGAGAAAGTATTTGTCAGAATGTTATGCTAATGTTCAAACAACCTAAACACAATTTATATCTTGCATTTACTCTCCCTCCACTTACTTTAAATGCATTTTATCTGCAATATTGGAAAAAAAGGTACTTAATCAGTCTTTGATGTAATCCAAATAAATGTATAAATGATTCCTCCAGTACAGGCTGATTTCAAACTACAGATCGGAGATTTGGATGAGTTTTTGAGGCAGCAGTATTACACCTAAGCAAACCGTGGCAATCATGAAACGGTTGAAGGCAGTTCTGGCAGTAGAAAACTGGGTGGGAACAGCTTGTGTTTTGGAGACAGCAAGCAGGAGGGTTAGCATAGGAGGAGAGCTCCGGGGTTTGATGAATGAGGCTGTGTGGTGGCTGCAGTACTAAACTGCTTCCCTGCTCAGCTGTGGTGACAATGTGATTAATATTTGCACTGCATTAAGCTAATTCATCATGGCCACGTGCAAGCCTATGGGAGAATAGACTGTCACATGGATGCCTAGGCTAAGAGAGGAGAGTAGGTTTATAGAATATAGCCTTAGACACGCCGGATGTCCCTCCCTTTTCGCTAGCTCCACCTTTGGGGCTTACCGCCACCCAGAAATGCAAACAAGCCAGAGCTTTTTTTCCTCTATCCGAGAATAGATAGGGTGTGTAGCCAGACCATACTCCATTACTGACACAGCGCTGTTGGAAAAAAGACTTAGTTAGGGTTAATAAAACTTACTGACTTATATTTAGTCATTTAAAACTACTAAAATACGGTAAGTAAGTGATGTCACAGACGTAATTGCGTCACAGACTAAGGTCAAAATGACACTTTACTTTTAGTAAAGGATACGAACCACCACAACCTACCTCCTTATGTGGAATTTGGCACTCTTACACTTTGTCACCTCACTTCCTCATTTGCTCTCAAAATAATTACTACATCCACGAGAGGTCACTGCCTAACAAGAAACGTAATTGTCATTATGAGCTGTTTGTTTAATCGACCCATAAGGTCATTTTCTGGTGTTGGTCGTATAATTGAGGCGGCCACTCTCATCAACCATGTATCCTACTTTCCCAGTAGCAAACAGTATGCACACAAAGTTAGCAACTAGCTACTGACATTTTTTTAACATCTAGCAGCGAAAGACCCAGATATTGTTTCTCAGGAGTTGAGGGAGACCAAAACAGAGCTTCAAGGAGAGTGACTATTTGTATTTATTTATTTATTTTCAGTACTTTTTGGGCCTTCAGTTGATAGGACAGTTGTAGACAGGAAACAGAGGGAAGACATGCAGCAAAGGCCCGTAGATTGGAATTGAACCCTGGGCTGCTGGGGTAAGGACTGAGCCTTGGTACATGGGGTGCACGCTCTACCAGGTGAGCTACCGGGGTGGCCCAGGAGAGTGACTTTTGGAGTTGCACTACACATCAGTTGATCCCAAACACGGCTCCACTTTGTTGATAGCGTTAACGATTACTTCTATCCACTACTAATTTATAACAGAAACTATGTTTTGAAAGAAACATTGTGGTGGCATTAAAATGCAGTTCTGTGTGGACTACAAAAACCAACGCTGGTGCTGCTTTCCATCAATTATGCAGTTATTTTTTCTCTGGCAAAAAGCATTAAGTAGTATATTGACATAATTTTAGATGATAAAGTTTATGCTAGATGTGTTGTAGGCAATTGATTGCTACTGTAGCCCTGACAACCTAATAAGAAGATAATACTGTATGTCAGGGTTGTGTGTTTGCCTGCTTGTTTTGGGGTGCTGACAGCCCAAGTGGCTCATGCCAATGACTCCACTGATGTAAAACCAAAACAAAATTATCTCCATGTCAAGCTCCTCTTGGAAATGTTTGGGTTGGCAGATGGGCAAAACTAAAAGTAAGAAACTCATATTTTATCCGAGTGTTTATTGAAGAGTGTTTTTTTCTAAGAAAGTAAGGCTTGTTGAATTTCCATAAGGTGATCAATTCTTTCACCACAGAATGGATTATCTGTCAATATGGGTTTGTAGGTGTTCCGGTGGAGAGAGCTTTTTCTTTGTCTCATAGGAAAACCTTGCCAGTGAGCATTTGTGGTTTCTAGAAGCTGTGTTGGTTTCCATCAGGAATGACATTTCTAAATGTTTGTTCAGACTGTCACCAGCCAGTAGGTTGGTTGAATATCCCCACTTCTGACAACGGTGTTCTGTTTATGATATTCTAAAGCCTGAAATATGGAACAGCTCTAGTTCAAGTCTGTTGTGGAACTCATATTAGATTGAGATTCCTCTCCCGCAGAGCTGTGTCTGTCAGTATTCTATGTCTGGCTTCTCTGCTGTAGTAGGACAGACTAGCCATGCGGCTGTCACTTGGCAGGGAATCTGCTGCCTTGGTCAGTAGCCAGGATTAAGATGCTACTGCTGTCAAGGGGTCCAGGAAGAGAAACCAATAGTCACAGCAGTAACTCACCCTTGAAGACCGTTGCCTTGTTTAGGAACGTAATCTACCCCCAAGCCGCTGCCTCATTCTACACACAATACATCATTGACAAACACTGGCACAGCAGTATTCACAGCAGTTATACTCAGCCTCCCCGCTGCTCAGCATTGCTCAGCTTGGCCTTGCAGTTTGGAATATTGTAGTCCGCCTTTAGCCAGGCCAAAGAAAGATGTCAAAAAGCAAGGTGTTGCACAGGGACTTGTCATACATCCACTTGAGTATTGTGATAATACTTTATACAAGTCACATCTCATTTCCAGTTTGTTGTCTGTATCCGAGTGATACTCAGCTCTTATGGAACTATTTTCTCCCATCAGCAAATCCACTCAACACCTCAGATTCCAACTGTGGCTGTTTCACACTGTGGCAATTTACTATTCTGAGTCATGATTTAAATGATACTACATAGGTGCAGCAGTCTTTAGCAAAAACAACAACTACAATAGATTAAAGGCAGAATGAGTAGGATTTCTTGCACTCTATAACCACAACATTCAAAGTTGGCCCGTATTTCCCTGCTTAACGAGGGTTATGCCGCACGACAGCGGGTGAAAGCCAACCCGCGGCGTCCGCCATTTTCGTAGTTTCCTCTTGGATACGTGCTTATGATCTGGCACCTGGTCACATTTTTTACAAAGGGTTGCGCCCAGAAACAACCCGAACACAGCAAAAGGAAGCGAAAAGAGAAACTACAGGCAGAGGGCAGGGTCTCTGCAGATGCAGACACCGCCACACACTAGTCGGTCATAAGGGATGATTGAGAGGGATTTTTTTTAATGAGTCTATACATTTTTTTGTAGGAAAATCCTACTCGTTGTGCCCTGAATCTCCAATTTAACTGCCATCTTTCTTGATGTGCAGTTTATCAATCTGACAATGATGAAGTTGTTCATGTCTTTCTAAAAAAGCTTCTAAGAATGGTTGATGGAGCATTGAGTCGGTCTTTCTTCTGCTGTCTGGTGGATGTAATATATAGACAGTGCTCAGCGTCCCCCCTGGTAAAAATGATAAACTGTTCAGTATGCATTTAACATGCATTTTTGTTGATGTTTTTTGAATCTGTAGTTTATTTGTCCATCTGAATTATATATGCATATAGTTCTGGGCAACTGAAGTTTTGACTTTTCTAAGTTCTAATGCAAACTCCATTGCTTGTAAGAAGACAATTCCTGCCTGGAAGTGGCAGGGGTTTTTGCAAGGCATCCCTGCAGAATGTTGGGGCTAGCCTGAGTGAAGCCTGCTGTCTGGACAGTGAAAGGAAGGGTGTAGGTCAACTGCAAAAAAAACAGACAGAGGCAACCAAGATTAGATTTGAATAGCTCGCTATTAGCCAATTATCTACTGCTGGCACAAGGATGGTTTTATTTTCTCATCACTTAACTGGTAAGTTGCCCTTTACAAATGTTTATATTTCCTTAACTTCAAGAACAAATTATGTGCAAAGGAAGCTAAAATGAGAAAAAAAAGCCATGAAGCTCTGTAGTGGCTTAAACAGCTAGCAACTGCCCCTCTGTAGCACAGAGCTCTGTAGCCAATGTCACGTGATCAGCTGGTGGTCTCCTAGTTTTCCTATGATATCATACATTTTAGTGTGCATAACTTTTTGTACGATATCATACAAACATGTTCATGAGAATGCATTGCAACAAAAACATTAAGATGCTTGTCATTTTATGTCCATGACATAAAATTGTTGGTTTGGTTATTTGAAGGTGATGTTATAACACTGCCATAACTATGTTATGAAAACTGAGATTAAGATGATTTCAACTTTATAAGAAGTGATTTATAAAGTGCTATTTGCTTATACATTTCAATTCAGTGGCATGTTGACACTGCTTAAGAGGTTTATCATGACAATTTGACATTAGCCACAGGGATATAAGCTGTCATAAACATGCCTTGGTTGGCTTTAAATACAGTAATAAACTTTATTACCCTCAAATGCTTGCATAATTAATTACTGTTACCTCAAGCAAAAGCAAAGTGTTTGAGTCTTGAAGCTTCATAAAACTTACAGTAATAAGGTGCAATGACAGTCATAAACAATCATAAAGTTTAATCCATGTTGATTACATAGTTATGACACTGTTACACCAGTCTTATTTGCACCCATTTGAATAGTAACATCTAAAAGTGTCCGTCTGCAGGAGGATGCAGAGAACCCCTGTCTCAGTTGCTTCTCCACTTTACACTATAATTAGACACATTTGCAGTGAGATGCACATCAACAACCACAGCATCAGTCCCCTGAGATAGGGGAGGGGGGAGATTTGCTCGGTTGGTGCTGCTTTGTCTCTGGCGAAGAGACATCAATGAGGATATGTCGACACAGATACAGACACCGTCAGAGGTTTTGGCACATACATCAGATGTGACCTTTGGCAAAAAAAAAAAAACAGGATGCTTTGTTAAAATCAGGGTGTCTGAAGTGCTATGTCACATCCAATGGGGTTAGCTGACAAATTGAAACATGGTAACAGGATTTTGATAACTGTACCCACAAATCTCATCTGTCTGGCTGCAGTCTGCAACATTGTTACTGCAGCAGTTAGTTCAATATGCAATTAAACATTGGCATTCACTCAATGTTACGTTCAGTTGGGGTAATGAGGCTGTATTGGTGGTAGAGGGTCTGGTATATTTCCTGTTTACTATATTTTTTGTTGATTCCATCATGTTAACATAATTCCCTGTGTGAAAATAAGTTCAGTAATTCAGCCTGCCAAAGAAAAAACATTGAGGACATCTATCTTCACATTTCTTGGACTCTAATCAAGTGTGCTTCACACTGGCAAACACATTTTCAGGCAATGCCAGCAAATGATAAGACTAGCAGAATCTAATGGGTGATTCTTGTAGCCAATATAGACTCCACATCAGGCATCTACTGTATTCTGCATCGAATCTGCATTAGCTGCATCAGCCACTACAAGCTGTGCATTGTAATGTTGACCCAAGTCAGCAAGTTGAATCACCCAACTCAATCAGTCAAACTACAACAGATGCAAAAGGAGAAAACCATTCCTCCTTGCCTGGAGAAATGGTGCATTGAGATCTTGGAACACATGGCTTCTTTTGTAGATCAACACCTCTTTAGAATGCAGTGTAAACACTGTAGTCTGTAACCCACCATGTGTAACAGTGTGTATTCAATATGTCCTACCTCCTTTTTTCCACACCAGAGCCATCAATTTGTTTTCATACCTGGGCTGTCAGAATATCAAGGTGCGTTTAGCATTTTAGTGGAAAATCATATTTGCAAACAATTTTGCTTTGTATTATGTAGATCAAAACATAATCGCTCCCACTTTACGCTCTACACTCCCTCTGAGTTTGTACTTTGTAATAGAGCAGATGCCATTCGGAAGGTGCTTTTAATACAAAGTGCCATAAAATATCAGAGTGCTGAGTGTTTGAACCTTGAATTTGTTAGTGACAAGCTCAACAAATCAAACTATGTATCATGTTGTGTCTGAAAAACTGGCTTCCAGCTGATGTTCTAGTTTTTGTATTAAAGATTATATTCAGTCTAACCTCATTTTTGTTGCATGGCAGAGAATGACTGAAGGACACAGGGACATTGTGTCTTCTGCATTTTTTTCAGTTAATATATCAGCAGCTAAACTACGTGTCTGAAAAATGTGTTTGTATTTTAATGTGGAAAAGATTTATTATACAAATACAAATCCATTCATGTATGAAGACTGTAACTCTCAACACAATTTTGTGTCATGAATCCCATTTGATAGTTAATCAATGACAATTTATATTAGCGAAAAATGAAAACTGGTAAAACAAATGATATAAAGTTGAGCTTTAGACACAACTCCCAATACACACGTGTGGTATTACCATGAATGTGCACTCAGCAATCTTATAGATTACTTTTGATACACAAGAAAATGTCAAAGCATAATGATTACGAGGCAGTATCGGAAGTTATAAAACATCCTTAATGGTCTTTGAAGATACCGCTGTCACTGAAGAGAGTAAGTTGAGTCCAGCAGTGTGTGTGTCTGTGTGTTCTGCTGTGACTGAGTTATGACTCTGTGAAGAGAGGGTGAAACTTTTGATGCATCAATCAAGTCCAAAGAGATAATTATTGAAGACCAAATTACACTGGCGAAGCAAAGAAAAGATATTTTTTTCCTCAGAGCCCAGGTTTTAAACAACAGTCCCAAACCCAATAATATTGAATTTGCTGTCATCTAAAAACTGAGAAAATAATCTTTGTCTGCCAGTATTCAGTGGCTGTGTTATGTTGCTGAGATACCCTCAAGAGATTATGAAACAACTGCCATTTACATTTACAGATTATTAAAATGGTTGGGTTCCTTTTTCCCTCCCGAGTTGTAAACTGGTCCCTTAAACATCCGACGCTGAGGGACATGAAACTGTAAATAACCATGTCAACTCTTAAATTCAAGTGAGTGAAGGATAAACACCCGAAATGCATTTGTGTGCATTTCCTATGACAGAAGTGATATTCTCTCCCAGGCTCTGACAGTGCTGACTAGAAATGCTGTTTATTGGAAGTAATCCGAGGAATGGTGGAGCAGTTGGGTTCATGCTGCGGACTGTGTGAGACTGATATGGACTGAGAGAGAACATCACAAGTCCCTGAGCTGGGGTTACTCTGTCAGCCAGCGATCCCTGCAGCTTGCCCTAGGGCCTGTTTGCAAAGAAAGCTCCCAGCGCTTTCCACCTGCAATGTCACATTGATTACACAGCAAGGAAGACCAGAAAGGAGGTTACTGATCATGTTTGCTTTCTCTTGCTAACGGTCTTCCACTTTCTGTCTCTCTTTCTGACTCCCTCTTTCTTCATTGAGCCGTCCGGAATCAGAACTCCCCAAAAGAAAAAGAAAAAAGCGAGAAAGGGCCAATCCTCTCGATTCCAATTGCCCACCAGATTCCAGGCTTAACACGTCTTTCAGAATCTGCCAGGGAGGGTTTAAAAAAAAGGAGGTTGCCATGACAACAGCTCTGCCACTTTGCCACCCGCGTGTGTCCTGCGGGAGAGGAGGAGGAGGCGGTGGTGGCGACGCCTTTCTCACTGCCAACAGGGTTTTTTTCTCACCATGTCCGTGAGAAATTGTCCCATCCGAGCACACTAATGGGTTGGTGGAGCTCACCTCACTAAATTTGCCTGATGCTAGCAGCAACAAACAGTAGATCTTCAGTCATGAGGTGTGATTTTTTGCTCCGTTTATGGAACTTTTCTGTTACTCTTAACACTGCTAATGGCCTCTTCAGAAAGAAGAGGCCATTTATAGTCGTCTTCTGACTTCCAGAGAAGAACTGCAGCGCCGAACTGATGCGAGCAGAACATGAACAGCTCAGCAGTCATTATGGCTCCTTGTTATCCAGGTTCAATAGAACATGAAGCACGAATCTTCTCAACAAGCTGCAAGTAAGCAGTGGTCTTTTCTCTTCAAGCTGACACACCAGTAACCTTCTGCTTGGGAGTTGAAAAACAAAGCCTGGCACTACCCTACTTGGCTGTGTAGTTTTTCCTCTAATTGGTCCAGCCCCCATACTTAGGCTCTCAGTGGCTTTACTTCTCCAATTGGGGGGAACCAGAGGATGGGCAGCATATTGCAGGGTGGGGGGCTGGGTTGTTGGGGGATTAGTAGGGCAGACTCTGGAACATCCAGAGGGCATAATTACCAGCAAATCTGTGCGCACCCACTATCACGGTATTGATGGGTTCTGTGAACTGGTATTTGTTATCGGGTGGCAAGGGCTGGTGCACCCTCATTAACACTTCTCACCTCTGGAGCAGAAAGCAGTGGAAGTAAACAAGCCAGGAGAAGAAAAAAATTGTTTGTTGTTTTCACACACAAACAACCACAGCATGCCTGCATAGCAATCGTACATTGATGCAAAGACACACAAATGTTCACCCAGGCATACACAAATGCACACACAAGGTTTTTTTATTTTGAAATTCACATAAATGTGAATGTAAAAATGTTTTTGCACCAAGGGGAAAGTCTGAGTAAATACATTTATTTATATCCTTGCAATGTTTGCCCTTCTTATACATTTTTAATTTCAGTATTTATTATAGCCTACTTTTAAATATTGCACAGTTAATGGATATATCAATATGTTTAACTCTTTGTTTAAAGCTTTGTCTTAACCCAGAGGAAATGCCCCTTTGTTTTCATTGAGCTGTTTATGCCCAGCTCAGCTGAAGGCCCTGGACATTTTGATGATGTCATTGAATGTTGTAATGGAATGATGGAAATTCTGCAATATTGCTTTCTTTGTTGCAGAAGGTAATTAATCACCATCACCTGAAAAATCTGACCACTTTCACTTTCTGCCTTTAGTTTTCAATATCCTTTCACATACCATAAATAAATAAGATAAAATCTCTCAGACTGCCAACAAGATTAAAAAAAACTGATGACTCAAAACTGTCACTCAGCGTAATGACAGTACATCTCTAAAACTGCTATTCGGTGTCAAACATTCAGGCATTTTGTCAATGTTTTACCAGTATCTTCTTGCTACACCTAACCTTACCTAGATAAATCGCTTAAATTTTAATGTACGTGGCATCTTGTTTTAGAGAGGAAAACACAACTGGGATATTACTTCTTTTGCTACACTTCTTTAAATACAGTTTGATGTACTGTCAGAATGCTTTCACCCTTGCACTGCTTGTTACACACACACACAATCTCATAATTCATACTCACTGTAGGGTGCTTTGTATATGAGTGTCACATATGCTGCATTGTAATGTAAAATTCCTTGTTTATTCTCCACAAACAAAAGATATTTGTGCAGTAGTCTTATTATGTTTTCTGTACCCTTTGTTTTACATAATATCCAATTTGTTCAAGCTTCAGCGATAACAAACTTCTGTCTTTTTTTGCGGCTTCCTCATGATTTGTCAAGCTTGAATTATAGTATAATATAAGTATAATATATCAGGGCTGAAGATGTGACAGTGATTTAAAGAAGTGTGTCATTCAAGCAATTTGTTTTACACTGTACTCCAGGGGGACTGCATACATGGCAATATTGGGCTTGGTAGATGCAATTAACATATTGTGACTTGATGTTCCCCCACACATTTTTAATAAACCTATAACAAACATGGGTATTGTTGTTCCCCAACTCTAGGTTAGTGCAGTGATGTATAGGCTACAGCAGTTGTTACACGTCTTAGCAGACCGAATTAATTTACAAAGGTTTTGCAGAAATCCCATATTGCAACTGTTTATTTAGTCTTATTGAACCTTTTATTTTCAATTATTAAATATTTACTTTGTAAGCCATTTATACATTTGACAGCCTTGCAATACCCAAGAAACATCTTATCATTTGCCAGACAAAAGTATATTTACTTAAACTGCCTTTAACATTTCAAAGCTTGGTTTGCATGAGATTAGATAAAGATACTTTTTTTATTTTCATGGCAAAATGTAGACATTTGCTCCAGTGTGAATCCTTCATTTAAAAGTCAACATAGCATGTGAACATTTTACAGATAACATGACAATGTAGAATAACTGTGTGAATAATGAGTTGCAGTCCCAGTATGACATGAACTGGTCAGTGTGCATACTGAGCAGTGAGCTCCAGCGAGTTAATGAAATTTCCGTCTGCAGGTTTTTTATTATGGCACCACACGATGCTACAAATGGCAGTGTGGGGACATCCTCAACCCCGTCTGATTTTATCTCACCGTTATCAGCCTCCTTGGTGTATTTCTGGGTGAAGGACACAGTAAGACAGTCATTGATCTGACGCCTTTGACTCGAAAATGCAATTAGAGGCTGGCCAAAACTCCGTGGGTGGTTATCACAAGGCACGTTGCTGCACATTCAGATGTCTAAATCTGGATACACACAGAAACGATTAATTCCTAATTACCGTACTCAGGCCTGATTCCACAGACTTTCTGACTCTACCGGATCGATTACGATGAGGTGTTTCTTTTCAATATATGCCAGTGTTTTCTAAAATCAAAGAATTTCTTCAGCCTTACATTGGTGTGAAAGCACAGCTCCGTAATGCGGACAGTGAGAGTTGAAAGTGAATGATGAGACTTTGAGTGGTGTGGTGTGTTGATAAATTAGCCGTGCTCACTGTGAGGGTTCAACTTCTTGCCAAAATATGAATGTGCACCCTTTATCATCCACCCACTTGGTATATGATTTCATTTCAGTTATGAGGAGGATTTTCAAATGTCATGTCATTTCAATTCTTATTCTTGTTGGTAACACTTCTTCCGCGACTGTATCTCAGTGTTGTGTCCAAACTTTTTTTGCCGGGGTGGCGTGAAGTATGTGGGGTCTCTCTCGCACACACACACGCACATGCACACACGCACATGCACACACACACACACACACACACACACACACACACACACACACACACACACACACACACACACACACACACACACACATCATTTCTGTCTCCACTACTCATATGCAGTAGGCCTATCTTACGTTTCTGTGTTTGACATTAGAATTTAACTCATCAAACGATTGGTTCAAACTAACTAGGGTCCCACCTCTAACCGGGCAGATAGCCAATCATAGTCTAGAATAATAGGTTGGCACCTGGGATGGCCAATCAGATTTCACTCTCTGCTGTCTCTGTCGTGCATTTTTACAACACTCAAGTTGAAGAAGATGATGTGTCATGTCTTATGTACGGAGCCACCCTGGGGTCAGCTGAGAAAAAAAAAAATAAACCGTGCGCACAGAATAAAAATCTGTTCCCTCAGTTTCATAAACTGTTGTAAACTTGCAAATATGCTGATAGTGATAGCCCCTCTCCTTACTCCATGAGAGATAAAATGAAACAAGACGACCAGAAGGTTTTTCAGTTGCTAAACAAGAGCAGATATACAACTCTGGATACATCTGTGTGTGCATTGTAACAAATGACTGGGTGGAAAGTGTATTAGTTTTTTACTGTACTTTCTGAATAGTGGGTAATCTCAGCCTCAGTCCTCTTTCCTTGATTAAAGAAATACTTTGATAACTTGGGGAAAAATTATAATATATAATAAAAATAGAGTCTCGATGTGTCTTTATTTTAATCACTGGATTTTAAATTAACCTAAAACTGGAAAAGTAATCACAGTTGTTGCCCCACACTGATGCTTTCAACTAGGGGTGATGCTTTTGTTCAAACACAGCAAATAAGTTAATCAGGCTGATAACATAACTGTTATTATTTAAAATGATAGATTATCATTCATATTGTACATTATCATTTCTACAATGGCAAACAGGCTAATGTGCTGTATAGCATTGTAGTTGAGAAACAGAGAGAGCTTTTTGCACTGAGCTACCTCGACGTTTGGGGTCTCTCCATGGAGGCACCTGGCCTCAGGTTGCCTGTGACACTCGCAGGCATAGCAGGCATCACCCCATAGTAGCAGTACACCTGGCTCCTCTCCTTTGAACTACCTCCAAACTGACAGACCACTGTTACTCCAGGGGTAGGACCTTCATGACAGCTCCCTATTTTCGGCAAAAACTGGATTGCAAAAATGGAATTAATTTTTAAAAAAAATGGAATATTATGTGCATGTAAACGTAGTCACTGTGTTCTGCCCCATACAAAATTGAAAGACTTCAGTATTTAAGGTTGTCTCACACAGCAGAGGAAATCAGAGGGAGAACAAATGAAGCAGAGCTAAAGCTCTCGTGCACATGTTCAGCTGTGCTTGTTTGGAAGCCAGTCCTCACTTCACATCTCTTTATGTACTGCGAGAGTAAAGTGTTTTTCAGATGCTAAATGTTTTGAAGGTCTAGCTCCCAATTTAAACGATTTTCGCTAATGAACTGACGACCTTGTGATTCTCTTTACTATATTCAGTATCATTATTGCTATTTTCCATCCCTAAATAAGCTCTCGACGTATTATTATGCCTACTACTTATTAGTGGAGTGCTCTGCTTGTGGGGTACTCTACTTATTGAAGTTGTCACCAATATTTCCAGCGGCACGCTGCATTTATCATCAGCACCTTTTTCTCCCTCATCATTCAACTTGTTTTTTATGTGGGCGTTAAGTTGATTCCCACATTTTTCACATATCGTGTGGTCATGTACTCTATTCCAGATCGGTTTGGAGGGGAAGTTCTAGGTGGATGCATCTGTAATTGCGCCGAGAAGAAAGCTACTGTAAAATTAAATTAAACATAAAATACTTGCATTAAAGCATAATTTGCTAAATCCCACATTTGTTTAGCATCTATCACATACACACTGTCTACTGCTTGTGGACTGTAGTCAAAATAATTTTCTCGGACTGCCTTTTTCGTGGCAATTCTTGTTTGCTTGACAGATGATTCTAGTCTGTTTCTGCAGGTGTCAGGATATGCTTTGACTCATTTTCACTCAACAGGGATTTACTTCCTATGTGCACTAAAACACGTTACATGAGCCTTCAGAAACTGTGCTAACTAATCACATTTAAGGCCTAGCCTGGAAGCATTAAAGAGCCCCTATTATACTCCTTATCAGCGTCAAATTTGTACTCTTGGGGTCTGGTAGAAAAGGTTTACATGCTTTGATGTTCAAAAAACATTGATTCTCATCATGTCCACTGCTGCTGCAGCTCCTCTGTCTGAAACACTCTGTCTAAGCCCACCTTCCTAAAAAAAGCCCAGTCTGCTATGATTGGTCAGCTGGTCCACTCTGTTGTGATTGGTCAACCAAATTCAAACAAGCCACTATCAGGCTGTGTTTTCTTAAGCAGCACCAATGGGTAGCACATCTGAACAAGTGGGCTGGCAGACTCAACCAGTGACATAACTAGTTGAGGAATTTCAAACAGAAATGTGGGCGCTGTTGGAGAGAAAGCTCCATTTGAAGTGAAATGTGTTTTTTTTGTACTTTATACATCTATTACATACACAAAAAACACTATGTATTGTAAAAAAAATATCAATTAATAAAAAAATGCTCTGGTCCTCAAATTTACAATACAACTCTACTACTAATACTACTACTACTACTTTTTTCATGTAATTTACAGAAGAAAAATGAATTTTATACGGTATTTTTAGAGGGCAGTTTTGGCCGTGCAACACCTTGTGCATGCATGCCCTCAATCTGTAGATACTAGGAAAAGGAAACAAGATCGAATAGGAACATTTTGATCAGGTCTGATTAGTACTTAATTAATCTATTACATGTAGCCTGCATCCCTAAATTATTTAAGCTCACCAAACTCCATGAACAAAAAGGAATGAAGGTGTCACCTCTTCCACCCTAGCAGGCAAGGGCGGACTGGCCATCAGGCATACCGGGCACTTTCCCGGTGGGCCGACATGCTTTTTGGGCCGACCACCAACAAATTTTAATTTTTTCTTAAAAAAATTTTTTGTCTGGCCCATAAAAGTGATAGTCCTAGATCGGCAGTTCATTGTTTTTTTAATTGACGCTGGGCTGGCCCAAAACACTTTAGTTAAAAATATCATATAGGCTAGGTTTTTCCATATACCCCCTACTTTCACAATGAAATGGACTAGTCCGTAACGTTGCGTGGTGTGAAAGATAAACACACAGTGACAGGAGAACTGGGAAGTACACAGACAGTGTAAGACGAGTCTAAACGCGAAAATGAAACGAAGTTACCCAAGCGGCTCAAATAAAAAAAAAGCAAAAAGACGCAGATAAGTATTTGTCAACGCTGCCAAAGATGACAAACTTTTTCACGGCTCCTGTTGGGGATACAGACAGGAACAACAACGTTGAACATGCCGCTACAGCAGCAGCAGCTAGCTGTGAAGTGGGGCTAGATGAGGATAACGTTAACCAAGACAATGAAGAGGACATCATATCTTTAAACAGCACCCTCTTTGGGATTTCTGCCTGCATGCAGTTTCGGTGTGCATCTGCCAGGATAGAATGCTGTTAGAGATCATGGAGAAGAAATGCAAAGGAGGTGCAGAGAAGCTGCGTGAGAAAAAGAAACAGGCCCTCCAGGCAGATGCTGCCAACTGTGTCAAATTGAGAGACATGTTTTCGGCAGTAGCAGGACCTTCATCAGCTCCCACGGCTGATGATAATGGTGGTGGTGGTGGTGTCGGTGTCGGCGGCAGTGGCATATGCACAGTGAGGAGGAGAGGGACAGAGATGAGGGAGTGAGGGTAGAATCTGCGGTAAGCAGAACTCCTCTTAAAACACGTTGCCCCTTGATAAAACTGAGTGGTGGATAAACTGTTGATGATTACACTACAACAATAAAAGAAGTAGGCATGCTATACTGTGTGATTGCATTAGTTTGGCTAAGTGCGCGGGTATCTGAGTCTTGACTGATGATGTTCTCACCGTTTTATTATTATTAGGCTATATTAGCCTACCTTTCATTCAACAAAGTAGCCTACATTCAAATTAAAGCACAGGGCCCACCTTCCTTGCCTTAAATTGCTCCTGTGGTACGCAGGGTTGCTGGATCTTGGAGACAGATGGACTGCATTGGGGAAAGTAACCAGAAGGAGTGGTATTTACATGGGACTATGGGTAATGTATTGACCATCTAGCTAATTTGTTTTTGAACATAACCTTAGAGTGTATTGTTAATTATAAAGTAAAGACAGTATAAGAGAGAGGTTTAGTGTTTATGATTGACGTGGTTCTTAGAGGAACCCCGTTCTTATGGAGGGGGGGTGTAACGACCCCTCCCATATCTGCCTGCTGTTGGCTTCTCTGGCTTTCCTGGCTGAGCTGGCAGTATGGGAGGGGTCGTTAGTTAATTGGTGGACACCTGGGTAGGCCTCAACCAAGACTATTTTTACAAGTCATGTCTCATTGTTCTGTCTCTGCCTTCTCCTTCTCCCGAGCTCCACATCTTCTGGTTTGGGTTTGTTTGAGCTCCTTTGTTACAGTTGTGATTTATCCACACATCTTTCACTCACTTACACACCACACCACATTGATTCCACACATGTCATAATTATTTTGTTAGTAGTTCATCTTGTTTCTTTAACAATAAACATTTCATTTGGCCCTTTAACCTGTCTGGTCTCCCCTCTTTGTCACATGCATTGAGCCGGTTTGTGACCAAAAAAAAAATATATATATATATTTTTTACAGCAGGGCTGTGGAACCCTATTGTTTTTCTAAGGATTATTATTTTCCTCCATTATTCTTCTCCACATAAAACTCCCGCTACAGCCTAAACCGTACATGGTGGCGGGGGGTGCCATTTTCAGGAGTGGTCCAAAACTCTGCAAGGACCTCAGGTGCAACAATTGACCCACTTCCACCACTAGGTAGCGCTATAGCAGAAAAAACTCATTTGGCCCTATAACTCCCACACCGTACACCACACATTCAAAAACCATATATCCACCAGAACCAGCTGAATCTCCTGATATAGGCCACGCCCATTTCCGCCTGGACTTTTATGCATGAAAAATCATGATTTATCAAAAACCTACTTTTTCAATCTCCTAGACCGTGAGACCGATCTGCACGAATCTTGACACGTAGCATCTCCAGACCCACCTGACAAAAGGTTATTAAAAGAATTTTTATAGGATAAAAATTGCGCATATTACGCACAAACAAATTTCTGTAGCTAACTATGAAAACATCAACTTTGCCATATCTCGGCCAAAATAAATGCTATCAACGCGAAACTTAAGATTCTTGTTTGCCATGACCCTCTGGAGTTCCCCCATGCGTTTTACAAAAATTGGTCACTAGGTGGCGCTACAAGTACAAAAAGTTTATATCTCATGAACGGCTCATCCGATTTTTACAAAATTTGATGGGTACCATCTAGGGCCACTCCTGAGGCCAACCCTAGAGTGGGGTACTGAGGGGTCAAAGTAGGCGTGGCCTATGTGACCCAAGTCTAGATTCACCACTTACACTAATGTGAACAACTTTAAATTGTGTACCACACCTACCAAAAATTACACATGTGGACCACTAGGTGGCGCTATAATGTTTTGCCTTCAACTCCCACATTACACATCGCACATTAAAAAACACATCCACATGTTCCCTGAATCAAGCTGAATAACATGGTATAGGCCACGCCCATTTCTGCTTAAAAGTTTTTCGCAATATCGCGCAACGCGCAAAACCAACTTTTTCGAACTCGTCCTAGGCCGTGCGACCGATCTGCACGAAACCTGGTGCATAGAATCTCCAGATGGACCTGACCAAAAGTTATTTAAAGAATTTTGCTACATTACCACACACATATCATATCATATTTCGGCCAAATTAAATGTTATCAGCATCACTGTTCAACATCCCACTACAACACATATTTTATTTACAGTACCCTATTAATGATTTGCTAATTGTAAATCTTTTTTCTTTGACAGCATTTCTTGTTAGGACAGCCAAGAAATTATCAGATGCCAGTGCATCCTTGACTGCACCAGGCAGAATGTTTTTAAAATGGTGCCTGGTGTTAAAAACTGTTCACAATGATGGATTATCTCAAGTTTCAAGCTTTAAATTTTCATACTGCGGGAATGAATGGCTGCCTGGAAGTGGGTTAATCAATCTTAAAACCTACAGTATTTGTTGGAAAATGGTCAGGGATAATGTATACTGTATGCAATTAGTAGCTAACGGGCTACAACGTGTGTGGTTCTGTCAAACTGCTATAATCAAAGTGATGCAGCTTTAAGCTCATTGTTTTGGTTCTATGTTGGCAATTTTACTTTTCTACTACGCTCTGGTTCAGTCTCAGAGCATTCATCTTTGTTTTTTTCCCCCATAACACAGATTTAACTATAATGAAATAATGTATTGTGCTTTTTGGCTTTTTGCCTTTCCTTTATCGTGTTATATATCTTTTTTGTGCATGTATCAGGTTTACAAAGGGAAAAAGCCCAAAGTCCACCCCAAAGGGACTTACCATCTTCCAGAGAAAACACTGTTCACAAACTGCTCCAAACAGCTCTATTGTAGTCCAGCCAATAACTTCCCTGACAAACGTGTGTCACTTTGTAACACGTTATAATGCTTGCCTAGCTGCTGGTGCGGCACGCCCTCATACTCTGCTTCTGATTGGCTAGTAGTCCTTACCTAGGTACTGCACGTGTGAAAAGAAGTGTGATGCCTCATTCTGTAGCTAAAACAGAGAACTCAACACACAGGGTGAAAAGAGGAGCTGCAGCAATGTGCAGTACAACAAAAATATGGTGTTTTTTGAAAATGAAACCATGTAAACCTATTCTGGTACAACCTCTAAATACAATTATGAACCTGAAAATTAGCATAATTTAAGCACTTTAAGACATATAACAGTTTGCCAAAAGAAAACTTGTTTAGGGTTGTCAAAATAACACATTCATTTTGCTGAATTAAAGAAAAAAACGCTTCAAAAAATATTTTGTGTCAAAAAAATAACTCACATTAACCGTAATCGCATATATGATGCCCCTTGACCCCATATATCACTGAACATACAACCCTAGCTTTGTAAACATGAAGGAACCAGATTACAAAATGTTGTTTGGACCAGTGAGTGACGCACAGCGCAACCACACAGACCTCTACACACATCAGAGTGCTCGGTCATAACTTGACATTTCTCTGTTCTCTGCTGAGATGGATGGAAAAGTGCGGCAGTGTTTCGGTGTTTCCACTGTATAAATTAGCCTGGCGGCTAGAGGACTTCTGCTCACAGAACAGAACACCACGCTGAATTTTGTCAACCTTAACATTGTTGAAACAGCAGCTAATATTGATGTGTGTGTGTGTGTGTGTGTGTGTGTGATCAGAGATCAAAGGCGAATAGAGAAACATGACCGTAAATGACAACAAAACGCAATAAAGACTCTCACACTGAACTGCAATGGAGTTGAATATTCGGGTCCTGCCCTAATGTGTATCCATTGATTCACTCATCAACCAAAATTCATTTGAATATTTTAAAATGCTTCTCACGGCAAATATTGATACGTGCAATTCATTTAGATTAATAAATTACAAAGCATGTAATTAATTAGATTCATGTTTTTGATCGCTTGACAGCGATTTCAAGGATGTTCAACCGCATCTCATGTAGTGTGAGTGTATATTTACAGCATCTATATATAAACTAGGGCTGTCAAACAATGAATTTTTTTAAATCGCGATTAATCGCTGAACTTCTATAGTTAATGGTGATTAATCGCATATTTTATCACATGATTAAAATTCTATTATTTTGCATTTCAGAACAGTTTTAAAGTATATATTAACAATCGAAAGCAATTTTTACCAGTGTATCTTGATTGGGAATCAAATTAATGTAAAGAAAGTTACTTTATCAACTAGATTTTAAGATCTGTAATTATTTATTTACTGTAAACAAAAGAACAATGTGTGAATCTGTCATTATTGCACAATTCCTCCAAGTACCTAACTAAAAAACTAAAAATCCCTATCCTTACTAGAGTCAATATAGTGTTTAGTAACTCCTAAATAATTTTGATTACTCACTGACGTCCAGTGATCAGCGGTTAATGAGACAGCGTTTGCAGCACCTTGCAGCAGTTCCAGTGTGGCTGCTTTCTCCGTGTTATACAGGCTGTGTATGGTGAAACTACTGTCCCCCTCGACGAGGTCAGAACATGCCAACCGTAGGTAGCACTTCTTTAAGATCTTAGTCCTCTACAATGCTGACAGGTCTGCAGTTAGTTGCCACCTGTTTCGCAAGAGCTGTAGTAATTTTTTGGGATTTGGTTTCATCCACAGGTCGGCAAGTAGCACTCTGTAGCATGCTAGCGGGTAGCATCGCGTTAACTGTACTACTATGCTTAGCTTGTAGGTGGTAGCTCAAGCTTGACGTGCTTCGGTGATATTTTAATTCGGCTTTACACAATGTGCATATGGCTTTCGACTTGTCTACGAGCCGTCCGGGAGTTTTGGAAAATAAAAAGCGCCATCCAGGATTTCATTGCTGCTGTCTTTCTCCATCATGCCTGCAGCCTGCAGCAGCAGGATGTGTTACGAGGAAGTGGCAGCTTGATGATAAGTAACGGTGCTGCAAAGGGTCAAAATAGTAGCCTGTTAGGCATGACGCAAAGCCGAGTGAAGTGTAAAATAAATTAAGAAATGCCGGCATGCGATTAATGCGATTAAAAAAAATTAAAAGTCGGCCCTTAATCGCACCGCGATTAACGCGTTAACGCTGACAGCCCTAATATATACTAATTATTTACATTCAAGTTTATCTTGAATACCTCAGCACTATTAGTAGCAGAGCACACTCTCTCAGAATACTTAACTTTGAAATGAAATATTAACCTTGTTTTACATTAGGAGAAAAGGCAGAGTTTGAGATGGAGTATTGATCTGCAGCATCACATGGGGTGTCGTTGGGTGGAGGGTGAGAGGAACAGTGTTTACCCATGGTTCATTAGGTTTTTGTCAGGTGGTTTTCTCCCTTTAGGCACCCTCTATGCTAAGTAATGCTTTTCTTCTTTTTACTACCTGCAATTAGCCTTGTACATTAAAGTGCTTGCTGATGTCTGCCTAAGCGAGTATCTATCACACCCTGCAAAGCAGGAGGGTCTGTTCCCAGCTAAGAGCATGCTGTGTCATGCATTTCTAGGAAACACCCCATTTATTTATTCAAATCAGTCATAATGTTTAACTTGTTTCCTGTCTTCTGGCTCTTGTGCAGTGTGCTGGGATGTAGCTGCAACGTACTGTAATTCGGGATCATGTTTACCGCAAAGTAAAAAGAATGTGTCTCACTTATAGAACTGGAGGAGTAAGTGACATACAGTGAGGAAAATAAGTATTTGAACACCCTGCTATTTTGCAGGTTCTCCCACTTGGAAATCATGGAGGGGTCTGAAATTGTCATCGTAGGTGCATGTCCACTGTGAGAGACATAATCTAAAAACAAAAATCCAGAAATCACAATGTATGATTTTTTAACTATTTATTTGTATGATAGAGCTGCAAATAAGTATTTGAACACCTGTCTATCAGCTAGAATTCTGACCCTCAAAGACCTGTTAGTCTGCCTTTAAAATGTCCACCTCCACTCCATTTATTATCCTTAATTAGATGCACTTGTTTGAGGTCGTTAGCTGCATAAAGACACATGTCCACCCCATACAATCAGTAAGAATCCAACTACTAACATGGCCAAGACCAAAGAGCTGTCCAAAGACACTAGAGACAAAATTATACACCTCTACAAGGCTGGAAAGGGCTACGGGGAAATTGCCAAGCAGCTTGGTGAAAAAAGGTCCACTGTTGGAGCAATCATTAGAAAATGGAAGAAGCTAAACATGACTGTCAATCTCCCTCGGACTGGGGCTCCATGCAAAATCTCACCTCGTGGGGTCTCAATGATCCTAAGAAAGGTGAGAAATCAGCCCAGGACTACACGGGAGGAGCTGGTCAATGACCTGAAAAGAGCTGGGACCACCGTTTCCAAGGTTACTGTTGGTAATACACTAAGACGTCATGGTTTGAAATCATGCATGGCACGGAAGGTTCCCCTGCTTAAACCAGCACATGTCAAGGCCCGTCTTAAGTTTGCCAATGACAATTTGGATGATCCAGAGGAGTCATGGGAGAAAGTCATGTGGTCAGATGAGACCAAAATAGAACTTTTTGGTCATAATTCCACTAACCGTGTTTGGAGGAAGAAGAATGATGAGTACCATCCCAAGAACACCATCCCTACTGTGAAGCATGGGGGTGGTAGCATCATGCTTTGGGGGTGTTTTTCTGCACATGGGACAGGGCGACTGCACTGTATTAAGGAGAGGATGACCGGGGCCATGTATTGCGAGATTTTGGGGAACAACCTCCTTCCCTCAGTTAGAGCATTGAAGATGGGTCGAGGCTGGGTCTTCCAACATGACAATGACCCGAAGCACACAGCCAGGATAACCAAGGAGTGGCTCTGTAAGAAGCATATCAAGGTTCTGGCGTGGCCTAGCCAGTCTCCAGACCTAAACCCAATAGAGAATCTTTGGAGGGAGCTCAAACTCCGTGTTTCTCAGCGACAGCCCAGAAACCTGACTGATCTAGAGAAGATCTGTGTGGAGGAGTGGGCCAAACTCCCTCCTGCAATGTGTGCAAACCTGGTGAAAAACTACAGGAAACATTTGACCTCTGTAATTGCAAACAGAGGCTACTGTACCAAATATTAACATTGATTTTCTCAGGTGTTCAAATACTTATTTGCAGCTGTATCATACAAATAAATAGTTAAAAAATCATACATTGTGATTTCTGGATTTTTTTTTTTAGATTATGTCTCTCACAGTGGACATGCACCTACGATGACAATTTCAGACCCCTCCATGATTTCCAAGTGGGAGAACCTGCAAAATAGCAGGGTGTTCAAATACTTATTTTCCTCACTGTACATGTGTTACACACATGGATGTATGGAATGATTTTCCAGGCGTGCATGGGTTTTTACCTTCTAACATGGTTCTGTAAACTAAAAAAAGTGTGACCAAGTTGAATAAATCACTAAAAATTCAAAGAAAGTAGTCACAATGAATTGTATGTGTTCAAATGCCTTTTGTGAAGGATATCATACGGTCTTGAGGCAATCTGATGAAAAATGCCATATTTATGGTACAGGGAATGTGTAAATTGCTCATTTTTGACCGGTCAAACATGACCGCCATAGGAAATGAATGGGAAAAAGTATAATTTTCATCCAGGAGATGAAATACACTCCATACACACACTCCTACAACTTTCATGGGCTTGTGTGTCCTTTCTACAAACACACACACACACAGTTCATGTTGTCATGTTGCCACTTGTACATGTGAACCACCAATGTTCGCATACACATGCACGCACACACAGAATCACACACACACACACACACACACACACACACACACACACACACACACACACACACACACACACACACACACACAAGCACACACATGTTGTACAGTAGATGTTAATGTTCTAATAAGGTTCTTTTTACAATACATGTTATATTAAAAATACTTTTTGTCATTTTTATTGGTAATTATGTTAAAATAAGAGCAGTTAAAACTTAAATTGGGAGGGTAGCAACGAACAGTGTTTAAAGGTTAAGAATGTTTAGTCTTTTCTTCCTTCTGTAATCACAGAACACACACATAGCCTCATTCACAGCTGTACTAACTCAGGATTTACTACAGTGTTTAGTCCTACTAGTGTAACTCTTTTTCAAATAACAGTGTATAAAATACGAATGACTATATTACATTACTACCCACACTCATATACAGTCTAGCACAATACATACATTCACACAGTCCACACACACAAGGCCGCCGGCAACTACGAAGAATTCCACCTAGCTGCTTAGCAAACTCGAGCCGAGTGCCATTTTCAGAGATGTACTAAACAACTTTTTTGTCACATTAAAGCGTAACTCTCGCCAAAATGCAACTTAGGGTATTTTTGTGAATGTACCTGAGTCAAACTTTTGTTTAAAAGCATATTTAGGACGGAATCGCCACTTTTAAGATTCACCGTATTTTCGTTTTTCGGTCTAATGGCCTTTTGAATGGGAGTGCTAGCGGCACTTTTATGCTAGCCTCAAAATAGCTATTTTTAAAACACTAAGAAGGCTCAACACAACATGAAACTTTGCTTGAAGTATGACCAGGGTCTCTACACCTTAACAAAAGCATTGACAACAGTTTGTGTACACATAGTTTACTAAAAAGAAAGGTTTTGAGCAACTCACTGTAGCTGTTGTTCTTCCAGTCGTTGTCTATAGAGCCAGTCAAAAATAGTCGAGGGAGGAGAGTAAAGATGGAAAGCTCCAAAAGCTTAGTTCCATATAAATGCACGGATAATTTGTTGTTTTGTCGTTAGTGAAACACAATATTGACCTTGTAGTTGAAAAAGGAGCCTCATATAGGAATCACATTTCCTCCTATGGAGTCCGTTCATTCGCATTCAGAGATCGACTATTTTTGACTGGGAAAATGGCGGATAGCGTAAACAACAACTGCTAACGTGAGTTGCTCAACACCTTTCTTTTTTAGTAAACTCTGAGTACACAAACAATGTTGTCAATGCTTTCGTTAAGGTGTAGAGACCCTGGTCATACTTCGAGCAAAGTTTCATGTTGTGTCGAGCCTTCTTAGTGTTTTAAAAATAGCTATTTTGAGGCTAGCATAAAAGTGCCCCTAGCACTCCCATTCAAAAGGCCATTAGACCAAAAAACAAAATCTTAAAAGTGGCGATTCCGTCCTAAATATGCTTTTAAACAATGTTTGACTCGGGTAAATTCACAAAAAGACCCTAGGTTGCATTTTGGCGAGAGTTACACTTTAACTCACATTATGTTATGATATCCACTGTCACATGTTTGTTTCAAATCTGTATTAGTACACTATAACACCTTAGCAACTACTATACTCACCTGTAATCACAGAACACACACATATCAGCCTCATTCACAGCTGCCCTAAATCAGGATTTACTACAGTATTTACCATAGACAGTATATGTCTAAGAATGGACCAACAGATCCTGTTGCTCTGGACGGTGAAGGATATTAGAAGCACTTTTCCGGTGATGGCTGAGCGTTACTGCGCAGCCTCCAATTAAGAGAGACGACGTAAATGTGACGTGAGCAACCTGTCTGAAAGTTGTAAGTCTTCTGGTAGCTGTGCCAAGAGAAATCTCAATCATTCCCAATCTAGCAGAGACGGAGAGCGTAGGTATATGTAAGGAGATAACATGGGCACAGGTTAATTATTGCTAACTAAAATGCTAGTTAACATTAGTAATTAAACTTAAACAGCTAATGTAAGACGAAACTGCCTGCGAGCTTTTCTTGTACTATACGGTAATTCCTCTACTATGCGACAGTAAGACGCGGGGTTATGACACAATCGTTAGCCTATTTTTACAACGTAAAATTACGTCTGCTACGAAGCCATAACGAGACATACAAGGTAATGGAGCCTTTTATACATTGTTGTGTTTCTTAAGAAATAAACAATGGACAAATAGTCTTTAAACGCTTCAAATGTAAAGTTATTCGCTGTCAAAGTGACGTCAACATGAATGGCAGTCAATGGCATGGTGAGTGCTTGTTAGCATCAAAATGGCGCAATAGGATCTATGGGTTGTTGACAGACGCTTACCCCCTTGGTATTTACTGAATTGTGCAGGACCCCTCATAGCTGCCCACAGTGCCTGTGCTTTTGTACTCACCCATACCTCATGCATACTGTCCCAGTGTTATTGAATAAATATATATTGTGCTAGCTAATGAAGGAGTAGAAAATATATTAACATGATCAAGCAAAATAACAAAAGAGAAATGGGGGGGGGGGGGTGTCCCTTAATATAGCCAATATTACTATAAGTCCCACACATAGTTCCTGTTTCATTGTGTTTACTCTTGAAATAATTGATGTAATTTTTTTCTTTGTTTGATGAGTTAGGGTTACACATTTCGTTTAGACCAACTTGATAACTTATAATAAATCTGCTAAGGAAAAACTAAACTTAAATACAATTATATTCACCTTGGTCTTGTTGTGCTGATCAACCTTCTGTAAATTTACTATAACCTTATAAACAAGGGGATCTAATGGCGCTTACCTACTGCTAGTACCAGCTCTGCTTGGCTCGGTGCATGAGGCGAGCGTGGCTGGTCGTCATAGCAACGCCGCAGGAAAGTGCCGTGAGCTAATGCTACACACTCACAGAAGGTCGAAGGTATGTTGTTTTTGATTCACATGTGGCTGTCGACAAATTTTGTTTTAAAATAAGCTGGAGGCAGCAAAAAAAAAAAAAAAACACTGGCTAAACTATTTAAAAATGGCTGGTTTGTTCAGGACACCCCCCCGTCTGTCAGCAATAATGACACAGTGATTAGTCACAATTCTCTCTGACCAATCAGTAGTCTGATGGTTTTCACGTCACCTTTTGGTATCGCCTCAGCTCGCTTGGAACCTCGACAGAGGTGATGCTTAAAAAAAAAAGTACCAGGTACTTTTTTTTCATGTCAATGGAAAAACAAAAAAAGGTAACTACCTGTAGGTACTAAATAAGTAACTACGGAAATTTGGGTTTTAATAAAATTGTTTATTCAGCAATATTTCTTCATGTAACAGAAATGGTTCACAGATGGATGGAAGGGCGAGGATGAACATTTCTTCACACATGATTTTCCTAAACTGTTTCTCAATGTGATATTTTAACTTGCTTTCAAGGTTTCAGTATATGCAAAAAGCATGACATAAGATTACCTTAAGATTACCCCCTCTTGGCCTGAGTTTCAGAACATGAATGTCATTACATTTGGTCATCTGCTGCTTTGACTGAATAGCCGACTCGAGTCAGCCGATCTTTAGCTGTCAACATTTTCACAGCTCATTGGCCATGTGTGTCACATACAAGAACATTTTACCTGTCTACCACTTGTTTTCATTTAATACCCTCATGCAACTACAGTAAGTGGCACAATGTGGAGAAGGGAGATGCGACTTAAATACAGAAACAGTTATAAAACGAAACACTGTATCACTTTAAGGAATCTTAATTCTCAAAAATGTTATTTCTTATGTTCTAGAATTGTAAAATGAAGCTGTTATGAATACTGATTGGTTATTAATCAATGTACTCTGGATAATGTCAAAAGCTTAAGACTAGGGTCCTTCCTTTTTCCATAAGAAAAACTATCTGGGATACACAAGTCACAGCTGTGAATCACAAACCTGCTTATGTTCAGTTTATTATAGATGTCTTTTTGTATAAAAAATAAATTATATTATAAATTAAATAAATGATTATCCTTGTGCTTCACACATATTGAGTATCTTGCTCTAGCTGTGAAAAACTAATGAGATTGAGACACTGGAACCTCTAATATCCTGGCCTGAGACAAGGGACATCAACACTGGCAATACATTGCACTTATTTACAAAGATCTCTCAAATGCTATGCTGCAATAATAAGGCACGTTTTTCGATTACCGCATATAGGCATAAATTATTGTCTGATTCTGGCTGAGCGGGCCCCTGCAATCAGCAGTGCTGAGCTGAGACTGAGACTGACTTGGCCCATATAACAGCTAAGCCTCATTAGCCACATCCTCAAACCTGCGAGTGACTGGGGAGGCAGAAAAACACTGATTGCTCCCGGTGACAACGAGACAACAGATTCCCACCAGAGCCACAGTGGGTATGGCATATAATTGGACATATCCCAATTCCCTAATAGAATGTTGGCCTTTTTTGGAGAACACATGGAGAAGACCTGTGTGATTCTTGACCTCCACGCTCCACAGAGGCAGCTCAAACTGCTGCCTTCAGGCTACACTATATCTGGGTGACGAAAGGAAGCATGTGGCGAGCTACTGTATGAAAAATGTCATTTTTATTTTTGTCACATACACAATCATACACAGTATAGTCTATATCATCCGGTGCTGCCGGATATTCCGCTGGATCACGCTCTTTTCGTCCTGATGTCTGTTACCTTCCACTCTTTGTGTTGGAATTCTAAACTCCGGTCGATTTATGGTTAACCACTCCTCAGATCTCTGCAGGGTAAATCCAGATAGCTAGCTAGCCTATCTGTCAAATCTTAGTTTTCTGTTGCATGACTAAAACAACTTTTGAACTTAGACATGTTCTACCAAAACAAGTTCCTTCCCAAGGCTATTTTGTGGTGGCACCGTGGCTCTGTCAGACGCTTAGCACCACCCATGACGATTGTGATTGGCTAGCTAGACCCTACTCCGCTGCGCTGTGGAGGAAGGTCTGGCAAAGTGAGACTATATACAGTACAATGTGCAGTGAAATTCTTCCGTTCCGAATCAATCAAACCATAACAACAATAAAATCCATAAAAAATGATTATATACTACACAATAGAGTAAGAGAATAGAAAATGAAGTGGTGGGTGACAGTTTAACATGTTCATATAAAAATGACAATTTTGCTTCTGCTCTATCACTAAGGCAACAATGTTACATGTTATTTCACTTGGCCAAAAGTACGTGGACAACCGAGCATTACATCTATAAGTGATTGTCGAACATCTTATCCTAAAACTGTGGCCACTAGAATGCTGCTATAAAAGCATTCAATCACCTGGGAAGGCTTATAACATTTTGGAGCCTGGCTGCAGAGATTTGCTCTCATTCAGCCGCAAGAGCATTAGTGAGTTTGACCACTGATGTTGGACAATAAGGTCTGAATCACAGTGGTGGGTATGGGTTAAGGTCAGGGCTCTGTACAGGCCAGTCACGTTTGTTCATATCAAACTGGGAAAGCCATTTCTTTATGTACCTGGCTTTGTGTAAGTGAACATTGACTACCTTTACATGCACATAATATTCTGGTTTATGCCCTTATTCTGAAAAAAAAAAACGATATTCCGACCAAGCTGTTTAAATGGCTAATGAAAATGAAAATTCAACTAATATTTCCGTTTACATGTAACGTTAGCTGTGCAAAATTTTTTGAGTTTGGTTTTTACAAAGTTTACCAGCGGTGGCGGACATGTTGGACAACAACTTCAACCTGCTTTTGAAAAGATCGGCGTAGCAATGTGTGCGCATATCCCTAAACCTGTTGATATCCAAGTCTTTGATAATGTTTAAAAATAGCTGTGTTTCTCCTTCTTATCGGGTCTGCAGCCTTGCAAACTGTTGGCTGTTTGGTTTGTGTAAAGCAACCATAGCAACGCACAGAGCTGACCATAAGCTGTAAACAGGCAAGATTGAGACGCATATTCCGAATGCGCTGTATACATGTCCAAAGAATGCTTCTAAAACCCAAATAATACAAGAATATCCCACAAGTCTTAATTGGAAAATGCTATATTCGGAAAAAGGCCTTATTCAGAATATCCAACAGGAATATGCTGTTTACATGACCTGTATCAAATTCAGATTATTGTCATATTCGGAATAATAGTGGAATATTTGTGTGCATGTAAACATACTCATTGTTATGTTGAAACCACAAATATTTTTTGTCAAATTGTTGCCACAAAATATGAAACATGCTATTGTCTACAATATAATTGTTTTAGCATTTTTAGCATTAAGATTCCCCATAACTGGAACTAAGTGGGAGGGAAAGCTAAAACTGTAAAAAAAAAAACACAAACCACATTGTAATGTTTTGTTTTTATCATTAAAAAAGCCTATTACTGTAATCTGTGTGTTAAAGTGTTGTGAAACACATAAACTGGCACATTTACAGTGTTTGGACATCATTGCTGTACTCTACATACAGTAGATTAGTTTTTGTTAAATTTTTTCACACAACGTCAAACCAGTCTGTTGATTTATATTCTCTTTGTGAGACTTTGTGTAGAAAGTCAAAATGTTTATTAGAAAGTAGTGCATCAAATTTACAGTTAATTCAAAAGCCCTCTCCTCTCATTGAGTACATAGGACAAGAAGGCATAAGAGCAACCTTCAGTTCTCCCCCTGGCCGTGCAAGTTGCACATCCAGTTTGCATGCATTAGTCAAGGCAATAATGTGGATTTATGCATCACTTTGATGTATTTTGTTTGTACTGTAATCCACTGTCCCTTTCTGTGACTTTAGGGCTCCGGTTGCTTGAAATTATAAGTGGGAGAGAGAGGTTAATGACACAAAAATAAAAACTAGATAGATAGATAGACTTTATTACTATACAAACTGGAAGATTACTGTTACAGCAGCAAGTTAAAGGCACATACTCACTCACACACATGCAGTGTGTGAAAAATGAGATAAAAAATAAGATTAAACTGCCAGAACAACTACTGAAAAAAATATACTGAGAGGAATGAAACCTACATACATAGTTTATATAAGAACATAAAATATGTATAATATTAAATATGAATATACAGTGATGAGATGAAGAACACCTTATCATGTAGAAATCAAGGTCCGATCATTGGGTACATTGAAAATAAGGTCAATAAAACCTAACCAAAAAAAAAATGCAATCATAGAAGGATTAAGGCGCTTAATGACAAATGTTAGTAGGTTAGTAAAACACTTTATGGTTGAAGTAAGGTACAGCTATTATAAAAAGAAATGAAAAAGCCTTTTTGTTCAACAATGCACCATTTGTATGTTAGACTTGGCATATTAGTTATTTCATAAGGGATTACATATCGTCTTGTCCATTGCATTGAACCCTCTATATCTCTATATTTGCATTTTAAGATGTGCCTATTGCACAAAACTTCAAATCAGGGTGTTGAAAATTAGTTTTTTAGTCCAACATTTACAACCAACAATTAGATTATGACTTACAATATGTCAGCTCATAAGGAAAAATCCTGCTTAACTGTCCCCAAGTGTTTATCACTGTTAATCATTTTAAGAGTGAAAAATGTCTCCAATGTGTCTCCCATTTTGTTTGTATCACATAGCTCCTTTTGAATGTCCCCAAACTGTTTAATAACCCAGCAATTATGCAAACTCATGAATCTTAAACTGTCAGTCTCCCAGTGCACTATGAAGAAAATTATTACTGCACACTTTCTTAGATTAGCAGTTAATGAGCTTGACTCTTTCTAAAGTTCGGAGTGTTGCAAAAATATGACCCAAATTTCATCCTGGACCATGAATAGTGAAACTGTATCAACTGTAACTGTATGCATATCAACTTTTAATATACTATAAATATTCATTAGAATGTCCTTATTCTGCACCAGCCAGTTCGGGGCACAGATTTTGTTCCTGAGCAATAGAGAGCATCTTACAAAGCGGGGAAATGGATTTAAAACAAGGGACACGCCTGCCACTGAACTTTGATGAAACTTCTCGGCTGAGGAGCATTGCTTTATTTTTCCTAAGGGGCCATACTCTAAGTGCATACTGAAATACTGTTCAGTAAGCAGTTAAGTGCGGACCCATGTGACTATTCAGCTGCAATGTGCAAATTACTTAAAGTCTCAGTCTTTATTTGCAGTCATTTGTTCCAGCTAGAACACTATCACTCCTCTATCAGCTACTTTACCATGGGAATATGTATATTGTATATCAGGGGATTTAACCATTACATTTCCCTAATTGTAAATAAGTGGTTTGAGTTGCCTAAACCTAATCATATACTTTGACCATGATTTAGTCAGCGCAATAACTTATTTCATGCATATAGAAAATTACTTAAAGTTGACAGTAAACATTTTGTGTCCAGCAGGTATGTTTCAAAGTATCTGGCTGGTCAGTATGAACACATCTTGCAAAAGGTGTTGGCTATTATCATTTTGGGGATATGTTCAACATAAAAGGTTTGGTTTGACATTGTTGAATAAAATTGATTCCAGAGTTTGGCAGACCAATCGGTTGGGAGTCCAATATAGGAATTAAAAGAATTCAACTTTGTGAGCTTGAATTTCTGAAATAACCAGGATATTGTCCTGGATAATGTAAATCATATTTTACATATCTTTAAGGTTCATTCTTCATTGACTTTGGTTTCACAGGAAGGCAAATAATAAACACCCGTTCTATTTATTCCACATGTTAATTCTTACCATTAATTGTGACAGCAGCACAATAATTTCAAAATAGTAGATCAATAAAGAAAGAAATACAGCTAAGTAAAATCAAATGTGTTTTAAGTATAATTAAAACAGGTACATGTTCAAGTCCAGGTTGCTAGCAATAGGGAGACCCAAATCTCAGACATGCCAGAGATTCAGCTGGAATGCAGTTTACAAAGTTCAAGAGGTCACATTAACAGGCGTATAATTGGTGACAGTCACACAGTCAGAGTAGGTAAACAAATTCAAAGAACAGCAGTCAGAGTGAGTAACAGGGTGCAGGCAGGAAACTGCCAGAATTGGCTCAGACACTACCACAACAATCCAACAAAGATGATCTGACAAAAAGCTGGCTGAAAACAAGCCTCTATATACAAACACTGGGGCTAGTTGTGAATGAGCAGCCACTGAGGAGGTAAACAAACAGAGTATAATTAATGAATACATTTAAGTTATAAAACTAAACAATCTGCCACTAATGAGTTTAATGTTGGGAAGAAAGTTATCAGAACTAGATATGGTAGGTATGACAGGTATTTATGATGTACAAATGTTGGTATAATATGGCTGGTGGATTTAAGACAAAAAATAATAATTTATTTAAGACAAAAAATAATAATTTATTGAATCAATCAAATTTGAACATATCTGTCAGTGGCTTGTTGATCTTTACATTGTTAGTTATTTTCCTATCCTGGCCTGGGCTGGGACACATTCATACGGTTTGATAAAGTACTGACTTTAACTTATCATTGCACTTACAATAACAAGCGTAGTTGTCCTCAATTTAGGTCATTGTGTCGTCTCATCTCCTTTTTCTCCTGCATCCACCGTGTGTGTGTTGTTTGTGTGTGTGTGTGTGTCTGTGTGTGTGTGTGTGTGTTTGTGTGTGTGTGCAAGCGTCAGTCGCGGGGGGTACAGAGCAGTAGCCCCACCCGCCGCAGAGAGCCGACAGCCAGGATGGAAACGGCAGCCACTTCAGCGACTTTTAAATCGTTAAAGTCTAAATTGATGTTAAAATGTATCGGACGGTCTGAAATGTTTTGCACGGTCTTTCGCTGTACGTTTTGTTGGTAAACGAGTCACACACACGTCTCGTCTTCATATCAAAAACAAGGAAATGATCAACCCGTTCTCACTCCCGATTGGTCATTGGCTCTCAGAGTGCTCATGGGACTGCTGTGATTGGTTGAAGTCGCGGGAAACTTCAGGTTATTGGTCAAATGTGCGGAAAAGTTGCGGTGATTGGTCAAAATTGCAAGTCGCACAAAATTCGCGTGATTGGTTGAATTCGCGTGAATTGGCGCGATCGTGACATTGCGAAATCCTGGAGGGACTGTGAAGTTCTATCGCAGAAACAGTTCAACCTGATCAGCCAGACAGAAGATGAGAATAATTTGACCGTATGTTCAATAGGGTATTACATCTGCATGCCAACCCAGTATCCTTAGGAATTACATCTATTTAGGATGATTCTGCATCTTGAAATGTATATCCAATGCCAATGCAGGAGGAGGAAAGTAAGGGTGTGGAGGTTAGGGTGGTGGATAGACGTCGCCTAGCATGCCAGACCGAAATGCAGGAGACAGGAGTCCTTGTGTTTTCACAGACCTGCAATTGATGCCCACGGGCAGTTTTTTTTACAAACTGTAACCACAGTACCATAACTGCTGTCCTTCCCTAACCTTAGCCATAATGTAGTTCTTAAAGCCAGATTACTGCTAGCACTGTACCATCAGGAGGGTCCCTTCGAGTTTGCTTTGGAAAAGGCTTCCTATGCATTACAGTTTGACTTCAGGAAGAAAACAATAAATTATGTATTCACTGCAAATAAATAAGAGCAGAATGAATCACACTTTATGGATTCACATAGAGTTGCACAAAACATAATGAGAACAAAATTATCGGAATGTGATGAAAATGTAATAATACAAATACAATTTGGTTCAGTTTTTTTAGCCACACAGACCAAGGGCTGGTACAAATTTTAATTAATGATCCTACATAAAATATTGATCTTGATGGATCAGGCCTGGTGACATGCATATGATTCCTTTCAATATGGATGAGTCTAAACAAACACGGTTGATGGACAACATGTAGACAGACAGGAGTCAATAAGGCCCCTTAATTAGACAAGAGCAGGCCAAACAGAATTAGATTACCATATAATTATTGAGCTGAAAGTAAAACATCAATACACATGATCATTTCTGATGCTACAATGTTTTTACTGAGACATTATGCAAGACATGGGAATGTTTATCTAGTTTGAAAGTAATGTTAATTTGCTACAAATGCGGGGCTTTTTACAGTTCAGTATGCATATGAAAGTCAATGCAACTCCATAAAAGGGGGCACCCTCCAATATCAATCCTAAATAAGTTGTGTTCACATATTCATATGTTTTGGTGCTTCTGTCCTTCATGCTAAGTATTGTTTATCCAAAAATCAAAATATGCATTTCTTTCTCGAAGGAAGGAAAATCTGTCAGAGAGAAATTATCTCCAGAAGCATGCTACTGAAAACATGAAAGCCTTCTATTGCTTTTGGTTGAAGTTTCCCTGATTATTTAATTGTGTCTTGGTTGAGTGTTTTAGTGTAAGAGCCATACTGCATTCACTGCTTGCTGTCAGTCGTGCAGAGGGAAACAGAAATCTAAGCCAAGATATAATCCTTAAAATACATCTTGCTTTAAAAACTCAACCATGTCCTCATAATAAGGCCATTTCTGTCGACCAGCACAGCAGTTAACTTAGTTGTGGCTCGTACTTTACAAGTAAAGGAACATTATTTCTGTCATTATACATCGACTGCCATTGTTTTGAAATCAAGACCCCAAATAGGTCCCACAAGGATAAATATTAGTCCTCTATAATTATTCTATACATGTAAAGTCAATGTTATTTATATAGCCCACAATCACACTCAGAAATGTACCTCAAAGAGGTTTATTTGGTTTGGTACAACCATTCATATTCTCGTGAGGATGAATTGCAAAAACTCTGGTGATCCCCGGAATTTTAACCTTGCCCCACAATGCAGTATATTTATTTTATCCAATACTTTTTTCTGGTGAATATATCATTAACAAATAGAATGATCTGGCAGATTTGTACATATAAGATTTGTTATTAAGCTTTACTTTTGGTGTATCTAATGCTAATGGAGCGACACTGACTTGAAGCTTGATTACCCACTGTACATATCACAATGTGTTTGTTGCTGTGTCGGGTAATTTGTTCTGAAAAACAAAAAGTCCAACAAAAAAACAAAATTAAATTTGCTGATGAATGTTTTTGTTACAGTTAGATTGAGCGAGCATCGCTGCACTGTACATCGAAGATTCAGAATTAATTACATTTATAGACCCTTTGCAAACACGTGACTACGACCACGTGACGACGCCATGAAGGACGGCGGAAGCACAGGCTAAACAGTAGTAGACGAGCGGAAAGTCTCATAGTTTCAATCCATTTGAAATACATAACACTAAATAAACTGTATTTATGGCTTCATGGCTTCTTCTATTGAACAACAAGTTGTCGTGCCGTTATCGGTTGAGGTAGGGCATCTGGTAGGTGCTCACAAAGAGTAGTATTTGGTGAAGTTGGAGATAGCAGGATTGGATACCAACCCTTAATTCTTCCTCCCTCCGTTTTCACGGACCTCATTAAATCACTGAGTCTGCACGACTTCAGTCCACACGATCTGTACCACTATGTGGTAAACGGGGTATCCCCATACTGGTTCTGATCTCAAAGCTTTTAAAAGTCTGGATGCTTACCAGTTTTTTGTAGCTGGCTGGGTTACAGGTACACGATGCTACACTAACGGCGGGGGGAGGTACCTCATAATGGCAAAGATAAGACATCAATCTAGGGTTTATTTTGTATTAACATTTACTCTTTACTTAAGAAAAGATTTATATAACACGTAGCCCATGTTTTTAGAGGACATGGTCGGTCGGGGCTACCCACATACCGTTGTTCACTGGATGTGCCAATGCAACTTCCTAGCTAATGGATGCCTGAACACATCCCAGCTCTGGGAAGTGCAGTTATTAATTATCTATCACACGTTAATCCATGCAGTAAATCACAGAGTGTCTATGATCAGTAGTAACCACACATAATTGTAACATATAGCCATCTTCTTATCTGTGATTATATTCGCTGTGTAGCCTATGTTTAGATTTGACCGGTGGATATTACGACGCAATGGGCAGCAGCTAGCGAGCAGTCCAAAGCTAGCTGCAGCTAGCTCGTCAGCTAGCCGGGGTAGGAGCTCCGCAGACCCACATTTAACTCATTTTTGAAGCTAGTTTCCGTGCCATGTCATCTTTAATTTAACCAATATTTTTTGTATGTGTGTTAAGTTAAATGATCAAGGGAACGGCTTTCTTTTTTGGATATGTAGCTAGGTCAGTGAATAACCGATGTTAGCTAGTTATGTGGGTCGTCATCGGGTTGGACCTGTTAGCAGGAACAGCTAGTTAGCACGGCAGCTAGCTGGTTGAGGATAATTTTATTTATCACTCATTTAAAACAGAAAGGCAATACATACACATGCTTGTGTTGGTGAGGATTACTCTGCAGATTGTGAATGTGAGAACACAAACACGAACAAAAATGTACGAGTTTAGCTTGCCATCCATCTACAGCATAGCTCTTCCGCCGTCCGTCATGGCGTTCATAATTTGCGCGAGTGGAGCGTGACGTCACGTGCAAAGGGTCTATATAAGTTTACCCCATGCAAACGCTTGAACCTGGCATGGAGATGGAGTTTAACAAAGGGAAGGGATTTGGAATTCTTTCAAATCCTTGCTCTAAAGTTATATACTGCAGCATTAGGGGAACAGTGGGAAACAATGTGCTAAGGTCTGTTGTCTTATACCACTTTGTACACCAGAAAGCAAAAACAAAGTAATTGGTTCCATTTGAAGTTGAACACGGAGGAATGTGGGTACAAGTCTCTCTCTGGCTGTTAGCACAACAGATGTCAGGTTGGATGTGGCTAAATATACTCTTTTGGGGTTTGTTATTTTCTCAAATATTGATTCCTTCACATGTGCCCTGTGACTGAAGAGTTTCTTTTTATTTTCACTTTGAGGGCCCTATCACAAGTCTTGTATTTGGTAACATCAGAACTGAATTCATTTGTTTTTTAATCAACAGTAAACAGTTAAGACAGCTATCTTGACATTTTTTTGGAGTCTCATAGACTTCAAGCGGTCATGTACTACTCAGAAACTTAAACAATTAAGTCATCCTAATTCCATTGTAATCACTATTTATGGATGTATAGGCTGCAACAGGCAATTGTTGGCACCATCTGCTTCTTTAGACACCTGTCAGATCTGTTTCAACCTCTGATCTGTGTTCATTTGAAGGCCTTAATACCAGCTGAGACAGATCTCAAGAAGCTTGTTTGTGCCGCACCCACTGCATCTCATTGCAACTGATGATGCACATTTATTATTGTTATAAAACCCTCTTCTCCTCTCTTTTTAGCACTTTTGCAGGTCTGGAAACAAAAAAAGGTGGCAGGGATAAGCGTTTTGTTTACACTGTGCTAATATGCGAAAACAAGTGATTTCTCTGAGGCAAAAAAACTGAGGCAACACTGAGTCAGGTTTGATAGGAAATTAATTTGAGACCAGTTTTTCATGTTTTTTTCTTTAACTCAAAATCTTATCAATGGGGTGTTTTGTTCAGTTTATAGCCATTTTAAGGTCTGCATTGAGATCAAGTTATTCCTGTTTTCCACTCCTTGTGTGGCAGACGATAACACCCTCTGAGGTGTCCACTTGACACAGAGGCACAAGAGAGAGTTCTTTGCCTCCAAGGAGAGCATTATTTATTCAACAACAGAAGACCTCAGAGGTCATTACCTTGTTTATACCATAGCCACTTTCCAAGATTAAAAAATGACCCATCTATCTAGAGAAATGTATTATTTGTGCGGTGTTCAGCAACAATTGTGTCTTTATATTTGGGGAAATGATTTTGTTGCTACATGGAAAAATTTGAGTCTCTATGTAGGATGTTTGACTTACAGAAATACCTAATAAATGCACCACTCATAAACCTGTTGTTTGGTCTGATGAGAAACAAACCAGGGCAACAAGGAACAGGTAGTTCTTACCCGCAATTTCCACCAACTGCGGAACGGCTGCAGATCGGAACGGCTGCAGATCGGCTTCTGTGCTCGACTTCCTGTCCCGCACAATCTGCCCTGTGCTGAATTGCTGCGGAGCTCTCCGGCATCCGGCAAAAAAAGAAGCTCTGCATATCTGCTCCGGAGGGCTGAGGATCGCCAGAGCTGGGACGGAATCGGAACACAGCCATTCCGCAGTCAGTGAAAATACACACATTGACTTTAATGGAAACCTATTGGATCCGCAGCTGTTCCACAGTTGGTGGAAATTGCAGGTTAGAGTTCTAAGACATTTCTTTAAACCCAAGAAGTCAACCCTTTAGTCAAATGTGTGGCCAAATAGTAGTCTGGGTCAACGGAAGTACATTAGCCCACCCCTGCTGCTATCTGTGTATTAAAATCTCTTGCTACGGGAAACAACAAGAACAACCTCCGAGCTAGTAAGCTAATGTTACATGCTGAAAATGGCAAGTTTTGATGAAAATTTGAATTATGCAATAACACAGGCCTGCTTGGTTCTTACAGTGGTTAATTGTAAAGATTTATAAATAATATCTTTGTAGCATTTACTGTCTATCTGCCACAATTTGGGACAAATTAGCGGGATTGCTATGGATGAAGTATACACGACGATATACTGGTAAGAGCAAATTACATTTAACCATGTATCCAGCTAATGTAAATAGCTCACATTACTTTATTGTGTGAACAGTTAACTTAATTTAATATTGTATGGAGTGTTTTCTTTTGTGGGATGCAAATGTTCCACCAAAACAAGTTCCTTCTCCGAGACTATTTTGCAGAGCCACCATGGCTGTATCCTGAACTTTTTTTCCTTCTCCTATTGTAGAATGTATCTGTGGTGAAGACAGACCTCACTTCACAGTACTGTGGAGATAGGTCTGGCAATGCGAGACAAGCTTAATAAACTTTGCACAAAAAGTAAGGAAATTTGTGTTTGGTAGATTATTTCTCTGTGGTAACAATGCTTTTTGGCAATAAATCTTATACCGTTGGAAAGCCTGTTTAGTTCCCTTTCAAATGGTGCCCCATTTGTAAGGAACATGCATTTGTGGGATGAGTTGCAGCGCTGGGTATGTGGGTTGCGCCCATGAAAAATTTGCCAAATCTCTGCCAATGCCAAACACCTTATTCTGCAATTGACTCGTTTGGATGATTCTGCCTACGGCAGTTGGATCGTAGGGTCAAAGTGTGGAGAAGACGCGGAGAACGCTATGCTGATTGCTGCACCAATAAAGTAACACCTTTTGGTGGAGGCAGTGTGATGGTGTGGGGCGGCATCTCCCTCACTGGAAAAACGAGGCTTGTCATCATTGGAGGCAATCTCAATGCAGAGAGATATAGAGATGAGATACTGCAACCAGTGGCAATCCAATTTCTCCACAGTCTGGGACCGAACTCTATCCTCCAAGATGACACTGCTCGCCCCCACAGGGCGGGGTTTATCAAAGACTACCTCCAGAATGTGGAAGTGGAGAGGATGGAATGGCCTGCCAGCAGTCCTGACCTCAACCCCATTGAACACTTGTGGGATCAGCTTGGGTGTGCTGTTTGTGCCAGAGTGACCAACACAACCACGTTGGCTGACTTGCGACAAATGCTGGTTGAAGAATGGGATGCTATCCCACAGCAGTGTGTGACCAGGCTGGTGACCAGCATGAGGAGGAGGTGAAATGAATAAATTGTTAAATTGCCAATATGTCTTGTTTCTTCAAACTTCAATCATCCTATCCACCAAACGTGTACATGGCAGAATAAGCTGTTTTGCATTGGCAGAGAAGATTTGGCAAATTTTTCATAGGCGCAACCTACATACTCAGCACTGCTGCTCATCCCACAAATGCATGTTCCTTACAAATGGGGCACCATTTGGAAAGGAACTAAACAGGCTTTCCAACGATATAAGATTTATTGCCAAAAAGCATTGTTACCATAGAGAAATAATCTACCAAACACAAATTTCCTTACTTTTTGTGCTAAGTTTAGTAACACTAATGCAAACAAACATGAAACCCATTATCAAACTGGATACATCCTGGTTGCAACCGATCATGTCAAAGGGCATTTGTAATGCAAAAAAGTGGAATGTTTATTAGGTTGACACAATCACCTCAGACTTTGGCTCCTAATCCCTTGTGATATCTGTTGAGTTCTTCCCAATTAATTATAAATGACATAGACCCCATTTACAGCTGGTAATAACATGCCGTCTGTATCTGGATACATTATCTGGGCAATGACCCCTGATCAAAAGACCTTTGCTTTACACATGGTATACATGAATGTTCTGCTATCATGTTTTCTAGATTCTGTGTTGTGATCAGATTTAGTATGCAGAGTTAGTAGGCGGGGCTGGCATAGTTCAGCATCTCCACTGCCAATTCAGCCATTGTAGGGGGATTGTCTTTGTCTGTACGTATGTTCAGAAGAAGTTATTTACTACAGGCTTGGGTTTCTGCTCGCTTTTTGACGTGACACGCCTTGTGGTGGTAGTTGAAGACGAAATGGTTGTTAATATATGTAATCATACTGTAGACTGATAAGCAAGAAAGCACCTTATTTACATAGCAACCAAATTAGCAAAGACCTTTATAGGAGAAAGGAAAAAGATTTAGAGAAAACAATGTATAAAACAAAGAGAGTAGAATTGAGGAGCATCAAGAGCAACTGGCTTTCCAACCTGGGAAAAAAAACTAAAATTAGAAACAAACAGTGAACATGTAAGAACCATTCACTGCAGACTGGAGTAAAGGCTAGCATTGCATTAATCACAGAAACGTCATGTCTTCCCCTGGAGACTCTCACAGCCCATTGGCACACATTTCATAGAGCTGAACTCTGACCAGTGCCAGGGTGAGGAAAGGCCCAAGACAAAGACACAGGGAAAATCAGGCCTCTTCCACTAATTGTGCTACCTTCACCAGTGCCCGCTCACGGCACAGTGGGTTCCCTCCTGTGCCACTCTTGACTGATGTGCTGAGAATTAGATTCTGTCACTTAAAGACTCACCAGGGCGACACCCTGCAAACGTTTTACTGGGCCAAGACAGAGAACCGCCCCGGTGGTATTTGGAGAACGAGAATGAGGTCACTTTCAGTTTCTACCTGCTATGCATGACTGCTGCTTCAGTGGACACTGACAAATGCTGAGGAATGTGGAGCACAGAAATAGTATTGTCTATTTTACTACAGAAAAAAAAGAATATAATAATGGCATGCATAACAAAACTACTAGCTTTAAACTAGCTACTGGTTCAAAACAAAGGTATATTACAATTTCACTTGGAAGGCTTCATTTAAAATGAATGGCAGAATCCAATGTTTTAGTTCAAAAACTCAAACCTTTTATGAATAAAGGTAGGAATAATGTAAAGTTTTTTCTCACATTGGAAAGTCTTTTGATAACATTGTGCCTTTAAGCCAGATTTAACTAAAGCATGAGTTGGGAGAACATATTGGACAGTGGCGGGCATTGTTGTGAAGAAACAAATGGTCTGCTGCACACCGGTAGACAGAGGATTGGGTGCTCATTGGACTGAAAAAGTCATGTGGACAGAGAGCGGATGAATAACTTGTTTAAATATGAACTGGAATTGGAAGCTTTTCTGATTACTTTTGAAAAAAACAACAACAACAAAAACGGTTTACATTTCCACGACCTCCTGCTATAGTGCCATAAATGGGTTGTCTCTCAGAAGCAAAGGCAGGTATAGCAGAATGACCAAGTAGTTCTAGTTGGTAATCCAAATTGAACCTTAACTATGGAGGTACTGTAGGAGATCAGAAAACAGTAATACTAGAATTTTAAGGCAATTACATTTGTCCTATTTTGTCATTTTGTTTGAAGGACAGCAACTTACAGTCTGTCTGTCTATTTTTATCAAATGTCCTCGTTGCTAGGTTTCTCTGTCAGTGTATTCTGATAAAGTGTGACCAAGGACTTTCTTTGAGTGACATAATATTATAATATTGTAATTTTTCAAATTTACTTCAAAGTGTTAAAAAAGAAAGAAATTAAAAATAAGGACTACTTGTGCTCAAGTGAGTCAATTTACTGTGGGACTGGTTGGTCATAGCATTCTGCAAATTACATATTTGTTAAAACAGTATGTATACTCTATTGCATTGCTTCACATGATCTGTACAGTGAAGGCATATAAAACATATATAAAACATAATTTGCAGCAAAAATAATAACATAATGGGAAACAATCAAATTAAAGCATCTTACCACATTAATGTGGACAAGATATATGGTTTACTTCTTCAATGGCAAAATAACTACTGCAGGCATAAAGCCTAGTCTATTAGATTAGTTTTGACTCTAAGGAAATGTAACTAATATGTACCACTTGGTGGTCATTTACAGTAAAAGGCAACCTATCAGTATTTGTATTTTAAACTAGATGTGTTTAGAATTGAAGGCTATTTTTTGAAACTGACTTTTCTCTCTGATACAGTATTGGCTGTACCATACCGTAACGTACTTAATGCACATATTTTTATTCTGATTAAGAATGAAACACTCTTACTGTAACAATCACACTACATGTATTTATGTACAATCAGTCACCATACTTCGTGTCTTCTGTCCTATTAAATATATAACAAGGGTTCACTTTTCTGCATAAATTATACTCTGTAGAACAATTCCATCCAACATGAAAAAGTAATGTGCAAGACTATATTCTCAAAGTCCTTGCAAAAAATGGAGCTTAGATGGATTTGTGAAGAATGCTATCTACGTCTTTTCACTGCACATCAGTATGTTTTGAAATGTTAATATAGGTTTATGCATTAACTGTATTAGTCTGTATTTCCAACCACTGAGAACAAGATGAGGATCCTTGATGTAGAATTACACAATAATATCTTTTGTGTGCAGAGGAAAAGAGCAGGGCTACAGTATATCTGCTCTATATACAGGCCTTAGGAGATCACAGTGCTTAGTAAGCATTAATATTCCTATTTCTGCACCAATGCTTAAACCTACAGTGCAGCTTAACTACTATAATGTCATCAAAATGGTGTATGATGAGAAACCTATCCCTTAAAACCAATGACGGTGCAGTGTGCAACAACAATAATTACATCTTGTACCATTTCCAGTTAGCAGCAATGTGTAAAATCATGTCTTCTTTTTACTGAAAAACTGAATTATATAACACCATCTGGAGAGAAATCTTATTTAAAGAAATAGTTTATGGCAATACACACTAGTTAGCTTACTTTTTGTCAAAACTAGCAAAAAAATAAGATGGGCAAAACGTAGATACATACCTACTTGTATAGGTATATGTATTTCAACATAAACATGTCTTTTAAAAGATGTACCTACACATTACAAGATAAACCAAACAGTACAATATCATAAAACTTAATGATCGTAGACCTCTCTGCCCTTCTCTTACTCTCCATTGTGTTTGTTGCTACTGAGAACTAAGACCACTAGCAAGCAAGCTAGCTAACTAGCCAGCAGGCCGGGCACAAGACAGAGCAGTAGCTCGACCCCGGCCCCGTAAGATGATGTAGTGTTAAAAGCGACATAGTATGAGTAGTATGAAATACCGAAAATCTGCGTAAAAAGGTAGGTTGAGGTGGTGGATGGGTCAAACAACACAGGACTTTCACCCAGGAGACTGGGGTTTGTGTCCCGTGTGGACAGGGTTACACATTTTGTAACCCTGTCCACAATCTTTTCCTAAACTGTCTTGTTCTTGTGCCGCATGTCAGTTAAACATACGTCTCAACCCAGACCGTCAAAAAGTGACTCCAAGAGTCCCAACCAAGTGCATCTAAATATGACGCTAAAGGAGACTTTTTGCGTCAGTAACAAAGGCACCTGGCCAAGTGTCGCTTTTTGACGCACTGGGAGTGAGAATGTGTTGCATGTACACCCTCTTGTCACAGGGTAGGAAAGTACATTGCTATTGCCAGATGACTGTGGTCTATGTGAAGTGTTTGGCCAAGACACAGGCGATGTGAGGCAATGCAATAGTTGGCCTTCGTCGCCACAAGTTATTTGCCGTCTGCCTGGTGTTTCACCATCTTTAGATGAGAAGGTCAGTCAGTCAGTCAGTCTCATATCTGGTAGAATCAGGCCACTGTTAACCTAGCTTAGACAGACATCATTTCATTTATCTGCCCAGTACCATTGTGTTATAGCACAGGTTGCCAGATATACTTGGTGAAACCAGCTTGTATATACTGTAGGGCCATGTACAGGCACAACAGAACAACAAACCTTGGCAACCTTACTATGATGACAATAATTCAGAATACTGTGTATAGTCACTGTGTCCAATTGTTGTTCACAAGAAAATAGTTACAATACATAACTCCTCCTAAAACCTTAAATTGTTGTTTTTGCATTACTGGTTTAGTATGGATAAAACAAGCAAGCTATAAGCTGTTAATTATTGTGCTTGAGAGATGTCCGTAGCCGTAAGTTTCTTAACTTTGAAAAGAGCTTGGTTAGCTCTGTTTCCACGGCTTTTATTTAAGTTAACCATTTCCTGTCTCTGGCATCAGACTGAACACACATACGTGAGAGTCATCTCTAAAAGAAAGCAAGTTAGCATGTTTCCCAAGATGGTTAATTGTGTAGCAGCAGGTTAAAAACCAATAAGAAACATATTTTCACTGGCAACAGGGAGTGAGTGGGCATTTAAACAAGTTAAGGGACAGGTTCTAGGTTGTGCAGTGGTGGTGGTACAGGGAGGGCCAGTGATGTGATGGGATAGGGGCTCTGTATCAGAGGAAAGGGATGAATTAGTTATTGTGCCCTACCCTCCCAAAGGGTCAGAGAGCTTAGTGATGGCAGAAATGAGGTTTGTGCCCCTGTGTCTTTCTGGTTGAAATGAAGATTGTACTGCCTTTAAGACTTTTCTTTCCCAAAGTAATAAAACTTGTTTAATCTAACTTAAACAATAAAGGCATTGTTTTAACTGCTCTTTAATGTTTTATGTAAAGCACTTTAAATTGCCCTGTTGCTGAAATGTGCCATAAAAATAAAGCTGCCTTGCCTTGCATTGCCTTGTTAGGGCAGTGTGTCTATGTTGCAATAATGCATTGGCCCTTGACTGATTCTCAGCACATTTCTTCCAAATATAGGACTGAAGGCCAATCATCCATTGTAATGAATGGATGTCACCACCACATTTCATTTTTAAATGCATTTGTGGTTGTGCCTAAAATATTTCCCAAATACATACATATGCTTTGCAGGTTTTGTTTTTGTAACAGGAAAAGTGAATAAATTACGCAAAAGGTCAGAATGCATACTAACAACAAGACCTGGATAAATTATGTATAGGCATTAAATCTATGGAAACATGTTTTGCTTTCCCTTTGAGATACATTGTGTTCACACTGGAAAATTGATCAGATTTACTTAGTGCTTTAATGTCCCAAAATGCAATGCAGAAAATAAAAAGAGAGAAGTATTTCACAAAGTTTAAGTTAAAAAATAAGTCAAGAATATGAGTATTAATTTAATACTATATACATTAATATGATTAATTAATGTACTTCTTGAGAAGTTTGATGGGCAATGGTATCCCAAAGTTAAAATGTGTTTGATGTCCGTCAGCAGGCATATAGCTTTACTTTTCTTATTACAAAATAGTAAAGAACACTGATTTATTGTTTTCTTACTGCAAAACAGTATACTAAATGACAAAATGCTATAAAGGCCAAACTAAAGATAGATCGTAGTATTTAGATTGCAGCAGAAAATCTAGCATTATTTAACCAAGAAAGCATGTTAAGTGGCTGAAAAAATTATCCAAATTTGAGGGAACCTCAACTTCAGAAACATTGACAACTTTTAACAACTAAATAAACACCACATGTATCATCTACCGAATTCTTTGGGGAGTAAGAAGTACAACTGAGAATGTGTGTTATAAACAAATATTTATAAATAACATTTAATTAAGACTGTGACAAGATTAAGATTAATGTTGGGCCTGACATTCCAAACCATTTCCAACCTGGTGGCTTGTTTTCTCCACCGGGCACAGGCCATAAATCTGAAACAAAATGGAAATATCAGCTCGGCTACGTGAGGAAAGTATAAGCTCCTGGCCATGAAACTCAGTGAGAAGTATTCACTGTTCAGACCATTCTGATATTCTTCTGGCTGCCTCCAAGCTAATGAAAACTCAGAGGATACGGGGAGAAGCCCCCGTGAGCATAAACACATTGCATAATAGGCACTTTCTTCAAAATGCTAATAGCCCCAGAAAAGGTCTTACCATTTCAGAGATTTGATGCATGCAAGCAAGGGGTAAAATTCTGAAAAAGGAAAAAAACATTTAATATACATAGTGACATAACAGACTTAGCCAACAAGATGTATATGGTTATATTTTTATTCTATGTGGACTCTGAGGGGTGGGGGCTTGTTGAAGGATGCTGTTCTTTAAAATGGCTCTACCGGTATGGTATACCACCTTGTATTCTCAAAAGAGATATATTCTACAGGCATGCAAAGTATAGGAAATTAAGATTTAGCATTTAATGCAGCCTATAGAGCAATACTTTGTATTAACAACATGCCAATCTAGATCTCAGTCAATGTTGATGACATGCATTGAAACTGCACCTAATTGAAAGCAATTAAAGAAACAGCCATGTGCTCCAGTTTCCTCCTAACAAACTTCCTTCCTGACAATGTACAGTCAACACCTCAACAATACTAAGACTAAGTCTTGCAATTCCGCCATTTCTTCTGAACTAACACATTTATTTTTCAAATCAATATATCTCACCAAAAGACTGTATCCTTGAGGCCTAACAAGCATGTTGAACCCATTTCCTTTCTCATTCGGCATTTACACACTTATATTTTGGACATGGATCGAACCACCAACCTACCAATTGGTCTCCCTCCTGAGTCACAGCCGCCCACAGAAGTATGTACAGTATCTCTTTACCCATGTGATTGTGCCTGTACATGAGCATTCTTGTACACATGTAAACAAACAACTCATATCACTCCATAGTGCCACTAGTGGTCAAAAATTCCACAGTGTCTTGATGTTGATGACAGCCAGACTTTAGGGGTTTGCAGGTCGCATCTGCATTATGTAGGAAAATGGTTCCCATGTCATCTTTTTCTTCTTTTAGCACATAATGCAAATGATCTACATAGATGGGTGAAATAACTTTCTCTTTGAATGAATTATGACACTTTCTTTAACTTTGATGTCCTTCACTGTCTGAAATCCAGATATCTTTCAAAACTGAAGGAACAAAAATAATTAATGGTGGACTGCACATTTAGATTTCACCATGTCAGTTGACGTGCAAGGGTGATGAAACAACTTTAGAATGTATTTGCAACATCTTTGACATCACTTTCTGTAAAATTAACAAGGAGGACCTTTTTTAATTCTAAATTCATGGTTCATTAGTAGGGAACTGCCTGTCTCTCTGGTGTATTGCCTCCTGTCCTCAGTGTCTTGGTTGAATGGTAGAGACTCTCTACTATCTTCAACTACCAGGCATGCACTGTGTGCCCTGTCTCTTTGTCAAATCCATACAGAATGCCTCTTGGTTTAAGTAATGAGAGGGGTTATTGAATATTCAAGCACCTAATTAAATTTATATTGGGGGGTACGCAGCGACTTGGTGGCACTTGTGCTCAAGTAGTGCTATGTATTTGAGTGCTTGTGGTCGATAAAATAGACGACTCCGCTTTCCAAAATGAACACGACATTCAGGATTATGAGGGGCTACAAAGAAAGGGATTGGGAGGATTTAGAGTGATTGTTACAGCTGCGGTTATCTGAAAAAAAAAAATGTATTCAGACAACAGACTTCCTTCAGAAAATCCAACTATATATTAAGGGGCACTATTAGTGTTGCTTTAGTTGCTACACATATCAAAATAAAGTATTGTAGCTAATAAAGCTCTGGTTAAATGACAACTAAGTGCAACAAAAACAACTGATTGTAGTGGGTTATTAAATATGGCAATGCATTGCTCAAAAGACACATGAACACATATATGAGACACTCTGGAAGCCCAGCACAGGAGTACATAACACAACATTTCATTTAATGTCTAACTAAGTGCATGGACCAGTGGTCCAGAGTGTTCCAAAAGGAAATCAATGGTTTAACTGTTTAAAGATGTTCGATTTTATTCCCATTCTGTCAAAAGACAATCTACTAATATTAGAAAGCATAATCCACAAGTTTGCCAGAGGCAATGGAGCATCAAAACTGTTGACTCGGTTAAAATACGAACATCCTATGTGTTTCACAAACCCAACGCCCCTGTGGCTGCAGCCCAAACCCAAAGCACTTTCCTGTAAACGAGCCTGTCGATTGAAAGGTTAGGAGTAGCTGGATACACTCAGAGGCAGATAATTTACAGTATACGAGGCACTCAGGTTCTACAAGGAATTTGCTATATGGACATGAAAGTAGTGGACTAAAAATAGCTGCAATTCGACTGATCCATCAAACATGCACGTACTGTTTGCTCACGGCGAAGTCTTGAGGAGAACGTTAGATCTGATGTACAGCATTAGATCTGCTTTCTTTTTTGCAATAAAAGCTATGCAATGTTTACATGTCTGCTAAAAGTACGACTCTAACCCTCATGTAATCCTCATGTTAACTCTACTGCATATTTCTCTCTCTTTGCACATTAATATGAGAGCTGGGGTAAGCACTCTCCTGCAGGATGTGCTCCTGGGATGAAGATTTCTGCCTATTAAGACATGTCCAACAAAATACGAAGATAGGCAAATTCTAACCTTGACTTAAGGGGAATAACATTCAATTTTCTCGCACTACAGATATTTTCAAATGCCCTAGGTGCACTGCATCTGTAATATGTAACAATTCCTGTTGACTCCTGATGTCAGAAAAGTAAGGGAAACTGTGTCTAAATCTGTGAGGTCACAGATATATAGAGTGAATATAAAAATAAATATAAAAACTAACAACACTTTAAACATTTTGGCCACGTGTCTAAAAATGCATAATTGATTAAGCTGTTACTAGTCTACTGATATTAGTCCATACTTAGCAGTAGCTGCTCACACACAATAGCAGTGAGATAAATTCCCTAAAGGCTTGAATTAACCTACCCAGAAATTCTTTTCAATAATAAGTGAGAGCTGAATATATCCATTGTCATATCAAAGTCTAATACTGAACACTGAAGTCGATAATATCTGAGAGCTGAGGAATTTGTTAGTGCTACTGTCAAATATGTTGCCTCTGGACACACTTTGTTACACCCTATGTTTTGCTATACATTAAGTGTAATTTATGCAGTACGTGAGAAGCAGTGTAATGTGTACAAATGCCTTCCAGCACAATAATTGTGATACAGTTTGGAGCTCACTGCTATTAAAGTTATATCATATAGCCTATACATATTTGATTGGAGAGGCAGCGAGAAGAGTGGAATAACTGGATGATCATGCAAGATCGGTTAATGTATTCATGTTCGCAAGTTTCTATTGTCCACATTACGGCACAGTTAGATGAAAAATACATAGACATAGATTTTCCTTTGAGAGCATAGAATTTCCTTTGAGAGGTAACCCCTTCTTTGATTTATTGTTAGAGCTGCACTCAGCGATAAGTTTGGACAAAGCAATTTATATTTTTTTAGGTCTACAATTTGATGACTCATTATTTTGTTCCTTGCGTTCTGGAATGTCAAATTGCTATGGTACAAAAACACAGTCACTTTACAGGCGTACATGAAGCCTTGAGATTTGGTTGAAATGTTAAGAAAATCACTATACAACAAATATTACATGTATATGAAAACTTGATTTACATTTTCTAATTTTTCCTCAAGGTATAGTTCCCCTTTTTAACTGTGCCCAGCAGTTCATTCATCTTGAATGATTATTCATCTGACATTTTCAACAGCATATGCTCGAAACATTCCAAAAAAAGGTGTATTCCCCAAATGCTCATCAGAGAAAATCAAACACAGTGTGACTTTCTCAAAGGCAGATTATAATGAGCGGAGCCCTGAATAAAGGAGTCTTTGCTATTGTCTCCTCAGATCCCAGTGGTTTATCTCTCTTCAAAACAATAAAAAATATATGTCATATTTAATAGAGCAGTCACCCACACAGTCCAAAGAGCAGAGACAGGAAGGTTGAACTGTGTATAAAAAAATGTCCCCAGTGTCCACTAGCCTGAAATATACTACGGTACACTTACGTTACATAAAAGAAATAGAAGCATTGAAAATCAGTTAAGAATGAACGTTTGTGAAATCACAAACCCAAAATATGGACTATGAAAGCAAAACAAGGTAAATTGTACTTTTCTTTCTTTTTGGTTATTTTAAAGCTATATTGTGCACCTATTTTACATTAATGAACGTCCGTTACATTCAAGCCATTGTCAAATGAGTCGATACAAAGCTAATTAAGCCTATCAGCTCCACAAAACTCTCTGTATTTCTCTGTGTGGCAATGTTTACAAAATTGTGTTGTCTGGCGACATTCGTGTGCAGCAGCTCGAGTGATGCGTTTTACGCCACGGTTGATAAAGGGCAACAGCAACGTTCAGCTTTGGAGATGAAGCGGGTATACAAAATACAAGATAATTACCTCGTTTGAAGAGTTCATCATGTTGTTTTTATAATCTCTGTGTCCTCCTTAATCTGACGGGATCATCGCTGCGAGGGGAAGGGGTGGGGGTGGTGCGCGAACACCAAAGGCTTGGGTCATGTGGATGCACCGACAGTTTTTACTAGAATTACTTAGAATTCCTCTTCGGGGGTAACAGAAACTAAGCACTATAGCTGTTCAATTTTAGGACTGGAGACCAGAAATACATATCTTTGCCACCTTAAATCAAGACATTACTAGAGGAGAGGCAGTGCCAGAGAATACTTATGTTAAAGTAAAATGACTTAATATGATATTGTTGTTCATTTTAGACCACACCGTGATTCACTACAGTATATTAAAGTGGCCGTATTATGCTCATTTTCAGGTTCATTATTGTATCTTGAGGTTGTACCAGAATATGTTTACATGGTTTAATTATCCAAAAACACCATATTTTTGTTGTCCTGCACATTGCTTCAGCTCCTCTTTTCACCCTGTGTTCAGGTCTCTATTTTAGCGACAGAGTGAGACATCCTACTTCTGTACCATCTTTGTTGGGATTCGCACATGCACAGTAGATAGGTAAGGCTCACAATTGCTAGCTAACTGTTTCTCTAACTGCAGTCAGTACAATACAGGATTAGCCGGGAGACTTCTAAACAAGGGCGCACTTCCAACTTTGCGTGGAATACCTGCAGAATAGGGACATGTAAGTAGTTCTTTTGTAGATTATGTTGAAATTGTGTGTGTTGTAGCAGTGTTTTGCCATTGAGACCAAGGGGGCTAAATGCTAGCATGGTTCTAGCATGGTTTTCGTTTCGGCTAGTGACGTAGAAAACCCTGCAGATTTTGAACAGCTCACCTGGAGACTGTAGGCAGGTTACATTCAGAAACCCGTACCTCACTCAAAACAGCATGGACGTTTTTTTTTTCCAAGTTTGTATGCGTGTGGAAGCATCAGAGACACAAAATAACACCCCAAATCCCAGAAAAAGTGATTTTTTTCATAATATGGGCACTTTAAGCCTTCGGATAGATCAACGTTTTTCTTTAATGAAGGAAACCGACACTTTTTTCTGATGTAGATAAAGTGCTCAACAACTAATAATTCAACAGCACTGATTTACTGACATACTCACTCACACTGTTTTGTGAGTGTGATGCATCATGCAGTACAAGTGAATCACAATGCTCCTCTTAAAGGCAATGCGACTTTCAGAAGCGAAGTGATCCTTATATTTATTGGTCACCTGTTGTTTCCAGATTATTTGCAACACTTATGGATCTCTTCAGTTGTGATAATGTTCCAGTTCATGTACAGTACTGACAGATTTCCCATTTTTTTTGTGTAAAGTTGGCAATGTTTGTGCTTCGTGATGTGAGACGGAGCCACAAAGTTATCAAAGTTAAAAGGTAAAATCCCCACTGGTTTGACAGGATTATCATCAATCAAAAACAATTTGAAATAAGCCCTTAAGATGTTTTGGACTGATTTGATGATTTACTTCTAAAAGTCTAACTAAAAATCGTAATTAGACATCCTTTTGAAGTCACAAATAATGTAATTGTTTTAACATTATTATTAAAAGGAAGGGGAAATGGCTTCATGGAAATCAAAAAAGGTTTCTTTTTCTCTCAGGGGTGTTTTAAAAACCAACTTGGAAACTGTAGCTGACAAGCCATTAGGCACTAGCAACTCTTGGTTAAGATTAAAGAAAGGTTGTGTGTGTGTGTCGTTAATACAGAATAAATTCTGCAGGGACTTGTAGTACAAGACGCAACATGTTTATTATCATTTAATGGAAACTCTTTTTCTAACCTTAACCAAAGTGCATTTGGAGCCCAAACCTAACCACAGAAGGGACTCAGGATGCCAGCACCTGAGTGCACACACTACCATCCACCCAGACCACCTTCCCCTGCAACTCTGGTGCGGTACATAAATGTAGAACTACATTCTAAAAAAAAAAAAAAATAAAATAAAACGTTAATTAGCACAACTGACGAGTTCAATTGAACCATATCTGTAGATATAAGTACTCACGCCTAGAAATAATAATCGGACACACAATAGAAATCCCCCATACGTGTAATGGACTTTGTGCAAAGCTAAAGTGACAAGCAACTTAGGTTGTTTTTCTCCAGAATCCCTTGAAGATAGGATAGAAGACAGTCTATGATGATAACTAAACAATGATTGTTGTGTTTATTATATTTCATATCACACAACATATGCACTCCTGTAACTTCCAACATCAAAAAAAATAAAATAAAAAAAAGCGGGATATTGTGGTGAATGCAGTTATCGTCACAACCCTATGTTTTATCCATATTTGTCCTCAAGATATATATATATATATACTGTTGAGTGCTAGGTAGGAGGCGGAAGTGAAAAACACATGCCAGATGCTTGAGAGCATCCAAATTGAATGTAGATTATATTGTATGCATTAATTCTGACAGTAAACAGCATGGATAACATCCAATAACGCCTGAAGCATCATCCACAGCTTGATTTCATATATGTGTTAATATCTATGAAATTAGAAATGTGTGTCATCTGACAAGCAAGGATTTTGTCCCTGATCCAATACTCATCCGTCTCCATGGGGACATCAGTGAGGCTGCTGGTGGTCGAGATGGTGATGGTGGAAAAGTGGTGGGATATGTGACGGTCAGGAAGAATTAATCCATTATTATCCCCAACAGCATGGCAGGTTATTAATCAGTTCAACATGCACCACTTGCTCATCAGATAAGCATGAGGCCGGAGTCTGTTTCAATCAGCACTCTTACAGTGTTAGCATGATGGTTAGGCAGGTTATGGTGTTGATAGAAATGTGCTGGCATGGTGAGTGTCAGATCTGACATTGGAAAGGGATGTCAGAACACTTTTTACTTTTGTGTGCTTTTGCTCTATGGTTGTTTTTTATGGTTTGTGCTGGTGCACACAGCACAGGGGAATTGTTTCCTGATCTGACCCCATCAAACAACTTTGAGATGAACTGGAACGCCGACTGTGAGCCAGGCCTTATCGCTCAACACCCCACCCTCCACTTGTGCCTTTTTGGCTGAATGGGAACACAATCCCTGCAGCCAGGTTGGAAAATTTTGTGAACAGCCTTCCCAGAAGAGTGGAGGCTGTTATATTAAGGCTAATGGTTTGGAAATGAGAGAGAATGTTGTACTTTCTGAGAATGTGGCTTTTTTGGAGGTGTGGAAAATGTTTCTATAGTGCACCTTGAGCAATCAAAACCCGGCCACGTCATGTTCACGTCTTGTGATTATGTACATTTTCTCTACTCAACTTGAATTGTAATTCAGTTAATTTCAATAAAAACAAAAAACATACTTCATAGCCAAGATAGAAAAGCTGAATTTTGTTGGCATGAACTTGTGTAATCTATGAAAGCATACATGCTCAAGGTATTTTTGATGCAAATGATCAAAAACCCTGGCACATTTAGAAATATTAGATGGTGGAGCTGGAGGCACTTCTAATTCTATTCAGATACTGTACCTTAATTTCATTCCTATTAACTCTATCCTCATAAGCCATGAATAGTTCAATCTTTTCAAAAAGGGACCTTTTGCAAACTTAATAAAAGACACTATCCTAATGATAATTAATACACTCTTCATACCATAATTCTTTTTCTGTCTTGGTCTTTGAAACTAGCAGTTGATGAAATATTCTAAAATTGGCCGCTTTTTGCATGGAATTAAGGCACATCATGTGGGCTACTTTTCTAATTTAAAAATAATAATAATAAACATCATGTTCATCATTTGTGATATTAAGTTGTACATATGGAATTTTGATTTATATACACGTATTGCGTATTTGATTTAAAAGATTAAAAAACACATTTACATATTATCATCAAATTTACCCTGTTCATCCAATCATTTAAAAAAAATTTTTTATCATAATATTTTAGGAGTCATGTGTAAAAACATGTATAAATAACCGTAGTACTCAATAATTCACAATGTATTAAGAGGAAGAGAAAGAGTCTTTTTTTCTTAGAATTCACATCCTCAGTCTGCACTTTAGGAAGCTGGAGGGATTTCTGAGAAATCTCAAGCGGGGAAGTCTTATTTAAACGATAAATATCTGTCAAGATGTTTTCTGTCACATGAGAGAGGAAGGGTTTGCCCCGGAGCACACTGGAACAGTGAGTGGGAAGCTGCTTTTGCCAGAGCTCTTCATTCATACCCTATAGGACTCAAGTTGTGAGGAAAGGGATTAAGTGGATTGGGCTACAGTTTCAAGCCAAAACAAATAACATATTCCACTCAAGCACACACTAATATACATCGAACTCATCTGATTTGCTTTGTAATGTAGCACAGCAAGCGCTGTGATCAATTGATATGGACTTTCAGATTTATGAATCTTTTAGCTATGAATGTATTCACATGCAGTCAGAAACATATGGAAGCAATTCATTGATTCCACTGTCCCAGAGTTCAGTCTGAACTGACACCATGCTGCATATATGAAAGAAAGATGGTGACATGTAACAGAAAACAAATGGCATTCCTGAGAAGGGACAGATTGTGAGGAAAAGGGCACCGAGTTGTTTACTAGATGTGTGCTCTGCAGGTCATCCCGACACAGAGGATTTACTGTAGCATTTAGCAATAGATTGATTGATACAGCGTTGTCCCTATATACAGTATGTCAGTCACATCAAATCTAATGCACTGCATGGGGACAAGAAAAAAAAAAACTTGATTTCGTAATGTCGCCAGATTTAAAAAAAAAAAAAAAAAAAAAATCCTTCCTAAGGCTATAAAATGTTCACAAGTTTTATTATAACAATAAACAGGCCATACTTCTTATTCTGTTATTTTAATTTGATCATAATTTGTCATTATTGTCATCTTCTGTGAACTCAGGTTTACATTTAAACACGTTAGATTGGCCTAGTAGAACCGTACTGTAGAGCAGTACCAGAATGTTTTTACTAATAGCCCATGATGTGTGCAGATATTCATGACAAGTCACACATTCACACATACAGTATATACAAAGCCTTGAAGTGAGACCCCAAATTGTACTGGAACCAAGTCCCAGATAGCCATCCTCATGTTGATGGAGGCATCTGCATGCGGGAAGATAAAAGACAGAACTGAATCCCAAATTCTCCACAGAAGGATGAGCTCTAACGCCGGCTCTTGACTGCGTACGGCTTGACACCGATGAGACTTTCTTCCGACAGAAATTTGAGCCCAGCTCTATAATCCCCTCAATCCAAAAGTTCAGGCCTTCGTCTGTTGGTTACAAAACTGCAGTCGTGCAGAGTTTGCACGTCGTCCCAGTGCTGCAATGCCGATGCCTTTTTGATAATCAGGAAGAAGATAGCAAATTCAGAGCATAATATCATAACGTGTTGCTCTTTGTCCACGAGACACATTTTAACAGCCATTTGTCAAGTACAGCTTCAAATATTTAAAAACAGCTTACAGTGTGATGAGTTCAGAGTCAATTCAGGCAGTGGCTCTCCTTCTCATTGTCTATTCTTGCAAAATGTAATTTTTTTTTGTTTTTTTTTGTTTTAATGATCAAATAGAGTCCCATTTTCTAAAACTAAATCAGAATGATTACTTTTCAAATGCTTTCTCTTTCTTCTCTGTTTTCCCCCACCATTTTCAAATTGCACATTTGACTGTGGACTCTTTCCAAATTTTTTCCAATTCTGATACCACAGTTAACCAATTATCTTGTTGCTTCAAGGATTTAAAACTGTTCCTCCATGGGTGCTGTCAGCTGGTATTACAGTGTCTGATTGACTTAACCCACTTCCAACCCTCCACCTGCGGTGTTCATTAGAACCAGCCTGGATTGACACATCCTGGGGGTCCAGTCCCATGGGCTCCTTGGGATTTTCACATCTCTACCAAGACTCAATCGTGGGAAATCCTATGCTACTTCATGAGTTCCTCACCCATTCGCCAGAAACTCTTTATATACTGTCTCTCTAGCTGTTATTTTACTTTGTAACAACTATGTTTCATTCATTAATTTGGCAACTTTTTAAAATGAGCCCCTCCTGATTAATAGAACCATCTACAAAAATGAAATGCCTAAAAGCCCCAGAAAAAAAAGAAAGAAAACATAAACGTCAAGTTCACTCTAAGCTTACCGATGTAGCTTCAGACACCATTTTCAGCCCTTTGCAGGACAACTGTCTCTACAAATAAACAATAAGTTTTGTCCAAAAGAAGTTACAAATACTGGATCAGGTGCTAAGCTCTCTAATCCTTCTGCAACCTTATCTTTTCAATTCAATTCACTGAAGGTGAAGATATACAGTAGATGAAACCTGTTAAAGAATGATTTTTCAAGCCTTGATATAATTGAGACACCACTTACATTAGAATTATTGATCTGAGCTATTGAATAGACCAGTTAGAGTAACTGGGCCAGTGACAAGGACACATTCCCCAGCTTTGGAGCACTAGGCTAAGACAGAAGCACATCCTTTTTTTATTTTAACATAATCTGCTTGGTTCCTGAATTTTAAAGGTTTAAAAATGTGGATATATCCTCCGACAAAGTGCCTAAAAACAAAGAATCAAATGATTCACTGTGATATTTTGAAAGATGTTAGGGAAATTCCTCAGCTGTCAGAGTAATGAGTTTTCCCTGAAATGGATATGTTGCACTTTGGATATTAACTGTACAATTACAAACTAGCAGCCAGTGAGTGCCTTTTTGAGAATATATAACGCAGAATGCAGGAAAGTTATGTGAAATTTTATTCGGAGCCTTTCTGCCATATACTGCACAGCCATTCATGTTTCTGCAGGCCAGGGTGACAGCCATTATAGATGCTAGAACCAATTACTGCTTCCACACCATGCAATATTTATGAAACACTTAGCCAACGGTCTGGAGGTTAATATTTCATTCACAGATAAGACAGAAACTTAAACCCAGAATAGAACTTCAAAGAGAATTGCTTAAAGTATCTCATACTATGAACAGCATATCCCGGGTTGTTTTAATGTCACCAAACCCCCCATATGTTGATGGGATTGATTAACGGAGACCCTTTTTTAACATGTGTTAAACGTGTGCTGGATGGAGTCTATTGCATACTGTATGTGTGGTTTAAACTAAAGAATAGTGATGGGACATTGATCAAGTTCAGATCATGGTCTGAGGCAAGGAGGAGAAGGATTAGTTGCTCAATAAACAATCTGCCAGCAATTAATGGTGGATTGACAGATGTGGATAAATTGCTTGTGTACAGGAGATGTCAGGCTTCTTCACCATACACTAATTGCAATCCTTATCTTTTCCCTCCACTTGGTATGTTTCACAGTGATTTCACTCTGCAATTATGAACAATTAAAATAGCTGTTGCCCAGTCTGAAGATCTAATGAGCTGCTTCTTGACATTGTTATTCATGTTTGAGCATGCAGCCATTGTGGCACAGTACCAACCAGCCTGCACAATGTATAATCTACACAAGGATTTTACTGTTAGATCTATAAATCTTGAACCCTTAGGTGTAGATTAAAAATTCCCATTTCCTCCCACCCAACCCCCGCTCACCTATCCCTCCACCATCATCCTTTATAAAGCTCCTTACTGATTAAAAGACTAAATATTTTTCTTTGATCCCCACCCGACTCTACCTAGCTTTTTTTTCTAGCCATGCTAGCATTGTGAATTTAGGGATGGCAATGTTGGTTAGTCGGTCTGTCCACCACTAACACCAGACTGCACTAACTCGACAACTATGTTATGAATTGCCATTTTTTAGTGAAATGTCTCAACATCGGATGAGGTTTGTGTTTTAGTGAAATGTCTCAACATCTATTGGATGGATTACCATGAAATTTGGCCCAGACGATCATGTTCCCCTGAATATGAATTTTAATAATGTTTCATCGATAGTATCAGATCAAATTGTCAATGTATTCGGTACTTTGGTTTATGACCAAATGCTGGTAAAGATCAACATGTTAGCATTGTCATTGTGAGCATGTTAGCATTGTGACGCTAGCATTTAGTTTAAAACAAAGCTATGCGGGAGTGCAGCCCATAAGCAGCTAGCATAGTTGAAGACTCTTTGACCCTTTGTGCTCAGGTACTAGCCAGCCTGTAACAGGTAAGCCTATATATCCAAGAAGAATGTATGTTTATTTCTAAGTTTTGAGCACCTGGGTGTGGTTTAAAAAAATCCTTCTTCCATCATTTCACCAACCCCAACCACCATTTTATAAAATGCTCCTCACTGATAGAAAAACTACATTCTCTTTACTCAGCAAGAATTCTCAGGAGATGTGACCCACCTGTCCCTGTTTCATCTCTGCTGTAAAATCATTGATGCAGAGTACTAACATTTTATGTAGCCCAGACTTAACTCCAGTCTTCTAATTTTCAATGAGTTTTAGCCCAGCATTAGGAGGTGATGGCAAACTGGAATGACGCTCTTCATGGGCACTTTTTGCTTGTGCCAGGTATTTAACTTTACCTGGCATTTTATTTTATTTGACAGGGACAATGCACAGCTCATTAGCAGTACCAGAGTTAGCTATAAACTAATCTGTAGCCCCTGGTCAGGAGCAGAGAATAACATCTCCATCACTTGAGCTGTGGTTTCTATAGTGAAAAATAATATAATAAGTCTGTATTAATGTACTTAACAATATTTTTATTTTATGCATTATTAAATATTTATCAGTTTATTATAACAAGGTAGGGGTGCAATGCAGCATTCCCTCCTTGGATTTTGAGTAGCTGCCCTATTTGCGTAAACAAACAGCATCTGCAATGAATCAGTCAACAAATCAATCAATTATCATAACCCCATCTCACTATTTAGCAGTTGCTGATCTGTTTTATTTACTCAATACTGTTATTAATGTGTTGTACACCCAGAGTTAAACATGAAGCGCCACCATTCTTATCACCTTCTGAAATCCTGATTACTCCCATTTGCAGTGATCAGCTCTGGATAATGGCTTCAGTGGGAACACACATGTGAACGTAATACCACTGTGATTACTGCTGTGTCAAAGAGTGATGCCTGCTGCTCTCTGCCAATTCACAGAGGGCTTTACTTTAATGTATGAATATTTGCTATAATTAACACTCAGGCTGGTTGGTGGATAAAAATACCATACAGCAGAAAACATTTTGATCCGCCTTTTGCAAGAGGGAATTACATGGTAGTGTAGTGCTATAATTTGGGTGGAGAGAACGCCTCAGTCAAGCAGGGTGAGTCACTGCGGGGTGGGGGGTAGGGGATTGCAATGATTAAACTGCACTCAGATACAAAGTCATGTCAGGAGCACTGATGGATGCCACAGATGTTTGGCTCTCTCATGTCACGCCCAGCAGCGCTCTGACACAGAAACTGAGAATTACTCGCTGCAGATCAAACTCATAGAAACTCTGCCACAGAGCTAAAGGTTATTCTAGTTTTTGAATGCCTAAACATCCTAAGTTATCATTAATAAAATGCCCACTGCATGCTGTTGTTTACTTCACAGCTGGCTTACCTGAGACTTGTGTGCAGCTGTACACTAACGGCTGCACCTCTAATCACCAGTCCGTCAAGCTTCTGAAGTTTGCGGACGACACCTCCCTCATCGGACTCATCTCTGATGGAGACGAGTCCGCCTACAGGTGGGAGGCTGACCACCTGGTGAAGTGGTGCAAGCAAAACAATCTAGAGCTCAACGCTCTAAAGACAGTGGAGATGGCTGTGGACTTCAGGAAGAACCCAGCCCCACCTGCCCCCATCACCCTCTGTGGCTCCACAATTGACACTGTGGAGTCTTTCCGCTTCCTGGGAACTACCATCTCCCAAGACCTCAAGTGGGAGCTGAACATCAGCTCCCTCGTCAAGAAAGCACAACAGAGGATGTACTTCCTGCGGCAGCTGAAGAAATTCAACCTGCCAAAGACATTGATGGTGCACTTCTACACAGCCATCATTGAGTCCATCCTCACATCCTCCATCACCATCTGGCACGCTGCTAGCACGGCCAAGGACAAGGGCAGACTGCGTGTCATTCGGTCAACAGAGAAGGTGATTGGCTGCAATCTGCTGCCGCTCCAGGACCTTTACTTTACTACTGTTTAACTTATTTTACTATTTATTTACTTTTGTTTTATCGTTATTAATACATTCTGTGTGTATATGTTTATATTTATATTGTTTATATTCTTTTTATCCTTCTTATATTTGAATGGGTGACATGCACCAACCACACCATGACAAATTCCTTGTATGTGCAACGTACTTGGCAATAAAGCCCTTTCTGATTCTGATTCTGATTCTGATTCTGATCAATGAGGCAATAACTGCAATTGGTTATTTACAACACACACAAAACTGTGCAAATAGGGTAAGTCCACAAATGTGTAGCAGACCATAAAATCTTGCATTACCACTATCTGCCTGTCTGGTATTTTTCCTTACTTGTATAAGTTTGAATATGTTCAAATACATTTACATGTTTACTTTTTGTTTTATTTTAGTTTACAACATAACAATGTTCACACATTTGTGAAAGTGTAAAACGCTTTAGCAGATGCAGAAGACATACAGAAGAATTTGTCTGCATGCCATGTAAACAAAGCAGGCTTAAGCAGGGACACAATTTCAAAATGCAACACTGCACACTGACATTACGTGTAACATATCAAATGTCCATGCCCATGGTCCCAAACATGTTTACCTCTTGGTAGGAAAACAATTTATTCTGAATATACAGATGTAGCTGAAAGCTCTTCTCGGAGCTACAAAATGTATTCCCAGGCTATGCTCACTCTGCTGACTCTACAAAACTTCTGACATTTGAAAAGATGTGACCCCATATCTCACGCCAGCCAAACATTTCTTTCTTCTCTAAATCCCACAGTGAAGATTAAAAAAAAAAGAAAAATCACAGGTTACATTCTGTTTCAGAGAAAATTTAAATATCAGAGGTAAACTGATTATAAAAAAGTATTAAATTATGAATAACCCTTTCTTTTACAGTGTTATGGTGTTTCCCATATTTGCGTGACATGGCAGTGTCTTTGTTTACTATGCCTACTGTCATCTCCATCTGTGCACAATGGAACATCAATAGTTTATCTTTTACTGCTCAGCAAGTAACTATATAGCAAAAGTTCTCTCTTATTATATAGTAGTTAACAAAGTTATCAGTCATTTTACTTCAGCATGGGTGACAGTTTAGGACAAGTTGCAGGATAACATACTGTAACAGAGTAATAATTCAGTTGTTAAAAGGTTATCTTCTTGGTTTCTATAATACATAATACATGTATTGTGCTCTCTTCTTTCTCACACAATAGTTATAATGGGCCCTATTAGCAACAAAGTACAACAACCACAGGAGATCACTCTCTTTTTTGGGGTGAAATTAACAGTCATTATATACTATTATGATAAGTGCGTTGTAAAGTGGCATCCCAGTTAGCATATACAACGGGTTACTGTGGGAAAACAAACTGCCCAGTGGATTTATAAGCCCATTAAAAAATGTGAAATCCATTTGACCACCAGGCCTACTTAACAGGCTACAAGGGCCAGTGTAATCCAGCTTGTATATAGGAATGAAATGATTCACAGGATAATTTGCATCATCCTGAGAAATATCACAATTAAATGAAACAGTAAAAGGCATTTTCCCATGGTGTTCTTCAGCTCAACTAATATGTACAGACAGTGTAGACATCTGACATTGTGAGATATCTACTAACATTTCTAGTGTGCTGCTGAAAGGGATTAATTTGATGCCACTTGATAATTGTTTCGCTTAATCAACAGATAATACAGAACACGCCTTTTAAACGTATCCACTATCAAACAAGTTTAGTTAATATTCTGAAATACACAGTTTGCAGCTATCAAGTCGGTAAGACTTCATGGTCTTAAAGTTTTCCCTCAAGAGATTCATGCTTCCTACCCATCTTCACAGATGGGGAACTTTTCTGCCAATTTATTATTCATTGCATTCCTAACATTAAGATATTTGCAAGGGCATGAAAGAAATCTCATTTCCCTTAATCTTAATGGCAGGGGTAAAAAGAAAGCCAGCCTTACATCAAAGGATTGTGTTTGTTTGTCCGGCCACTTGCAGTCACTTTGATTATGTCCACATTAACCCGTCATGTGATCTGGGTTTTCATTTGTGTGATCCTGACCTTTCTTCGCTTCACTAAAAGATCTTGTATCCAATGTTGTGGACAAACTTCTATTATATACTGATCCACTGGAGGACACAATTCTATTAAATACCGATCCTGTTCTACAATTTCAGATTGTAAATGATTAATATTTAATATCAACTGTTTCTGCTGGCCGTAGGCTCATTGTGGCTGTATTTTTTTTTTTTTTACAGTTTCCTGATATTAGAAAAAGTATTCACCAACATGCCATTCCTTGAAATGAAAGCCCATTCTTAAGTGGCCGCTTAAAGAAGATCTCCACACAACCAGAAAATCAGGTTTCATGAAAGCGCTGAGGAGCAACAGGGTATCCTGAAGTGGAACCAAAGTAATTCTAAGCTTTGGTAATGGGCTCTAATGCTCATTACCTGAAAAGAAAATTGCCCTGAGATTAGCGGCAGAGGAAAGGCCATGTTGTTACCAATATAATAGTCTATACCTTTGATGTTCCACTTCCGGAATTGCTCCGGTGCCGCAGGAAATTCTGCCGGATGCATGTATTTTCACAGATTTTCCTTCTGCTTTTTTTTGTTGTTGGAATTTTAAACTCCGGTGGATTTCTGAGGACTATGATTGACTGCTCCTCAGATCTCTGCAGGGTAAATTGAGACAGCTAGCTAGACTATCTGTCCAATCTGAGTTTTTTCTCGCACAACTATTTTGCAGTGGCTCCGTGCACCACCCCCTGGCGATTGTGATTGGTTTAAGGAAATGCCAATAAACGAGAACACGTTTTTCTCCCATCCTGGAATGCTTTGTGGACTAGCCAGACCCTCCCCTGCTCCGCAGCGTGTGGATGTTCTGGCAAAGCGAGACTACCAATATTAAAGAGTTTGTCCTCTGTACAGACTCACCTTGTCCAACTCAGCTCTACATTATAAGACTCAGGTCAACTTATTAGTCTGACCTGTACATTTTAGCCATAGGTGTAATTCACAGCACATCATGATAATGTATTACTGTTAAGGCTATCTTTTTAGGTACATTGTTATAAATTGAAGTGTTGAACAAGTAATAAAATCTGACCCGCTGGTATGATCTGGTGCAAACTGCAAATCATAGATGAGAGTCAGGGATCACCAAAGTCACCAAAGGATTCATCATATGGGATTAATGAAAGTCTGTACCTCATTCATCCAACAGTTATCAATATATTTTACTCTGGACCAAAGTATTTGACCAAATGCAAAAAAGCCATCCTTACAGCGACACATAGCATTAATGAAAAAGTTACGACTGTCTATTTGCTTATATTGTTATGAATAGCCTATTAGTATTAGCATATTTTTATATATTGGTATTAGGTTATTATTTTTCAAATTATCTTAAAACTGGTTGCCCTGGTGGCCACATTTCCATTTCAAATCCAGTCAGGAACCTTTATTGCACGTCATTCGTCATCTCTCGCTCCCCTCATTTCCTATAATTCTAATGTCAACTGTAAAAAAAGGCTTAAATGCAGCAAAAAATACCTGAAAAATAATAATAATCTCATACGTATACTACATATACTTGTAGTTCTATCAAGAATGCACATCAACAGTCAGGCTGTAACAAATTTTGTACAGGTTTTGTCTTCGGACACAATATCAAGAGCTTTCATTACATTTAAAAGAGACATTATGAACACATCTTTCTACTTTTACCAAAAATGACCCCAATGTGCTGGCCATCACGTAATGAGAGCCCCTTAAAAAACAGCCCAGTCTCATGGCAGTTCGTGAAATGGTGACGTTATTTAATCTATTGATTCGTGTACAGGGTCACTTTTTTTAAAATGTATATATTGTGCACTAAATTCGCTACTTCTGAAATTGCATTATGCAGTGCAACATGAATTTCAGTCATTGCGTTCCCATAAAGTCACTAAAGCATATTCGTCACTGATAGCGTAATAATGTTCCATCCGCACTCTCATTGCAATCTGAGATATACCCAGTGGTATAAAATACCATTAACTTTGGTCCCTTGCTGCCGGCTGTCTGTCTATTTGATACCATATATTTAACTCTTCTGTTTAAGCCAAGTCACCCCTCTCTCTCTCTCTCTCTCTCTCTCTCTCTCTCTCTCTCTCTCTCTCTCTCTCTCTCACATACACAAAGACTATCCCCCTCTTTCCCACATAGGCGCAGGGCTCCCCCATCCCATCTTTAAGAGAAAATGGGTAATTATATAAACAGCTTTCAGCAAGGCAGGGATTAGGTCCCAGAGAACGTGATGCTGTCTATTGTTGACACATTTCTATCAATTGGCTCATGAGTATGCCATAAAAAGAGCAGTGAGCCAGTAACAACACAGAGAAGAGGAGGGAGGGTCATACAGTAAGCAATTTTATTCCCCATTCACTGTTGATGTTGCAACAGATTATTTAATTAATCGCAGAGATCTCACTGCAAATGCACAGATGAGGGTCCAGGTGTGTTTTTACCATAAGCTTAAATGCCCTCCAGATACAGGTGTCTGCTTATGGTGATGTGTAAAGATACCTGATAAACTACACATACAACTGCTTTGTCCTACCAATCAATGCTTCAATGTATTTGACTGCACAATTTGACATTAATGCTGCAAATGATGCATTTAGGATTGTATGACTGTGAAGTTAAATATGTGAAGCTAAACATAGGCAACAATTACTACATAGCTGGGGGAAATTACAGTAAACTCAGATTTTCCCATGCTTTCAGAGTTACCACCCGCTGATTCTGTACCTCCTTTCCTCACAGAACTATTTCTCAGACATCAAGAAATCCCTGCACGGATTTCAAAAGTTGGACAGAACTCTACAGTTAATTGAGGCTTTCTTCCAGCAATCATTGAAAAGTTCCCACACCCTGTTCAACAAAAGCATAAAGAAAAAGAGAAAAGGAGGAGAGAGAGGGAAAGAGAGGAAGGGAGGATCCAGAATGGAAAGAGAGATGTTGATTAAGGACCTAGATGCCTACAGAGAGAGTTTTCCAGCCGTGGGCCTTCTGGCAGAGGGTATTTCTTGAGATTGTACAATAAAGATAAAATGTCAAGCTCTGTCCCATTGCAACCTGGGTGCAATGTCTGGTGTCAAGTAAACTGTTCCCTGGACAACAATAAACATGCCGTCTGTAAATTGCACCTCAGAAGGGCAGTGCATCGTGGCACAAAACCAGCTAAGCAAATATGCATTTGGTCTTCAAGGCAAGACTAGAATAGAATATACAGGATTATTTAAAAGTGTAAAACAGGTTGTGGCTCTGTGTGATTCAATGACCAAAATAGAATTCAATAGAATTAGCAGAACTGCAGCTATTCATAGCAATTGAAATGCTTTAAAATGCATTATTCGTTACATGCGGTAAAAGTATTAGCACACTGCAATATCAACTAAAACTTGAGTCTGTTTAAAGAACCTTCTACAATGTCCTTGCCACACATTTCAGAAGTTTTACTCACATAATATTAAATAGATTAACCCACAGGGCATATACACTATGAACATTTAACCTTTTTACATTTCTATTACCTTTTCACACTGCTACAATCATGACTCAGCAAGATCTCGGACAACCTTGGACAACGTTCCCAGTGCATGTCCCTCATTTCCACAAAAATAGTTTTAATGAAATGTCAAGAAAATGTCAGCTCAACATCAAAACCATCGCAGACCTAAAATTATAATCTAAACACAATATTTAAAAAACAAATATATCTATAATGTTCTCATCGTTATTGTCCATACTGTACTTTTACTATGTTGGTCTATTCTGACACACAACATCTATTGCATGTCTGTCTATCCTGGAAGAGGACAGACGTGGTTTCTTACAATTTTTTTTCTCTGTAAAAGTTTTTTTTGGGGGAGTTTTTCCTCATCTACATCAAGGGTCAAGAATACCGTAGAGGGTATCCCTTGACCCCAGAGGCAACCTTTTGATATTGGGCTATATAAATAGAATTGATTTGACTTGACAGTTTGTGCAGAAACATTTGCTTACTTAATGCTACTAAATAGTTTTCTACATTGGTAATTTGTATCTTGCTCTACTCAAATGACTACCTGAGCTGCAAGTGGATATTAGAAGCACTTTATAAGAATACTCTTTGTGCACTGAAGCCTAAAGCCCCATTGCGGCTTGTACTTATACTATTAATTTTTGTAGCTAAGATGGTAAATGCACTTTGTTTTCTTGCTGAGAGTCAGATAAGATTGATACATCTCTAATCTCTGTCTGTTGCATGTGAAGCTGGAGCCAGCAGCCAGATAGATTAGCTTAGCATGAAGACTAGAAACAGCTAGCCTGGCATCTGTCCAAACGGGACAAAAGCACCTCTAAAGCTCACTAATTAATATATCTTAAGTGTTAAAAGGACATGTGGCAATGTTGTGGGGGGTTATATTTCAGACTGTTTTTTGGATGGGAGCAGTGACTGCCTGGAGTCTTGTCAAGAAAGCAATAAACGTATGTCCAAAAATGAAAAACTATTCCTTTAAGTATGACATTAAAACTTAATGCTATCCAGCAGTTGAGAAGCAATGCAAACTTATAATATCATCATCCTCTGTCTCTACTTCATGAGCTTTTCTCTTGTTTTTGGTGGAAGCAGAATTACTTTGCCTTTAGTCTTTTTTTGTCTCCATTTTGCAGATGGGATTCTTCCATCTTGAATAAATCCTTTAATGGAGCACAGAAGCCCTTGCTGTTGGCTACTGTCTCACAAATTACAGGCTATTACACCGGTAGGTGCTCTACAGAATGGACGCCAGATATTGTTGAAAGAAAGTTGTCCAACTCAGCAACAGTACATCTTTTGACAACACATGATCTATTTGTATGTGCTTTTTATGGAAGCATTATAATCACAATTTAAATGTTTTGCAATAGCTGATAATTTCAACTAATGGAGATGCCATAAAGATCTGCAGCTTTAAGATCAATGTCAAATGAGGCTGTTTAGATAAAGCCTGTGAAACATGCAGACAGCGATAAAAACTGCAACTCCCCCATCTAAATGCTAAATCACAGGCCGTAATAAGATATTTATGACAGTTTGATGGCTGCTTCTTAAAGTCCGAGTTACGTCACAGCGAGCAACCGCAGTACAGCTGCAGATACAATCTTTCATTAAATACAATGCCAGTCCCCTCTCTGCTGTTCATGAAATGTCGTGTCAACGGCTAATCCGCCATTATAGACATCATTTGAGGCCTGATAACTTGTCACAAGTTATTCCCACTTGTGTGTAGGAGGGACCCTAAAGGACAATCTGATAGTCACCCAATCAGAGGTCCAAGGAATACAAAGGTTGTCTGAGAGTGCGCAAAAGGCATTTGGTGGAAAAACAAGCCACAGAACCAAGCATATCTAATTCTTATTCTCTTCCCTTAACAATTCTTCAATTAAATTGTCAACAATCATCTTGGCTGTACAGACAGACAACTGTAGAGAGGGAAGAAGAGATTTAAGGACTGATTTACAGCCGTGGATCCATCCAATGTTATTTTGCCCCAGGGCCAACCTTGGTAATATCAAATCAAAGCGTGATGAAATGCTCCAAATGACACAGAATGAATCAAACTGGAGATAAGTGTTAACAGAATTACTGAGAAACATACCTAATAACTGATGTTCTGCAGCAAGCAGGTTACAGTAACCTTTATTTTTCTCTTGTTCTGGATATGAAAACACAATTTAAAGCATATATTTATATATAATGACATGAGCATATACAATTAATATATTTGATTGCCATTGCCTACCGTCTAATTCAAACTGTTTGTTGTGTTGTTTTTTTTTAAGGTTTATATAAATAGTTTATTACTAACCATAGCGTGGGGCTTTCAATTTCATAAGGGCTTCACCAATCAGTTCAACTGTTATGGTTAAAGGACAATTCCGGCACAAAATGAACCTAGGGGTTAATAACATATGTGTACCGAGTCAATCGTTCTCTGGGATATGTTTTCATGCTAATCAAATGTGTTTCTAGCTTGAAACAAGCTACTGCAAACCGGTGATTACCTGCTAACACTAGCTTTCGGGGCAGAGGGTAAATCGCTATTTTATACCACTAACAAGGCTCAAAATAGCACCACACTTCAACGGTAGCATAATGAGGGTCCCTACATGTAAACCGAAGCATTGAGAACTTCGTAAGTGTACAGACAGTTTATTAAAAAAGATAGATTATAACGACAGTAGCGTTCATGTATACAGGCAGGTGCCATCTTGGAAAAACAGTCACGACCAGTCAAACGACGAATGCTGTGTTTAAGCTATGTTACTGGTTACTAGTTGCACGGTGTTCGTCGTTCGTTAGCAGCTAATCACCGGTTTTTGGTAGCTTGTTTCAAGCTAGAAACACATTCAATTAGCATGAAAACATATCCCAGAGAATGATCGACTCAGTACACATATGTTATTAACCCCTAGGTTCATTTTGCGCCGGAATTGTCCTTTAAGTTAAGACATACATAGTTTTTGTTGTGGTTAAGTTATTCGTCTGACATATATGGTTGTTGTAATGGGCAAGTTATTTGCTGATATATATGGTTGTTGTTATGGTTAAGTTATTCGTCTGACATATACAATATGGTTGTTGTTTGCCTGAGCCAGGTCTTTATTAGATGGTGAAGTAGTGACCGCTCCCTTCACAGCAATAAGGTTCTGGGTTTGAACCTGCTGGCCAGCTAGGGCCTTTCTGTGAGGAGTTTGCATGTTCTCCCAGGTTAGGTCAACTGGCGACTCTAAGTTGCTATTGAATGACTATCCAGGGTGTTCCCCCCTCTCTCGGCCAATGTCAGCTGGGCTCTGCGAGAGACCCTGAGGGAAGTGGGTATAACTAAAGGACCGAATGAGATGAGACAGGTGAAAATCAATTGACTTCACTTACACAAGGCCAGCTACTTGTACAGGTGTTCTCTCTGCTTATGGCAAATCAGATCATTCTTTCTTCTCTCATCACAACTAAATCCCTACACACAAGGCAGACATTAATCTGAATGTATAATGTAAATTTGCATATGGTAAACACAATGTAGAAAACAAGTATTCTATTAGATTAGACCGCAAGATTTCATCTTATTCCACCAAGCAGAGTAACACAAATGTTGGTCCCATCAGGCACGGCTCAATCTGTGCGTCGCTCTAACTCACACATGACCTAAATGGAGAATTAATTAAAACCTTACTTAGAGATAGTAGTGGTAGTTAATACTGTATGTGTGCTGTAAAGGGGTAGTTATACTGGTGCATTAACGGGTTACTGCATAGCTAAAAATGTAACTACACATTGAGGCTACTACTATGACGAACAAAGTCATTTGTCAGCTTGGGTTCAACATTGGGGTGACCTCTAGCTCACCCAGTAGAGTGTGCGCCCCATGTAGGCTGAGTCTTTGGCAGCAGCCCGGGTTCGAATCCGACCCACAGCCCTTTGCTGCATGCCGTCCCACCTCTCTCTCCCCTTTACCCTATCAATCAAGATTAAGAGTTCATCTTATTCCACCAAGCAGAGTAACACAAATGTCTGCCCCATCAGGCATGGCTCAATCTGTGCGTCGCTCACACATGACCTAAATGGAGAATTAATTCAAATCTTAATTAAGTCTCCACACCAAGCATTATAAACAGGCTGCTTAGAATACTACATTGTTGGGTTGCTGGGCCCAGAAGTAGAGCATCAGCATTTGTGCAACTGCACAAAAACAAAACAAATGACTTGTCACTAGGAATGAAGCAAGCTTTCGTTTAAAAGGGCTGCGCAAATAATCCAGCTGACTTAGCGTTGGTAACTAAAAAGGGGAGAATGAGAGATGATGGGGAAAGAAGAAGAGTGGAAGAAGGAGAACGACTGTGGCACAAAGGCAAACACAAAAACAAGCATGGCACAGGCAGAAGGCTAGAATATTAATGCAGGCAGTCATTGCCCCCCTGCAAAGCCTGTGAGTCACACAAAAGTCATGACTTTGGGTTAAGGACTAGATACGAAAGATGATGAAAAGGACTGACGAGAGAATGTTTTCTTTCAGGGAATTATGAGTGTGTATTTTTATCTTTTTGGAATGAATCTGTTCTGACAGATATAAAACTGTATTGGTGCTCATGACTTATGGCGTCAGTGCCCTAAACTTTACAAAAACCTAATGTATGTAGAGTACATTTTTAATACTAACTCCTGGGGAAGCTGCAGTAAAATACCCTTAGAGGTAGTAGTGGTAGTTAATACTGTATGTGTGTTGTAAAGGGGGAGTTATACTGGTGCATTAACGGGTTAATGCATAGCTAAAAATGTAACTAAACATAGAGGCTACTACTATGACGGGTTCTAATCCGACCTACAGCCCTTTGCTACATGCCGTCCCACCTCTTTCTCCCCTTTACTGTTAAGATACCCTATCAATTAAAGGCCATAAAAGCTCAATAAATCATCAGAAAATAAAAGAAAATATTTCATGCACATGCATTAATTCTCCCTTGTGTGGGGAGGAGCTTAGGAGACAGTTTTGGGCTTTAGAAGAAAGGGGGGAGGGACTGAGAAGTTGTTGATGTTCAAATTGTTTGGCTAAGTCCTGGATCTTTGCAATCCTACCTACAGCACCTTTAATTTTTTTAATAGCTTGTTACAGTTATGTTGAATAGGGAAGCTAATGTTTCACCCATATGTTTGAGGTGGTTTTACATAGTTGAGTGGAGAACAGCCGTGCTTCCGTTTTCCGAGAGAATCAAAACATGCACAACACAAAATATTTTTCATGGGCATTTTAACAAGTGATGTGGTGTGATTTGTTCACTGTGATGCTACAGCTTTATAGGTAGCTTTATGTATTTGGGCTGTCTCCGTTATATTTGCAGCTGTGAGCCGGGATGCCACAGACAGACACTCAGCGACGATGTTTAGATGGTGAGTTTTAGTTATGGTATATTTATAGTATTACACAGCATCACCCTCAAATTATGACTATGACTATGCAATAAGTTTAATAGTGGTCCTGACTGCTGGTTCTAGTAGTTTTGGAAATATATCCAGACATACAATACAGGTTGCGTTAGCACATTTGCATATTACATTGCATTACATATCATTTAGCTGACGGTTTTATCCAAAGCGACTTACAATTGCTATATATGTTAGATGTTGAACGATTGGTGGAACTAGGGGTTATGTGTCTTGCTCAGGGAGACATTGGTTGATGTATCACAGTGGCAATCAAACCCAGATCCCACTCCAAAGGCATGTGTCATATCCACTGCGCAATCACCACCCACACCCACATATTATAGAAGACTGGGGGAATTGTTGGGTCTTTGTAAAGTGTAGAGTATGGTCTAGACCAACTCTATCTGTAAAGTTTCCGAGATAACTCCTGTTATGATTTGACACTATAAATAAAAGTGAATTGAATTTACTTTTGACCTTGGCGGAGGTATGTTCCCTCTGAGTGCCCTTGTAGTCGCTGTATGGAATAGAAGAAAACACAACCATCTGGTATTGCAAAAGTGCTATCAACAGGTGAAAGCTGATGCTGAACCTACACTACAGACCACCATCTCATCTCTGCAGGCAGTGCAGACTTCACTGTGTTTTCTGTTCAGCTTGTTTTGTTGCCTTTAAGCATCCGGATGGTTCTGCATATAAAAGCAGCAGAACCCCGAGCCTCTCCAGCATGCCAGCGTGAGCCACTAAATATCGGCCGACACTTGCCCTTGCAGAGCCCTACAAGCGTTGATCCAAATCCAAACTGACACCTCATAAACAGGTTGTCAAAATACTTTAACTTGATTGTGTCTGTCATTTTGTCCATCTGTCTCAGTCTCCTCTAGACCTCAGTCAATAAATTAATTACATCCACTCAGTAAAGTTGGTTGATTGTTGGTCCTGCACACTGCCTCTCTCAATACTAATTTCTATTCTTCAGACATCTGCTTTTACAAATGTGGACATATTGTGCCCAAATTATCAAGAAAAAAACAAAAAGGGGTTTTCCACGGAATCATTGTAATAGACAAGAAGTGCTATATCGGATTTCTTGCAATCTCATGTACAATTAATAGACCTCAGAGTAGAGATGAAGTCAATAAGGCCAGATGCTTATACACCTGTCAGTTGCATCCACAACTGACTGAAGCCTTTCTTTTGTCATCATTTTTTTATTCAGGGAAAGGGGCTGAATAGGTAATCACTATTTTCTTTGAGCGTTTTGTTTAACTAAGTACATTTCAGTTGTCCATTAAAATGCAAATTGTTTCATTAATTGAGCACTTGGATGTGCTAACTGCAGAACACAGCCATGTGTTTGCTTAGGTAAATAAATTAACACCAGTTAGTGATCATAGCACACAGATTACCATGCTTAAATTGTTGTGTTACGTTGTTAAATGATTGTTTATTTCTCTTTTGACTTTGAATAAATTCACAAATAAAATATGAAAATGACTTGTACAGAAGCATCAGGTATTTTTGCACCACTTCGCACTCTCCACAGGTGGGTGACTTGGCAAATAAGTGATTATTAACACAAATTTAAAATAAAAAAAAATAAAAAAACATGTATTAGTTATGCTGCTTAGGGACCGTTCGGTATTCATGGAATGGACCACCGGAGGAAAATAGGGGAGGGTCATGTCTTTTTATTCTTTGTTGAGGGGAGGGTCATCCAATTTTTTTTAGTATAGGGAGGAGGGTCACCCAACGTTTGCATTCGTAAGAACAGCAACGTTTCAAAGTGGCTTGTTTGGTGCATATTTATACATTTAGCTCCATGTAGCTCCATGTAGCTCTCTCAGTCTCACCCCTATTGCTAGCAGATGGGTCCCTCCCTATTTAGTCAGCCAGACAATTTGAACTTTAGCTTTAGAGACCGTGGGATTTCCCAAACTGAATAAATCCCGCTCGCACATACAAACACAAAACTGCTTTGCTAGCTTCATCGTGTTTTAAGTAAGAAAATAATGTTATTCATTAGCATGATTGCCATATTGTTTAGTTAAAAAACATCCAAAACATTGTACGAAAACATAACAGACCAGACAAAAGCTTTTATTTTGAAAAGTCAAAGCTTGCGGACTGCACCAAGCCGGGAGGGCATGAGACAGGAGGTCTCCAGGCTGCAGCCATACCCGACTCAAATATACTTTCAGTCCCGGTGATATTATATATACATATATATATATATATATATATATATATATATATATATATATATATATATATATATATATATATATATATACTGTATATATATATATATATATATATATATATATGTGTGTGTGTGTGTGTATATATATATATATATATATATATATATATATATATATATATATACATATATATATATATGTATATATAAAATTGACGCTCGTCTGAGAAATGGAGTTTTGGATAATGGCAGCTTTACCTATATACTAAAATATACAATGACTGAGGAAGCCTAGTGACGAGTCCATAGCAACCAGTGTTGAATTACCCAGTGTGCTTTGCTGAATGGTCTCAATGTTTTATTGTTTTCTTTCAGTACAGAAGGCATCAATACATTGTTGGTGAGGATCATCTTTTTTTCAGGGTCATCCAAAATGTATTGCTGGTGAAGGGAGGGTCAAGTCTATTTTGACTGAAGGTCCCAAAACTCCTCTGGTGGCCCCTGAAATAAATAACGAACAGTCCCTTACATTCTCTTCTACCTGCATCCAAACACAAAAACACAAAAGTGTGTTGCAGATTTCCAAATATGTACTATTATGTCCGATATGTTCAAAAGTTTACAATTATGTCACAGTTGCAAGGTGTGTAGGCAAACAGAGGGGGAACTGTGTACTGTATGTATTTGGTTTGTTATAGAGGCCTCTAGCCGCTGCCGCTAGATAACGAGTCTCCTCCAGGATTAAAACAGCCAGCAGGCAGCTAACTTCGGAGTAGTGACATTTCGCGGTAACTGCACGAGCTGCCGCGGCCACAATTACTCATCGTGTGGTAGAGCATCACCGTTTCATTCTCTGATACACAAGAGAAGACAGTAGCAGTTCTCTGTAGGTTAACAGAAGTGTGTGTGTGTGTGCGTAAGTGTGTGTGTGCAGCAGCAGCAGCAGTAGCTACTCTGTAGGTTAACAGAAGTGTGTGTGTGCAGCAGTACTCTGTAGGTTAACAGAAGTGTGTGTGTGCAGCAGTACTCTGTAGGTTAACAGAAGTGTGTGTGTGCAGCAGCAGCAGTACTCTGTAGGTTAACAGAAGTGTGTGTGTGCAGCAGTACTCTGTAGGTTAACAGAAGTGTGTGTGTGCAGCAGTACTCTGTAGGTTAACAGAAGTGTGTGTGTGCAGCAGCAGCAGTACTCTGTAGGTTAACAGAAGTGTGTGTGTGCAGCAGCAGCAGTACTCTGTAGGTTAACAGAAGTGTGTGTGTGCAGCAGTACTCTGTAGGTTAACAGAAGTGTGTGTGTGCAGCAGCAGCAGTACTCTGTAGGTTAACAGAAGTTTGTGTGTGTGTCTGCTTTCTGCCTCTCAACCAGCAGCCCACTTAAAAGAACATGTTACTTATTTGGGAAATTAGCTTAGGTTATTTGTAGTCTGCAGTGTAAGTTGGTGGTCTATACATTTTGACTTAATAAAGGACATCCTTATATTTTGAGAAAATAATCTGAAACATGCTGCATACCTTTGCAAATCCTTTTCTGATTCAAAGCCTACTAGCCCCCTGCTACAGAAATCTGATAGTCAGCTCAGGTTGCAGTTGTAGGCTACAATTAAACTGTTTCTGGTTTGATATCTCGTCTAATGTAAGGCTCTATATTTCATTTTGAGGTGTACAGTATTGTGGATTTAGTATTATGTTAAAATGTAAAATATACAGTTTTTAAAATAAAGATGACATACTGTATATTGTTTGCAAATCTTGTTCCATATGCCCTTTTTTGAATTTGAGCCCCTGCCCCTCAAAAGGTCTCTGCACAGCCCTGATGTAGTGTATTCTGTAGGTTGAATGTTGGAGAATGTCCGTAAACCTGCTTGCTTCTTTGACCAACCATATGTGATCGTTTGCAGCAGCCAAGTTCTTGATAAAGGCAAAGTTATGCTGGGTCTGTTTTTCAAATTACAGTTTACATTTTTTTTATTAACATGACTGTTTGAACTGTTATGGGAAGTTAATTGCTTTCTAACTAGATTCACTGGATTGGATGGACATTTACTAGCCGAAAACTAAAGAAAAGTTCAACATTCAGAGTTTTTTAGACAATTTGAATATTATATTATAATTCATATATTTTGAGCATATAAACAGAAATAGTCCTGTTTCTTGTAGATCATGCTCCATGCAAACAGAAAAATGCACAGTTTTGGTGAAGGGTAGCAATGCGAACTGTATAGCCTACTGAGGATTGGAGGTGAGGAAACTTTGTAAAATTAAGCCAGTTTTAGTGCTTGATGTAACATTTTAAATAAAGGTCCAATTCAAACCTTACAGCAGAATTCAAAGAAGCTTTCCTAATGTTGATCACTAGATATCAAATAGAATTGTATGGCACAAATGTCTTGATGAAGAGTTTTACAAGCCCTTACACACAGAAGATATATTGACTTGTCAAATGTGTTACTAAAAACATCAATAATGGCTTCCTTTCATTTTGGTTTTCCAGTGTTTCCATGTTGACTCACTGGGAAAGCAAACTGTCACACCTAAATGGAACTGAGCCATTGTCAATAGTATTAGTCACACCTGTGCTTTCCTGCTTTGGGAAATCAAAATATCTGCTGGGAACAAACATATTCCATCAACTTTGAAGCTTAATACAATAAGAATCGATCAGATTATATTTGTGGCAAAAATTGTGTGCATTCTGGATCCCAACAGGAGGAAACCTAATCATCTGTGTGGCATTTAAGGCCTTTCCTCAATCACCACTTTGAGTTTTAAAGTGAGTATACTGTATCTCCTTATTAATCCTCATTAATTCACCTAAGAGACTGTGCTGCTAACAGGACAGCTGGTTCTTTTAATGGAGGTTAGAGTCAGTGTGTATTGGATGGATGGCCGCTTCAGTAGCACCTATGCACCAGTCATGTCTTAAGTCTGATAGGAATTCCACGTTAGTTATAAACAATATTTTCTGTGCACCTTCATGCTCCCAATAGAAAAGATTGTACTGATTTTGGTGAGCTCATTGCACTTTTACTTTGGGCCACCATCTGGCTCAGCCTGTTCTCATGAACCATGCATTCATATAGCTACGAAAGGTTAAGCACTGTAATTTGTAACTATTCCTCTTATTTTTTGCTGTGTGCACCCTAGAAACTGCTGCTGTATAAGAACATGGTTGGCTGCATAGGAATGAGGTTGTGGTGGATGGAGGGCTCATTAAACAAATGTCTTTTCCCCAGGTATGCGTGTTCCTTGGGAGTGTTTTAATCCAAACCCGGATCTTTTTCCTAAACTTAAATAGTCATTTTGGTGCCTGAACTTAATTGTTGTTGATGCATAACACTCACTTTTTGTCGCCTAAACTTAACCATAATGTCTGCCAAAACCAACTGTACCCGGGTCACAGTCACCTATTCTTGGGTTAACTTTACCACCAACTACCGCTGATAGGACGTAGCACCATGCGGAGCACCATGCGGAGCACCGTAGCCGTAGTTGCAGAGCACTGTAGCGGCTAAACTCATCTACTAACTGCCGCTGATACGACGAGCTGTGACGGAGGTCTGTAGTCGGCGTCACAAAGCTCTGTAACAGTTTAAAACAACTAGCAACTGGGGCTTGATGTCATGGAGCTCGTAGCCGGCCACTGTAGCAGGCGTCACGTGACCAGCCAGCGGTCTCCTAGTTTCGTAGTGTTGGAACCTAACAGTTTTGAAGGTCTCCTATCCTAGAGACAGAGAAACAGGCCACAGGCCTGAAGCCTCCCCTGATGCAAGAGAGCTGCCTGTAGGGAATTCACCAGCCTGAAACGCCATACTCCTAAACAAAAGAATTCTCCAAAATGGAGAATATACCTTCAAACACAAGGAGAAACATGGCAGACAGGTGGAAGGGCTAAGAACTGCAATACTGTGGCTTCACACCTTTTGAGGGACTGAGGCTCTTCGTGGTAATCCGTTGCAGTAAGAAGACACGTCGTTCAGCGCTGTTCGAGAATCAACTAGTATCATTTGCTGGTCGAGTGAGATGCCAGTATCTGTCTTGATACAAAAGGATCCAAGTGAGATACAAACCCAGTATCCCCAAATCTGCACAGAGGGTAAATCAGCCCTGTTTCAAGGAAAAGGTGGACATCGCGCCCTGTTCTTTCCTGAAAAGTCGACTGGACCTGTTTTTCGATCCACCGCCCTGGACGGGAATAGCTGTTAACCTTTGGCGAAAGGTTAACTCAGTTCTGTTAAAATCCGCCGGACAAACTAACAGACTGCACACCGAAAAAGTAAGAGGCTTTATGTAGTTCTGGGCAGACTTTAGAACTAGTGTGTTTTATTAATGAGTAAAGGTTATTGCTACTATTGTTTGCCATTAATGTGTGATCAGAATGCTGTGTCCCACTTATTGCTGTGAAGAATATCCCTGATCAAGATAGTGTTGAAAGAATTATCCCGCCAAGGAGGGATAATTACTGTACAAGCGGAGCCATAATCCTGCTCTTTGTCACTCGACTACGGTGCTATGATATAAAGACGTCATATCATAGGCCTGTAGGAAGACGGAGCGTGGGATTATCGTACCGCGGAGTCAGCTGCGGGCTTGCAGAAAGAAGCGGAAAATAAACACTCTCTCTCGCCAGCACAGAACATGCAGGTGAATGGTTCCAGTAATCCTACTGCTCCGAATAAGTGACAAAATAACGCCAACATGTTCCTATTTACATGTTGTGATTTGTAGAGTCACAACGTGTACAAAAAAACAACGTAACATGAGACACAGCCATCTTCTAACCGTAAACAAACTGGGAAAGTTCCCAGTTTGTTTACGGTTAGAAGATGGCTGTGTCTCATGTTATGTTGTTTTTTTGTACACGCTGTGTAATTAGGAACATGTTGGCGTTATTTTGTCACTTTTGTCACAATTCGGAGCAGTAGGATTACTGGAACCATTCACCTGCATGTTCTGTGCTCGGCTAAGCTACCGGTGGAGCCGTCAGACAGCGTTACAGCACGCGCGGAGATGAGAAGGTTATGTATGGACTCATCTAACTCTGGGGGAAACGGTGAATAAGCTAAATTCCCAATAAGTCGCCGTGTTCCTTTAATGTGTATGTACTGTAAATCACCTTGAAAGTGACCAATCATAGAAGGGCCAATGCCGGACGCTTGGGTTGCTCACCTGTTATAGCGTGCGCCATATGTAGAGACCCTGTCCTCAACGCAGTGGCCGCGGGTTCGGTTCCGACCTGCAGCCCTTTGCAGCATGTCATTCACCTTCTCTCTCCCATTTCGAGTCTAAGCTGTCCTATCAACAATAAGGGCCTAAAATGCCACACACAAAACAACAAAAAAGAAGGGCTCTCCTCTGGTTTCCACCTGCAAAATTTCAGAAGTCAGTTTCATTTGTGCAAGCAGAAATCAACTTCAAGAGCAAAGTTTACCTGCAAGCGCGTGTACGCCCTTCAGCGCTCGCAAAGCAGACACTCGCGGGCGCGTGGTGGATGCTCTGTGCGTGTGCTGCTTAGTTTAATACACGCATGTGCCATTCTTTCCCTCTCTTTATGTTTTGTTTCACGCTCGCAGCTGCCTGTACAACTCTGTATTGTTGAATTGGTGCTTGAAGTGTAGGCTAATATCTGCGCGTGTGAAATGATGTAATTTGTTAGTGAGCATGTTTTATCGCACTCGCGAGATATGACATAATCCTGATGCCATAAAAATGCTCATGTTTACACAATGTTTACTGAAGGTCGTGGATGCCTTCAGTAATGCGCTGATGCTTGTGCTATAATTCACCCAAGCACATCACCTAGCCTACCTAGTTTCCATGGTACAGCTATGGAACTGAAGGAACTATAAAGAATAGAGAGATAAAGAACAGAGAATAAATGGTGATGCAGTCCACCTGCGAAAGTTGTGGGTGTGGTAAATCCAGATTTTGGGAATGTGATTCTGAATTGCACCTCAGGGAATACCTGTGTAGGAAGGCAACATCTGTCTCAGAGAGACACACTAAAATACTGAGCCATGGCTTTACACAGCCTGAGCAGAATTAGAAAACAGGCAGGCGGCAGCCATTGAGGTTGCTGAGGAGGTAGAAAGAAGCCCTCCATCAACTGAGAGTAGGATTGGAGAGGAGGGGCCGAGTGATGGAGGCGATTGGAGAGAATGTCAAGCAAGGAGCTTTAGATTCTGCCACCATCTCGCTCACCATCTTGGTATCTAAGCCTTCAATGCTGTTATCACACATGAGTTATAAGGACATTGAAGGGAAAATGTCACCTCTGTCGGTAACTTGTGTCATCTTGGCCACAAATATTGTCCATCTTTACCCAAGTTTATTAGTGTCACGTGATTGTACAGCAGAGTTTGCAGTTGTGTGCACTGTATCGAAAAGCTGTAGGAAAAGTTAACATCTGTTTTCTGATGCGTTAGTGATGTCAAACGTGACACACCAGAAAAATCAGACAGGCATACTTGTCTACTGGCAATGGGACATGATTCTATCTTTGTGTGTGGGGGGGGGGGTTAAACCTCCCATACTGTTTACACTTTTTCTTATATCAATGTTAGAGAAAAAAAGTAGATAAAATGATGTTAAAATGATTATACTGTAGGATCAAGGATAAGTTACATTTCATTGCCAAACACAATGAATCAAATGTAAGACTATACATATTTTTTTATTAAACAGCACATAAAAAAGAACATTATAGAGCAATATAAATAACAGAATATGCAACGGAGGCAAAACCCCTAAAAGGCTTATCAAGGGTCTCCCCAAAACAATTTAGAAATGCCTTCCATCTATGTAGTGTGTTCAATCCATTTTTTTCAACTCAGAATGACAGCACTTTAATTAAGTCAGCATTTAATAATTAGAAGCAGCAACATTCTACTTTACTTCATGCCTCATGATAAGTCAGAGACCTGGTGCGTCTGTTATCACCACTTTTACTCAGGCATTTGCTTTCAGGTCTGAGTGTTGGGTGGCAGTTTAGCAGATCCTTTGGGATGCCTGTGTTTGGATAACGGCATGCCGTAAATGTCAGCTGCAGGATTAGTTAGCTGTTGCTTGTGCTGAATAAATTATCTCAGTGCATCAATGTCTTTACACCTGTGTGGCCCTGGCTGCTGCTTCATGTTCATTAACTCAGCATGTATACAAGCTGATGTGGTTAGGAATGGTTACCACTGACATTATTATTACTAAATGGCATCATTTTAAGACAGTTATGACGGGTTTCAATGACACTTTTAGAGATGCTGATGTGTTTGATTGAATTAAATCTCGCTTTGCCAGACCTTCCTCCACAGCGCTGCAGAGGAGAGTCTGGCTAGTCCACACAGCATTCTTTGATGGGAGAAAAACATGCTCTGGTTTATTGGCATTTCTTTAAACCAATCACAATCGTCATGGGCAGAGCTAAGTGCCGTCCAGAGCCACGGTGCCTCTGCAAAATAGCCTCAGGAAGGAACTTGTTTTGGTGGAACGTGTACGTTCAAAAGTTGTTTTAGTCATGCAACAGAAAACTCAGATTGGACAGATAGTCTAGCTGCCTGTCTTGATTAACCCTGCAGAGATCTGAGGAGCAGTTAACCATAGTCATCATAAATCGACAGGAGGTTAAAATTCCAACACAAAGAAAGCAAAAGGTAGCAGACATCCGACGGAATTTCCGACGACCCTTTTAGACATGTATTTAAATCAAGCCAATGGAAATGCTTAATTTTTGTAAATCTATCAACTATTCATGGTAAACCTGGGTTATTAACTGGGTCTTTAAGTTCACAGTGAGAGAAGTAAACTACATATTTACTCCTCTATTGTCCTAAATTATATAATACATGCCACCCTGAATGTCAATTCCAAGTGCCATAACAGCAAAACACATTGGCCACGTACAACGTATGTCAAAATGCCTGTTGTTCAATATGTAAGCTTGCACATCAGCCCGCATAAGACATGCATGTCAGAATAAATCACGATTTTCTTTCCAAACATTGACATAGGTCAACGATCCAGAAAAGCACAAGTTCATTATATTCGCTCATCCCTGCTATAATACGTTAAACTACTTCTGTCTGTATGGTGCATCCATTGTAAAGACATCAAATCACAAAATTCTACAAAGCAACTGTGTGTTGGCACCATAAACAGATCATGAAATAATCACACATCTTGTGAAAAAACAATTAAAAGAACCACATTAGTGCTATTTTATATTTTCTTATTGCCGATAAGTCTAATGAATAGACCAAAACCAAGAATATGTTGGCCCTCATCCAATAGATATTTGAACACAGAATTTGGTCAGTGATTATTTTTTCTCTACAGTAATGCTGTTATATTATTGATGATGACAGGATAAATAATCAGGATAAATGAGCATGACCTGAAGAGTTTGTTCGTTGAAACAAAAACCTTGTGTGAACCTATAACTCTCTATAGCCTGTGCGTGTTGTGTCGTGTCTAGTTCACCTGCAAAGGCTATGAAATATGACAGGAAAGACAGGACCTGCCATGACCTGTGAATCATGCTCTCTCTCCCCCTTTTGCTCTCGCTCGATCTCCCCTCTCTCTCTGAGGTGAATTATTCAACAACAACAACATCAACAGGAGGAGAAGGGGGTGGAAAGGTACATTAGAGAAGTTTCCTAAAACCGAGTGCTAAAGACTGGACCATAGATCACCCGACCATCCCCCTACATATCTTTATGGACAAACGTGCAGCAGTAGAGTAGCCAACGACTGCATCCTGCTGGTGTGAATTACGACAGCAGCCACCCACCAGAGACAATATTAACTGCTGATTTGATGAAACACACACACACTGATTAGCAGCCCATATCTTTAGTGGGATTAAGTGAGCAGAGCTGTGCCATCACCTGTGTAGGTGTGGGACTGATTTACTCAGACCTGTGTGCGTTTGTGGGTGGGTAGATGATGTTGTGTATGAATGAGGTATGTGCCAGTGTGTGGGGAAATGAAAATTTTTAATTCACTTCCGTCACAGACTATTATTTTGAGTTGAAATCATGTACTCGCTTATTATTCACTATATGTAAAATTTCTATGCGATTTTAGGATCTTTCAAGTTTGTTCGTAGAAATAAATTAAGGAATTGGTACAGTCTCTGTGTTGCTTTCAGCCCATTCATCTCAGTGTCACCTGCTTGATAACATGGGAGAATAATGGAGTAACAGTGTGCATTGTAGGGCTGAGTATAGGGTAAGGGTTAGGGTTATCATTTAAAGACTTTCGATACCGGTAACTATACCAATACCGTGACTTTGATGCTGGTTCTTGAACAATACTTTTTCCCCATCTCTGTGCGTAATGCAGTTTTTCCTGCATAGACAGCCAATCACAAACATGATTAGATCTTGGTATAAGGAAGCTGCATGCTTATTGGCTCACTGACGCTGATTTACTCAATTTACCCCTTAGGTAAAATTTGGTATTGAATGACATGGTATTTTTCGATACTCGATACTGTTGGGAATTGGTAGGGGTACAGATTAAATTATTGGCAATTTATCAAATATGTTTAATCAATATTAATAAAGTTATGAATATGTGTGTTAATTATTTTACCAAATTGACAAACAATCAAAACGGGGCACCACCCTGGAATCAGGGACCAATAACTGAGCTGTGAAACAGTGGTGTTCCCTTTAAAATACAGATATTAATTAAATTGATTAATTTATCTGGTATCTTTGAAAGGAACAAAAGAAGGGTGAAATTCGAGCACTGACCTGTTCAACTAGCTGTTATGACCATAGATACACAATTAATCACAAAAAAATGCTCTTTAAAGTATAATAGAATTTATTTAACTTCCAAATTATCAATTGTCAATCAATAGTTCTTCAATCAATACCTATATACTTGTTACAAACTACAACAAAAGCAAAACACACAAGTGTGTGTGGGTGGGTGTGTGTGTGAGGAAGGGGGGGGGGGACGTGACCACGTGGATGAGACACCGCGAGATTTGAGCTCTTTGTAGTTCAGTACAAAGACTACAGAAATGGCGGCCGAGGACCGCGTGGCTATGGGTTAGCCGTTAGCTTATGTGTTCAAGCTAACGTGTTACAGATAAAAGAGATACACCAAAACAGGCTACTTAACCCCTCATATTGCAGGTCATGGAGCTGGTTGCAGTTGCGGGTAACCGTTTAGCTGTTCAACGCACGTGTATGCGTGTGTGTGTGTGTGTGTTCGGTTAGTAAAGGGAGAGACAGGAAAGGAGGAAAACACGATTGAAAAGAAGCACTTGAAAATCTTGATCCTCGTGTCAGTAATAATAATCACTCTCCTCGTTTACTCAGGATTCTGGCCCAACGTGAAGTTGCAGCAGAATCTGAGAGTTTGTTTAACAGGGGGAGTATTATTTTCTGCCTCTTTTGTGACTAACAGCTGATGCGCCGCGGTAACAATAATCACACCGTTCGTCTTTACACAGGGCTATGATATAACGTCTTGTAAGATCGCAGCACCGTAGTCTGAGTGACGAAAGGCAGGATTATGGTCTCGCTTGCCTACAGTGATTACTTCTCCGCGTCGGGAGGTAGCAGTTTCAGTTTCAACACAACTTCAACAATATTGTGATCAATGATACATTCACAGCAAATAATGGGACACGGCGGTCTGATCACATCAATGGCGAAACAATGACAACAATAGCCTTCACTCATTAATAAAACACACTACATGTTCTACATCTGCCCAGAACAATAAGCCTCCTTACCAGTGTTGGGCAAGTTACTTTCAAAATGTAATACATTATAGATTACTAATTACTGTCATTTGAGAGTAATTAGTTATATTACAATATTACTGTCTCTGAATTGTAATGCGTTACACTACTTTTGCATTACTTTTGAGTTACTTTCACCAAAATAACAGTGGAAGTTTGACTTGGCAGCTATCTTGTGACTTTCACTAGCATATCAATAAAGTCTCCTCTTTATCCACTTTAATACATCATAGATTATTCATAATATTTTGTATAATTAATATGAATATGCAAAGTAACTAAAGCTGTAAAACGTAAAATAGGCAAGTAGGAGAAAATGAAAATACTCAATTAAAACCTTACATTGTATTAAAGTATGGCATTGTCTTAAAATGTTTGTTTATAGCACTTGAATAAGACATTCATGTTGTTTAGTTTAAAACACTCTAAAGGAAATGGTCAATTATAGTGTGATTAAAACTCACTATTTACATTATTTACAGTACTTGATTTACAGCTGATATGTGAAAAGGTACACAACCTTATTTGTTTAACAGTAATTTAGTTTTACTGTAAACCGTCACAGGAAGTGCTTTTATTTTGAAGTAGCCTACACGGAAGTTGTTTGTGTACTCTTGCTAGCTTACTGAGATGAACGTGAGACGCTAAATGCAAAATATCCGTCAAACTTTCTTGTTTGTAAAACTGCAACATATTGAACAGTAAATGGTCACAGTAAAAGACGAGTTTTTGGTCATCATTCGAAGCCATTCCACTACAGGCATAGTTACTCTCCACGGCTGATAAAATGCAATGGTATTTACGTGTAGCAAGCCTAAACATTAATTCCTGACATGTTTCTATCTGTCAGCAGCTCGGACACGCTGCTGTCCGCGCTGACGTACCGTCAGCTGTTGGGACACAGATGTTGTCCATACCGTCTCTGGTTGACTGACCACGGGAACAGATACAGGACAGTACACTTCAATGCAGCGTAATAACTCCTGAAAATAATGTCCATCTCGCAAATGTATCTATCTCAACCTATCTAGGAAATAACACTCACAGGTTTTTTTTCCTGTGAAGAAATGTTTTGCAGTGTTGGTGAATTCTTAAAAAAACAATACACCACTATGTTGCGTTGTAACTTGCGTTACTGACATCGTAACGAGTATAATATTACCAAAATGTAATTAGTAATGCATTATATTACTGCATTACAGCAAAAAGGAACACATTACTGTAATGGCGTTACTTTTGTAACGCGTTACTCCCAACACTGCTCCTTACTTATAGCGTTTTTCCATTACATGGTACCCGCTGGACTCGCCTCAACTCTACTCCCCACGACTCGACTTGACGCACTGTGCGTCCGTTTTCCATTGCAGATTTTAGTACCGCCTCAGCATGGCTGGTCGTCATAGTGTTGTTGCCACAGCCAGAAGACACATTTTGTTTCAAAAGAAGCTGGAGGCAGCAAAAAAAAAACACGGCTGGCTAAACTATTTAAAAATGGCGGGTTTGTTCAGGACACCCCCATCTGTCGCTTTTATGTCACCTTTTGGTATCGACTCAACTCGCTTGGAACCTCGACTGAGGTGGTACTAAAAAAAAGTACCTGTTAGCAGGTGCCGGGTACTTTTTTCGTAATGGAAAACCAAAAAAGGCAAGTAGAGTCAAAGCGAGTTGAGCAGGTACCATGTAATGGAAAAACGCCATTAGTGTGAAGTCCGTTAGTTTGTGTTTCTCCACGGTAAAATGGGTCCGTTCTCGCTCATCAGCGAGTTTCTCACATGGCAGTGGGGAAACCCACCTTGCTTCGACGTTGAAGCAAGGTAAAGCGTGATGTCGTGATGATAGAGAAACGTTTCTCTTCTGCAGAGGTGAAGCACAGATGTGTGTTTCACAGGATCCAATAGTCCACTTTGTCGGAAAATGAAGCTATTTAAACCACAAACGTTTGGCATGCAAACCGGTAGCAACCGAAGTTGCAGGGGTAAGACCAAGGGAAAGGTGTTGCTGCGTTCAGGGACCCGGCAGCCAATGGGAATTCAGAACTTCCGCCATTTTGAGAGCTTTTCCCTGTAGGAGTTTGGCGTACAGGCTTTCAGAATTACGTGTAGGCCCCAATCTCTTTGTGTGTGTTCCTTTGTCTCTCAGAGGTCAGTTTAATCGGAGGCCTTTGTCCACAATATAGTGTCTAACCATATTGTTTGGTTCCAACAATACTAAGAAGTCAATTCGGCGGGTACCTAAAAAGTAAAGTTCGGTACCCAGCTGTATTCCACAGTGTGTTTGCGAGACTACCACTGGTGGGAACCAAAGTCAGACATTTTCAAATTCTACACAATGTGACGGATTGACAGTTTACGGTGCACTGTTTTGCTGCCAACAGGCTCTCCATAATCCGGAAACTCAGGGCACTCTCAGTCACACTGCACCTTCTGCTCATCCTGTACAGGAGCATCATAGATCCCACCCTCCTCTATTGTTGCATATGCTACTTCACCATGCACACTGTCACCAACAGAAACAGACTCCTCAAAACACACACAACACCTCTAAAATCATTGGTCTCCCTGCTTCCAAACTTCCATCCCTCACTAACACAGCCATCACACGCAAAGCACTCACCATAGCACACAACCCCAGTCACGCCCTGAACTCATGCTTCACTCTACTCCCACCCAGCCACAGATACAGCTCTCAGATCTGTATCTGTAAGCACGCTACAGCAAGAGCTTTGAGCCCTCTGCCATCACGGCCCTCAACAAGCTAAAGCAATAATACTCAATGCAGTCATCCTCTCTAATTGTTATTATGTGTGTACAGTCTGTGAAAACAAATTTCCTCTAACAGAGAACAATAAATTACCTACCTACCTACAAATCCACCTACCAATCCATCTATCTATCTATCTATCTATCTAGTTTGCGAGCGCCAGCCATGTTTCTCCTCTGACATATAAAATGTTATATCAGTCAAACCACAGCCAAACCCACAAAGGATCTATGACTAAAATCTCTATAAAAGAAGTAAACAAAGAATAAATACATTGTAATGGACACCTTGAACGATGTCTTATTCAGTGATAATAAATAGCTTACACGGACTGACGATCACAGTTTACAGATTTTTGTCTACTCCCTACTCGTTTTATCCAGCCCCAAACATCACTGAAAACTCTCCTGGAAATCCAATTATTGGAATAAGATTATCTGGGCGTGGCTGCTCTGCCAGGATTGTATTTCCCTCCAGCTCCAAATATTGGCCCAATATCTCCTCCCCGTCCCTCATTTAAGACCTCTCTCAGCAGACCCCTCACCTTTAATAATGGCTAAATTCATCAGCAGGGATCGGAGAGGTCTTAAGGGCAAGACAGATTGGACGGTGCTATCCTCTCCTACCGTTTTTCTCCTCATCTCTTGTGGAAACCGGCAGCTATCTGTCTCCTCACAGTCACTGGCTGGCATTCCAGGAGACGGCTGTGGTGAGAGGAAAGCTCATTGCTCTTCATTCAAAGACTCCTTAAAGGTCAAACCCAGCTTTCACAACTTTATATGCATTTCCATTTAAACCCACAATGCTTCTTCTATGTCTTTTAATGTACAAGGTAATCCAGTTCACTTGCATAGAACAATTGATTGTGTTAAACCACTTGAACTAAATCTTACGGTGTTTTAACATGTTCCGTGTTTCATGACTTTGCTTTCCTGAAAGCCTTTAGTTGAGGTGATGGTAACAATCTGCACACTCAATTTCCTGATGAACAAAGCTTTTGATCATACCTTGAACTTTTTTGTTATTCCAGTTTAACGTCTCATTTTAGTCACACTGCATTACATTACATTGGCACTGTATATGCAAAGCTGACATAAGCAGCCCTCTTTGGATCTTTTTGCAGGATGGCACAGCAATGATTCTGTTGGTTTTTTTTTGCAATATATGGGCCTCCAGCGATCAGCTGGGGGGCATGAACATAAACGGCAAATAGTTTTCTTTGTTATTTTTTGCTTTTAGCAGCATAAACTATGGAAAACAGCAGATTCAAATAATTTCTCTAAAACAAAACATCTGGATTTCTTTTTCTCTGTCACACTTCTTTTATCCATTTTAACCCCATTTTCCTAAACACAGTTAATTGAAATTTGTCATTCAGGAGTTAAATCAAAATTTGACAGTTGGACAGATGCACATCTCTACATACCAAGCTGAGTGATTTTCATTGGAACCTTATAGCTGATCTACTCTATAAATACTGTAAACTCTAAACTGTATGTCAACGTATATATGTTGTCATAGAATGTTGTTCTATTGAAAAATCAGCTATTGTATTTCAATTTACCACCAACTCCTCCACAATCACTCTTCATGCCCTCTTCTCTATATCGCACTACTCAGAACACTTTTTCAATACTTGTTCATCAACAAGGTTTTTATTTTCAAGGTTTTGTCCAGAGGCTTTTTATTCTGCCTGCCTTGACACTGGTCATAATGTTCACGATTTGAAACAGTGCATTTTCTCATTACTGCTCTCTGTTTTGATGTTCAGGAAGAAAAAAGAAAAAAAGCAGAAGTAAAAGAAAGAGGCTGACATTTATAAATTGCCAAAAGAAATAAAAGGTTGTGGTCTGTAAAAAGAACTTGAAGTCATTCATGTATTTTTTGAATGGGATTCGCAATGAAAGAAAGGCACACAAACTCTTTTTTTCACATTATCTTGCCTCCCCTAATAAGCTTTCCTATGTCCTGTGTCACAAATGTTGCGACATTTTCGCATCCTTCAAACTCTTCATCTGGTTTACCATCTCTGGCTGCAGTCTTTGTGTACACTCGCTATCAACTCTCATTTCTCGAGCCAAAGTTATCACAGCACTTTCTTGAGGGGATGACAGTGACCCCAACATCGACCTCATCTTGCAGTCCCGTCCATGACATTTAAACTGGCCTCCAGGGTAGGAGCCAATAAACAAAGACAACAAGAGAGAAAGAGCTGTGAGAAGGGGACCCTCATTTGAAAAGGTTTCAAATGTTCTGCAGAGACGAGCAGATGGAATACATCGTCAGTCACCTCTGGTCTCTGTGTGCTCCGTGGATGTTTGTCTTGCACAATGCCATGTCAGAAAGGCTGCGATAACCATGATCACAGTTCTATTCAAGCTCTTCATATCTAGCCATCTGAACTATGGGAACCACTTAGTGTCCAGTGACCTAAAGAAAGCTTTAATTAAATTATGTTGAACTGAATGCAGTCTCAATGACTATTACATGTGTTTCTTAAGTTAGACTGTAGAAGATATAAAGAAAAATGTGCACCTCTACAGTAGTTGACGACATTTTTTGCACATTGAATTTAATTTTTATGTCGGCTATAAAGTTCTTTTGCAAACGTCCTTACATTAAAATACATTTTTTAAAAATCAGATTTTTTTTTTTCAGGCCAGTGAATAGATTAAGTTTTGTTAATTACAGCTATGACAGAAGAATGTAAGGTCAGCTGGCTAAAGTCGACACTGTTCATTGATTATGTCTTCGTTTGCCCTTTGTCTCAGAACAAGTTTAGTCAAATATGTCATTTTTAAATGTACAATTTGCATTTCAGTTAAATGTAACCCCCCAACATGAAGACATGTCATGATAATGTGATGTTTATAACACAATGTACTTTGCAGATGCCATTCACATGAAGTCTCAAACACGGAATACATGGCCCCAAATGATATGCTTTGCTGAGAGTCATAATTATAAAAAACCCTCAAGGTTCCCCTAGGAGCACAAACACCTTGATTAATGATCTGGAGCTATTAATGGTTGTTTTACCATGGGATGCCTGAGTAATGTATTGAGATCGTGATAGAGATGGTTGACTGCAGGTTAATTCAACCCCTAGAGAGGGATCATTTAAAAAGTCATTCAGGGGGTCTGTAATTGGACGCCTAGTTAATGTTCTGTGATTACCTTGAAAATAATTAGAAAGGGGATATTTACATGTGATAATGTGTTCTTATACCTTTATATCTAAGCCATATCGTAAGTTAGGCAAGAACGGTACTTTCCACAAAGTGGGAATCAAATGCAGTCAGTTTATTGCTGGTCTCGCTTCAACAAAGATCTGGCTTCTTAAATGTTGATGACTTGATCAGCATATCTTTATTTTATGAATGTGAGAAAAAGAGAAATTATGTGGTTTCTAGCAATTGCAACATTCATTCAAGAAATTTCAGAAACTTCATTCTCTTTTTAAAACATTAGAAAGTGAATTGACCCCAATCTGAGCTGCAGAGGCAATTCCTCTTCTATACTGAAGCCAGCACTGTTAACAACACTAGTTAATACAGAAAAGGCATGGTGTAACACATTCAGCATCTGTAAGTTGACAGGCATGACTTTCCATTAGGATTTTGACATGGAGCAAAAAACCTTATCAGTTTCAATGAACAAGCCCTGAATTCTGAATTTGGCTTTTTGTTCAGCTTTGTGAACGTTTCACAAGCTTTCGCATCTGGAGATGTTGACACATGCTGAATCTAAAAGCAGCTATCGCTACAAAGGCCGCTTTTGTTTATTCTCAATACTTTGCATGGGTATTTATCTTATCTCCAAACATCCTTTTATGTTAAATTATGTATCTCCAAACATGCTCTGATCTGATACGGTAGCTTTGTTTGGTGTGAAAATGTGACTCCAATGATTTTTTTAATTAGAAACAACTCAAATGGATAAAAGATGCCATACATTAATGCCCAAAAATAACATGTTATGTTCAGGTGATAAAACCTACTAAAGCCCTAATAATTGTGACTCTAGTCCACACGTGTCAAACTCAATGCCCGCGGGCCAAATCTGGCCCCTCGCAGATTTTGATCTGGCTCGCATATCAATTTTGGTTTACAATCAATTTTGGCCCACCTAGTTTTTCTTGCTTTTTCCAAAGTTTTTGGGCGCTTTGTTCTATGATGGCTAAGAACATTTCTGCTGACTTTTTTAGGACTTTATGTCAACCAAATTGTGAGTGTGAAGACTATATGAGACATGCAATAATACAGTCAAAGATATTTAACTTTTTGGATTAAATAGAAGCATGTCAACAAACCCTACATTTCTGGCCCTTGATGTGATTTTCATTTTCCAGTGTGGCCCTTAGTGAAATTGAGTTTGACACCCCTGCTCTAGTCCATCAGGAGCAAAGGCAGAATTAGTTTGGTGTTTTTTTAGAGCCATACATTGGGAGAGGAAGGAGTTTGGGATGTATGTTGGTCAACAAAATGTCAGACTTAAACATGTGAGACCACTGTTTGTTTACAGTTTTCAACCGAAACCCAACGTTTTGACATTACCCATGGCTGCGGTCATGATGACGAAGGTATTAACCCAAACTACGATCTTCCCTTACCCTAACCACGATAGTAGCGTTTAGAGCTGTCAGTCTTCCTCTATAAAACCTTTCGAATTTCATTTGAAATTTAATATTAAATGCTCAAATGCAGCCTGCTCCCAGCTAAGCTCCTACAACTTGCGACACAGTTAGGAAACCAGAATGAGCTAACTATTGATAACATAAGCATTTTGGCTCAGTGGATGTCGATTTTAAAGTCATGTCAAAACTATTTCCCGTCCTTCCGATGTCACTCCCCCCTGTACTAACGTTACTCTGTACGTAGTGTTAGCTCACAACGCCTTGTGTTTCTCACTCCCGTAACTTATTGTTCATCAGACATGAGAAGATGGAGATTAGCTAACGTTAGCCAACCTATTTATAAAAAAAAAAAATCACATTTGAATAGTAATTTCAGTATTCGAATAGTATTGATTTTTTTACTATTCAAATTATATTCGACTTTCGGAATCGTTCCAACAGCCCTAGTAGCGTTCGATTAGAAAACACTTACATGTGTCATTATGGAGTGCACAGACCAACACCATATTTTAAAGCTTGATTTGGAGGTCTTGTTGATTTAGAGCCGTAGAAAAAAGAAGTGGAAGATGTGATAGTAGTTGGAAGTATAGCGTATCTAATTTGCATGCAGGAGACCAGAGTTAATGTGCTGTCACAGACCAACAATTAATGCTGGCTTCTGTGTAGCCATAATAGCCTGCTTTGCCTTACCTTGCCGTTGTATGAACCAAAATAAATCATTCAAAAAATGTTGTTCTTGAACTTGGATTTTGTCCGAAATCAACTTTAACGGTAGGCTAACGTTACCTGCTGTGTAACGTGTTATTAGTGTTTACTAGCATGACATGCAGTGATGCTTCTGTTGCGTCTAACGTTTGTTTCGTTGCATCAGAGAGCAATGCAGACATTTAAGTGCCACCATAATGAGGCACTGAAATCCGCGTTCCTATTTTGTCCGGTAGATTCCGGGCACCGGTGTCATATTAGCTTTCAACAGCTAATTTTCAAATTTCAACATGCGTAGTTAACGTGAACAGAAAATTGCGTTGCCTGTATCTTTTCACAGCAAATGCGCTTGTGTGGAAAGCGGTCGCACAACAGCTGAAATGTTGTGTTGCGCATGAACGTAGTGTTTAAAATTTACAGAGACAACCAAAACAAAATATTGACTTCTTTTGAAATAAATTTTCCAGTTTTGTAAGTTTTTATTTGTTTTCATATAATAAAAAAAAAAAAACAGAGGCCAACCAGAGACCCCGAAACGGTTGCCAATCGACTCAATCCGGTTGCAAAAGGGCAACCGGGAAACCGTTACCGTCAAGCCCTGCTTTCATTGAGATAGTTATTTTTTCTGGTTTCTATCATAGGTTATCAGAATGATGGTAAAACTGTAGAAATAAGATCCAAAACGCAATTATCCTTTAATGTTTTTGATAGTGATCTATTATACATCATAACACCAGAAACATCTCTTGGAACTTTTGCAATCATAAGAGTAGATTGCAAAATGTAGCTCTCTGAAGATGTTACATTGACTGATTCATTGCATAAGTCTTCACTACAAATAAATCGTAATCGGGTCTAATCACAACAACTTGTCATGGATATGACATTGTGGTTGGTCAGCTACTTTTCTTGTTCATACTTTCTATAGAGAGTCAAAGATGTTAAGACATGATTTAATTCTAAAATAGCTTTTGCCTTTTGGATCACTTTAAACAGTGTGTTGGGGAGACCTGGCCAATAATCTTGGATCAGCACTCTTTCAAAAGATGAGAAGTCTGGCCAGGACCTCCCTGCTTCCATCGTAATTCCTTCTGAACTATCTGAAATAGATCCCTCAATATTCTGTTTGAGCCAAGTCTGCTGTCTTCATTGCGACATCCATCTTTAAAGTTCTTCAAAGTCTCCTATCAGGGTGCATGCCTGAGAGACAGCTCACTGCAGGCTGGATGACCCACATATTCTGCGTTGCCATCTTTATTCACTTTGGTCTCATGCTCTTTTTTTCCATTTACAGGCGGCTGTTTTGTGCCATGCAGTGGGTGGTTGTTAATATTTATATATTCTCAGGGTGCTCCAACAGTAATGGTAAAGGTATGAATGTTTTTCTTTTCTGTAAGAGTTTTAAGAGCCAATTTAGCCAAAATATGGAAATGACAAAGAGCTTAAATGAAGCATTTGATCTCCATCAAAAATCCAACTGTCTCATGGAAGTTACGTTGACGTACTTTTTATATTTATTTATATAATTTTTTTAAGAAATGTAATGCTGCACAAATTAAGTTTTCTATCAACATAATGACAAACATTGTTACATAATGTACACTTTTTGTTTTCCTTAAAACATCCACCCTTGCAATACAATAGCTACTCGTAGCAACTAAAGCATGATATAACATTTTTTTTATTTTTAGACACCCACACTTTTTGGTTAAGGTTAGGGAAAGATTGTGGACTTGGTTAAATATTGAAAACGTCTTGTACTTTGTACGCTCATCATCTACCCCAACCACCTTGTGATGACAAGTGTGCAGTGCATAAATGTAGCACTTTCTAAACTAAAAAAACATTGTCAGGGAAATTTAGTCAAGACAGGAATTATCTATACTCTTAAAATGTAATTTAAAAAAGGTTTACATCCATGTCCCTCTAGACTCATATAATGCACAGTATGTGGTGAAGACTTTGAAGCAATTTAATAAAAGGTATTACGTGTATTTTTTGGCAAAACATGAATGCTTCACAAACATGGAAGCTTCACACACATCACAGTAGATCTAAAACAATCACCTCAGTTTCAAGATTAGTGTCACCAATTCAGTATCCTACTGAATGTCTCCCCCTCTGTTCCTGAGTTATGGTGTTGAATAATGGCCAGAAAAGTGTTTTTGCAGAACATTATAATATCACTGTGAAGTTGGATATAAAATGTCATCACTTCATCATTTTATCATATTAGACATTTGTGTGATATGTTGCTGTAATTAGCGTAGAAATTCTTAAAGTTATGGTCAAAAACATGTTTAGTGAGGGCATGGTTCCCCTGACCTTTACCTCCAAAATCTAATCAGTTCATCCTTGAGTCCAAGAGGATGGTTTTTGCATCTCAAGACATTCTCAAGGCTTTATTATGATATCATGTGCATGAAAATGGGACAGACGTACTGTAAGATCACAGTGACCTTAACCTTTGAGCTCTAATCAGGTCATCCATGAGTCCATGTGGACGTTTTATATTCCAAATGTGAAGAAATTCCCTCTAGCAGATGCACCAGCAGCCGTAATCAAGTACACAGCATGAATACATTTCTTTCAAATCTCTGTTGTTGTTGTTCAGTGAGAGCGCTGTTTTCTGTGAGACATTGCAACGCATTTGTAAGTCTTCTCTTCACTGTTTTGAGTGGTTTAATAAACTGGTTAATGCAACTGTATTCTTTTCTCCGACTTATAGTAGAACATTAAAGTGAGCACATGTATACAGAACTGTGTATAAATGGATCGCCCAATCCAAAGTTGTACAGCGCACTGGACATTGGTACATTTTTTGCCCAGAAAACGAATACAAAACAAGTTTACCTCTCGCCCCTCAGTGGTTTATTTAGATAAATTAGTTTTGTTAAAAGTCACTACAGCTATATTATTTTAACTATATGTGAAAGTATGAATATTGTGTAAGACTGTGTGCATGTAGGTGTTTCTGTGTGTGTAGCTGACTGTGTGTTGTGAATTTGGCCTTCTGCATGACTCTTCTACAAATGTTGAGCTACAGTATGAGGGCTGCAATGATGATTGTGATGATCGGCACAGAGGCGTTTGAAACAGAGTTTCAGTGTAGCTGTATTGATTTTCTTTTTGTTTGATTTCCATTCATGGGAAAAACCAACATTGGACAAAACCAACTCCACGTTCACAAATGTACTTTCAAAACCAGACCATTCTAAGGACTCACAGTCAGTACAAAAAGTATACTCAGTCAATAGCATTTAATTCAGTCCCCTGAATCGCACCTGTTCAATAAGTAATCTCACGCTTTGACACTTAACCAATTTTAAGAGCTAAGGAAGAATATCTGAATGTCAGCGGTAATAAAAGAGGGAAGGAAGCTTATGTTTGAGGTTGACATAACCCCAACTTCTATGTGTGCTCTCTGTAAAATATAAAATGGCCCACCAAAGAGAAATATCACTTCACATTCCTTTTGACTTTGTGAATTACAATGCAAACAATAATGACATATAGCATTGTCTATGTTGTAAGCCCTCCCATCAGGACATTTTAAAGTGCAGTCACAAAACTATACAGGTCAAGTCTAGCTGTCTTTCCCTGAAACCCGTTTGACACTGCAACCTGTCTCTTTGTGTCCAGCCAGTCTAAACACTGGTTTCTCTGTATGTGATAGACGCAGGCATCTGTCACTTCAAAATAATAAAACTGAATCAAAGTGAATAAAAGCAACAACCCCTAAGCATTTGTACTGCATGTCCCGCTCTCTTTGTCTTTCCCTGATTCTCACGATGATGACTCTGCACTTTGTTTTGTTCTCGAGCAGAGAGAAAAAGAATAATATGCTTAAAGAAATTGACAGAGATACAATCTTAAATGGCACAGACTCCACAATGCATTAGACTCACCTTAACTGTCCTGAAGAGGCCAGCGCGACAATCCGTAGGAACACTGGCGACCAAAAGGAAAAGAGATTGGATCAATGTGGAGGTAAATCAGAGTGGCTCTTAACCCCAGAGCAAGACAATGGAAAGCAAGTTTAGATTCCCTCACTGAGAGGATTAGAACATGCTTGGCCCATCACAACATGACCAACAAGCACTTAACCTAGACGAAAAAAAAGGTCATTTGTCAGTGTTCCAAAACAACCCTATAAGTGCTCCAAGATGACATGAGCGCTTTCTGCCTCAATTGTTAATGTATGATGGTATTATGATGTACTGGCACCTAACAAACAAAATACTGTTTCTCCATTTCACAGTTTATATAAAAACTCAAACAAACTCTTGCATGTTGTTTTTTTTCATGATATTTACTGTAGACAATAATTCAAATACAAGGCTTGTGTTAATCACAGTATATATGGCCTGGTTACAACTAATATTGCCCCCTCGTATTTTTTTTTTGTGTATTAACATACATCTGCAGCTATGTTAGCCCTCATTTATTCATTTAAAAAGGACATACTGTATGTCATTGGATACAATCCAAAGTAAAACATTTTCATTTTTAAATGAATTAAATGAAATCAGCAAATCATATTAAAAACATGTGGGCCTGGTTTCCACCACACCGCTAAAGCAGTGCCCCCCAATCAACAATGCTGGATGACGTCCTATACGCACAGGACTAGTATTACCATGGGACCTCATGTGATTTAGAATTTTGTTTTGTGCGGCACATTCACACGGGATAAGCGAACTCTCTATTTCACTTGAATTTACTGACATTATCCCTCATATATGCTGTCAAGGGTCTGTCAAAACATTCATTTATAATTGCCAACACAGCCAATACAACCCCAAATCACAGCGATGCAGATTTGCACAGGACTAATATTATTACACAACCTCTGTGTTTCTCGAAATCTGGTGGGTAATTTGCAGTGGAATTTTCACTTGACAAATTACAGACATGGCAGATTTGAACGGGATTAACATCACAGACGACCTTCGCAATTATTACAAATTATTAGAGGTCCTGAGGTTATACTAGTCCCGTTTGAATAGGGCTAAAGACTGGGCCATTGTTAATAAAATTACTCAAGGGTAGGGTAGGATAGACATGGTTAAAGGAAACCAACATTGACTGTTGGTAATAGATTAGATGCAAAACTTTCAAAGTAAAAAGTTTTTTGTACTTCCATCTTTCACACCCCACTTTTTTATCTGACCTAGAGGAACACAAAAGTATTTCCTGCGTCGTCGTAAACAAGGTTGTTAAACTCTGCTGTAGCTCATTTACAGTAAGATGATGCTCCTATGCACATTAAGTGGGCTAATCACAAAATACAATTATGAGATTACAGCACCTCTATAACTATCACTGCAATGTCAATAGTCTACATGCAGTGGAATCTGGCTCACGTAGACAGAACTGAAACATGACATTTCAGGCACATAGTTGCTATACACCCTCTGTAGTAGTCAGTAATCTTTTACGACCCGTCATTGGACACTCTTCTTTACTTATTGCTATACAGTGATTGTTATTTTGAATGCGCCTTAAGTGGATGAGATAGAACGTATGTATGGAGAGAGTGATAAATGTGAAAGGTCTTAGTGACTTTTTACCAGCCACATAATCTGAGCTGCCCTGAGAATTTCGAATAGATCCCATATAGTCACACACCCTTCCACTTCCGGGATTGCTCTGTTGCATTCTGCACGTACGTCCTTTCGTTACCTTACGCTTTCTTTGTGTTGGAATTTCAAAGTCCAGTCGATTTATGAGGACTATGGTTAACTGCTCTTCAGATCTCTGCAGGATAAATCCAGACAGCTAGACTACCTGTCCAATCTGAGTTTTCTGGTGCACGACTAAAACAACTTGAATGTACACATGTTCAACCAAAACAAGTTCCTTCCCAAGGCCATTTTTCAACGGCACCGGGGCTCCGTCCGGCGCTTAGTGCTGCCCAAGATGATTGCGAATGGGTTAAAGCCATGCCAATAAACAAGAGCACGTTCCTCTCCCATCTCGTAATGCTGTGTGGACTAGCCAGACCTTCCTCTGCAGCGCTGTGGAGGAAGGTCTGGCAATGCGAGACTAGATGCCATATAACACATTACTACTGCCATGTCTTAAAGCCTGTGTTTTGTGTGTAAATAAAACATGGCGTACAAACTGCAATAATGCCTCGTCTTTTCCACAGACTTGGTTGCCAAGACTAAAACTGAATGTGTGCCGTGTCTTTGTTGTTGTGTTGTGATGTCACGTCTGTTTGTCTCTTACCTGGCCACGATGTTTGATTTATTGCTATGAAGGTCAGAAGAACAGTCTTAGCTTAAAACAATAATAATTAATTTCACTTTGTGCTCACTGTAACGTTAAATTATATTGCACATTAGAAAAGTCATTCATATTTTAGAGCAAACCCTACAGGGGAATTCAGTTTACATTTACGTTACAACCCTGTCATTACCAAAGTCATTTCTGCTTATATAGAAATTTGATTCTACAGAGACAACACAGTCAATTTACTCTTGCATGATGACATGTCTTGGTTTGGTGACCTTTGTTTGCCCCCAGCAAAGCATTCAATATACTCTTCGGTGTACATGTATTTGTAAATATAAACAGTCAAAATGGTTAAATTAGACCACAAAGCGTGTTTTGATGTTTTCTGTCTCTTGTTCTCTTTGGGATGGACTGCTTCTATTAAAGTGGCTCGCCAGAGCGAAAGATATTAAGTTGCCCGTCTCACACCACTTTCATGCACTCTGGCTGTGTTCTGCTGGGTAGTCGTGCAGAACTTGCTCACCGAGGCCATTTGAATCGCATCTCCTGGGAAAGCATCTAGGATCCGTGTAATGCATGCCAGTCACACGTGTAACCTCTCAGATGGCGTCCTCCTCGGGCTTCAAGTGTTGTGTTCTATACCAGCTAAAGTACTCGGCTTATTTGTTTTACCCAGGTGGCATCAATTAGTGTTAGAACTTCTCTTGCATCTAAGATCTCCAAATATCTTGATCCCCAGCATAGCTGCTTTTTACAGAAGATATGCAATGCTGTTGTTGCACAGTTTACTTTTAGCCTTCTCAACTGTACTGAACATAACTTCCTCACATGTTTTATAGTAGTACATTCCACCAGTGAAATGTACGGTGGCCGACAGGGGCAAACGCCCTGCAACTTAAGAAAACGCATGGAAATAGACAAAACGCAAGCAAATTAAGAAAACAACTTCATTATTTTGACAACACATGCGCAGCATTCAGCAAACGCTCTGCAAAAACCACAACACAACCAAATACATGAACGCACTGCAAATACACACAACACAACCAAATACATAAACGCGCTGCAAATACACACAACACAACCAAATACACAAACGCGCTGCAAATAAAAAACGATGCAAAAAGAAAAGCACACAAACCCCGAAAACAAATGCAACAAAAAAACGCTGCATCCAGATTACACAACGGAAGTTCTCCAGGTCTCTAGAGGGAGCAGCTAGTGGAACAGCTGGATTTTCGACCCCACGGGGAGAGAGCACTCTGCCTTTTTATTTGAGTTGGGTATGGCTGCCTAGTAAAAAGAGAACTCCCGTCTCATGCCCGTCTCATGCCCTCCCATCCATAGACTGTATATTCAATTCATATTATTATTATTAATAACATAGCCTAATATAGCCTAATATATTATTAATATACAGTCTATGCTCCCGTCTCATGCCCTCCCGGCTGGTGCCGTCCCCGAGCTTCGGCTTTTCAAAACAAAAGCTCGCGTCTGGTCCGCTCTTCGTACTTTGGTGTTTTGGATGTTTTTGAACTAAACAGTACGGCAATCATGCTAATGAATACAATAACTTTTTCAGCAGATGTCTTACTTACAACACGATGGAGTTAGCAAAGCAGGTTTGTGTTTATATGTGCGGGCGGGATTTATTCAGTTTGATAAATCCCACGGTAAATTGGCTGGCTGACTGAACAGGGAGGGACTATAAATCCTGTCTGTTTTTTGTATTTCAAGAGCGAATTGCTCCACAATATGAATACAGATTGATCACTTATTTTGTTGTATAATCACAATATTACACTTGAGGAGGCCTATACTTCAGTAAAGGTTTGCTGAATGCTGCGCATGTGTTGTCAAATTAATGAAGTTGTTTTCTTAATTTGCTTGTGTTTTGTCTATTTGTATGTGTTTTCTTAAGTTGCAGGGCGTTTGCCCCTGTCGGCCACCGTAGCAATGAACAGCTTACAACAGAAAGAGCAAAGCGTCTGTTCTATAACTTTTATTAAAGCAAGACATACTTTAACACTCGATGCCTGAATCTATACATTTTATTCAACAATTCAGTTATCGTTTGTCATGTCGACATAATCATATGTAATAATTCTACAAACTGGTCTTGTCCAAATTTAAATTAGGATTATTTATTTACAAAATGAATGTGTTAATTAAAATAAGTTTTTGATCTAGACAGGTAGTGGATTAGATAAGTCATAACAGTGAAAAGAATAATTTGATTATTTGTTATTTTGTATAAGTTCATCATATTGTAATAGTGAATTGTAATAGTAGAGTTGAAATACGTAATCAATTAGTCGATCACCAGAAGATTAATTGGCAACAATTGTCATGATCAAGGAATTTAAATAAGAATTCAAGCTTCTCACGTGTTTTTTTGCTGGTGTTCTTCTCTCTTGGGGATTGTAAAGGGAATATCTTTGGGATTTGAATTGTTGGTCGAACTAAATTAGTTGCTACTGTAATAGTACGGTATACTGTATATTGATAACCCATAAACCCATAATTGATTAATTGTATTTTCACCTTCACCTTTTCCTGGCACACCTCTCTGCAATTTATAGAAAGAAAGATAGCAAGTCTCTAGCCATTTAACTGCTAGAAGCTTCTTCAGAAAGTAGATCTGAAACAATAAGCAGTGTGGTGGAGACACTGATTGCAGGCCAGGACAGGAAAAGGACAGCACAGATTGCTACCTGCATGTACAGATGGTGCCGTGTCAGTGACTCGACTTGTTTCTTGCTCAGTGTGATACGTGTTCTCGACAGGCACCGGTGGCAGACACACTGAATGTAAAGAGCATTCAGAGCTAAATCAGATTAGCCGGGCTAGAGAGCCAAATGGCACCTCCGGAGCTGCGGAACTACGTGTTGTGTAGCTGTAATTCAGTGAATTTCCTCAGGGTAATACTTATCCTTCTTCCTGTTAACAAACAATCAAGGATGCACGGGCAGCAGGGGGGTTAAAAAGAAAACAAATTTCCACAATGTCGTGAAAGCTTAATTTTGGACATTTTCAGTACTTAGAAATAAAGCAAGTTTCTGGAAACCAGTAAAATCACTGTCATTCTTGGCTTTTACCACATGCTACCTTTGATAGACATCCGTCAGCTCTGGCTAGCTTACGTTACACATTCCAGTGAGAAACTGCAGCTAGAAGCAGTGGTGATGATAACACAGACTACACAAAGTTAAAGCTATAGGTATAGTAAGAAATGAACGAGTGTGTCCCAAAACATCAACAGGTGGGCATGGGTTAAAAGCACAGAAGCTCCCCTTCACACAACTAACATTTGCGCAATGTATTGGAGTAGGGCTGCAACTAACAATTTTTTCATTGTCAATTTATCTGTTGATCATTTTCTCAATTAACCTCAATTAAAAATGTCAGAAAAAGTCTCATCCTCAAATGTCTTGTTTTGTCTACAACTCCAAAATATTCAGTTTACTTGGGGGGCAGTGGTGGCCTAGAGGTTAGAGCTTTGGACTCGGAGGTCACCGGTTCAATCCCAGATCGGCAGGATAAAATCTGGAGTGGGGAAAGTGAAAGAGCAGTGCTTGTCTCTCTCCCTCATTACCACCACTGAGGTGCCCTTGAGCAAGGCCCTTAACCCCAACCGCTGCAGTGGAGCTGCTCAGTGGCCAGCAGATCAGACTGTGGTTGTACTGGGCAGCTTCCAGGTATGAATGTGACAGGTTGTCGTCGAGAAATTGTTCTCAATCGACTTACCTTTTTATAAGTAATGATTCAAACCGATTGTCTCTACGGTATTTTGGAGTACTGTAGGGTATTATGCAATTCTTGGTGTGTATGTGTATGTTCTGTGCATATACAGCTGTGTGTGTTACTGGTTGTTACTATGTTACTGTGTAACTGTAGTTTGTTGTAAATGTATTTGGATATATGGTGAGTGTACATAGGCTGGCTGCCTTTTTTTAGACTGTTTTTTGGGCTTTTCATGGCCTTTAATCGACAGGATAGCTTGAAGATAGATGACACGCAGCAGAGGGCCGCTGGTCGGATTCGAACCTGGGCCGCATGTTCTATTTATATGTTTAAATCTTCAATAATGGAGAATGCAGAACCAACACAAATCAGCATTTTAGCCTGACCTTCTAAGACCAAAAAAAGAATCCTCTCCCTCCCCCAATGTCAGACTAAATGGGAGGCAAACAGAGATGAGCAGTTCTGCATGACAATGAAGTAATCTGGGCTGACAGTGCAAGAACAAGTCAGCACTGCTACCATATGAAAAGGCCAGTGTGTGTACTGTAGATTTCCCTGCGCTCCCACACATGTTGAGACCATTACTGTTGCTGTCCGTCTCATGGGGTTGTTATGGTCAAGTCGACTCAATGGCAGGGCAAGTTCTTCATCAACCTTAAGCAGAACAGCAATTAGACTGCATAGATTGAAACAATGGATTCAGTAACATTGTCAAAAAGATGCTGGCAAACAAGACGGCCAAGAGCAGCAGACGTGTCCAATCTGTAAGTGGATGTAATACTTTTAATGTCAGGTCGTGATGACAGTAAACTCTTAAGAAGGCATGTCAGGTTATGCAAAAACAAGTGCAGATGAGTCACCAACAGCTGATAGTGACATACACACTAAAGCAGGCCACGTGTAAAACATGTTTTTCCTTTGAATCACTCTAGCTATTAAAAACTGTTTAATCTTTAACGTTTTACAAACCATAACTGATATGTCTAATATATTGTCCATTACTTCGCTGTGGTGGCCATTGAGAATGCTTTGTGCTTTCATTTCAGAAGAGACCAGAAAAACACTCCCATAGGTTATTTGTTGAAGCAGTAGTCTACATCCATGACGTTCCACTTCCGGGATTGCTCCGGTGCCGCCAGAAATTCCGCAGGATGTCCTTCTTTTCGGCCGGATGTTACCTTCCGCTTTCTTTGTGTGGGAATTTAAACTCCGGTTGATTTCAGAGGACTATGGTTAACTGCTCCTCAGATCTCTGCTGGGTGAATCGAGACAGCTAGCTAGACTATCTGTCCGATCAAGTTTTGAACATACACATGTTCCACCAAAACAAGTTCCTTCCCAATGATATTTTGCAGTGGCACCGGGGCAACATCCGGCGCTTAGCGCTGCCCCTGACAATTGTGACTGGTTCAAAGAAATGGCAAAAAAAACAGCACGTTTTTCTCCCATCCCGGAATGCTGTATGGACTAGCCAGAGCCTCCTCTGCAGCGCTGTTAAGGAAGGTCTGGCAATGCGAGACTATTCAAGCAGCAATTACGACTCATCTTTACGTTTAGTGGCAGCGTCCTCTAGTGGCCGTAGTAATTATGAAGTGAACAAAGCAGAAAGTAACGAAGAGCGCCAAGTAGGAGGCCGGTTGGGTTGGTGGAGGGGTCCACCAAACACAGGACTTTCACCCAGGAGACTGGAGTTTGTCTCCCGTTACATTAAAAATGGCAAGGTTTTTTTTTTACAAACGGAGTCATGTTCAGTGTGTAACAGGAAGAAAAGTAACGTCCGATTTTAACCCAAACCACGATCTTTTTCTAAACTATGTGCCTAAAAATAATCAAGTATTTTTTGTGCCAAAACATCACCCAACTGCAACCGTTTCACAACGTTAACTTGTTTAAAACCACGACTGTTACTTTTAAAACCGCAACCGATGATTTCTGCTTTAGATATGAGGACGGAACACGGTCCTGTGGGTGCTATTAGAGTGTAGGAATAAACAACCCATATTGTCGTATGGTTTGGAGGACTTGTTGTTTCATAAACAATATGAGCTTGAATGTGATCTATAGACAGCCACGTTCATTTCTCGTGTACCATATGAAGCTATCAAAGTCATAATCACAGATAATTGCATTTTTTTCAAGCCGTGACTCAAACAGCAACTCACCGTTTTGAGAGTCAGTATTTGCCTTGCATACTAAAAACAGGTGTAATCATCAAGCAAAAGAAAATATATATTTTTTTCAGACTCTGGTGCTGCATAATAAATTACTCATGCTCTTGGCTTTGACTTGATTATGAGCGACTTCCTCCAAAAGAGGTGCAAATTGGGAAACAACATTACCAGCAAATTATATACAGCTAATGCACAACCTCTTAACTATGATGAATTGGATAAGAATGCGTCTGACAGTCCAATTTATGGCATCTATATTTACAAAAAAATCTAGCTGAAAAAAGGTTCTTTAACTTCAGACTTTTGTTTACACCTGCCTTGGGCCGAAATTGTTGAATTAATCTCCAGAGCGCTGACCCTCTTAGTGATGGTTACAGTCGGTAAAGTCAGGGTAGACACCATACAAGCACTTCTAATTACTCCTGTCTGTTCCTTGGGGCACTGCTGACAAATGAGTCCTGTTATGGATCCTGGACCAAAAACTGCTAAGAGCAAGTCAAGTTTAGGTTAAACCGTTGATAACATGGATGAGTCATTTGTCAAGTTGTCATGGGCCTATAAAGGTTAGGCTGCTCATCCTCATAGGCTGCTCATCCTCATACATGTGCAGGACTGGCTGCAGCTGGCTCCAGCCGTCAAAGCAAATTAAGGCTAGGGAAAAGTCAATGTCAATCAGCCAGGTAGTCCGCAGAGGAAAAGTAAAAAAGGAACCATAATACAACACACAGCAAGTACTACTAAGAAAAGTAACGACTGGCAGTGGGTGGGGTAAAATTAGTGTTTAATTAGTTTTAATTAAACCTTCTAATCATGGTGGTGTGACAATACAACAGCCAACACAACTTAGGAGACAAATCCCATTAAATCCGTACACTGGCTTTGAAATTCCGAAATGGCAAGTCAAAGTGGATGACGTTGCTAAAATAAAAAATAAAAAAGGATGAATTTTGAATCTGATTCTGGAAACGCATCAAACACTATTACAGCCATTAAATGATACATGCATGCTCCTGCTTCCTGCTTTGTAAGTTGTAAATGCAGTTTGTAGTAGTTCTGACTGGAAATAAAATAAGTCTTTCTTTTTGATGGCTGATAGAAAAAAGGCATGACATAAAAGTCTACATGGCCACTAAAAGCTGTTCCTCAGGTGTTTTTTTTTTAACACCGCATTTTTCCTAATGTCAGTCAGACTTCACACTCCAGACCCTTGGGCTCCATCTCCTGCCCCACCATACCAAACTATGCCTCCATCCAAGCCGCCCTGAGTCGATAATAACACATGCTCATACCTAAACGTATGTCATTTCCAACATTTACACAACCCATGTGACAGTTCAAAAAGCATTGGCTTGCAGGATAACGTGCAGTTTAGTTGGCGACAACAAGTACTTTTAGTTCAATTTAGGGAAAGATCGTCAAGGTAAAAAGCTGAGATTAAAACTCAGGGGTCAAAGTAAGTTTGCACACCCATCCGTATGCCTGTTTCCTGCCCTTTCTGCAGCACTGTATTTCATATGCTACTGCACATTTATATGTATGTCATTTTAATAAATTCCCAATGCTGTCTAAAGTCCTTAACAGTAAAACAGCAAGAGGTCGCTTGTCAGGAAATGTAAACATGATTGACCAATGATTTCATTGTTCTGGTCCTCTAAGTTGCCAAGAATTCAATGCTTACACAACGAATTATAGGGGCATTAATTACATGTTTAAAACAAGATATTTCTGCTTAAAAAGGGTTTTGAACAAATGTTAATTTGCTATATGATGTTCTGACTAATATATTTTTTGATAAACCAAAAATAAACCTCAAAGATGCATTATTTTTTTATTGTTCTATGTTATATATCAATTGGCCATAATAACTAATTTGTTGGGTAAATGTAATATTTCTGTTTATTACAAGCCATCAAAAGCTAACAGTATTGTACTGAGAATACGCAGTTACTCAAGTGAAATGAAATGAATGGCAGTTCCTGAAGAAAGATTTTTTTCACCACTTAATATTTAGGTGAAATATTACCATGCTCACTCTGCAGCTTTTTGTTTAGTTTTATACAGAACACGGCTGTCATTTGTTTATTCTATGCCTCCCTCAGGGATTTGTATACTGCAGACCAGATGTATAAAATATATTGACTACAATGGCTGGTGATAATTTTTACCTCTAGATGGAAACACTATCATATTGTTCCAAATCTGGACCTGTTAATGTAAAGTGGACAAGATAACAAAATAACTTGCTGTATGACAAAAGGGCATACATTTGAGTAGCTTACACTACATTTGGATGACGACTAATGTTAAGAATGTCTTTGCAAAATCCTGTTTACATTTGAGTCTCAGTATTTAAATGGGTATGAATTCAACTCCTGTGTATGTTTGTCTCAATTAGCCCTCATTGCTGTGCTGCAGGAACATGCAGCCTGCTTTCTACTCTTCAGCATTTCTGGAATGACCATTAAATGTTCCTGTAGCATTGGCTATTAGTATTCACTTTACATTCCAGCAGTGCAGCGAGTGCGTGTCAGTCCTGATCACTGTGTATTTTCCTGACCAGTGAATATTCCAACTCATAGTCAGCTTTACTGAGTGGAAGCAAATCATTTTTAATAAGGAAAGAAGTTACACTCTCTCGTTACTTCCGGCTTCTGAACTGGTTGCAGTTCCACCAGAGTTCCATATAGGAGGCGCTCACAGGCCAGTGCAGAATTAATGGGACATTATGGAGCTACCCCTCAAAATCCACTTTTCTCAATATATAATTTTTTGTCTAGTAATTTGAATGTTGCATTCGAAAGGGGAGGCTAAGAAAATACACATTGCTGGGTGTTAGATTTTTTTAAAGTAGCTTTTTTGTTCTAAAAATCCTTTTAAAATGTCACTGACGTCATACACATACGGCCAGAGATACTGCTTTACGGCAAGCTCTGAGTCGCTTCCTTTTTTCTCTCGAGGCATCGACAACACAGCTGACAGGTTAGGCTCTTCCTGTCTATACATGTGCTAGAAAGAGGTTTGCTAATGTTTTAAAGAACACGGCGAAATATTCACTCTGACATTCTAGTTCTGCTTCGGATGCCGTCAAGCAGGTGATCATAATCAGTCTTTCACTAACCAATCAGCATTCATTAGCAGAATGCTAGCGTGCTATGGGCAACAACGACTCAACTTGTAAGACATCGAAAGGACATAAGTAATCGTTCATTCAACTTTCGACCTATAACCCATGTTGAACTTGCAAAAACTACAATCAAATCTGAGATTTCTCAACAGCAATCAGGCTAAAGAGACAAGTTTAGCCATCTAGCTCCATAGAGTTCCCCAGTTCATTTTTCACTGGACCACGATCACCCCCAGTGGAACTATGGTGGATCTGCAACCAAATTCGGTACAATGGGGCTGAATAGGGAGTGGAAAGGCTTTCCGTAGACCGGCTTTGGTGGAAGTCAAAACAACCCTGGTTGCTTCATTACTTCCCCACTGCAACATACTGTGCACATCGATAGTGATATACATGTAGCCTAGCTAATTGAATGGCACACACAAGCAGACAGCTCATTGCAGTGAGGCACTGACTACGTTTACATGCACATATTCTGTTTTTTGCAATATTCTGACTAAGCTGTTTATATGGCTAATAAAAATTAAGGTTCCACTAATATTCCCGTTTGCATTTTAAGTTTTCCACCGGTGGCGGACTTGTTTGACCGTGCAAACACAGCTTCCCCTTTTCATTCCTTCAACTACCTTCTTGGAAAAGTCGGCGTAGCAAAGTCTTTCATAATGTTGATCATGTTGAACAATGTGTTTCTCCTTCCGACCAGTAATGTGGTCTTTGTTTTTGGGCATGCATCTCTATCACAGCCTTGCAAGCTGCCAGTAAGTCGTAAACAGGCAAGAGACCGTAAACTGGGGTAAAAACCCTGATTGAGAAACATATTCCAAATGCGTTGTATACATGTCCAAAGAATGCTTCTAAAACCTGAATAGTACCCACATATCCCACATGTCCTAATTGAAAAATGCTATATTTGGAAAAAGGCTTTTTTCAGAATATCCAAACGAAATATGCTGTTTACATGACCTGTATCAAATTTGGAATATTGTCATAATCAGAGTTAGGCTATGTTCACAATTGGCATCTTTTTTTGACAAAAAAAAGTTGACTAGGGCGCTTTTGTAGTTAGCTAGAGCGCTATGTGGAGCGGTGCTAATGTTAGATCAAGCAAAGCGTGGAGAGAGCTAGAGAAAGAACAGAGAGGGAGAGTGGTGCTGCTAACCTTAAATAAAACAAAGTGAGTTCCATTTTCCGGGGAGCACCCTGTCATACAGTAGAACTGTATGACAGTGCTCTGATTCCATTTTTTCTTGTTGTTATGAAAACGACAGGTCTGGCTACTCCGCTTGTCATTGGTCGACTGTCAAAAAAGCGCTTGACGTAGGGCATTTTTTTCAGAAAAGTTGAACTTTTTTTCAACTTTAAAAAGACGCTCTGAGCTGTAAAAAAGAAGTCGTATTGGCACATTAAAAAAATGCTCAGGACTTTTTTTGAAAACACGGTTTACTCCATAGGATTGTAATGTAAAGCTTAAAAAAAGAAGCCAAGTGTGAACAAAGCCTTACAGTGGAATATTAGTGTGCATGTAAATGCACTCAGTGTTTCAAAGATGCCCCCACTTGTCACTGTGATACAGATCAGCATAAACAACTTGATGCTCTCTGCTCCCCAAAACCGTAAATGAGAGCACAAGCTGTGTGTTGTATCTGTTGTCAATGGACTTGTCAGTCAAGAGTGAAAATGGGCCACTTTTACACCTGTCAATGACAGGCAGGTTTCTGTCAGGTGCCAAGCTTCTCTTTAGATTCTGAATCAGCTCTGTAACAAAACTGTTGGGTAATTTTACTATAAAATACAAAAACAAAGTTTTATACAAGCACTTGCTTTTAGACCACGTTCTGTGACAGAGTTAACAAACAGAATTTCAGCTCTTGATCAGGACAGATGTTAATGCCAGGTGTAAACTGGGCCATTGTGTGTATAGACTGTATAGAATGGTCTGAGCTAAAGTTAAACCTCAGAATTGTATACAGTAGTTTTCAAAATGTGCTCATTGTATGCTTCTTTTTTCAAGGACACTAAACTGGCCAGTTTTCTGATTTCATCAACTGATAAATCTAAAGAGGCCTTGCACCAAAGCACGACACTGAATGGATACTTAAATAATTTTTCCAATTCAGGTTTTTATCACATAAAGGTTTTGCCATTTTTAAATCAGAATGTTGTGCATCCATGCTGACACAATGGCTGGCAGACAGGCGTGAAAGTGTCCAGTTCTAAGATGAAATGCTAAACACATGACTGAAAGGTTAGTATTAACTGCATCAAAACTGAACCAATTCAAAACAGCATTTCACACAGACACATGGAAGGGAAAAGCATGTATGGGGGCAGCATTCTTGAATTACATGCTGTGCAACTAATTCTGAGCAAAAAAAGAGGAAAATACAGACGTGAATCTCCTGCAAAGCCACTGCAGAGTAAATTGTTGTTGGTTTTGAGTAAGCAATAGAAAGAGATTAAGACCATGTTGAGCCACACTGTTCTTCAACAAGAAAACACTACAACTGAAAGTGACAGCAGAATCGTCTCTGTGACAGTAACAAGTGTTAACTGGACTTGGGATTCAGACACGCCCCTGTTTATCTCATGCTTTTGTTTGATGCCACCACTCAAAAACCTTTTGCATCGAGACGTGTTTAGTACTGTAGGTGTTGCACACAATATCAGACAGGAGATTGGAAGGAGAAAACATTGTGTAGCATGAATACATTATACTGAAAAGAGAAGTGACATAATGGGGCTACAGTGCATTTTGCCTGGTTTAGTGTCCTCCACTAACCGAGGCTCACGTTAGTGGTAGCGAGAAGCAAAGAGACAGGCATGGCCATTCCCCATGTATCTTCAGCATCAGCCAGACTGGAAATAGGATTAAGGTTTCACTCCCATATGCAGAGTTATTTTGTGCATTTGTTTATGCTTCATGTGCAGCTACATCTGACGACAGGCCAACACATACACACACACACACACACACACACACACACACACACACACACACACACACACACACACACACACACACTTGGGAGATGAGTCATTCCCTTTATGAGTCATATTGTCTCATTTAAAACTAGTGTGGGATTTAGTAAAAAAAATCAACAAACCATTCCAATATTACATTTTCAGCGTGTACTTTATCCTGGTTCTGACGATGCAGCAAATTCTAGCAGATGGCTAACATACAAAAGTACAAACTTGAAAAAACTATGAAATATAAAAAGTTATTTATTTATTTAGGGCTGGATAACTCAGAGTTTTACTTACCCAAGTGTGAATGGGAATACGTTTTATTTATAAGAGGTATGTGCTTCTAGTTTTTTGTCAGTCAACATCATGTTATGACTGCGCTGGGATTTGATCCCACACTTCCATGTCTTCTGATTCTTGGCATTTCTAGTAAACAAATGCATTGTGTGTTTCCTTGAGGTTTAACAATACTATCTGTTGAAACTCTGTGTTTTTTCGCCACAATGCATTGTATGTGTCCTTGAGGTTTAACAAAATCTATATGTCACAGGCATTTCCTTTCTCACAAAATGTTTGCAAAGGCAAAGTGCAATTTAAATCCATGTTTGCCAGCTTGCCATCTTCTTTCCTTTGCATTGCTGCGTTATCGTTACGTCACTGCCTCTAACAGTCAATCAGCGTAATAGCATGGGGAGAATTGTGTATTGCATCGCACACACACGCAGGACTTACATGCAACCAAAATAGGGATCCACTCATAAAAACAGTACTCCGTAGTGCTATAGTGGTACAAAGGAAAGTCCACCTACCTTTAAGTACGAATTAAAATGTGCTCAAACATAGTTCACTTTTAATAATTTTACCACAGTACACAGTATGACTTAAAAGGATACTGATTTTAAACCATGCTTTGTGTCATCTTTGTAGGCATTGTGTAGATGAACGGTGTTTGCCCCGCGGAGTTGACCCCCGCCTGCAAGTCCACTTAAATCAAATACAATTTGGTACACTTACGACATATGACCACTGGAAAGTTCAATTTTGTGTTACATTTCAAATGTGCGGTGACATAATAGAAACAAGGAAACTGTAGAATTGATTAAATGTGATATTTGTTTAAATAAAATAAATAGTAATTTAAAATTAATAGTTTAAATCTGTCATCGTTCCAAGGTCTAATCTGCAATGTCATTTTACAATGTACACCACAATGTCTGAATAATATGTGCTTTAAACCAGGGGTTGTCAACTGGTCTCACCCTGTGACCCACATCTTCCCATGGTCATTAAAGCGTAACTCTCGCCAAAATGCAACCTAGGGTCTTTTGTGAATGTACCCAAGTCAAACTTTCCTTTAAAAGCATATTTAGGATGGAATCGCCACTTTTAAGATTTACCTTATCTTTGTTTCTCGGTCAAATGGCCTTTTGAATGGGAGTCCTAGGGGCACTTTTATGCTAGCCTCAAAATAGCTATTTTTAAAACACTAAGAAGGTTCAACACAACATGAAACTTTGCACAAAGTATCACCGGGGGCTCTACACATGAACTTGAGCATTGAGAACATTGTTTGTGTACACAGAGTTTATTAAAAAGAACTCACGTTAGCAGTTGTTGTTTACTCTAGCCGCCATTTTACAGAGAATAGCAGACCCTGGCATCCTGGTCACAACATCGGCCATCCATAATGTTAGCTACCGGTGTTTGTACCGAAAATCTCCTCCCTGCCGAATTCCCCCCCCCCCCTTCGCGTTTAGCTGTCTTTACAGTTAGCTAGCTAAATTAACCAGACAAAAGCTGGGTTAAGCACCTAAACGAATAGTTAAGATAACAGAAAAGTGAAGGGGGAGATGTTCTCCTGCTGCTGACAACATCAATCGAACATCATCGTCGTCGCAGAGATTCCCCGTGCAATCCCCACCCACCCCCGTCTCTCAGTCTCGTTGAGTAGCTAGCTCGCTAGCGTTACAACAAACCCAGTCCGCCTGGTAAAATCCAAAAGGTGACATTGGCATGTGAAATATACTATGATAGTGTGGTTTATAGCTGCTGGCTAATCATTAGCCAGCAGCTAAAACCTGCTAACGTTAGGAGGAACATGACAACTGCATGGAAAAAAGTGACTAAAATACATTAAATATCAAAACTGCAAAAAATAAATAAAGCCACAAAATGAGATATTTCACTTCCATGCATATCTCTGCATTCAGAGAACATTAGTAAGAAACTGAGGACCATGCCAAATGCATGTATAAAAGTTAATAAAATAAATATGAAAACTGCACAATTATTTATAAAAAATAATTTAAAAACGGTCCACAAAACGAGATGTTTTCACCTAACCTGTCATTTCTGTCCCTTTTTATCCTCAATGTACAAACATCCACATTTTAAATACTCTGGGTCATATATGCACTTCGCCACCTTGCCTCCGAACATCAACACAGACTTATAGTGAACGCTGATCAAATTATGGTTACCATGGCTACGGCGCTAGTCTGCTGCACGGCTCTGACTGCTGCACGGCTCTGACGCATGTCTGTCAAAATATATTATTTATTTATTTATTGACCAGCTGTCACTTTTGGGTTACGACCCACAGTGTTGTAATGTAACGAAGTACAAATACTTCACTACTGTACTTAAGTAAAATTTTTACGTACCTGTACTTTACTTTGTTATTTATATTTCTGGAAACTTTTACTTTTACTCCACTACATTTCCTAAATAAAATGTATACTTTTACTCCACTACATTTCCCCTAAGCATCTTAGTTACTTGTTACTACAAAATAAAATCTGAAGAGACTAAAAATAGGAAGGTTGGCGAATCATTGCTCCTAAATTGCCAAGATAACGCACACTCTATTCCAGTTGGTGACGTGATGCCTGTTTGTGGCCAAGCGCCAAAAAAAAAAAAAAAACATAGGCAAAAATTAAAGAAGAAGATGAGGAAGCATAATGACTGATCGTGTCATGGAAGCACCTGGTACAGGCTCTGCCGCCATGGTAGCAGACGATGACCACCCCGACGACAGTGGTGATGAAGATAACGTTACACAACTTTGGTCATAAAGTTCATAATTAAAGTTTTTTTAACTTTTACTTTTACTTCTAATACTTAAGTACATTTAATATCAGAAAATTGCTATGGATACTTAAATACTGTTAATATCAGATACTTTAAGACTTTTACTCAAGTAATATTCTAAAAGGAGACTTTAACTTCTACCAAAGTAATTTTCTGGTAAGATACTTGTACTTTTACTCAAGTATTGCTTTCGAGTACTTTATACAAGACTGACGACCCAACAGGTGAGAAACACTGCTTTAAACTAAGCAGAGTGGAATTCTGGAATGTATTTAAAATTGTTGTGGGTGTTTGCTTTCCAATAATGACATTCATCAGGTTCTTGGACTAAATCAGAGCACACAAAATGGGTGTTTACAGGCAGAAAATGCTAAAACTGACTGGCATTCAGTAACGGAAGTTGTTCATCTGAACACTTTCTATGAATTTACTGTCTAAATGACGAGAAGAAAGAGACAGAAAACCGTTGGTTTTATTCAAGAGTATGATACATTTTACTTACTTTACTTATATGACGAGATACCATATGTACTTGAGAAACTCCGGCCTCAGCCAGCTTTTCAATTGATTCATAGTTCATTTTGAAACCCAATCTCTATTTTGCTCATTCCCTCATGTCTTTTCTAACTGAGAATTATAAAAGCACAATATTTGGCTCAAGAGTCTTCACAATTGCATTTCAATCCATTCTCGCTATTCATTTATGAGATAGCAGAATGCAGCTCAGTGACTACAAAAGCTTTTTTTCAGAGAGCTGTCTATAACACTATACCGTACATGGCCTCCTGGGAAATAATGCCAAAACTGTGATGGTTACCAACATACAAACACCATTTGGCTTTTGTGCTTCAAATGTAGCATTCTATTCGATTATGGATTACAGCAAAAACATCTCATGGTTTCTGGACATGATTGTGTAATTTGGTACTTATTATATGTAAAATGGAGACTATGTTCTATGACAGCACACTTGGTTAGGATCCATTAATTTGAGTTTATAGGAGAGCCAAGAAATAATACATAAGAAACAGGAGAGCACAGTTGGGTGAATATTCAAGAAAATAAAATGCTCTAAACTTATTAATTAGAAAAACTGGCAGAAATCCATATAAACCTGAGTAAATATTAAAGCTCATATGTGTCGGAGTTGAGAAATTTGAACTTGGCAACTTCTAATGGTAGCATCAAAAAAGAAGAAGAAAATTGCTTTAATTTCATTTAAAAAATCCACAAATAGAAGCTTTGATTTAGAATTGGAAAATTGATTCTTTGTATCTGTTGAACTACAGTACAATGCCTTTAATTCTCCACCACACAGGATTTTTTAACATGTAGCTGAGCATGCAAAAATCCCCGCTGTGCACAGAATAAGACTCTAGGCTATGCCAAATATTAATTGGAATTAATTATCAGTGTGGCAATTGAAAACTATCACCATTTATTGTATAATTAATACCAAATTACACAGTCCTCTCCAGGAATCTAGTCACAGCTGCACACCAGTTCCTTTCTGCTGCTCTACTAAGTATTAGGAAACTATTGGACCAAAAAGTGTTATCCACCTCGATGGGCCCGTTTATGCTTTTACAACCTTCTCAGTGCTTTCAAGCATGCAATCAACAAGTTGCTGGAAATGTTTGGTGATCTTGGTCCTCGCTGACTCAACATCACAGTTTTTGTTGTCCCAGTAAACAATGTGGTGCACGCAAGCCCCCGGAGGTGAGCTGCATTCTGCGATGGCTGCTAACGGTGTCTGGCACCAACGATTAAACTACCTTCAATGTCACTTAGATAACACGCCCTATCCATTATAACATTTGTTAAACAGCAAACAAACTTCACTATCTGCATTTTTCATGAAGTAAGTCACATGCATGTAAGTGTCTCAAGAAGAACACTGGGCGTGACGGTTAAAGTGGGGATGTAACTAGTAGCTTAATCAAGTTGTTTTTGTCTCCGTTTTTTATGTGTGTGACAGTGTCTATGGTGGCTGTATTCATAATCATGATCGCCAAATGGCTAGTCTCATCAACATGCTCTGGTTTATTGGCATTTCTTTAAACCAATCACAATCGTCTTGGAGCCACAGAGCCACGGTGCCGCTGCAAAATAGCCTCGGGAAACAAACTTGTTTTGGTGGTACGTGTATGTTCAAAGGTTGTTTTAGAAAACTCAGATTGGACAGATAGTCTAGCTAGCTGTCTGGATTTACCCCGCAGAGATCTGAGGAGCAGTTAACCATAGTCCTCAGAAATCCACCGGAGTTTAGAATTACAACACAAAGAAAGCGGTAGGTATTGGATATTCTTAACTTCATTTTATTGATATTGATGTATTGATTTGATATTCTGATGGAATGATTATTTCGTAAGTTGAGAGGATGGCCTAATTTCAACTTCTTTATGTGATTTATTTTTTCTGAATATGTTGGCTGCAGAGGTGGAAATCTAAATGGATGACAAGGGACTATCAAAATTGGTAGCACACAAATCTGACATATGTTCACTTGCATGAGGATAATTGCATGAGGATAATTAATAACTATCAAAAGTATGTGATATTTAGCTGCCCTTGCCAAATGTGTCCTTAAACCAGTTAGCTGCAGGATTAAATCTAAAAAATTATTGGATTTACAAGAATTCATTTTCCAGCTCTCATGCATGTATATTTGCTTAGTGTTACTTGTAACTTCCTGATTTGTTGATGCTCCGTATTAAGTTAAAACAATAAAATTTAAAGAAGTGACAGACGTAGGGGTATACTTAATTTAAAAATATTACAAGATTATACAGCAACTACCTTGCGTTTGTAGTTTTTCTTAAAAACAGTTCTGCTAACATTGCCTGCAGTTTGAGCCTTGCTATAATGAGCGGGCAGGTACAAGGTTAGTATCTTGCACAAGGACTTTTTGAGCCAATAAATGGGCACATTGTTGCTGGAGAGATTTATTTCAACTAACATGTTCTGCGGCTGAATGATCACAAAAAACTGTGGTATTCATTGAGCCAGTTTAAAAAATGTCTAGAAACCACAAAATTAAGTGTTTGTGTGTATTAAATGTTAGTTTAGTCACATCCTATACAGTCACTTTATCTATTCAAGTCACACAAGATTTATTGATCTGTGATATGACTTATAAAGGGATAAATAGGAATAGGAAACTAGGAAAAAAACAAGATTTGGAACTTGTGTTTAGTGGTTTTGTTTGAAACCTTTAAGGCATTCAAAGCTCCATGAGTGAGAAGGAAAGAGCTACAACCAACCGGAAGAGGCAAGTTCTGTCAGTTGCACCGTATCTTAGTGTCCTTGTGTTTTTGTTCTGATTTTAATTCTGATGAGCAGCAAGGCAGAAAATCTTGAAATAAATCTATATTTTATATTTGTCCTCATTACGAAATCATCCCCAACTATGTATGTGTCTCTTTTTTTGTTTGATTTTCATCTATCTGGATTGACAGACACACTGGAATAGAAATCCAAGTCCACATTTTTACTTTCAACTCATTTCATGTTGCCTTAAACCATGCAGGACCAACACACAGAGAGAATCTGATTTTGCTCTGTTTAGACAACCATGAAAAGATCTGACCAAACGCTTAAAAAAAACAGTTTTTCCGTTGATTTTTAAACCCAGCTGGTGAATGAGAGGAGGGCATGTGAGGGTCTAGGGCCTGTCATGTTTTAAGATTCAGAGGATGGTTTTACACCTAGAGGCATGTACTTTGGTTAGAGAGTGAAATCTGTGTAGTCATTTGAATTTTATCAGACCTCAACCCTACACAGTGCTGTCATAGGCAATAGATTTGTGTGGGAGTTTGGGTGTAAGGGAGAAAGGGGTGGGGTGTAAGTGTGCGGGGGTAACATCTGTTTCAAAGCAACCCGGGGCCCATGCCTGTGTGTTTGACCTTGCGTCGATGAAGTTGGCTGGGGCTCTCTTCCACGGACAACACGTCGCCTGTGGCATAAACAAGAGGAAGTGATGCTTAAACACAGCCCTGTTGCATCCAGAAAAGAGCAGCATTATTCCCCTGAAACCCACTTTCATTCACTCACCCAAAACATCTTATTTGCCTCGCACTTGATGCACAAATCCATTCACAGACACACAAGTTAATACTGTCGTGCTGAGTTTTATATTTCCTTGCCTTAGGCCAGGGAAAGGAGCACTGAAGTACAGTCGTCTGCTTTGCATGATTGCAACATGGGGTCAGCCTTTTAGATACGCAGCTGCTACCCCTCACACATCCAAATCACTCTTCAGCTGCATGCTTATGACAAGGACATTAATGTTCGCCATGCACACACACATGCAAACACAAGCAAAAACGCAGCACATGTGCATCCCCAAACGCAAACAAATGTAGAAGCGTGAACGCATAAAAGCACACATAGACACAGACGCTCAAACAGCCCTCCAGGCTTTATTTGTATAAACAGAGGTTCTGCTGGAGCTGTGCAGCCGACCTGCTTTTCAGTGTCAGTGCCTCCTGCTTTTTCTCTGCTCTTAAACAACAACAACTGTCTCGCTCCTGTAGATCTTTCTTTCTGACACTGTCTCTCTATTTCCCTCTCTCTTACTCATCTCAGCCTTTGTCATCCTCGTTTCTCTCCCAGCCGCTGTCCTCTTTTGCTCTCCCACTCTCCATTTGTCATTCTGTCTGCCTTTTGCAATGTCTCATTACCAGAGAGGGTAAGCAAATAACTGTTCCTTCTGTTTCTTCCCCTCTTTCTCGCCGCCATCTTCCCCCCTCTGTATGTCTTTCCCTTAGCTAACTCACTTCACTAAGGTAGGGATGCACCGATTCAATATTCACCTTGTCGGCTGCCACTGGCAACACTCATTGAGTAGGTAGTTGTATAGCAGAGTAAAAGGCTTTTAAAGCTTGAAGTTATTTTTCAATAAAAAAGAATCTTTCAATATTTGAAAGAAGGTTATATTAAAAGTTGTTTCATAAATTTGCATTTGTGCTCATTCAAAGATAGTGTAATGAAATGCTAAATGACTTTAAAATAATTTGGTTGTTTGTTTTTTTTTTATAATGAAGATGTTTTTGTTTCCCTGGCACAAAAGGGGGAATAAATAACAACAAAAACTAAATGAATGAACAGCAACAAGAAAACATCGGCAAGCTCCGAAATTGTTATTTTAAACATTGGTATCGGCCCAGAATTTCACAATCAGTTCAACTTCACTCCCTCGCTTCCTCTTTCTTTCTGCAGTTTGTCCTGCATGCTTCCTCTCTTTCTCTCCCAGATCTTTCCTTACTGTTTATCACAGGCAGGAGTTGCTAAAGCTTTTGCATCCCTGCAGCAGCAGCAGCAGGAGGAGGAGGAGGAGGAGGAAGGGGGGAGGGTGTTAGCAGGAGGAGAGCGTGAGCTGGCACTGATGTTGGCATCTGACTGGCGCAGAGGCAGGCCGCAGAGAGCACCCTGCTAAGTGGAATCAAATACACTGTGCGCCTCTCCAGTGGACTGCAGTCCAGGAATCTTCAGTGTCTAAAAAAACTCCTCCTCTGTCTCAGTTACTGAGTTCCTTGAAATCAGTCTAGAATTTCAACTAGTTTGACTATGAAGGATTGTACAGGAATGGAAAGTTAAAGTTAAGATTTGGCCATTTTATGGCTATCCTAACGCAGGCTGGCAGTGCCCCCCTCTCAATCTAAGCTAAGCTAACTGGCTGCTGGCTCCAGCTTCATATTGAACAGACACATTAGAGTGGTATCAATCTTTTGATCCTACTCCAACGGCAAGAAAGCAACGAAGTAAATTCTAATATTTCCCAAAATGTCAAACTCTTTTTAAAGTAAAAAGAAACAGGCAACATCTAAGGTGGTGCAGGATTTCTTCCTTGCTCATCAATTGGAGCACTTTTCAGCATGACGGGCCAAAGATATATATACTGTATAAGGAGACTATGTTATTAGATGTACAGGAGCAGAATGTATCTTATTAATCTTCCTAGTCATTGTCTAACATTTCACTGTGCGTTAAGATTTTTCTTAATTAGGATGACTGTAAGGTACCTAGAACTTACATCCGAACATAAGTACACAAAAGTAGGTAGAGAGTGTCCACATACTTTGGGCTGTAGCACCTACTATAATTACAATATAAAGTCATAAAGGAGTTACCTAAATCTAAATGTGTCTGTTTCCTATCTCTTGATCTCTTCTACATCCCTTTCTCAGAGCAACCCCCTGCTGCCTGTTTCCACTTTTCCACTCACTCCTCCTGTCATTCTCCTCCTCTCTCTTTCTGGCTCCCTTTCTCTATGTTAATCTCCCATTACCAGAGATGCCATGTTAGAGAATGAGTGTTTTGAGGCAGCAGAGGCGTGTGTCTCTCTGTCTGCAAAGAGGCCAGCTAAATCTGAGACTGCTCTTTGAAACGTATACATCCAAATCTTGTCCGCCCCAACACTCCCCCAATCGCGCACTCTCCACTTCCAAAGCTATACATTTACACAGCAGTCGATGGGAGGTGAGCTCTGTTTTCATGCTGCGTTTATCTAACTTATGGGAAGAAAAAAACAAGGGGCTTTATTGAAACACAATGTGGCCCCCTGGTGATAGGCAGGGGTAGTGCCAAAGCTCTGCAGAGGTTTACCTCCCTCAGCCCTGCTGCTCTACTGCGCTCTCATTGTGTTCACACAGTCTGGGCTTTCACCGTCAAGTCCGTAGCTGATTTAAGGAAGATACTGCACACTGAAGTTGAATCCAAAAGCTGCAGAGTTCAATTTGGAAAGGCATATGGTTTACCATGTTAGTGAGCCTAATTTCTCAGTGAGTCAAAATATTTGCACTGTGGTAATGGTTTTAATACTGTAGTTTCAGTGCAAATCATGACCTTGTGGTTATGAGTAGCTCAGTGGATACAACATGGGGCCAAAGTCACCAAAGTCACCAATGAATAAAAAAACAAAACACCATCAATCACAGATTAGCTAAACATTCTTCCTATTTATTGTGGGCAAAAATGAATGCATTTTACATGTCTGCTCTTTTGAAGAGCATGAATAATGTGGGTGTGCTGCCTTCAGCTCTGTGTCATTTTTGTGTGGGCAGTGTGTTTAGATAAACAGTGTTTGGCTTCTCTCCGTGGTGCCAGTGCACAGAGGGGCGGATCTCGGTGGATCTCGGTGGAACTCCGTGACACGTTTTTACAACATCCTGTGGATCTCGGCAGACCTCCACTGCTCTGCTCCACGAAGAGCTCCATCCACTGCCACCACGGAGGGAAGCCAAACACCTTTTGAGACAGAGCTGGATTTAAATCAGCAAAATATCTCTTTAACACTGCAATACATGCGGCACCAATGCCAATGGAAAGTCAATTAGCATCCTTTGTCGTGGTGGACACACAAAATCAGGTTGTTTTAAGCAGGACATGTTTACCATTGTCACAGTTTGCCATTTCAACGAATGGCTGAGTTTAAAGGTCAAGTTTTTTGATTGAAATCATTTTTTAGTCAGAATTATTGAGTAGTACTACCACCTTAACAGGTCTGATATGACGTATCAGGTACAGTATCTAACAACTTGTTGACATTGTCTGCTGCCATCCCATTAGGGCTGCACAACTCAAATATTAATTGCGGTCACGATTTTGGCTTCCCACAGTTAAATGAAGATTATCAAGTACAATATAAAAACCGAATACCTATCCAACGAAGAAATAGACGAATAGTACAGATCTACTTATTTTGATACAAAGATTTGTACATTACAGGAATGTAGCATAACATGGAGAGGCATTAGTGCTGTTTATTTAAATGTGAAAGTGCAATAAAAAATATTTTGTCCCTAAAATCAGTGAATAATCGTGGTAAATAATCGTGATGTTAATATTGATCAAAATAATCGTGATTATCATTTTGGCTATAATCGTGCAGCCCTACATTCCATTAGGTTTTTTACATAAAATCCTTAAAAGCCTGTTTTTCAGCTAAATCTTAAATGGCAAAATAAATTCCAGATTGCATCTATAAGCCACAGTGACATAATGAAAACAATACATCCACAGAGACAGCCAGGCAGACATGATGACAATGCCTGCGCCATTTCAATTTTTTTTGTCTCCATCCTGAGATGCTGAAACTGGATAGCAGGCTTTCTGTCAACATGAGGAGATCTAAACTGAGGGCGGTGACAGTGTGAGAGAGACATGAGTGCAAGGCACGTCCTTATACAGACATCACACAGAGCATTAACGAGCAAGAGGTAACTAAATAAAAAATAAAAGGGGTGGATTTAGGATTGTGGGGGGAGGGGTTATGTGGGTTCAGGGTTGCCTTGGGTGCAAGTGTGCACTGATTGCTATCATTTGACAAACTGTAAATACAATTTAACAAGGTGAGACAATCCTCTGCTCAGAAAACTGAAACACGTAGTTACATAACACGAAAGTTATAGTAGGCTGTCATTTTTTAAATGCTAAAATAGATTTGAGCAGAATTTCAGAGCAATTAACATTCTGTTATTAAACCTGTCAGTTTCTGACCTATTTTTCTCCCTACCTTGCCATCTACCTATCACTCTCTGCAACGACTGACAAGTGCACCGAGGTCGCTTCTTCTTTGTTTTTGTTTTTTTATGGCGGTGTGCAACTAGCGTTGTCGCCACCTAGACTGAGGTAGGCCCAAACCACTATTGCCTAAGGCAGAAGTTTCCATGTTTAATGTAAAAACATATCCCTCTGCATAGTTCCACAACATCTTCCAGTGAGGGCAGCAACATTACACATCACATGAGTATGATTCATCAATCAGGGAATACTGTACGCAGAGCAGTCAGGGAAGGAAAAGAGTTAGTTGATAAAGAAAGCCGCTAATTGCTTTTTTTTTTTCAACTGTGTATTAAAAAGGTGGCGATTAATAAATTATGAAAAACTCAGTTGGTATTAATGGCAGTAGGAAAGCTCAGTAAGGAAACTGTCCAACCTGCAAACACCCAAACGCACCACCCACAACCTACCGCCCACCAACCACCCATCTCCACAGCCACACCTACATACCCCTGCAACCGTAACAACGTCCTTGCAAGCTGTTCGCAGCCACGCCTTTCACTTGTTTCTGGCGCAGCGAGGGACCCTGTGGCACCAGTTAGTTTCTGTAGCATCCTCTGCAGTGAACTCACACAAAGAGAGAGGATTTGTTAAGTGAGTCAGTTGAACAGAAGGAGAAACATACATGCAAGCACATTTTAGTTTATGTGGACTGGGAACCTTCCAAGACACTACTCAGATGGTAAGAAAAATTGAAATAGTTGTGACAAGAATCAGCTTATACTCTAAATGGTGTGGTTGACACTTAGGCAAGCATTGCAAACTTAACGGTTCAGTCCCATGATTGTTTGGGTTACATTCCTGTATGCTGAAGCTATTGAGTGGAATATATTCTGTATGCTGGAGCTATGGAGTGAAAATAATTACCATTTAAAAATATCCACATTTTACTGATCATTAATGGTGGAACTAAACAGAAATTGCTAAAAAGCTCTCCCTTGCAAACACTGGGTTATGTAACCCATCTGTCCCTGCTCCAGTAAGTTTTCTATTAATTGTTTGTAAATTGTGCATTTAAGAAGAACATAGTGTATGACTTCAAATCATGGTCTGACATAAGGCCAAAACTCATTAAGCATGAATTTGACATGCATCATGTTGAGTGCTTCTGAGTCTGATGTTGCCACTGGCGCACCACAGATGGCAGAGCTAATGCATCGAGGGAACTGGGTTTTGAATTTCACTGGGCATAGGCCTAATTAATACATTCTTTAAAAATATTTTCAAACTTTTCACATTGGAATTCATGTTTTTAAATACAAAATGTTGAACTTCAACCAGTTTGTCTTCAGTTGTCAAACTGCTGAGTGGACAAAGACCAACCCATGACAAAGTGAAATTATGAACATGAGGCAGAAACTTATAATGTACTCCTCTGTCTGGCAAGCCAATGATCTCAACATTTCATCAATTTACTAAGCCACAGTAAAACCCACAACAGACAAAACTGCAGACTGGCTGACTAAGACTATCCCAGTGATGTCAGCTCATTCTGTAAGAAGCACAAGACCCATTATTGTGAATGGTGTGGAAAAAGTTTAGGCAAGAAAATAATATACACTTATTCCTATATGGCTGACTTGTCCAGTAGAAAGTCTGCTGCTCACTAATGGCTCTGGTTGTCCCCTGGCCTCTGTCACTTCAGTTTTTTAGAAAAAAATGCTTCTGTGGGTCGTATTTCCTGCCACCTCTGTGGGTCATATAAGCGGGTAGGAATATACGACCCATATCACTGTATGGTTTAAAGGACTTGTACAATTATTCCGTATAATAACATCTCTTCTAGGTACAAAGTAGCATCATACATCCCTATTTACCAAAATGCCTTGCCCAATGACAGGCAGATTGTAATACCAGTAACACAGTGCTGGTATATGAGTGACTGTTATGGTTGGGCATCTAACTAGTGACTTTGCAGTTATTGTCCTCTCTCTACCTCTCACAGGACAGTGTGTCTGCAGTGCTGATGCTATCATGGCCTCCACAGCAACACTGATGCTACGTGTAAAGTGGAGAGGAATTTCATTACACGCCTGTCATACCTGGGCACATAACCTTACACAGAGAGAGTGCTGGCTCTGAGTTCAGACTGTTGTTGTCATTCGCCCCATCAGTTTGATATTACTGACAGAGCTGGCCTCTCTTGGAATATGCAAACTAACTATGAAGGATCTTGAGGCAAACTTAATAAAGGGCTGCCCATGCTTTGTTTATCCAAGATTTAAATAGGCTTGGCCTCTCACCCTTATCTTCTGCTGCTGGACGACTGACTATTGAGAGCTTGCACAATTACTTTTTTATGTTAAGTGTGATTTTGATTAGTTTTGCATATGTACAGAGCTCAGTGTTGATTATGTTGCTTATACTACCGTATTGTGAAACCAGTTGTTAAACCAGCCAGTTAAATAAACATAAAATGCAATGCAAATAACAAATAATGTTTAAAAAGTGTTTGCATTATTGATTTCAGTAAATGTGCTTTTAAAAGTACCCTAGTCCTTTTTGAACAACTTATTTAACATTTTCTCCTGTTCTCACTATATTCCACAATAACTGAAGACACCGAATGACCGGCAACAAGTACTTGTTAGGAACAAAAATGTGTTTATTAGATAAGAAACTGATCCTAATACTTAGTAGTTTAAAAGATATTTGTTCAGTGTTCTCCATTACCCTATTTTTGTAGCTTGAATGTTCTAAATAGCAGCAGGCTTTTGATAATATAACTGTCATTCTGAAATGAGTTCATTATGCACTTTTATCATGTTAGATGTGCTAGAAACCGTACTGCCTGAGACTTAACTTCTCACTTGGCGTGAGAAGCCCAAATTTATTTTGCCAGAATTGAATACCGTCATTTAGTGCTTTGCTCTCTCTCTCTTGGTTTCAACTAATCCTTTTTACTCCCACACTGATGGCTGAAAAGGGAGAGAGAGAATAAGACTGAATGAGATAGAAAGAGCATGAGAGCCTGTGAGGGTGAGAAATGAAGTCAGAAGTTGTGAGGGAGGATAAGGGTAAGGATACAAGAGGGGAGTGTGGGAGAATGGGAAAAGTGAACATCAGGACCGAGAGGAAAGGAGCCTGAGAGTACATGAGGGTGGAAGGTTAGAAGTGCTCAGGAGGGACCGTCCATTTTCACTACGGCTTGGCAAGTTGCTCTCAGCCTCTGCAGACATGCAGTAATGGCTCTATTACCAAAGGCCAAACCATCACCAAGGACCTCTTTGAGAACATGTTTCCCTTAAAGGCTGCTGGCATTATCACGTGTTCCTCTCGCTCCTTTTTAACTTGCTGTTCAGAGATTTTATGATACGAGCATGATGTCCTTCAATGCAAGATACTCTGTGCACAGAGAGAGAGAAATACATTTTCACACCACAAATTATGGTGGCATTGATGGCAAAACAGGTGATGTTGACATTAAAGTTGTGGAGGACAGCATGGTGGATGAGCGTACACATTTGCCCTCGGTTTCTTCTGTTAATGTTCCTTTTCAATTTCATTTCATAAAGCCCTAACATATTTGCTGCAATATACCACTGTGAAATTAGTTTCAAAGCATACTATAACATCAATAGGGGAAATAGACTGTGACCTTTTAAAATATTTGTGATTATTTGTGTTTATTTTATTTATCCCAGGTATTTGATTTGATTTAGCCTTATTTGGTCTTATATAGTACAGAAGGTTAACTATCATCTTTATCGGTGTGTGTGTGTGTGTGTGTGTGTGTGTGTGTGTGTGTGTGTGTGTGTGTGTGTGTGTGTGTGTGTGTGTGTGTGTGTGTCACACTAGTTTAACATAAACTGACATCCTTTTATGGCACCAAGGTTGTGTGAAAGAGGCTGATGAAGAAGCAACATAAATCATATAAACAACTCAGAGCAGAGACAAGAGTAAACACTTATTTTGTCCAATTCATTTTAAATGTATTTTTTCCCCCTGCACTATTTGGCTAAAGTTGATAAGAAGATACTGTCCCTCACCAAGGTCGAGCTAAACATACAAAGTTGCATTTAGATACAGTGAATGAGCTTCAAATACAATAAAAGCGTATTTCTGAGACAGTATTTGCCATTCGATTTATTCATGTCCTTCACAAATAACCTCATAGTGAAGAATGATGGTTTGGTTTTAGTAGGAAAGTATGGATGAGCTAAAAGGTTGTAGCAGCTACCATGCTTAAGGGTTCAGGTGGCACAGTATGTGCGTTCTGTAAATTCTGCAATCAGCAAGTACAGCGAGATACAAAAACTAAGTGATTCATGCACACTATGATTCATGTAAATATCTGCCTTTTTTGTGGTGATATGAGGATATGCAGTATGGATATATTACATACATCTTGTGAATGAGTCTTTGTCTAATCACTTTAAATCATACAGTGTACTTACAGTTTTTTAAAATGTGTTATAGTTGCCTCTAGTTCTGAAATAATTCATCATTTAGTCAATATAAAAGTTGACTTCATAATTAAGCAAGTTAGTCAACACTTTGGATTAATTGATTAATCATTTTAAAGTATTTGTCAAAGAAAAATTGCCAACATTTACCTTCTTCATCTTCTCAAATATGTATATTTTGTGTGTTTTGTTTTTTAAATATATATATATATATATATATATATATATATATATATATATATATATATATATATATATATATATATATATATATATTATGGATAATTAAATATCTTTGGGTTGGATAAAGTAACTAATGTGAAGATCGCACCTGGAGCTCCTGGAGATTAGAATGTAAGAGATTAAGTAATGATTCAGTGTTCACATTAAAAGTCCCAAGTTGGAACTGCCTAGTAGGTATCTATTGGTATGCATTATTACATGGAAAGATTTAGAGCTTGGGAACAATGCAATTTCACTGCAAGTACAACAGGATGAAAAGTCAACAGAATCATCATATTGGCTGGCAGGATTATTGAAAACAGCTTTCTTTTTTTTCACATTTTTCACAATCCAGGGGGGAAAGGAAGTCAAATGGCATTTATTGAGCCTATAAGGCTAGGGATAATGGAAAATTGCTCATGAAAGCAAAGAAAAATGCCTCAAATAGAAGAAGAAAAAATCAAGTCTGGATCTGGCTCTAAGCCATTACAATAGTATAGAGGCAGAAAGAATGTAGGGCGAGAAAATGAGTCGCACGATTAAAGATTATGTGGGACCTGAAATGGTCGATTCGAGGGAAGTGGGTGGGGGTGGTGGGGTTTAAGATGGCGTGCCATCTTGAAATTAACAACTCCATCTGATAGTCTAAATTTGGCTTGTCAAACGCAGTAGGTGGAATTGAATCCCACATCTTCCGCTCGTGCAGCTACTAGCAGCACATGCCCAGTTCTCCAACCTGCGTCCCTGGCAAACAAGGAAGCAACATCCCCTCCTGCCAGCTTCACGGCTGACTGACCCCCTCTCGCAGCTTCATTTTGTAGCTTAATAAATAATGAAGGTTTGGTTTCTCAGAGGGGTGTCGGCATACTGTGCACCTGGACACCCTGTATGTCTGCTGGCAGCCATTAAAAAGAGGCAGCCAACAAAACGCAAGGAACCGCAACCACTTTCTGCCACCCACTACATCATGTTTAGATGAGAGAGGCATTTTGACTAAACTTGCGCTTTTTTGTCTTGGGGTTTTGCACATATTGGTGTAATGGAATTTTAGTGAATGGCATATATTCATTCATAGCTTCAATTCACTGGTAGTTGCCAACAAATTGGACACTGCTGCTCTCTGCAAACGGAGAAAGATAGTTTGTGTCTATGAGGTGAAAAGGTGTAAAAGGCTAAGGTAAGAGGCTAGGTGTAAATATGCATTTAGAGTTTCAGTGACTTGGCAATAACATGACAACGATGAAGCTCATTTGAAAGGAGCATTGGCTCTGCAAGCCTTGGATTTCAAACAGCTTCTGTCAACAATGTGAGTATCGTGTAATTTCCACATGTGGCTCTCTCCTGACCTTTACAGTAAGCTATTCAAATGAGAGAACACCAGAAACAGAGAGTGGAGATATAATCTTCAATAATATGGGAATCAATCCTTCATACAGAGATAGTAGTAATTGAATGATTAGACAGCCAGTGGCTAGTTCAAATCTCCAGACTGACTGTAAACATGAGTGAAATTAACAAGGAATCTGAACAAGATAGACTCCTGTCTCCCTCAACAAACACTGAGTTTCCTTTGGTAAAGACATGTGTGGTGACTTTTAATACCACACATGTACAGGAATCGTCCACCCTCAGGTACTCTTATATTATTACACATCACAGTCTGTGATGTTCAGTGCATTCCAGGTGTTCTTTCCAGCAGAAATGGTGTCATTTACTTTTTTGTGGTGTGCGTTTTGCCTCAACCTCGTCCACTTCTACTTCAGCAGGCAATTTCCAACATTGCCCAGAATGACTGGTAAAGCCCCAGAGAACAGGAAGGAACGTATTGCGGGTTAACCGTGGGTTAAGCATGTAGGTGGAGAGAGCCTGACAGATAGCAATAACATTAAAAAAGCAAGAGAGCATGAGCTTTTGCACTGTGGTGAAAGCTGTGTGCCTCACACAAAATGTAACATGTCTTGTGGCTGCATTGCATTCTGGTCTACTGAGGATTTTGTCAGGGTAGAAATGTTGATCTTCTATGACGGATTTCGGCTTATAAGGTGAACATGAGTGCATTTCACTCTGAGGTACTACAAGAAAACCTGACATTCAGTTTAAGGTTCATGTCTTAGACAAGGGAATGTGTCTCTTACAGAACCCCCTTTGTTAGTGTACTAAATGCATTCATATAGGAGATACGTAGTAAATAAATTGTGTCATGAAGTGCTTTAGGGTGTATTTGTCCTTAATAACAGCCCCAGTGGTCGTTGACAGTAACCCAGAATATGTTATTGAGGTTGTTCTTAGCAGTCTCTGATGTAAAATGGTGACAGACTGTAAGACTGCATTTGTGGCCTTTGACTAGAAAAAACTAAGTTCCTGGGGAAATGGTAAGCCTTTTCTGTCGATAAAAACCAATGTGTATTTGATCTTGAAGTTGAATTAATTAGAGTTCTAATCAATAAAACCTTTGCTGATAACCAGGTTAAATGCAAACTGGAGCAAGACAGCACAGAGGCTCTCATCAGTGAGTTGCAGGTGCAGTCCGGTCTGGCTATTTCTTCATTTTCCTGCTGACCAGGCATCAGTACTTTTTAATAAGATTCATTCATCTTCCCTTCATGCTCTCTCTGCTTACTTCTTTATTGGATCCAACTGCTGACAGCTATTATTCCCCATGGACTCTATTTACTCACCATTTAGGTAATATTACACTCACTTTGCATCAGTTTGAAGCAGGAGGATAGTTATTAAGCCTGGCAAAATGCTTTATTAGCTGGATAACAGATAAGCATGTTACTAGTCTGGATAGACTGGCTGGTACGTTCCTGGAGGCTAAAACTCAAATATTACCGTATGTTGTGGTAATTATAAATGCACTGGCTTTCTGATGTCTGGACTCTGGTTCAAATCAAGGGAAGCAGACAGCTGACATGTTTTGTTAGGGCATTATTATTTAAGGCCGTGTATTCAGCATGCTGGGCATTTGTATAGACATTTAAATGCAAGAAAGAAAGAAAAAAAGAAAAAAACCTTACATGCATCAACAAATACAGGAAGTGCACTGACAAAACAAGGTTGAATAGAGCCTTCAATGGCATTAGCATGCAACAAAGTAAGCTTACATACTTCGCCTTCTCTTTATTGGAATTCGGCACAGTAAGTCATTTTCAAATTTAGCTACCATTTCTTCTAGCTGAAAGTTCAAATGTCTGAACTAATAACTCTTTCACCCAAAGGTTTTTAATAATACCTCAAAGGACGGTGATGCTTTATAGTGTTTCCCACACTCTCACTTTCTTCTCTACATTCTAGACAAAAGACTCGGTGAGTCTCAATATCCTGATTTAACCAGACTTCAACTATTTGATTGATCTGATCTTGAAAACGCTGTCGTATCTCACCATTGTAGGCTACAGAAAGCTGTCTGGTTTATATCCTATTGGTGTCAGCTGTAGCTGAAGGCAATGTGATGCATCAAAAAAGCTCTGGGACTCATTACCAATTCTCCCTTACAAAGAGGGATTAAATATTATTTATAGGGCAGGAGGTAGACTTAAGTTCACTTCAATTGCTTCTGCCTCTGTTGTCAATCGAAATGATACGCTTGCAAGCGTGAGGCTTTTATTGGAGAGCTGGATGCATTGGAGAGTTTAAATTTTCTCCATTTCGCTACAGGAAGTGTATGTGATGAGCTGCAACCTAAATGACACTGAGTGCATTGATATTGACTAACAATATGCAAGTACTTAGAATACATCTATATATTCTGATCTGCAAGTAATCGTCTGTATATAACTATTGGTCGCTTTCCGTTTTAGTTAAATATAGACAGGATAATAAAAGCTTTTGTAAATTAAAGATAACCACTCAAGATTAAAACACACCCGAGAATTTGTGTTAAATACTCATCTCTCACAGAGAGTCACGTAGAGCAGAGTGGGTTTTTTTCTTTTTTTTCGTAACACTACCCCACCTTACCCATTCGTCTGAGGTTATGGTGCACTAAAACACACTCCACTGCCTCCACTGACCCTGTCCAGCATCATAGATCTACATTACAGACTTGGTCCAGCATAGGCTGTCTTTGTGACTGATTCTACCGTGTGCCTCTCCTAGTCCTCCTCCCCCTCCTCCTCTCTTCACAAGGGCAGAACTCTGAGTTCTTGTAGTTTTTGGAGGGTGGCAGTGCAGTAATGTGTTACGGTGAAGCCGTAACTCAAAACTTAACTTTTCGTTAATTTGTTAATGAATACTCTTTTATTAGTCTGTGAAACTTCATTATTAAAAAATAATCTTGGAAATGGCATCTTTTTAGAGATAAACTCTCTACAACAGTGATTAATAAAATGCCCTGATACATGCCTTTGCTGTTGTATCTACACATTTAAAGTTCTTTTGTGTCATCTTAGCAGTGAAATTTGTGTTGCAGGGACTGAACGATAAGAACAGCGATGTCCTTCAGCACAGCCAAGTAGCACTGATCTTTTAGATGTTTACTGTGTAATCTTCTAATCAGTACAGCTCTGGCACCTGTATTCCTTTTATCTGTCTGTTTGAATGCTGCTCTGGGAAGCAGCCGTGTGGAATTTAAAAGGATTCCCTTTCATTAGCGATTCTGCGCGTCACTTAGCTACCCGTCTAAAGGTTTGTGCATCCGTCACCTGCTTTCTCGTTAGGGTCCAAATCCTTTGTCACAAGACCATGGCTTTATGAGCAGGTATGCAGCTTGGTTTTTGGATGTTGATTTAATGGCGATGGTGGATATTGATGGGCTGTACCCAGAGTCTGTCAGAATTAATTTAAGTCGTGGGTGTTTTGATGTCTCCTCCCGCCGACGAGGTGTGGAGTTATTACCTCCTCGTCACAGGCTGCCCCCCTCTCCCGTCTTTTCTCTGCCCCTCTGTCTCTCCATTTGTCTGTCCTTATCAATGTGTCTGCTGTCAGAGAGGGTGTGAAAGGAAGGGGGAGGAAAAACATCTCAATACAAAGTAGCCTTCAAAATCTCAGCTCCACTAAAAGCAATTCCACCATGACGGCAGCAAGGCTGAGCTCTACTGTATCAAAGGTGTCAGTTGAGTGCTTGACACAAGCCGTTGGATTTCTGATGGGGTTGTTTTCCCAAAGACTTACTTGACAGTGCCTGTTTTTCGCTGTAACATTTACAGCCTAACTAGCCCCAAACTCAGGATTTTTGGTAGGCAGATACACGGGAGGGCTGCTGAATACACTTCCTCTCTGAGTTACTTTTTTGGGCATACTTTTTTATTAAAAACTGTCAGCAAGAAAAAATGGTAAACAATGTTTCCGGCTTTTTTCCACCTCGTGTCTTGTACAGGCATTCTCTGTGCATTTCAAACATTCAACTGCCAATGAAATCAAACCTTAAAAACAGAATGTATTCCCTCATTACAAAACAATTGTTTGCAATGTTTTTTTTAAATGAAAACAGAAAGAAGGATGAGCTATTATTTTGGCCTTGATATGCTATATAACTGTATAAATATATGTCCTAGAAATACTGAGAATTAAGTCCTTCAATCTATTTCACACTGAACAGCTCTTGCCTTACACAAGTGACAAGTGACAGAACATATGTCCTGTGTTGTTCATTCTAATCTTACTGAAGACCATTAAACTGCCTTATGTACTAGGTCACAGTTGTCCATCATACTGGCGGAAGAGAGAGGTAGAAGAGAAATGAAAAATTGAGGGCAGTGTTCAGGATGACTTAGCTGTCCTTGCCATGATGAAGAGACTTTGATTAACTCAGATTAAGACGTAGACGCCTGGCCTTCAGTTTGCCACTATCATTTTGCTAAGGGCAGACAATGCCTGGTAATTCCTTCACACTGTGAAACATAATATTGTTGTTTTAGCACCACAGTACTTTTCAGTGTCCATAAAAAATACAACAGCTCATAATCACTACAGTAGGCGTCACTGGATATGGGCTTTAAAAGCAGTTATTTCTGTCAAATGTTAAACTCCTATACTAGTAGAGTTCTGTGGATATTTATGTATGTATATACTGTAGTTAATAACGAGTTAACGCAAATTCCTTTTAACGCTACAACATTTCTTAACGGCTGATTAACGCATGCATGTTCTGTGGTTTCGCTCCATCGTTTGGGAAATCAGGAAGGTGCAGCAGTAACGTTGTGGACAGTGTTGTCAACTTGCCGTCATTCTCGCTAGATTTAGCGACTTTTCAGACCCTTTTAGTGACTTATAAATATATTCATATATATTTCTATTGTAATTCATTTCCATGCATGCAGTCCACAGATCCTCAGTTAAACACAGAACAACGCAGCTCCCCCCTGTCCACTGCAAACTGAGTTACCACCGGAATACGTCCTGTCTCAAATACCACCTGAGCGTTAAAAACTTGAAAAATATGTGCGATTAATTGCGATTAAAAAATATAATCGATTGACAGCCCTAATATATTGTCATACAATACCAACTGGCAATTGTAATTGGAGTAGACCTTTTAATGAGTTTTTACCACCTATTAAAGGAGAAATTTTCCTTATCCGAATCATGGGTCTTACAGCTGGAACACATCGGGCGCGTAAGCGTCGCATAAGCGTCCTGTATAGCTGCGTAGCGCAGCTATTTTTATTTCAGCGGCCATGTTATCCAATGTGTACGTTCACATCGGGTGTGTAACGTCAGCGTCGGCCCGTGCCCTGCAGCGATAGTTTCAGCGTCTCCTCTATTTCTTGCGCAAGACACAAGGATATGTGTCACTAATCACATACCGGAAGACCACAGTGCAGCCGGATGTTTTACAAAAATAAAACACATTCAAAATAAAACAGCTAGGTTCATGGTGATTTTGGCTGTCTTGACTTCTCGCAACGAGACTCGCGATCAGGCACATGGAGAGAGAGACCGACGGACGGACAGAGAGAGTGACACACACACAGCCAGCTACAATTACCACATTTTTCCCCACTCATCCTATCTCTTTCTATCAGAGAGTGAGAGAAAGAGCCAAGAGGTGACCGGCGCATAGAAATACGCGTCCGGTATGAATGGCCAGGCGCACGATCAGGCACATATTTATGCTCCGCGACTCTTACGCGCCCGGTGTGTTCCAGCTGTAAGGATAAAAGGTGTCGTATGCTGTACAGATTGTAAAGCCCCTTGAGGGAAATTTGTAATTTGTGATATAGGGCTATATCAATTAATTTGACTTGGCAAATAAATAAAATGCAAAAGAAAATCTTAGTTTTATTGTAGGTGACAGAACTGCGTGTAATTAAGCTGATAAATTAAGCTCCACCTTTTGAAACCACACTTAATCTTGTGGTTGTTAAGTCTTGTAATTAATGGCGTAGTTAGGAATTGATTTGTGATCAAATCTATATGTAGAGAGCTTGGGTTTACATCCTTCTAAACACACAGTGTAATAACAATATTTTCCAGCACATTATGACCGTAAACCTGCAGATGGAATGTACTGGAATTATTATAACGAAAATAGAGCTATAAAATTAATAAAGACTGACATATTTATACTCAGCAGTTATAGGGTTTTCCTTTTGACTCACTGTATTTCCCTCCCAGAAAAGGCTGTTAGTCTGTACTCATGTGTGGCCATAATGAGATGCCATAGTGATGATGGTGCATTTAAAAGATAACACTTCCATTAAGCTTAAATAAATCAATTTAGGAAGGCAAAATTAAAATTACCCAGCTATGAACAATTTCAGGCAGTTGCGTATTAGCAATCTGTAATTAAAGTGAAATGTAAAACCAGTTAGTCATGGCTCATTAAAGGCAAGAAACCAGCTTGAAACTTTAGTTCAAGGGGGGTTCATAATTTCAGTCCAGATATGAGTGTCTAAATACTAAATATAGGCACTGCAGTGGGCATGACCAAGTTTTCAAGTAGCAGTTTTTGATCAGGCTAAGTGAACATGATTTGCTGTGATCTTGATGCAGACCTGGCCGAGCAGCTTCATGATTTTCTTTCTCCAAGAAAGTGTGAAGCTGCGTTTAATTCCTTTAATGCTCTCTAGTAACCACATCTAATCCTGCACTCTTAATTTCACAAATTCTTGTTTCTCATGAATCATTGACTGCTTATCCCTCTGAGCCATTTCGTCAGAATGAAATATAAAAAAAACGCTGTAAACAGAGTTGATCCCTGTGTGTGTTTTGGTCATACAGGAAACAAAAGACTCAGTTTAGTGTTAGCATGAAAAGGGCATTTGCTTATTTGTAATACCCAGGGCACTTCTCTGACCAGCCATGCTGGAAGGACGAGAGCTGGGCAATAAAATGCAAGGACATTGGGCCCCCTCCCCACCAACCCCCACCCATCATCCCGCTCTCCCCTCCCCACACACAATGAGGAGGTAAATGATGCGTTAAACACGGTGGAGCCACTCATTCTATGAAACAGGGCCATGAAGGAGAGGAGATACTGCCAGTAAAAAAAATATATATAAGGCAAAATGACAAGTTGTTATTCACAGTTCTCAGACACTGCCTGTTGTTTTATGACTGTGAGCTCCGCAACTGGGCACAATGATGAATCTGCCCACAAATCTCTCCATGTAGCAGATGTAGACTAAACTCATCGGCTGAGTCGCTGGTCAAAAATGCATCATCACTACTACATTAAATGGACATGAGGATGTAGCTACTATACTGTAGTAACTATTTCATAATTTATGAAAATTGTCTTGGCAACATCCCCTTGAGGTATAAGTAACTTTCAGCTCGGCCGACACCATGTGGTGCTCTTAAAGGATTCAATTTTGGAAACAAGTGATCATAGCTTAGTAAAAAAGCTCCTTATAAGTCCAAAGGCACCTGGGAAGTGCAATAGTATCAAGTGAGAATGTTTTCTACTGCAGTTAATCCTTTTGCTCTGTGGACCATTTAAAAGGATCTCCTGAAGCACCAGGTATATTGCAGAAATCTTCTTCATACACATAGACATACACACACACAAACACACAACACTAATATGCACCATACCCACAGCGTAGAGAAAGCAGTTGACATAGAAGAGATTGAAGGGAAAATTGAATTGCTAAACCCTATGTCAGCGAAGAAAGAACAGAGGAGGTGGAAGTAAAAAATAAGTGCATCACCAGTCTGAGATTTGCTGAAATTCTTCTTCTCCTTGTCTTGTTTTAATTGCTTTTTTCTTCCTTTTATTCCTCCCACTGGCAGATAACAGTCACTTCTCCTAATTCTGCAATATTCTGAAATCTGTATCTCTGTAAAATGGCTGTTGCAGAGCAAAACTATGATGTTGATATCTGTCATTTCAACTTTTCCCCGTGCATCCTACATAAACTCCAATTAATCATAAACAATCACTGAACATGCACCTGTGGAACGGTCGTTAACACATTAACAGCGCACAGATGGTAGGGAATTAAGGTCACATTTAAAAAAACTCAGAACACTAGAGACCTTTCTACTGACCCTGAAAAACGCCACAGAAAGATGCCCATGGTCCCTGCTCATCTGCGTGAAAGTGCCTTAGGTATGGTGCAAATAGGCATGAGGATTGCAGATGTGGCGAGGGCAATAAATTGCAATGTCCATACAGTGAGTCGCCTAAGACAGCGCTACAGGGAGACAGGAAGGACAGCTGATCATCCTTGCACAGGCAGACAACGTGTAACAACACCTGCACAGGATCGGTACATCTGAATATCACACCTGCGGGACAGGTACAGGATGGCCACCACCAGGTTTGCACAACCCCTCCATCAATGCCCAGACTTTCCGCAATAGTCTGAGGGTTGCTGGACTGAGGGTTTGTAGGCCAGTTGTAAGGCAGGTCCTTACTAGACATCACCGGCAACAACGTCGCCTATGGGCACAAACCCATCTTTGCTGGACCAGACAGGACTGGCAAAGAGTGCTCTTCACTGACGAGTCACGGTTTTGTCTCACCAGGGGCGATGGTTGGACTTGCGTCGATCGTCGAAGGAATGAGCGTTACACCGAGGCCTGTACTCTGGAGCGGGATTGATTTGAAGGTGGAGGGTCTGTAATGGTCTGGGGCGGTGTGTCACAGGATCATCGCACTGAGCTTGTTGTCATTGTAGGCAATCTCAATGCTGTACATTACAGGGATGACATCCTCCTCCCTCATCTGGTATCCTTCCTGCAGGCTCATCCTGACTTGACCCTCCAGCATGATACCAGCCATACCGCTCATTCTGTGCGCGATTTCCTGCAAGACAGGAATGTTAGTGTTCTGCCATGGCCAGCGAAGAGCCTGGATCTCAATCCCATTGAGCACGTCTGGGATCTATTGGATCGGAGGGTGAGGGCGAGAACCATGTCCCCCAGAAATGTCCAGGAACTTGCAGGTGCCTTGGTGGAAAAGTGGGGTAACATTTCAGCAAGAACTGGCAAACATGGTGCAGTCCATGAGGAGGAGATGCACTGCAGTACTTAATGCAGCTGGTGGCCACATCAGATACTGATGTAACTTTTCATTTTGACCATCCTTTGTTCAGGGACACATTTTTCCATTTCTGTTAGTCACATGTCTGTGAAAATTTGTTTAGTTTATTTCTTAGTAGTTGAATCTTTTTATATTCACAGAAAGTTTTACGCATGTTAAGTTGGCTGAAAATAAAAGCAGTTGAAAGTGAGAGGACATTTCTTTTGTTGCTGAGTGTATGTAAAATGCATCTCATTCTAAACGTTTGCTTTGTTTATTAAATGTCCTTTTTATGTACAAGAGTTAAGTGAAACACAGTAACAGGAGATGTTCTGAACAAACCCAAAGATCGGTATTGGGGCTGATCCAGGCATTTTTCAAAGGATCGTATTAGCTAAAATAAAGCCGATCTAAATGTGATCCTTACCAAACTCCACTGTGTTTTCTCCACCTCATTCTGCAAATGTTGCAGCCTTGATCTCCGTTACTACAGCCAGCCTCTTCAGTGTGAGCCTTCTGTGAGAATAGAGTGTGTGTACTCAGCTAAATATCTATTGTGAGGGAAGAACCACCACTGTGTAACACCATATTACAACCATACAATGTCACGTTAGTTTCAGGAGTGGTATTCTCAGAGTTAAACCATTATTTCATATCACTAATAATTCAAGCTCATCAAGGAGATCGTTTTGAACCAGGACCTTCAGTATTTAGATCAAGGATGGGATCAGACTCGGAAAACTGCAGATCAATGTTAACTTAACGCTAAAGGACTTCGGGATCTGGACCAAAAAAACTTGATCGGGACACCCAACTATTAACAGTAAATAAAAAAAGAAATATCTTGAGCTAGATAGATAGATAGATAGAGATACTTTATTTATCCTGAAGGAAATTAAAGGCATACTTCACCGATTGACATAAAGTTACTACCTGTATGAGTCATACAGTAATACAGAGGCGGCCGGAGCAGTTGCTGTAGTAGAGGAGCGAGACCTGCCTGGTGGTCAGGAGAGAGCCCGGGCAGACTCGAGCTGGGGCGGACTGGTGGTGTTAGTGCTCTCGCTGTGCGCCTATGGATACAGATAGAGTCCTATTGCTGTCGCAAATTTCAGCCATTTTCTTCTTGAAGAAATCGCTGAATCTGCTGAGGAAACGGCCGGCTGGCCAGCATGTGTAACAGAGCACCATAGCTTTGATCCATACATGGATAAAGGAAGGTGAATTGGGAACACCAGCCAAAGCCCGCAGGGACAAACGGACGCCTGAGTATAAAGTGAGTATTTTGTTTGTTTTTCACGTCAGTCAGCTGAGCTATCGTTGTTATATTTACATCTATGTTAGCCTACTGTAGGTGCATATAGCTTGCATCGCTAACGTGCTTACTGTTTTGTAGACAATATCGCCTAACAGCCTATCGTCACTTCGTGGAATGGGTCCTGCAAGGCGAGAGACTGGGGAAAGGCTATCTCAGACAAAGATATCCAGCTCCTGATGGGCAATACTGCGGCTATAAAGAAACTGCTAAAGCTCTGGATGAGCTATGAGTGTGAAATTGTTCATATTATGTTTTTTAATTAGAAGTTCAAACTCGCATTGGTTGTGGTTCGTGCTATAGTCCTTAGTGTTGCTCCATTAGAGTATGTATTTATCTAGAGAAATAGTGATTTTAATTGGAGGAAATCACTTCATATGCGGAGCTAATAAGCTACTCTGTTGACATGGTCCTGCCTTGCATTATCTTTTTAATGTGCAAGTCTAAGTTGTGTAATATATATAACATTTGACTCTCTTTTTAACCCAAAGTGAATTCCAACAAAGGAAATAATCCAGGTAGAGTGTGTACAGTCAGTAATTACAGCTACATCACAGTGACAGTAACCATTCAGCCTCCTCCACAAGTCTATAATGTATAACTTTGGTGTACACAGGAGTACAGAGTAAGATGAAGAAATGTTATTTTTTATTATTCACAAAGGAAAAATATTGTGCCACCATAGTCAAGGGTACACATTAAAATAAACATGGAGATACATTGAAAAAAATGTTCTGCACAATATAAAAACAAAGCAAGCAAAAAATAAATAATGAAATATAAACAGCGGTGGCAGAATCTGATTAGACAGCTATAGGACTCAGGGTGGCAGCGTAGGCTATGACAGGGCAAGTGAAGAGGTTGGCACCTTGAACTGAATGTTTGGGTTGTGTCTTCTATCCATGTCCTTCTGGCTGAGTGTGTCTATAAACTGGGTGGTGTGAAGATTTTCTTCAAGACCCACTGCTTGGATCTCTTGCAGAAGACTTGGTTGAACCGTGCTTGTCCTGTAAAGGATAGGAAATTAGATTGATTAGATTAAACTTTATTGTGCAGAGTACAAGAACAAAGACAACGAAATGCAGTTTGTGTCCAACCAGAAGTGGAAAAAAGCAGAAAAGTGCAATGCGAAATACAAAGTATAGACAGGAAGTGCATAGACAGGACACTGAAATATAGTGCAGTGTAGACAGTATACAGTTGGTTTACAGAAGGTGGTTTAGAGTAATATAAATTAAATATAAATATGTGCAGTGTATTAGCAGTTACCTTATAAGAGCGGAATAAATATGGCTATGTAATATGAACAATGTATGAACAACATGTACAGATATGTGCAATGTAGTAGCAGGGACATTGTAATAGTAGTAAGAATAATATAGATATATGCAGTGTATTAACAGAATATATTATAAAAAAAACAGAATAAATATGGTTATTCGGTATGAACCATATAGACAGATATGTACAGTATGTACAGCTATGGACAGTGTGGTAACAGTACCATTGTAGTGCAGAAACAGTAACATTATAAGAATAGTAATATAATATTATGTTTAATATAATTAAACATAAAATCTGAACTAAGATTTGACTTTGCTAGACTTTTTTCCGTTATGTGCGCATGAGCAGCGCCAAAAAAGCTTACTGCCAATACGAAACAACACAAAAAAGGCGCACCTCACTGCTCACCGTCCTTTATTATCGTTCCCTTAGCTGTGAACATTCTAATTTTGGATATTATACTACTCTGACAACACATGATAACACACCTGTTTTGGTTGTGGCCTGCTTCGTCTTGACAATATTCTCATTGTGCTCCAGGATGGCAAGGTTTTTCCGTTGTTCGTCTCCCAACATCAGCTTTTTCTTCCATGAGGAAAAAACGATTATTCTCAATAAGTCTAGAAAAACATTTTCAAAAAAAGAATCAAATGTCTTATCTCGACATCCCCCTTACTTGTTGCACAGGTAAACTACATATGGTTTACGACAGACCTATGAAAGATAATACAATTAGTAATTTTGAACCTTGCAAACCAATGTAAAGTCTGCCACATTACAAACCTCTGACCACGGAAACAGTGACGGGACAGCTCGCTTCAACGCAGCGTAACAACTCCTGAAAATAATGTCCATCTCGCAAACGTATCTGTCTCTGCAGTCATCTCAACCACTGAATACAGCAACAGGCTTACGTGGTAACGTTAGCATAACTCGACACGTAGCTCAGTAGCTAACAATGGCTTTACTTACAGCCAACTTATATACAACTTATATGTAATTGTCTATCTATCTAACGTTACTTTGCTAACTTTGCTGTTTTACTGCTAACAACTATATCACTATGTAATACAGTGTGATCAGAAATAGAGTCGAGTATTAGCGAGAGTCTTACCTCTAGGCGAATGTGTTTACTAGCAGATGGCCCAGGCTGTTCATCATCTGGGAAGTTGAATATCGACGGAATTGCAAAGTACATTGGGTTCATAGTCTTTGTCAGGGTTTTGGTATTATGTTCTGTTTCCTGTTTTATTTTGTAGTCTGTCTGGTCTCCCTTGTCTTGTCTAGCTTCTTCCTGTCTTTGTTGGTTTCCCGCCTTGTTTGATTGTTTTGCCCCGCCCTGATGTGTTCCACCTGTTTGTATCACCTGTCCCTTGTTAGTGTTCATTACCCTGTGTATTTAGTCTCTCTGTTTCCCTTGTCTGTTGTGGGATTCTTGTTTTTCTGTTAGTGTGTTTTTTCAGTGTTTCATGTCGTGGGTTGCTTTAGTGTTTTCTTCATTTTAATAAATCTCTAGTTTGAACTGCATTTGGGTCCTACCCTTCTCTACACGCTGATAGAAGAATCCCACCAAAGATGGACCCAGCGGTTGTCAGGTTTGTGCCGATTTTTCACCCCATGGATTCTGTGGGAGAATCTTTGATGGACTTTTTTTACGGTCTTCATAAGGATGATCCTGCCTTTGCTAGGCACCTTATGGAGGTCCGTTGGCAGGCTACAGCGAGGGAATTCGGCCTCCCTGTCTCCAGGCCTGTTTTTCCTCCAGAGCCTGAGCTTACCTGTGTTTCTGAGCCTGAGGTGACCAGTGTTCCTGAGCCTGAGCTGACCTGTGTACCTGAGCCTGAACTGACCTGTGTTTCTGAGCCTGAGGTGACCAGTGTAACAGGGCTAATCAGTGTTTCCAGTGCTTTAGAGCTGACCAGTATTCCTGGTACCCGTGGAGGTCGTAGACGGAGGAGGGGAAGACATGGCTCCCAGTGCCATGCCCTGCATCAACCTCTTATCGGACCTGAGCCTGAGCTGACTTGTGTACCTGAGTCTGAGCTGACCAGTGTTCCTGAGCCTGAGCTGACCTGTGTGCCTGAGTTGACCTGTGTACCTGAGCCTGAGCTGACCAGTGTTCCTGAGCCTGAACTGACCTGTGTTTCTGTGCCTGAGGTGACCAGTGTAACAGGGCTAATCAGTGTTACCAGTGCTCCAGAGCTGACCAGTATTCCTGGTACTCGAGGAGGTCGTAGACGGAGGAGGGGAAGACATGGCTCCCAGTGCCATGCCCTGCATCAACCTCTTATCGGACCTGAGCCTGAGCTGATCTGTGTACCTGAGCCTGAGCTGACCAGTGTTTCTGTTCCCGAGCTGACGTGCAACCCTTCTGTTCCCGAGCTGACGTGCAACCCTTCTGTTCCCGAGCTGACGTGCAACCCTTCTGTTCCCGAGCTGACGTGCAACCCTTCTGTTCCCGAGCTGACGCGCAACCCTTCTGTTCCCGGGCTGACGCGCAACCCTTCTGTTCCCGGGCTGACGCGCAACCCTTCTGTTCCCGGGCTGACGCGCAACCCTTCTGTTCCCGGGCTGACGTGCAACCCTTCTGTTCCCGGGCTGACGTGCAACCCTTCTGTTCCCGGGCTGACGTGCAACCCTTCTGTTCCCGGGCTGACGTGCAACCCTTCTGTTCCCGGGCTGACGTGCAACCCTTCTGTTCCCGGGCTGACGTGCAACCCTTCTGTTCCCGGGCTGACGTGCAACCCTTCTGTTCCCGGGCTGACGTGCAGCTCTCCTGACCCTGGGCTGACGTGCAGCTCTCCTGACCCTGGGCTGACGTGCAGCTCTCCTGACCCTGGGCTGACGTGCAGCTCTCCTGACCCTGGGCTGACGTGCAGCTCTCCTGACCCTGGGCTGACGTGCAGCTCTCCTGACCCTGGGCTGACGTGCAGCTCTCCTGACCCTGGGCTGACGTGCAGCTCTCCTGACCCTGGGCTGACGTGCAGCTCTCCTGACCCTGGGCTGACGTGCAGCTCTCCTGACCCTGGGCTGACGTGCAGCTCTCCTGACCCTGGGCTGACGTGCAGCTCTCCTGACCCTGGGCTGACGTGCAGCCTTCCAGAGCCTCCGCTAGCCCATGATCTTTCTAGTGCCCCCGAGCAGCTTTCTAGTGCCCCCGAGCAGCTCTCTAGTCCCCCCGGGCTTCGTGTCCCTGAGTTTCCTAGCGTCCCTGAGTTTCCTAGCGTCCCTGAGTTTCCTAGCGTCCCTGAGTTTCCTAGCGTCCCTGATTCCCAGCTGCCTAGCAGCTGTCTAGATCATCAACTGGCGTCTAGCTCTCCAGAGTCTGCGCTGACGGAGCTTCCAGAGTCTGCGCTGACGGAGCTTCCAGAGTCTGCGCTGACGGAGCTTCCAGAGTCTGCGCTGACGGAGCTTCCAGAGTCTGCGCTGACGGAGCTTCCAGAGTCTGCGCTGACGTTCAGCCGTCCAGAGTCTCCGACAGCAGCACTTCAAGAGTTTTCCAGTCGTACTGAGTCTACGTCAACGACTGACTTCCCAGAGTCTACGCTTACGGGCAAGCTAGGGAATATTCCGGTCTCCGGCGCCTCTGAGACCTCCCCAGAGATTTTGCCGGTCTCCGGCGCTCCTGAGACCTCCCCAGTGACTTTGCCCTTGTTCTGTTTCCCAGTGACTTTGCCCTTGTTCTGTTTCCCAGAGACCTTGCCTTTGTTTTCGGTCGGCCTTACTCCAGCCCCTCATGCCCTGTCGGCACCTCTGTCAACCTCTGTTCCTGTTACCTTGTTGGCAGAACTGCCGACACCTGTTGCTGCTGCCCTGTCGGCGGACTGGCCGACTCATGATCCTGTTGCCCTGTCGCCTGTTTCCAGCTCAGCGGACCCGTCGCCTGTCTTCTGCCCAGCTGGCCCTTCACCTGCTTGCTGCCGGCCTCCTGAGGGGATTCGCCTTTGCGGACGGCCTCCTGAGGGGATTCGCCTTCGCGGACGGCCTCCTGAGGGGATTCGTCTTCGCAGCCGGCCTTCAGAAGGATTCTGCTTTCGCCGCCGGCCGCCTGAAGGATTCTGCTTTCGTCGCCGGCCGCCTGAAGGGTTATGTTTTCGCCGGCGGCCCCCGGAAAGTTTTCTGCCTTCGCTGTTGCTTTCTGTTCCCTGTTGCCAAGGCCTCTCTGTTCTCTGGTCCCTGTTGCTGAGGCCTCTCTGTTCTGTTTCCCCGAGTGACCTGGCTCTGTTTCCCCGAGTGACCTGGCTCTGTTTCCCCGAGTGACCTCGCTCTGTTTCCCCCCCCCCCCCCCCCCCCCGAGCGGCTCCTCTCTGTTCCCCCCCCCGAGCAGCCCCTCTGCTTCCTCGAGTGGACTCTCTGTTTTCCCTGGGCACCCCAGTGACTTTGTCCCCTGTGCCCCAGGGCACTCGTTCCTGTGCCCCATTGACTCTCTGTTCCGTAGCCCCGTTTGACTTTTTTCGTTAGTCCCTCCTCCGGTCCCCCTCCGCCCTCCCTGGGTTGTCTTTTGTTCTTGTTGGGTTTTTTTTTTTTTTTTTTTTTTTGGACATCTGGGATCTGTCCCTTGGGGGGAGGTACTGTCAGGGTTTTGGTATTATGTTCTGTTTCCTGTTTTATTTTGTAGTCTGTCTGGTCTCCCTTGTCTTGTCTAGCTTCTTCCTGTCTTTGTTGGTTTCCCGCCTTGTTTGATTGTTTTGCCCCGCCCTGATGTGTTCCACCTGTTTGTATCACCTGTCCCTTGTTAGTGTTCATTACCCTGTGTATTTAGTCTCTCTGTTTCCCTTGTCTGTTGTGGGATTCTTATTTTTCTGTTAGTGTGTTTTTTCAGTGTTTCATGTCGTGGGTTGCTTTAGTGTTTTCTTCATTTTAATAAATCTCTAGTTTGAACTGCATTTGGGTCCTACCCTTCTCTACACGCTGATAGTCTTCCTGCTTGAAATGGTTTCAGGTTTTCCATATCGGTGTCCTCTCCAAACTTCGGGTGATTGTTAGCCCGCAGCCACTGTTTGCGTCGCTCCAAATGTTTAACCGGCAAATGATGGAAACTTACTTACAAAGCAATTTAGCACAATTTCGATGGAAAAAACGTTAGTATTTAAATTAATTTTTCAACTAACTTGTCACAGAGACTCACGATAAAATGGCGACTTTTCAGTTTAAAGTCAACTATTAGTTGTATTTCCCTCCCTCCTGCCCTCTGTAACCGGTAGGTGTGGCTTGGGAGTGGCCTTGTAAACCAGCGAAGCAAGTGCATTCTGGGAGTTATTGTCTTTCATCCACATGAGCCAAAAATACATTTTCTGGCTTTTCTCAGTCTAGAAGTTCACATCTCTACTACATAAATGACCGAATTTCAATATATATTCATCTTTCCAGCGGTTAAATATCTCTTTAAGGTGTCCAATAGCTTATACACATCATACAAACACATAGGCACACAGACATATGACAACCACGCACACATACATATGTCTGGAGATGTAATGATGCAACTGTACAAGAGTCCAACTGGACAACAGGACAAAATTATTTACAACTATGGACCAGGTTGGTAAACCTGAATTTATTTTTATTCAATACACCACACAGGGTGCGGTTTAGATTTTTCTGCAGGATAGCGCTTGAAATTTTTCCCAAGCAACATCAGGATGTCCTTTGTCTTTTGCTGTCAAAAGCACAATTTGTACTGAGCAAATGAAAAACACTAATTGCCCTCAGGACAAAGTAATAAAGATCCATGCCATGCTGTTGTTCTGTGTACAGCACCGTTTTGCCCAAGGGCAACAAAGTCGTCATTCAGCTGTGAACAGACAGCGTTATTAAAATTTTGCTCGAACACACCAGGCCAGCTGATGAACCTGGTCATGGCTGAATGCCTGTGCAGAATCACAGCACATTTAAAGTCTGTTTCCTTCATTTGTGCATCCTCCACTTCAGTAGGTGTGACATTTAAGATGAAGACAACCTGGTGACCAGCTGCCTGTGCCAAAATGAATCCAAAAAATGTGAAAATGTGTTGTTAGAGACATTTCATTTCACAGAATTGTGAGTTAGTTTGGACAGACTGTCTGCTGCTTCCAGAAAAGACAGGTACATGAAAGCTTGGGTGTTTGTTGTGCAGACAACGTTAGCGTCAGGGTCTGTTGATTTAGCAGCCAGCTCCAGGCATAATCAAAGCCTATCCCAGAGGCAGCGGCGTCACTGCTCCACTGCACTCCAATCATATTTGTGCTTGATCACATCCCAAAGAGCTTGTCACCTTAGTGTTTTGTGACACTTAAACCCAATAAATACACCCCAAACTTGTAAACTGGAAGTTGACCTTCTTCTCCTCAGATAAACTGCAGGCTCCAGTGCCCTTTGAATGAGATGTTGTTTCACCCTGCCATCATGTAGCGCTTGTTAATGTCATGCATTATCCTACTAAACAAAGAAGCATGAATCAAACCTCATATCACCTGGTGTGGCCAATTTAAGTTTAGTAGGGGCTTGTGGAAAGTATCTCTGAGGGTATCATCTGGCAGTTTTACTGACTTCACGTGGATTTTCACACATATGTTAAACCACAAGCAAGGCAAAGCAATCAACAGCATATTTGCGGCAATGCATATTTTGCGGCAAACAGACACGACCCTGTTAGGCACCTGCAGAGAGCAGAAGCAGGAATGTTTGCATTACATTGCCATGGGGTGAGCCAAGCCTGTGCATAAGCAGTGCCTTTGGGGATTCTTCAACTTACTAAGGTCGTTGACAAAGATCCTAGACATGAAATCATGCGATAGCTCTACTTCAACCCCCAGCCTCCTCTAAAAATGATCTTGTGACCGCCCTGGTTAGTATGACAATCATGGGAAAATAACTTGTTTATTGTATGGGTTAAAATAACACAGTGCACAAGGGAACGAGGCTTTGATGTGCTACGCAGTGAAGTCGAAACTATATGATTAATTATTAAAGAGTGTTTTCTAGATGTTCTATACTTTTATAATGTTCAATTATGAATGTTTACTTTGCAACTTTGCATTATACTGTAAACTATTAGGCCTTCACATTTAATATCCGCATGCCCTGGATGCATTCATTTCATTGCTGTTTGCCCAACTGTAAACATGAATACATGTCGTCTGGGGAAATGGAAGAAATACCTATATAGTGGAGGCTGAGAAAAAAATTTGTTGAGAGTTAGCTCAAGCTGTCTGGAGTGTTCAGCATCAGTGAGCTTCAACCAATGGAAACTCCTCAGAGACAAAGCAGTATCTCTCTCCTGTCTATCCAACTGACCTGGACTGGCATTGTTTAGCTTCTGGTCGTCTTACAGTCTATCCTTCAGTCCTCCCTTCACTTGCCTTTTGTAATCCATTCTTTCACATTTCTAATACCTTGTCTCCAAATTCACATGGTAGTGTATAGGCTTAAGAATAGACAAAGTTTCAAAGGTTACTCAAAGTTTTTCTCTATCTTAAGCATAAAGAAAGGTTTATTGTATTGTCTTGTATTGCAAAGTCTAAGTAGTTTTTCTTACTCAGCCTGTTGGCTTAGAAAATATAAATGAAGCAGTGCCACAGTTCCGTAACATCGTTGTGAAATGGAGCATGTCACATACAGGCTTGACCCTGGACAAGTAATTGATTGATATATGGTCGGATGGATTAATGACAGACAGCATTCCACCAGAGACTGGCTGGCAAAAGACATCTCCGGATAACTGTGTACGAATCGCTATTCTAGCCAACGTGGCCCTTCCTGTCAACCTGTATCTGGCTAGTGGGGCGAGTGATTGATGACAGCTGTCAGTCTGCTACCCGCTCTACCTCGTCACCCCCAGCTGGATGCAACTTCTGCCATGGTAAGAGTCCATCTCCCTCTCCTGGCAGGTTTGACAGAGTAGAGCACATCGAAACTAGGTCTCATCCACCCAGTCAATAACAGCTGCCCTGTCTTTCCCTTCAAAAACCCCATGCCAGAGAACTGTGGAGAAGTGTAGGGGCTCGCAAGAATAATGTAGATATATTCTGATTGAAGTGATCAGTTTTCTAGGACAAATATGACATTTGGACATTCAGACATGCCCAACAGGTTCTCACTCCCATCTCGTAAAATATGGACGCTTGGTCAGGTGCCTTTGTCGTTGTTATTGACGCTAAAAGTCTCCTTTAGCGTCATATAACGTGCTTTAACTAAACACGCTTGGTCGGGACTATTGGCGTCCTTTTTGACGCAGTTATGTTAAGTAAAAAGTCATGGGTGGGCTTGCGTTTCCGTGACACATGGGAACAGGACGGTTGAGTTTAGGAAAAGGTCGTGGGTGGGCTTATGTTTCTGTGATGTAATGGGACGGTTGCGTTTAGGAAAAGGTTGTGGGTGGGCTTACGTTTCCATGACACGCAGGAAGAACAGCACGGTTGGGTTTAGGAAAAGGTCGTGGGTGGGCTTACGCTTCCGTGACGCGGGAATAATGGAACCGTTAAAGAAGAAAGCGACTTTAGGAAACGTGACAAGCAGGACACAAACCCCGGTCTCCTGGGTGAAAGTCCTGTGTTTGACACATCCGCCACACCAACCAACCTCCCTACGCAACATTTCAGCCTTATATGCTACTCGCTAAACCCTGTGTAGCTGCCCGCTCTCCCCGGTACGTTATACAAACACGCTGAAGGACGCCTTTTTCGTCGCTTCAGATGCTGACAGCCACTGCCCAAACGTCCATATTTTACGAGTTCGGAGTGAGAACGAGTTGAACAGCCACCACACTGTAGGGAGAAGCAAGCAACTAACTGCTGGTTTAGCTGCTGGAACTGTAGGAGCGAAAGTAAGACTGACAGAAAAAGAGAGGAAACGTCAGACAGGCAATGTCAAATGAAAACCAGAGCTGCTGATCATTACACACCAAACGTGGTTTGGCTGTAAGTAAACCTGCCAGGATGACGACTGAAAGGCTTTGAATGCCATTAATTAATTAGTCTAAGTAGGATCACAGGCCTCAACTTCTACATCAAAGAAAGTAGCTTTACTTTCATTTTGCTAGCAGCGCCAGAGAACAGGATGCAGCAGTGTGTAAGGGTTATGGGTCCTTGCTAGTGGAGTTCAAACTTACAAAAGGCAGTTCCAGAAAAACATAGAAATCACCAATTTTGGCTATATATCAAGGCACAAATGTGTCGTATAGATTGCAGATGCACTGCATCTTTAATGAGGCACCAGAGGCTAGTGAAATCGACCCTGACCTGGATGGTAAGCATAAAAAAGAAAAACATCTGTTTGGGTGTTAAATGAGGATAGATTTGGTGCATTTCTATGACTCAGGAGGTCCTTGCTTATTTTGCATTTTATATAGCTTACTTTTAAAAAAAATGGAATCTTCATTTTCTCAGCAATTGCATTCCCAGTAGGAAGTAACATACGCTCATTCTAATAACAACCTTTATTACATACCTTTAAAACTTTGTAGGTATGAATCATGGCACTTGGTTTACCATCTGTTTTGTACCCATATCGACCTCATCAGCCACACAAGTCCTTTGGCTGCCAGCTGCCCATTGGCTGAGAGCCACAGACACACTATTAAAAGTTCAGCATCTGCATGACAACATACGTTATACTGTATCATAGAAACTATACACCTGAACATACTGATGCTATCTTCAGGAACCTTTCTTAGAGCACAATATGAGCATATAAGAGCAATGATATGAAGGTATCAGGTAGTGTCACTCAATTGTTGTTGCTCATAACTGTAATGCTTCAATGAACTTGATGATTCATGAAATTGATGATTGATGATGATCCATGAAACATCTCCATATACTCCATTCCTAACTGACTGTAACAGAGCCAGACTGCATCATGATTAATCTGCCAGTCTATCAATAACTCATGACCTTTCAGCTGTGTGCAGGCAAATTCTATTATGCAGACTTGTATATGTTCGCATGACATTAAGGAAACCTAACATGATATAAATGTGTAAGGCATGTCTTCTTAAGTAGATCAAAAACAAGGAGGGCACCCATCATTTACATCATCATCACTTTATTAACTATTGTAGGGTTCAACTGTGCCATAGTTGAACAAATGCAGAGGAAATAAACACTGTGTGGTGCATTTGAATGTTTACATCTATGTTTAACTGTTATACTTTAGCACCTACCTACTACATCACTGTTTCCTCTTTTTACTCATCAACACAAATCATAAAAAACACTGCAACAGTGAATAGTGGCCTATCCCTATTGATTCGGACTATTAAAGATTGACACTATTTTTCAGTTCTAATTCGATTCCATGAACCCTGGCAGGAAATTAATTTTATGCACAGGCATTGGTCAAATTTAAAAGAAGAGAGGAAAACCAAGTCTTTCTCTATTAAAGTTGTTCTGTTTTCTTCTGGAGCAACCCTCGTTTGAATATGCCTGGTGTAGCTTTACATTTTCAATTATTTAGTAAAACATAATAAGTAATACTGTAGACCATTTTTTTTAACTACATTATTAACACCTCATCAGCTCTCTCCTCAGATTGCTGATATTGTGGTAAAAACTGTTCTTTGAATAGTTCCATTTCTTCTTCGACATGTGTAAGTGCTTGGCTTGCCATTATCAACACATCATGAGAGATAAAGCTTTGCAGGTAAGGAACAAGTGAAGCCCTGAGGGGCATAATTATAGGCTTTCATTTTCCAGACGAGTGATTATTCAAAATCCTCATATCTTAAGTTTGTCAGTTCAAGTGCTGTGCCATTTACAGTTAGAGATAGTGACAGTTATATTCCCTGTGATGCCAAACAGTCATACTAAGGGCAATCTAAAATTATCTGAGTATATATATGTTTCATGAAGTCAAAACAAACTTGTACAGCTATTTATTTCAAGGCCTCCAGCCGTATTGCTCTATATATCTGAGGGTAAAATGAAGCAGATTCTTACTAGACCTGGTTGTTAGCAGCAGATATGGCTGGTTATATGTGCATGTTCCCTCTGGTGACTTTTGTCGCAGGGGATTAAAAACATAAATATGTCGGGGAATCCAATAACCATGTGCAGTGAAGGGAGAATATGCATCATCTACACCTCGCAAACACAAAATGTCAGCAAGTATAGCTGCAGCTGTAACCTTGACAATGACAATAAGGGCTATTAAAATGGAAATAATGATGGCTTTACCCCCGCGGGATTACCATGTCTGATCTGTCTCTGCAACACTGTTAGAGTCATCAGTGAGTGGAATCATAAACTCTGTTACAATGTGATCATAATGCCATCGCAACCTGAGATTGATTACCTCGTAAACATAGTTTACAGAGTGTCATAGTTTAATTTCAACAAAGGCTTACAATGCTAACATGAGGTTCAGTGGGACATCTAAACCTACACTACAACCCACACAGGGAAGTTATATTTAGTTTCTATGAGCTACATCATTAGCTATATCAATAACATAACAATACATTTAAACAGGGGCAACCTCTATTTGAAAAAGTACTGTTTCCAATGTGTCTAACAAAAGATATAAGTGGAACTTATATACCAATTTACCCCAAAAAAATCCATTGATAGTTGCTTAGTTCCGCTGGCTGTTGGCATTACCAATAACTTACTTACTGTGGTTAATATTGTATTTATCTTCTGTTATGTTGCAGTGGCAATTTTACCGGACTGATGTTGTTAAACTCTAGCCAATGCAGTTAAGACACATAACATATATAATTTTAATCCAAAAAAACATTGCTGAAAGGTGTAGTTTGCTGATTTTGCTGCAAATTAATATGAATTTAGAATTGGTCTTGAGATAAATGAGAAACATATTGCTAATTAATAAATTGAATTAACTGGTTTACCATTAGGTAAACCAGTTAATTCAATTCAATTCAATTTTATTTATAGTGTCAAATCATAACAGGAATTATCTCAGGACACTTTACAGATAGAGTGTAGGTCTAGACCACACTCTGTAATTTTCAAGGACCCAACAATTCCAGTGATTCCCCTAAGAGCATGCATGAATGTGTAAGTGCGACAGTGGCAAGGAAAAACTCCCTTTTAGGAAGAAACCTCGGACAGACCCAGGCTCTTGGTAGGCGGTGTCTGACGGTGCCGGTTGGGGGTTTGATGAACAATGGCAATAAAAAAGTCACAATTAAGATAATGACTAGAGTAGTTGTAATAGTTCATGGTGTGGTAGAGCACAGCACGGCTAAAGAACAGGACTGTTCTTTAGCCTTTAATATGAAGCCTTTGATTTGAACAAGCCTCAAGGTCTGCTCATCACTGAATTATAATTTTGGCTAATTCTTCCATGCAGGCCAGGTGATCAATTTAAAATGGTTGCATTGTGAATACCACTACTTTTAGGTAAACTCCTTTGCTGCTTAATGTCTATAAGTGATTTCTTTGTTTCGGCTCATGCTACTTGTTTAGCTACTGACAGGCTATTTTTGACTTGGATTATAGAAACTGAAGCCGATGATCTGTGTGTGTGTGTGTGTGTGTGTATGTTTATGTGTGTGTATGTCCAGAGTCATCTGCTAACAAAGCAACTATGGCCCCTCTAAATGGCAAGACAGATGAAATTCCTGCATCCGTTTCTGCGGTTTCCCAAATACTGACCTCTGAGAAATGTATGCTAAACATGCAATGAAGCGCCCAGTGTCCAAATATAGGTCTGTTGAGGACAAGACTAAGAATGCATGAAAGGGCATACAGAGGGCTCTTGGCAGACTCTTTGGTCAAATCAATACAAATGAAGATGTCTTTTTGAAATAGGGCAATGGGCCCCTGCTTCTTCCAGTTTTGGCTCCGCTAACGGATCAATCTGATGGGGTTGTGAGAGAGGCAGGTCCACAAACACAAGTCACTTAAGCATAAAAACTGATGCTGGCTGTGTTCCATCCCAGAGATTTGTCCATTTAATCGTGCCCTCCCTCACAGATCTTAGGTGATTGGACATAAAGCCTTCCCTCTTTATGGGGGGGGGAGGGGGGATTTAAGTGCCAGTAGAACAAACAAAGACTGAATCCTGCACATGTTTAATTAGGTGCATCAGCTTTAATGGCAGTAAATATTAAAGCTTATATCAGTTTGAATTTGGATTAGAGGTATTATCACGAGAGGGTGCACTGCGGTAATCAATGGGAAAATCAGTGTTGGAGGTAATTACAACTGCAACATATTGCAGAGTTTATGCTGTTATCTGTGAGAATTGAGAGTGAGAACTGGCAGTTCATAATAGCATGTCAATGTCTCAGTTACAGTAAACAAATGTCCAATTACTGTTCTAAGTTCCCCTATTAGAAGGAGGGAACACCTCTATTCTTAAATTAATTAAGTTGTTGTTCGAATCGGACAGTCTAATCAGTTTTTGTGAGCATGAACAAACATATCACATTGCATCAGTTTACAGACTAACACTCCTCCACTGACATCCTTTGTATTTTGAATGGCTAACAAGTGCAGGCAGTTAATTTGTTAGCTTTTTAGTAGATCGTATTTGTTGTGGTGTTTTGTTCTTGGTATATGTGGGTGCTTTTATTTTAAGATAGGAAAGACAAGGAAAATTCCCCTCAGGGAACAATGAAGTAAATTTTATCTCATCTCATTATCAAACCTGAGTGAATTCATACAATATTGTGTCTTTATCTAGATTAAAAGAGTTTACGATAATATGTTTAATATGTATCAAAATACAAAATGTACTGTATTATAATACACAGAAATATCTAACTGCTATAGAAGCCACATTTCAAATCTGATTTAGTTTTGCAGCCCATCCACTACTGGATGTGTTATAAGGCAACTGTTTGTACTGTATGTGCCATAACTTTATAAAATGATCAATGTTTAGTTGTTAGCTTGTCCGTGTGCCCACAGGAGACTGAAAAACATAATACTGCTTTAAGGTCCCACCTTACATGTCAAACGTTAGTTTGCATCCAGTTTGAGCTTCTATCAGTGCAGTGTAGCAACTTTGAGAAAGCTTTAAGGTTTAGATGAGTTGGTGAAAAAAGTAACTGAATCCATATTTATGCTTACTGGACCAGCTAATTATTTTAAAGCGACACTAATGAAAATGTTCATATTTATGACAGATTAAGTGACTAGATGTATGTGAAAGATTTTGCTTGCACGGTGATGAACTCACAGAGAATTATTACCATTAAATGATCTGTGAATTACCATTATCAGTTCAATAGAAACTTATTTAGGCTCATTATTTGGGGTTTTAGGACCACAAACGCCATTGAAATGTGTCTGCCAGATGTGTAAGTATGCAGTTGTTTGCTAACATAGTAATTATGTTATTATTATCACATAATCTTGACAATGATGTCTTTCCGCCTTCTTCCGCTGCCTTAAAGTGGCCAAAACCATGAAATGTAGCTTTAAACTTGGGTTTGCTGAAATAATTGTTGCAATAAATAAGGCACCAGTACATTTTTTGCTCAAATTTTGAGAAAAATCACCACCATTGTTGTATTTTATGACTAAATAGTGCTAAATAAAAACAGTTTACAATACAAAAAATGTTTTATTGTAGCTTTTCTTCTTAAAAACTGTACAGTGTGGATATATACAGAAGATGTGACATCCCAGCTAAGACGGCAGAGCAAGCTTTGTTTTCCGTTCTGACTGTAAGAGTCTACAGAAAATGTTCACTAACACAGTTTTCTTGGAGTGTAAGAGCAACACACAAAGATAAAAATCAGCATTATCCTCTTTTTAAGCCTTTGTCAACTAGAGACAAGCAATACTACATTAAGCTTCAGGGAATTGTAATACTCCCACACAGACTGTGGAGTATTGAATAACAGCCTGATTTAAGTGCCTATCACTGTCCTAATTGGTTTCCTCTGGCTCCGTGTCTACTCTGCTTTCTCAATCTCTCTCTAACGTTCTGACCGTTTCTCTATCTGTCTTTCTTCCTGAGGCACTTACAGTACTTTCCTGCTTGATCTTATATCTCTCCCTCCCTCCACAATGACTGTGATTAAAGTGGAGCCAGGTACCACTCACATTGATAAGTCCTCATTCAGCCATTTCTTGAATACAGACTAGTATTACCCAACTGTATCAAGGGCATATTATATTTTGACGGCTGCTTTAATCACCACAGTTGATATCCCGATGAAGTCCTGTATTGATTTTGTTAACAGGGAACTTAATGATTGAAACTGTGCTAGCAACGCCGAAGAAAAATAAGTTCTGTGTTTTAGTGTACTCTCTTTAAAATATGAGATTGACACAGTGACCAAATCAGTATGTAGCCTACATGAATTAAATGCAAATGCAGTATAATTCCTGTGGTAAGATTTTATCTTGTGACACAATGTGTCACTTCTGTGTGGATAGAAAAGGTGACAATAACATTGTATCATTTTCTGGGTGCATGGATCTTATGAAAATAAAACACTGGCATATCTGCATTGATTTCTCTGGCCACATGCAGTACAAATACGCCTGTAAATGTATATGGCTTACAAGACCTACGTATTCCCTCTGAAAATAAGAAACATTGTCATATCTTACATATAAATATGACAATACCTACATTAAAGTATGATGGTGTGTGTAACATTAATGTATAGTAGCAGACATTGTACAGGGCCACCAGGGCCTCACGTGCAGTTCAAGAGCACATGTTGTGAGCTTCTAACCACAAACTTTATCTTGTTAAACCTAGTTTAAAATGAACTGCTGCTCTAGATAACAAAATAATGAATGTGTTAATAAAGTATGTTATGTCCACATGCTTACAGAGGCTTCCAGTTCTTCTTGTGGGTATCAGGTGATTGACAGGAAGTAGAGCATAACATAATGTGTGCAATGATGTAAAAATGCTCAAGCACAATAAAATGGCACACATAAACAGCCACAAACCCAAATTTAGGCTCAGTGTTTGCTGTGATGGATTATTTCACTCCGGTGGAAGTTGTTTTTGTTACTGTTCATACTGTACAAGAATGAATGGCAGCAAAAACAAGCTCTACCACATCCAGATGAATATATGCAGATGACAACAGGGAAAATAAGGACATGAGCAGCCTCTCACAAACTTAGTATCATACTGTAGTAACCATACTAGTAGTATTAGGAAATAATAAAGAGGAAAAATAACACGTTAAAACAATGCATATTAATGGATATTAAGACCGAATGTAAAAACCCAACATATTAAGCAAAACTGTGCAAGATTTATTTTGAAACAGTAAAAAAAAATAATGGAATATGTCATGGGCACTGTGTGGAAAATAAGAGCATATATCCTTTTTGCAAGAAAACTCATTGTTTAAACATTGCCATTGTAGCAGTACCACTTAGTTTTTTTGGATAGATGTTCTTTCTTTCCACTGGCTTTTTAAGTATGTACGCATTTGTCCTATTGTAAGATCAAAATATAACAACATCCTAAAGTTTGGTGGACTTTTAAATAATTGCAGATCTCTTAAGTACCCCGTCTTTACATATTCCATTGAAGTGAGATTTCCTAACATTGGTAAGAACAAACCCATAGTATTTTTAGAGACTGCACAGAAGATCTCAGTGGCAGTGATCACAAATAGGAATCCAGGGGCGGACTGGTACATAAAAGCGTCTAGCAATGAATACAGACATTCAGCAAAATAATTCATACACTTGGACCTGTGTAAAGACACTTAAATGGCAGCCTGCGTCTATGATGGATCTGGTCTATGACCATCTTCACATTGAAACGTGGCAGATAAAACGGGATTACCCATGATCACTTCACATTATGGTCAACTAAAGTCATCCTCAACTCTGTGTGAGCATCTCCTGCTGGATTTACCATCGACATCTACTCATAACCTAGTATTGGGCCTTCATTTCAGATTTATATAAAATGGCAAAATACTGTATATGATCACTGATCTCTCAGGTTTTTTTTAGGTGTTCTTCATCCTCTTAAATCACAATCAGTCAAAAAGGCGTTCAAGCTCTCCTACCTAGTTGTTACATGTTTAAAGTAAAAAGGCAATAAAGGATGAATCTGGTTTATTTTGGGAGATAAAATCAAGAAGAACAATAAAATAAGTATCAAAACTTAGAGCATTTTAAGACTTTGAAAATAAAAAAGTCAAATGGAGTTTTCATTCAAATTTTCATATTGTTATTAAAATACATTATGTTTTTAATATAGTCATATAATGCCTATACACGGATGTGAAAAAGAAAATGAAAATTGGATTATTGCATTTTTAATTTAAATTTTCACTCAAAAAACACATACATTGGTGGAAAATGATAATGCTACTGTGGAATTACATTTTCATTTTCAAATTAACATTATCATTAGAATAAAGTCCCCTATAGGCTTCCATGAGAACTCTCCATTGTGGTCAACTTTGACCTACTGCACTTGCCTTAGTTGTGCATGCATACAGTTTTCCTCTGCAATGAATGATTATTATTGACATTTTGGATATGCTCACTTTTTATTTATCAGATTGTGTCACTGCTCTTGCTTCTTTCGACTTTGTTGTAGCAATGCTACAGCAATAATCTTTGGTGTGAACAATGTTATAACTGGGTAACACTTTATAATAAGCATCGCTAATAAATGGTAAATTGATAGTTATTTTACTGTTAACTACCAACAAAATGATAATTAATGTTTACTAATTATTAGTTATGCTTTAATTTATGTTATTTTAAAAGTTTATTGTTGTTCACATCAAAACATTTTATATATTATATTAACGTTTTGTAAATGATTAAGAAATCATTTGTGAACCGTCAGTAAACATAATTTGGATGTCTGTTGTAAAGTTGCATCTGATGAAAATAATACCTTGTTAATGGTTAGTAAAGACTTTGTAAAGCATCTATAAACATTATTTAGATAGCTATTATCAGTGCTCAAATAATAAAATAATCATCTCTTTTATAGATCACCAAATAAAGATCTAATCTAGGGCCACATTAATGTTACTTGATGCTTTAGAAACCATTTATTAATCATTACCTTATTATGGATTAGTTGCAACTTTATAATAGCCATTCAAATAATGTTTATAGACAATTTACAAAACAATTATTAACCACGACAAGTATTACCTATCTATCTGAAGTTAGAAACTTATTATTGTATATGACACTAAACTAATGATAACATAACATTCAGTATAACATTACTAATAATGAGTAACCATTATAAATCATCATTTCATTGTCTTTTAACAGTAAAATACCTATTAACTAAAGATTAATTAACTATCAATTTACCAATTATTAGCGATGGTTATTATAAAGTGTTACCTAACAATATTTTTTATCTCAACAATTTACAACAAAGTAAAACACAATGTGAAAGGAGTCTCTCATAGTGATGAACCTACAAAGAATTATCACCCAAACCTGCAACTCCCCCACGGAGCAAGTTTCAGCTCATTGTGGAGCATTTAGTAGCTAAAGAGCCAGAGACTCCCTCACAAGTCTGTATAGACCAAAAACAGAGCTAAAACAGAATAAATACTGGACTTAAATTTGCTACGTAGCCATAAACACGACTCCAAATGAATGATTATATTGCTCTGTAACTGCTGCATGTGTAAATATTAACTCAAAAGGTGATGTTATGTCAATGTTGTGTTTACAACTTTTCTGCGTTTCTGCTGCCTCCAAGTGGCCAAATATATTTAGCAGTTGCAGGTTGTGTTGTCTTCATTTCATCCTTGAAAAAAACACTTTTTTTCTGACATTTGTGACGCCTTTTTTCACAATTTGTTTTTGCTTTTTCCAACGTTTAAAATTTTTCAATTTTTCTTCTACACATTTTCAGTGCTTATTTCTACGTCCAATATTTTCTGATATAAAACAAAATTTTTAAACGGGTCAATGTGACACAAGGGTTAAGTAATCCTAGTCTCGCTTTTGCCAGACCCTCCTTCAAAGCGCACTGGAGGAGGGTCTGGCTACTCCACATAGCATTCGGGAATGGGAGGAAAACGTGCTCTGGTTTATTGGCATTTCTTTGAACCAATCACAATCGTCTTGGGCGGTGCTAAGCACCGGAGTAAAGCTGCGGTGCCGCTACAAAATTGGCTCGGAAAGAATTTGTTTAGGTGGAACATGGGTACAGTTAAAAGTTGTTTTTGTCCTGCAACAGAAAACTCAGATTGGACAGATAGTGTAGCTAGCTGTCTGGATTTACCCTGCAGAGATCTGAGAAAAGGTTAACCATAGGAGTTTTAAATGCCAACACAAAGGAAGCCCAAGGCAACGGATATCCGGCCTAAATGAGTAAAATCCGGCAGATTGTCCGGCGCCAATGGAGCCATCCTGGAAGTGGAGCGCCAAGGATATAGACTAAAGTTATCCTGACTTAGACACCCTCTATTGGTGAGAAGATCTCCAACGTTGTGGTGGCAATTACAGTTACAGACGTAATGTCTGTAAAAAAGATGGCTGAATTTTTGTCATAAAGTTGTCACATTATAATGACTGTAATAGTCATTATAATGTGACAACTTTATGACAAAAATTCAGCCATCTTTTTGAAGCAGCAATACATTATCAATTGGGAGTTATGCTGTATATCACAATGTATAATAATTTGTTAATACTTGTTTGTCAAATATCTAAGTACAAGTTTGATAATAGGTTTTTAAAGCCAGAATCCTGCTGAACCTAAGCAGAAATATTGTCATTACTTTGTCACTCAGACATTAAAATCTTTATTGCGCATGGTTATTGCACTTTCATTTATTTATTCATTTAAGCATGATGTTTCCTAAGTAAGGTTCCAAGGCTTGTATGATGGAAATGTGTCTCAAATGGTTTACTTGCAGCATGTTGTTGTTGTTCACACAGTAGAATCAGGCTTTGACTCAAAAGGACAATCTCCTTGAGACTAAAAGATGGCAGCTCCATTTTTTCAGTCATTTTGAGTTGTTAAAGAAAAGTGCAATCTGTTTCAGTGATTACCATCTGACTCACAACACACTGCCAAAACTGAAGTGCTGGTGGTGTCTTACCACCATTGTACTGGAGCCTTTTCTCCAAAATCTCTTGTGGCATCTTTAAACGAGGAAAAAGAAACACCCAGGTCTGTTTTGTCACAGGACATTTTGTCTATTACTGTACGGTACATACAGAAAAAACATGTAATACTCAACTAATCTCTCCATGAAACAGCTTAACAATGTTTACATGAGCTGTAGGAATGAGATGTTAAATTATTGTGAAACCACCTGTCATGTCAGGGAAATTGGGACAAATTTGTTGTTTTATTCCCATGTGTAAAAGAAACCCTAATATGTATTTATATTTAAAATCAATTTCCTGGATTTTGAAAGCCTCCTGTTCAAACATCATGCTGACATCTTTAGAAAATAACTGCAACTACTACTGAACCAAGTATACTTCCTAAACCAACAAAACCCAGAATAATGGTCAGGTTTGATGTATTTCACCTTAAGAAAACAATAGATATTATGATTCAGGGAAACAGCTGTTCTTACTGTAGCATTTCTTCTGTGAAAGTCCCAGGTCCGTGTTGGAAAAGTCACTTGTCATGCTTTGGGAGCAGATATTTAATTCAGCTGAGTGGATGAGAGGCTCGGAAATGTGTCATTTACATATCAATTTGCATGTCACAGTAGATCTGTTTCAGTGTGATTTTGTTAAGCTGCAGTGTCTCTGGTGTCTCAGCATACATTGTTAAATGTGAATGTCACTGCCTGTTGGAAAAGGACCTTCGCAAAATGTGTTTCATCATTGGGTCACTTCAGTAGCAGTGCCGACTCCTATTTATTGGTTTATTGTTCTTTCATCAATCCATTCATTTAGGAATGTTGTCTTTACTTTCACATGGAGGTCAGAGGTCAAACTGAGCCACAGGACAGCTCCTGGGAACTGGTGGAGATTAAATTGATAACTTAAGGACACAGTAGGCATGGGAATCACAAATTACCATTCCTTTTGTGGCCACTATGCCATAATGCTCTTTTGGGGGGCTTTTCCTACATCAACAGATTCATTTTTTTTCAAGTTTAGAAAATCTTACAGTTGTCAAATGAGTAGTTTGGCATTTGTTTGAAAAGCCATGAGTCTTATAGAGGGTGTGGCTCTTATGGTGTGTAGACTCAATTATAATGACACGGCCCAACCTTTTCATAATGCTAAAAGATTATTTCATTACAATTGGAATGATTTGGCTGAATTCCTGTCTGTTTTATTATCATGCAAATGGTGATAACCAGTTGAAACAGTGAGCACTGGAGATTAAAACAATTACAGGTATTGTGAGAGACAGCTATAAATGTAATTGGCAAGCCTGCAGCTTTAAGGAGGTGACAGAAAAGGAGGTTAGGAAAGCGCCATGGATAAAGGAGGCCAAAGTTGAGTTGTTGAGCTATCTCCATCAGGTTAAGTGCTTAAACTCCTGACAGTCTGACAGGTCTGTGAGCTCCCATGAGCTGTGGTGTGACAAACTGTCTCTCAGCTCAGCCAAGGGTGGGGCTAGAATGGGGGCACGAGGTGGCATCGGCCCCCCTTGAAATATGATTGCCCCCCTGTGGTACCCCCTCAATCCACTGGGCTAGAGTGCTGTCAATCTGAAAAATGTAATTTCCATTGGATCAGAGTACTGTCACTTGGCTGCCTGTTCTGCCAATTTTCCCAGCCTTTGTCACATGACCAATTAATGTTTCCATGATGACAAAGTGATAAAGTGGCAGACTGAGCTTATAGTATAAGACATGTGTATTGTATTCGGATATACAATTTGTTTAAAATGAAAACAAGTGAATGTGAATGTGATGTTTTATTTAGCAGAATTGCATTGTGTTGTTATACCCTATCCAATAGTTCCTATATTTCTAAGCAGATTTTCTGTGCTGTATTCTGATAAAATGTCAGAATGTGGGGCTCTGCTGATCACGACGTACAGGTGTTGAGCTTTAAGCAACAGCTTCCCCTTCAAAGCATGGTTAGCTCCGAAATTTGTCACAAATAATGTAGGAGGAAGTAAGGCCAATTAGTGTTACTGCTATTGAACTCCACTGTTCAGACGTGCCCTAAGGGGGAATATAGACTGTCTCCACTTTTCTTCTCTCCCTCCTGAAACAGAGCAGACAGCCATGGAGATCTGAACACATACTATATCTTTGTACTGACCACACTATGTTAGACAGATAGAAGGCTAATCTGTGTGCAGACCGAGTCTTCAGTCTTTTTCTTATTGTGGGCCTGTTTTTATAACTGTAGTTGTGTTCAGATTCATGTGATTTTTAGACGTTATGTGTGTGTTGATCCTCTTAACACACACCAACTACTGTAGATGTCATTACCTCTGGAATATGCTATCAAATGCAGAGTTAAATTCTAAATTTTCTCAGATGAAAGTTGCATTTTTATAGAGAAAAAATGCCACTAAATGCACACATCATTTAAAGTTCTAATACATTTGAATACTTGTATTGTGCATGTAAACTGGACCATTTTTTTTAGCCAAACTCTTATATGGATGTTTTGCAAAATGAGGATAAAATAAGTAATTCGGTTCGACTATTATTATTCTGTTTCATGAGAAGCAGGAGTCATTTGTGATGGTTATGGCTAGGTAAACTTTTTCTGTGTGATGTCAAATATCTAGTTGATGATGTGTCATGTATATATGTTTCTACTTTAATATGTGTCAGTAGTTTTGCAGCTTTGGACCCCAAATGTACAGACAGCAGCAGGCAGGATACAGGAAATAAAGATCAAACTATGTATTCTCCAAACAAGGACTACAAACTGGACAACTAGGACAGGCTGAACATGTGCAGCAACGCATGGAATCACAACAAACAAACCAACAAAGAACAGACAGGTAAAAATACACATGGCGCTAATCACATGATAAGGCACAGCTGGAGTGGGCAGGGAACAGGAATAAAGTATAAAGTGGGAAGCACTGATTGGGTAACCAGACAACGAGGACTGGCAACACAAAGGCAGGCTGACGAGGCTAGACACAAAACAGGTGTACAAGGATAGACATGCTGGCAGGACTACAGAAACACATAAGGAACACAGAGCAATCACAGAAAACCCAACATGACACAATGAATGAAACAAGGAACACGAACAGTAAAGAAACCTTCAAGAAATAAACACTGGAATAAAGGCAACTAAAGATATACTGTCACACTGACACAAAAAGTCAGAAGGCCGCTCGCCACAGAGCAGGACTGTGACAATATGAGTGTTTCAAGAGTATCTGGACCAAAAATAGAATAACTTTAACAGTGCAGTACAATAAATATATAAATGTAAAAAAAATATATAAGATTAGCAAAGCCTCTCAGTATACTGCACTTTATGTATTTTAGAGAATAAAAACTCAGTGTGTTTAACATTTAATATACACTGACACTCAATATTTTCATCCTTAATGAGCCAAGGAAGACCCAAATGAATTTTATATCCTACTAGCTGTAAATATCAAACCACCGTTTCAGTTCCTAATATCAGAGCAGTTGAGACGCACAAGCTGCTCCTCCTGAGATACTTGTTATGCTTTAGTCTGCCTTCATAAGTCCTTTTATTCCTCCTTCCTCCTCAATGTCTTCTTGTGTCTCGTTTCCTCTCTCTCTCTCTCTCTCTCTCTCTCTCTCTCTCTCTCTCTCTCTCTCTCTCTCTCTCTCTCTCACATTCTCCCTCCAGCTTAAAGCTGAGAATGTTATGTGTCTCTCTGAACACTTAACATAATTCTCCCAAACATTATCTTTTTTTTTTCGTTTTTCATACTAGATTGGAACGTAGGCACCTTGACCTTAATTATCAGAATCACATTTAAAGCATCAGAACGCCCCTATTGGGGATTGTGTATTTATCCTCTCCTGGCCCACTATAACACAAATTTACAACGGAGCATTAGGGCCACATCAAAGGAAAAAAAATAAGGAGGAAGATATTTTTTTAATTTATTTTGCATTTCGAGAATAAAGTCGAAATGTCGAGAATAAAGTCAACATGACAACAATAAAGTTGAACTACCATTTCGAGAATAATGTCGAAATGTCGAGATTAAAGTTGAAATGACGAGAATAAATTCAACTCCTTTATCACTTAATCACATTAGAGGGACTGTCCGCCATGCCAGCTGCCATGTAGGCATCATCATAGATATGGGTTACATCCTTGGAGTGCCGCGCTCACCTGAGCGCCACTCCTTCAGGATCAAACAAGTTGATCAATTGTTTTATTGTGTATTGTGATACAACATATCCTCTCTGTATTGCACGTAGGTGTAACCATCGATACCCTTGCATCTGTCCATTACAAGCTATTTCAGTTTGCAGGAATACGGCCACCTCTTCCAAGTTTGTGTGGTTTCTCCTTCTGAAGAGACGCAAGTTTCGGCACAATCTCTTCAAAGTCCTAATACTTATCACCATACTGTGTTTATGCGCTAAAAGAGAAAGAGTTAATGCATGTTGTAGAATACTATAAGTAAAGTTAGTGGTTTGGTTTATTCTCAAAAGTCCGACTTGATTCTTGAAATATCAAGTTTTTTTGTGTCGACTTTATTCTCGACATGTCGACTTTATTCTCGAAAAAGTATTTCAACTTTATTCTCGTCATGTTGACTTTATTCTCGACATTTCGACTTTATTCTCGAAAAAGTATTTCAACTTTATTCTCGTCATGTTGACTTTATTCTCGACATTTCGACTTTATTCTCGAAATGCAAAATAAATTTAAAAAATCTTCCTCCTCATTTTTTTTCTTTTGATGTGGCCCTAATGCTCCGTCGTACAAATTGATTTATCTGTCATATAGCTGCATATTCTATAATAAGTCCTACCTATGAAAGATGCACTATTGCTGTCACCTCCTCCATGAATAATAAGCTGCTGATGCTACCTGCAGATCAGCTCAGGTGCTGCTGTCATTGGCGGAGGCGATGCACTGCAGCGGGGTCATACCACAAGGCTGGGCACAGGAGGGGTGAAGGTAAAGATGACGTTGATGCGTATGTGTGGGGGTGTGCATGTGCCTGCATGAATTAGTGTCAGAGAAGCAGGCACTAGTGGAGAAAGTATTCACATATTGTGTTATTTCCTAAAAGTAGAAACAAAACAATGTAAAAATACTGAATTAAAAAAATTACAACAAGTCCTCCAAACCAAACGACCATATTTATTTCTACCCTCTAATACGACCCACAGGAGCGTTTAATAAATAAGCACCTAACATTGGCAGGAAATACGACCTTATATCTAAACCAGAGAATGTGTTTTTAAAACACAGTCTGTATGTACACATGGTCGAAGGCAGTGGTGGAAGAAGTACTCAGATCCTTTACTTAAGTAAAAGTATTAATACCACACCGTAAAAATATACTGTTACAGGGAAAAGTCCTGCATTGAAAATGTTACTTAAGTGAAAGTATCATCAGGAAAATGTACTTAAAGTATTTAAAGTAAAAGTACCCAGTGCAGAAAAATCCTCCCATTTTAGAAACTGTAAACAATCAAAAAAGTTCTGTCAATCAATTAAGTGTTTAATCGGCTCATTATTTCAGCTGGACTTGTAGGCCGTTATATTGTTGGGTATTTTAATTTATAACAAAAATATAATTTTATAAATTACATGGGTTTTGTGTGCAAAAATCTAAATTTGCAAAGTAACTAGTAACTAAAGCTATCATATTAATGTAGTGGAGTAAAAGTACAATATTTCTCTCTGAAATGTAGTGAAGTAGAAGTAGAAAGTGGCATGAAAAGAAAAGACTCAAGTAAAGCACAAGTACCTCAAATTTGTACTTAAGTACAGTACTTGAGTAAATGTACTTACATTAGTGTTACATTCCAACACTGGTCGAAGGGTGATTGGACTGTAATCATCAGGCAATCAAGGCAAATCTATCAACATAAGATGTCCCTTCTACTATGTCTACTAGTATTTGCCTGATGTATTGTTTTGTCAATCAAATGCCTTTTTGAGAATCAATACCAGACTATAAACATCATGAGCTTCAGGGTATTGCAAACCACCACGGCTACATTTTGAAATTATATTCATATCACCTGCTGCATGGCAGGGGGACTCAATGTTTGTTTTCAGTCTCAATAGAAAGAAAAAAATCTTTTCCACTACAACAACATTTATTGTGCAATAATGGATGCTGACAAGGATGGAGCTGCAATCACTTTCAAAGCTGAAAAGAATCGGGTGAGCTAAGGGACCGTTTGGTATTTATGGAATGGACCATCGGAGGAAACACGGGAGGGTCATGTCTTTTTATTCTTTGTTGAGGGGAGGGTATTCATTAAAAAAGCAACATTTCAAAGTGGCTTGTTTGGTCCATATTTTTTCATGTAGCTCTTAGTCGCTGCCCTCCTTCGCTACCAGATGGGTCTGACCCATGAGTTTGCTGGGGGAGCAGGGGCAGCACTGCCCCCCTGATGGCTGAAACAGGTAATTGCATTGTTTAAAAAATGAGTGGAATAATTAATTATATCTGGCATGACCAGATATTTTATAAATATCTTAAATAACACAAAACAACTAAATGGTGGCAGGTAATACATCAGATTTCATATAGTGCTTTAGTAAAAAAAATATTACCAGGCTGACGATGGGAGCAGCAGGACGCAAAAAATGAAAGTTACTGTTGCACTAGTCTGGACATCTTGCCATGCCAACCTTGCAATAAAGGTTTCCTAAATGCCATGTATGTAATAATATAATATAATATAATATAATCTGATGTCAGCTTACTAATTGATTGTGGGTTTTGTGTAGATTTGGACTTGTATACGTTTATTCCACTTTGTTTAAACGGCCTCGTGGAGAGGCCTCGTTCACCTGTTCGGAGCTGGCTGGTGAATGTGACGCTCGTATCGGCCTTACTGGATACACCGTGATCCTTTTTGTGGATCTACTGATCGCTGTGGATTACTTTTTTTTCGTGTCATTGGATTACAGCAAAATACGGATCTTTTTTTCTCAACGTGTCTTAACGTTTTATGGTGTGACTGCGCTTTGTTTCTGCGTTTGAGAGGCATCTCAACAGACTGTAGGTCCAACACTGATTGTTCACTGTTACATTTTAGTTGATATGATTTCATAAGGGTGAATTGTTAAATTGTTACAATGTAATTTAATAATCTGCTTACAAATAAACATATATGTTTTGGAATATAATGTTCAGCTTCGGCAGCTTTACCTATGTGCTAAATATGCGACTGAGGAAGCCTAGTGACGAGTCCATAGCAACCAGTGTTGAATTGGTTATTTCCCAGTGTCCTTTGCTGAATGGTCTCAATGTTTTATTGTTTTATTTCATGTGAATACTAGTTTACTAGATGATTAACTTACTATTTGAAGTAATGTAATAATGCAGGAAGTGTGCATTTAGTTTCTATGCTTATTGTGTTTTCACAACAATGTTAGTGAGTAAATCTACTGAAATGGCCACCACACCATAACAGAGTATGATGTGTAAGATGAGAATGCAGAGGTTAACTCCTGTATGTCATGGCTATAAAAAATCAAATGGCATCTGTATGTCTTTGCTAAGCGCAAGCTAACACATAAGGGGAGGGTCCTGCTTCTTTTTCAAATCATTTTGGAGGGTCATAGAAAAATTATTACTGGCGAGGGGAGGGTCAAGTCTTTTTAGCCTAAAGGTCCCAAAACTCCTCCTGTGGCCCCTTAAATAAATAAAGAACAGTCCCTAATGTGACTTTGAATTTAATGTGCCAGGACACGCTTTGCAAAAATCTAGGTGGAGTGAGAATGGTGCCGATAGATGAGTGGAAAAAAACCTTCTTAAGCCTTTATAACATCAAATTTTATTCTTAAAGTGCACCCACTGGCATTAAGACGTTAGAGCCTTTTAAAAACTCTTTGAATATACATACATAGTTGTAGCTATTTTATCACCATCTGCAAACATTTTACATCCCTCTTCTTTTGAGGGATGTAAAATAAGTATAGTCAATATGCAGTACTTAAAGAAAAACTAAGTAATCAATACTACTTTGCAGTGATTAGAGAGTAAAACAAAGTCTCCACAGTCATAGCATCTGGATAGGTATTGAAACAGGAGACCTGTGTAGCGCTGTTTGATGTTTGACATGTCTACAGTGGAAAGCAGAATGCCAAGTAAATAACAATCCAGTTAAAAAAATACACAAAACAACTAGGGAGTGCAGATTCTTTCACTCCATTCTCGGAAGAGAAATAATGATCTACCTCTTTCCCTCTCCACCACCTCTTAATTCTTTCAAGTCCTTCTTTAGAGATCGCAAAGCAAGGAGAGCAGATTAACAGAGGAATTATTGACTAGTTTTACTTTGAGCAGAAACCATGTCCATTTGTCTCTGGCTTGGTGCAAAAGTCCAGCAATTACTATTCCTCTGGCCTTAGGAATATCGGTAGAAGTAGGCTTCTGTAATCCTTTCTATAGACCTTTTTCACGGCAGACATGTTGACATGTCATAGTAGGAAAAGCACAGGTGTATTGAAAACCATTAATGATGGCTGCATTCCACTTAGGAGAGGCCCTGGTATTGTACATGCTGACTCACTGAAATAGCTCACTGGGACACTTGATGGAATTGAGCCATCGTTAAGGTTATCAATTTCAGCTGTGCTTTTCCTACTATGACAAGTCAAAATGTCTGCTGTGAAAAAGGTCCATTGCGCGATGGGAGTGGTGTCTCGTGATATTCACACCAGCTTACATTACATTCACTGCTCATGTTCATGGAGGCCAGTAAGATCAAACCATTCTAAAAGCCTCAGCATGGAGAAACTCAGTCGATGTATTGGCGTTATGTAGCCATGATGGGCTACATTTAATCAACTGGCAGTGTGCCCGTTCCCGAAAGTCTGAAGGGTTTAGCATCTGGTCACGTCAGTAGTGCTACTGATGTTGTTCAAGTCCAACTTTGTCATTACTGTCCAGTTTTTTTATTATTCCTCCTCTATATTAAATGTCACCTCTTTGTATTGACTGGTTATTTCATGCTTGAAATGCTGGCTGCAGAAGGCTCCATATGAGCATTCACAACTGTGCCCAAGATGCAGATCTTTTTTTCTGTTTTATTGTGGGGCTAGAAGGACAGCATGATGATGAGGGGGCAATGGCTGTTTGAAGCACTCTAGAATAATGTAATCAATGGCGTTAATGGAATCTGACTTCCATAATGTTGGTCAGCCTTTGCCACTAATTTGCACAGAGAGGGCTGTGGCGTCAAAATCACCGCAGTGAGCCATCTGGAACTGCAGCCCAATGGCAGCGGCCTGAATATGCCATAAGCAATAAGTACTGCTACTCTACCTAAGCCAGTCAACATCACATGAAGAGCCCACCATGTGGAGGCAGCTAGCAGTGGCTTGGTCCCAATCTCAGTCTTGGTTGCTCCATCTCTTTCTCTGTGTCATATCTTTTTTTTTCTCTATTTCTACGATATTTTAACACTGTTGTTCAAGGACAACAAATGTCCAACAGGGAAAAGGGGACTAGAACACACTGATGGATATGCAACCTTTCATTGAAGTCACAAAGAAGTCAACATATTGTGACAGAGGCTCCGTAAGAATACTGATGCTTGCCGCAGAGGGAAGGGGGTTATTAGTGAATTTATGTACTTTGGACAGGCCATAAAAAAACAGGACTTATAGGACCTTGTCTTTGTCCATTTTGACTCTGATGAAGACACAGTAGTGTCCAAACATTAGTCTGTTTGCACAATTAAAGGCTGCAAATCAGTGTGCTCCGGTCCCTTTTTTCCCTTTCAAGTTTGCTCTTCTTTTTCTGTCGGCGTTGACAGACATATTGTTCGCACACAGCCAATCAAATCATTTCTATTCAAACGTATTTGCATATAGCAGTAAGTGTCACCATTATCTATCGTTTGATGATGGTGACATTTGACGACGCAGCGGTGATAAAACGCTAAAAGAGTCTCGGACTTTGAACTGCAACCCACACTATCCTTCGTCTCTCACAAGCATTAGGATGTCTTGTGTTGGCCTCCTGCACCAGCTAGCAAACATACAGAAATCTCTTTCCCATTTTAGTGAAGTTTCTAATTTCATTCCTGTAAAGAGTTTTGTTTTCTGAAAGAAATATTGTTATTGATCATGTGAGCACTGGAGCACCCCTTGGGGCAGGTAGGAAGTGTCTTCATATCTTCCTACCTGCTCAAGGAACCTCAAGGAAAAAAAGCAGATGTTTGCAAACATTCTTTAGGCCCACGTACTGCAGCTCAATTCTTCTCATACATGTTTCCTTCTTCCTCAGATCCAGCATTGTTCCTGACATCTTACTATCGTTATTGGCTTCAGGATTTGTTTGATTTGTATTGCATTTGGCTCACTTTGTCTTTCTGATTCAAACTATTGGCACTCAGCTGAGAGTGCTGAGTGAGTAATAAAGTTCTTATGAAGACGGACGTGGGGGAACATATGGATCTTTTCTGGAGCAGTTTAGCAGCTTTGCAGCAGCTAAACTGCTCCAGAAAAGATCCATATGTTCCCCCCACAGAAAAGACGTGGCGTCTGCGTATGTGATGTATACATCCATCGATGTGTTAATATATACATGGGAACTGGTGTCAGCATGTGGGTGTGAGTCTACAATCTTTACAGTCTGCATCTACTTATTCAAGGTGTTTCACTCTAAGACATAATACTCAAACTACAAATACTGCCTCTACATGCTATTTTTTGTGTGTTTTGTTCAGCTGCAAACTATAAAATAAAAAGAAAGCTTTCATAATAGTAATGATGCAAACACATCTGCACAGCATGTTGCACTTTTAACATAGGCCAATCTATAAGCATTTAATTGCCATTAATGGTCATATTATTTTGATAATATCACCCATTTCATGGTGCTTTTTTTACGTAAATAATAAACAATGTATATAATATATAAAAAATAAAAAACAGCATGATTGTTGGTTATTACAAACACTGTCATTGAATTCCAGTCTTTCACTCTGAGGTACCAGAACATCTACATATGAAGCAGTGCAGAGCTTTATTGCAGTCTTTTCTTTTGGCAGTGTGTGAGGCCTTATTATTGCAACAGAAGCCAGGAATCCTTAATCCACAGGGGTCTCAGTGGGAAGGAAAAGCTTCTTGAACAATCCTCGTTCTTGGACCCTGTGGTGAAATCCAGCAATCAGTCAACCCTGAGCCCCTGAGCCTCCTGAGGGCTTGGGACTCAGGCCAGTGTTTTACAATGGCCCCGGTGCACTGAGGAGAAAGGGAGGAAGAGACTGGGAGAGGGAGTGAGAGAAAGAGACAGAGGGAGAGAAAGAAAACAGACAGAGATGTAGAGATTGAGAGAGACAGACGGCCAAGGTCTGCTAGGAAAAAAACACCATCTATCAAAAATACATAACAAATTGTCTCAACATTGGTGTTTTCATAGAGCTGAGTTACAAGGCTGGCGGGACACTGGAGTGGGTGTTGATTTAACATAACACCTACGCTAGTTGACTTTACTTAGAAAATGGATAAACTTATTTGTTTTAGTGAAAGTGATTTGAACTATATTACACTGAAAGTAATCAATACATAAAACAATTGCTTAACATCTGCAGTAAAACCCACTGTTTACCAAACTAATATATTCAGCATTTTAAGTTACAATGACAAGATTTTCCTTTTTTTTGTTAAATGCCACTGACATTATGAGCTGCGAAGAGATTAGTGTTAATAAAAGAACTTGATTTTAGGGATGGAACCAGCTGTCCTTTGCAAATAGTGAGAAATCAACATCAGCTAAAAAAAAAACTTTCATTCAGCACTGGTACACTGTGCATGTGAGACAAGATCTTTTTCTCTGATTCATTCAGTTCCCATTCAATCATGACAACCTTCGACTGCAGCTAGCTAATTAAATTACATAAAGATGCATACATTGATTTGACAAGCATCCTTCACTGTTTCATTCCCAAGGACCCAGAGATAGATACTGCATTTATGACCATCTCAGTTTGACTTGCATGTAAAAAAAAAACACCGCAAGTATTCACCACAATGTTTTTTGACATTGATACTTTTGACACTAAAAGTATCTACTCTGTGAACCGCAATCATTTCATGTAAATGTTCTTCCCATGGAGCAGATTCTGGTGAGTCATCCATTAGCCTCTAATATAGGAAAAAACAATCTATGCATTACAATAATTGTAATTACACATTCAAGTGTGTGCAGGGCAGGCAAAGAGGCCTGATGGGTGGTCATCAAAGCTCATTTGATCCTCCACCAGAGGGCAGTGCTAAGTGCTCTCTTGACCTCAGAGCTCTGCTCGACTCCCCGGTGATGCAGCGGCTGCATCTCGTCCCACCTACTACTGCGCCCCAGAGCTGTGGTAATTTGTACTTGGCACGCTCAGAATATTGTGCATGATAGGATCAAGTAAAAAACATCCATGCTGCAGATGTAAAAACTGTCCAATAGATTGATGGCGTTTTCTGTATTCCTGCAGCATGCAGTACTATCTAGGTGTTGTGCAGTTTTGACTTTCAGACAGTGTGAGATGAAACTTTTCCTTTTTACTATGAACCCTTGTTCCTTTTTCACCAAGCGTAGCTGGGAGGTGCTTCGGATGTGTGCCAGCACCTCTCAAAAAAGAACACAAGAACAGAGGGATTCACAGAATCATTGAGAGCGTAGAAAGTGAGCTTTTTTCAATAATCGGCTCGTCACACTGCGCTAAGCTTTGCGTTTGAGTGTGTCTTTTGTGTCGGAACAAGCCAGGCCCAAGCACAAACGAAAGAGAAAAGATTTTTTTAAGGCTCCCAGCAGGTTTTCTTTAAATGTTTAAACAATGAATGATACTTGGGCTCCACATGGCATCCTCAATCAAGGTTACAGAAGAGAAGGTAATTAAGTTGATTAAGTCTCCTAAGAGCACAATGATATTCTGCTTTTTGGCAGGAGAGCCTGAACCAATGACAAGCGGAAGAAATTGTGAGGCTGCTTTTATGAAGTATTAGAGTTACTTTTTATAGGAATATTAGAAAAGAATGAAAACCCATCCCCTTGATCTCTAGCCTTTTTAATATTTCAAATTGTTTGTTGCACTTAAGTGTTTTGTATTATATAAAAACAACAATTTGTCAATGGTTTCTTTTTGAATTGTAGAACTGCAAACTTAGTATGGCCAAGGCTGTGTACTGACCTCGACCGACTCGCCCACCCACATCATGGCATTCAAACTACACCATCATTTCACATTATGTGATATAAATATGGTTTCTATTCCGGAACTAATAAAATGAAACTCTGTGATGGGATGTCTAATTTAATAACTGTTTCAGTACAAAATGAGAGACATCTGTTTTGGAAGGATGAAAAGATAACATTGATGATATGTTGGAGGACAAATATGTCCAGTTAAATGTAGAATGATGTCTTGCAGAGATCAATGATGTGCTAATCCACAAAGTTCCTCAACATGGAATCTGCTCGACAGTTAATATATAAATCTGAAAAGAGAAAACATCTGTAGAACTGCCAGTCCATATCAAGGTTAGATTTAGTTTCTAGCCAACATGAATTTTAAGTCTGCAAGTGTATACGGGGTATCTTTGATCGCATTTTTTAACATCCTGAATCATATTTTGTATCTTTTCTTCTTTGCTCATAGATGTGGATGAGATTGATACCACTCTCATGTCTGTAGGGTAAATACAACGCTTTTGAAGTGCTGGTTGTCATATCTTGTTAGCTTTGGACAGCAAGCTAGCTTTTCCACCTGTTTTCAGTCTTTGTGCTAACCTAAGCGAACCGGCTGCTGGCTGTAGAATATATTTTACCCTACAGACACAAGACACCTAATACAAAAACAAAGTGAGATAAATTAGTAAAATTTGTTTTAGTATCTTACGAATCGTGTGGATTCAGTTGTATACAGCAGAAACCAACGTTTCTTGTGCAGCTTGCAGTCTTCTCCTGTTTGTGCTGTTTCAGGAATTTGCTGCAATACATTACTTATTGATTTCAGGTGAGAAATCAAAGGATGTTTCCTTTTTACTTCAAACAAAAAAGTATCATGTGCCTCGATTGTTCTTTTCTGAGTGTTTCAATCACTACCTCTCTCTCCAAAGGGATCTAGCTGTTTCATATGCTCTGACTACTTCCTGCTGCATGTTTGCAGCTTTAAAGCACTGTGATGTTCAGAGCACAGCAGGGGGACTCAGTGTTACAGTAACAATGTTTGCCACCCTCCCATCCTTCCTTCCATTTAACAAGTTCATATGCGAGCATCTCAAACGGCTGACATTCCTCTCTTTATCAAGTGAAATGGCGCATGAAATTCTAAATTTAGTTTTGTGTGCACGCTGACTGGCACACAATTGATTGTTAGAAAGATTTCTGTCCCACTCTGTCACACTGATGATCTGTTGGCTTTGATGGAGGGAAAATCCACTTTTAGACGATCAGCTGTGACGTAATGCCTCAAATTTTTATGTGTGTGTCAAGAAATTAGATTGGAAACATTTTTCTTTCTGCAACAAAAGCAAGCATATGATAGAATTTAACCTTGAAATTCTAACAAATTTGGTACTGCTTCAAATGGTAACCTGGTGAGTAAAATCGATTGCTGGTTAGTTAGGCTAGTTAGCTTTTGTACCGAAACACATAAAATGCTTTCTGTTTACTGTCAGATGTTTTGGGTAAATGTGCTTAGTTTGACAGCTCTAAGTCTGTTTTCATTAACACTTCTGCTTAGTTATGTGTCCTTTGTTTTCCATGCATCTATGTGTTTACATTTTTTTCTGTGTATTTTTCTGCACAAGCATCATTTAATACCTGAGGATCCCCATCTATCTGCAGACAATGCGCCCCAGGGCGTTGCATTAGGGATGGAGATTCAAAGTCACAAAGCTGTCAGGGAAAAGATAAACAAACTGTATGTGGTGAGGATTTAGCCAGGGAGCCCTGTGCCTTTGAACACTACATGCTAATCGAGATTAAGACCCTGAAATGATACAGCAAATGCTAAAACATACTTAAGGCTGCAACCACTTATTATCAAGTTTCTTTAAATTGCTCTGGAATTGTTTGATTGGCAAGCTTAATCCACCCCTCTCTTTGAGCAACCATCTCTAAATAAGTGATTATTTAACTTGTAAAAAAAATAAACTGCAGGAGAAACAAATATTGTCACAGGAATTAGCATCATTAATAAATACGGGGGACACAGCATTACATGTGTAAACATCGCAAAGGAGTCAACCGTTTTCCAGTGGTGTCATGCATTAGCTGAGGTGAGAGAAGCAAATTTAGTTGACACTGCTGATGGATTGTCAAAGAAGGACTGTAATAGGATTACAGTGGGAAGAAAGTAACTCTGACAACTAGCGTCTGCTAATGTTGCAGCACAAAATAGAAGCCTGGAAAATGATATTTTCCATGCTTTTTTATTATCTGCAAATGTTGGCTGTTGGTCATTGGGAGTCCTTTTGAAAGTGGAAAAATGCATCCTGTGAGTTAACTGACTTCATCAGTGACTCATGGTAAAACATCACTGTGGGTACAGAACATGCATCCTGGACCATTTGTTGATTAAAATCCATTAATAATTAATTCAAACAACTTAGAGCTTGAATTTGCCTACTTGACATTAAACAGGCTACAACCTCATAATCTGAGTTCAATCAACACATTTTATGTCAGTTTTAGGCTGTTAATCACACTGTAACACCTCTACCTCTGAGGGTTGGGTGGACATGCATTCTCACAGCTTATTTGAAGAAATATATTCCAGCAAAATGTCTCCATATAAGCTTGTTAACATCTCCATATTTAGCTCTTTGGCAGTTAGCCCACGTACAGAATTATACACAGATGCTGGAACGCTCATCTTATCTTATTACTCTATGTGACAAATTCCTCTCTGGACTCCAGAGCTCATTCCTGGACACAAACACTTCAAATTCAATAAATCTCTGCCACGCATCAGGTCACAAGTAGTGAGAGTAGAAAGTTAGTATACCATATAGATTCAGATGCTAAAATGACATGATTTTAAAGTCAAAGTTATTGGTTGAGATTAATATTGTCGAAATAACTCATCTATCATTTGGCACAATTTGTAATAAGGCTGATGGTTATCATTAATGATTAATCTGCTGATTATTATTTTGATGTTTGATACATAGTCAAACATCAACCATCACAATTTTCCGGAGTCCAAGGCAACATCTTCAAATGTCTTGTTTTGTCTGACCAACAGTCCAAAACACCAATGTATTGCCATTTTACTTGTTAAATTACTGAAATGGTTTATTGGTTATCAAAATAGTTAGCGATTATTAATCCATTGATCGACTAATCCTATTTGTAATTCAACAAACTTGCTGTAGATACCAATAAAAACCTCAATTTGTAATGATGTACTAGTTTCCCCTTTCATCGCTTCATATGTTAAGGCTATTTTACAATAATAATTGATCTTTACCAGATTGCATTTTGAAAGTAACCTTCTTTGCCCTGTTTAGAATTGATGTCACCATGAACTTTGCCTCTCGGTGTACTGCTTTCTCTCACAGCTACTCATCAAAGTGTTTACCTTTGCAGTTAAATGACAGAGGCTGCAACCTGCAACCTCCTTAAAAAAACCTTTCCACTCATAAAATCCTGTCCAGCAGCCATGCTCAAGGCATATACCGCACGGGGAGCGCTGATGTTATGCAGGTGGTTTCAGTTTCTTCTCAATTAGGTTGTCACTGAAAGGAAAAAAAAGTAATGATTTGTATTATGAATTTAGTCAAACAATGGAGCTAATGAAAAGTGAGAAATTATACTGTACTAAAGAGACAAAGAGTGAGTGGGCTTACATTAGCTGAAAAAGCATAGAAAAGTGATACTTCTTGGACAAAATTAAGAATCTCTTATAATGAAACGGTTCTGTTTCCCCACAGTGGTGTCCTTGCTACTGCCAATGCCACTAAAGTTCTTTGTTCAGGGACCACTTGATTATTACAGCATATTTTAAAAGCAGTAAATCATGGTGATCAAAACAGACCACTGTGATTTTCTGGCATTTGGCTAAAGTTCTTATCCTGACAGTGGGGGAAAAAAAGGTTTAGAATAACACTGACATACTTGCTGCGGTTTAATCATGTCTGGAGCTTTGAGAGCATAGCGGTGGTCTGGCCAGACGGCTGCAGCAACACACAAAGGTGATATCTGAGACCGTGCAGTGAAATCTGAGCTTCTTTGCTCTGCCCTAAATGACTTGAGAGGTGATACTTTGGCAAAATGTCCCACGTTACTGCTCTGTATGAAGATTACATTAACTGGGACGGAACTGAGATCTGATAAGAATTCCTCCAAGCTCAGAAAAGTTGCTGTGATATAACTGCGAGGTAATGTGCTGGGATGGTAGAATCAAATAGTGTATATTGCACAAAGAAGTGCACAAATATTTCAACTTAAACGACAGGTTTAGATTTTCTTTTGTGAAGAAACGTGACAATGTAGGGCGCCTGGGTAGCTCACCTGGTAGAGCAGGCGCCCATATATAGAGGTTTACTCTGCTGCATGTCATTCCTCCTTTCATGTCTTCAGCTGAAGACAAAAAAAGAAACGTGACCATGTAAAAGATGGGGGATAATCTGAGTTAGTCCAATCAAGTGGGAATTCTAATTTTTTTAGTTAAAAAATTGCCTTGGTGGTTTTTCGGACAAAACAAAGAGGGAATTTTATTCTAAAAAGAATCAAACATTTTGAAGAATACCACCGTTGAATGTATAAATTAGACTGCTGAGGCCTTTTTGGATTTGAATTTTGGAAGCCATTTTTGCAACAGGACTGTGGATTTTGTCCCCAATCTGTTTGATTAAACCTATGCTGGGAAGGGATCACTTCACTGCCATTATGGAGAGGAGGAATGATTACAGTGACGAGTAACTCTTTTAGTGTTCATATGGGCATGGGAGTAATGTATTTAGACAGACTTGAAATAATGCAAACATACCTTTTTAAACTTATGCAATGAATATGTATAGAATTACCAGGTGACCCTCATATTTATGAGCCGACAGGGAATTATCACCAACTATGCAGCTCTACGGAGCCTGTTAGCCTCCATAAGTTCATTGTTTTAGTTGTATGGCCTGCAGATTGAGCTCATTGTATCGGGAAGGGCAGAGTCGGCTCTACTTCCTGAGGAGGCTGCGGTCATTCAATGTCTGCAGTAAGCTCCTCTGGATGTTTTACCAGTCAGTCGTTGCCAGCGTCCTGTTTTATGCTGTGGTGTGCTGGGGAGAAAGCATTAAGAACAGAGACGCTGTGCGACTGAACAGGCTGGTAAAGACTGCAGAGAAACGGACCATGAGTAGGATGCTGGCGATCATGGACAATGACCGCCACCCGCTACACAGCACATTCATCAAACAGAGGAGCATGTTCAGTGGCAGACTTCTGTCACTGTCATGCTCAACAGACAGGTTAAGGAGGTCCTTTTTTCCCAGGGTCATCCAACTCTTCAGTACCACACAAAAGGGGGTTGGGGGGGGGGGGGAGAAATGGACTTTTTAGCATGAGCCTGTCTCTCTCAGCCCCTACCATTATATCACTTTGTCTGCTGTACAACTGTCTTATAGGCTATATTAGCCCTCCTACACAATCTGGACTGTGGTCATAACATCTACATCTTATAACTTATTCCCTGTTATATATTGTTCTTATTCAATCAGTCAGTTAATATGTTAATGTTATTATGTTAATATTTCATAGTCATAGTTAATATTTAATAATAATCTACGGCACTGTTCACTTTTGCACTCTCACCAATGCACACAGATTTTTATTATTATTATTATTCTTATGTATGTGTGATATATGTGTGTATATGTATTTGTTGTGTTATGGTTGTCTAAGCTACTGGATGCCTAAAATTTTCTTCGGGATGAATAAAGTATCTATCTATCTATCTCATCAACCGCATTTCCAGAAGCAACCGGCAGTTGTTTCAGCAAATAAAGCTCTGATAAACTCTTTATCTGTGTACTGTTTGGTGGGCAGGTTGTGTTGGACATAGTGGAGCATTTAGCAACTTGAAAACCAGATATTTCCCACAGGAGATGGTGGACACCAAAGCAGAGCAGAAAATGTAGGCAATGTAGGACTTAGATTCTTCAGATGGACGGAAACGCGACTCCAAATGAATGCCAATGTCGTCTGCTGGATGTGTAAACAGTCAAATGTAGGCTAACAATTTCGCAATAACTTCAAATGTCAGATGTATTTTTCACTTTTTCTGCTGCCCCAACTGGCCCAAAAAATCTATTAATGCAGTTTTAAACTTACTTGATGTACTGTAGTTTTTGACCACTAGTTTTTTTATAGTGTAATGTTTTTTGTAAATAGGTTGTCATAGTGTTTTTATCTTGAGTACATACAATAATGATGCACATGCACAACATGAGCAGGAGCTTAAACTGATACAAAGTAAAATGTAGCAATGCAGCTATAAAAGAGGATAAGAAGATAAAGATGTAAACAATCAAGTTTAAAAAGATTCCAAAAGGGTTTGCAGATGTTTTATGTGTTTGGGAATTAATTCAACGTGTTGTTAAGCCTCAAGGATACTTATATAATATATTTGGTGAGAATAGCTGAATGTAAACAAACTCCTGTTTGTTTACAATAAAGACTCCACAGGACACACCTTTAATCAAAGCATGTCCATGCATTATTAAGCCCAACTTTCTTTGATAAAAGTGGGTTCACACACATCTGCTTGCATCATCTAAAGTGCTAAGGGGGCCACTGGTGTTGTGGATTACATAAGACAGCTTGTGCTCGCACACATAGTGCCGGAGCCCACTCATATCAGTGGGTGACATCCCTCCAGGGAAATTTATGCATCCCCAGGGAGGCTAGAGTATGTCATCGGTGTAAATGGTTGGCTTAGGCTCAGAGGGAGCGTTTTAATTGTAGCTTGTGTCACGCTGAAAGAATCAGTGAGGCTATAGTGTCAGAAAAGGTTGCCTGCAATAAATAGTGTTGTGTTACAGGAGCCATGTGTTATTTTACAGGTGTTCTTACAGCCTCAAACACTTTTGCAGGGTAAAGAGATGAGTTGTCCACTTCATCTTGTTTGTTACAAATGAATGCCACCTCAGCGTGGAACTGTTAAGTTATTTGCCACTAGAGGTGCTGTTGAATCAAAGAAAAAACATGGGAGAACTTGTCTGCACAGATCATGAGGAATCAGATGAAAGCCATATTCCCGTGTGGATATCAGTTTCAGTAAAATGTGATATTTTGGAAGCGTGTTTCTGTTACAATGTGAAAGTGTCTGAGATAAAAATCTCTCCACTTTTTACTTAAAATGCCCCTCTCATTTTCATGTTTTGGAATGGTTTATCATATTTTATATGCACCTATTTTGAAGATAATTTCTGAGGAACTGTTTGTTCAGTTATAAAGGAAAAACTTGAATTGAACTGCATGGGCTGTGCGTAAAGTTATTCCACACCTGAGAGGAAGTCTTTAGAAAATTCTAATTGTATTCCCATTTCAGCTGTCGAAGAGAACGAGAAATAATTTGCCAACCAGCTGACTGTGAGACAGGTGAAATTGAACGTTCAGGCTTTGAGAGTGAACTTGAGGTTTAATTTTAGCATTCAACCAGAAAGTACTAATCCCTGTGAGGAGTGTGTGCATGTTCATTCCTAAAAAATAAAAGTGAAAGCCAAGGGGAGAACAATCAGTGACACTAGCCACGATGAAAGTCTCTCTCTGAGCGTCTTAGTTAACTTCAGCAGTACAACTTTTCCATTGTCCCTCTCCTATCAATAGAGGAGAGATAGTAAATGCAACACAAACCACCTCTATTCCACGCTAAAATGTGAGCTTAATTAGCTTCGGGAGCAGGTCTATTAAACAAAAACATAGAGAACGAGACATTGATCAAGGGAAAGGCTAGGAAGATAAAGCACCAAGTGAGTTGGGCAACCTGATTTGTCTTTAATTAAAAGCAAAAGGTTTATCCTTGCAGAAGGCAGCAACTGGTCTCCAAAGGCCACTCCAATTACTGAATGAGACAAAAGGAGGGGGTGTGTGTGTGTGTGTGTGTGTGTGTGTGTGTGTGTGTGTGTGTGTGTGTGTGTGTGTGTGCATGCGTGCGTGTGTGTGCAAATGTGTTTGTATGTGTGTGATGTGTGTATTGCAGTAATCAGTCTTGCGCTTTTGAATGTGTAGGTGCAGGGGCAGGAGGGAGAGACACAATATGACTTTTCAATCTTTGAATATGTGTGTGTGTGTGTGTGTGTGTGTGTGTGTGTGTGTGTGTGTGTGTGTGTGTGTGTGTGTGTGTGTGTGTGTGTATGTGTGTTCTTGTTTAACTATATTTGTGGAGTCCAACAACCGGGAGTCCAGTATACTTGTGGGGTCCCGACAGTTTTGTGGGGCCAAAATGCTGGACCCCACAAGGTTAAAGGGCTGTTTGAGGGTTAAGACTTGGTTTTAGGATTAGGGTTAGAATTAGGTTATGGTTAGGGTGAGGGTAAGGGTTAAGGTTAGGCATTTAGTTGTGATGGTTAAGGTTAGGGTAAGGGGCTAGGGAATGCATTATGTCAATGACGGGTCCCCACAAAGATAGTGAGACGCACTGTGTGTGTGTGTGTGTGTTTGTGCGTGTGCGCGTGTGCGTGTGCGTGCGTGCGTGCGTGTGTGTGCGTGTGTGTGTGTGTGTGTGTGTGTGTGTAATGTGTGAGTGCTAAACAGGGTGAGTTTGAAAGAGGGCGTCCCTCTTATGGTCCCTCCCCAGCCCTGCCCCTTACCATGGAGGAGTATCCTGTAGCCGGTCCTAAAACTGGAAACTCATTCAGTCCCCTTCTGAATGGAGTGTCTTTAATGTGAGAGTGGAGGACTTAACTTTCAGCACGAAAATATTAGAGCCATGCATTCGGTCCTGGTTGCTGCCTTCCTGACCCTGCTGCTCTGCCTCCCCAGTCCCGGTCATGGAGGTAAGTGCCACTACAAATCACTCTGTCCTGATCCCCCTTTTTCCCTTTCTCCCCTCTGTCAGAGATGCACGGGAGGATATCAGATCACTGTTCCTGCCTGAGGCTTCCCCAATGCATAAATCAAAGCATGACAAGCTGATGAGTTAATACATCAAACTTAAAGTAATGAAACTTTAACCTGCACAAATATTGCATTGAGCGAAAACTTTGAGTAAACTCTGAATCAGGTTTTCTTTATTTTATTTTCTGTACTTTTTTGTTGTTCACCCTCACAGTCCTAGTGCCAGTTATTGCTCAGCAGTGAAACCTTCTTTTTCCTGGATAAAACTCAATACATGAGGGAAAAGATGTGCCAAGGGTCTAACCCTGGACCAAGGTCTGAGACAACATCTGTAGGTTTCTCATCTGAAGCAGTTTTTTTCTTTGCCTTTCAGTCTGTGCCCGGCTGACTGTGTAAGAGCATTTACCTTGAGAATGTTTGCACAGAAGGCGTGTTGCCAAAAGGCAGGAGGTAGTGAATTTGAAGCCCTCTGTGGATAGGAGGTGAGCTGAGATGCCTCTGCCGGCAGCTATGAATGGCTCTTTCAGGGAAGTACACAGTGGCAGGCAGAGCTGCTCCTGATACACCCAGAGAGGTGAGATGAACGTGTGGGAGAGAGAGGGGGCTAGTAGGGGACAGAGAGAGGCAGTGTGTGTATTGGGGAAGAGGATGCTGGGAGGCCAAGGACTATACAATGGCCCCATAGTGCATGAGTAAAGTCAGATACAGATGTACCTTTCTCAGTATGACATGATGCAGCTACTTCTTCTTATTCCCCCTGAGTGTGAGTACAGTTAGTGTGGGAGCTACAGTGTTTAGGTGTGGCAAATCCGGTATGTGGATGGGAATTTGAAAGTGTTTCCAAACAGCTTAACCAACTCACCTCAGCACAAAATTATACATATGGCGAGTTGGCAGGATCAGCCTTGGACTTAGAGCAGCTGTTGAGCCCATTGTCTTCTGCTGGCTGACACATCTTCAAACTCACTGCAAATTCCACTTTAATTAAGCCCGGGCAAACCTCTCCATGAGTCTCATTGGCAGCTAAAGTGAAAAAGTGTCTCTTGATCTGAACAGGGGAGTATCGCTTTGTTTTAGTGGCACAGAATCAAAGCTCAGCTGGAGAGCTGGATTCATATCATCTGCACTGTGATCTTTTCACCACGAGCACGAGGAGAGTCATCTGCCCTTCTGTTTGCTCATTTATAGATAAACCCCACTGACTGGTGTGACGGCGACACCTCCGCTAAAGAATTAGCCCTACACTGAGCAAACAGTGACTGCTCTCCGAGTGTGGTCACATTGCATTTGATGACGATTCATAGAAAACTTTGTGCAGTATCGTAATGCAAATATACATACAGTGTCATTATAGTCAGTGCTGACTGGCTAAAATGTGCAGTAGATGAAGTTTTCCACAAATCAAATGCTCCTCTAATCAAAAATGATGGCAGAATAAAACAGGAAAACTGTACAGGGGAACAATTTCTCCTCATCTAATTATCTGCTGGCACAATCCTCACTGCTTCAGTGTGAACAGAACTCACCCACTGACCCTGGAGAACTAATTGCTAATGTTGACCAGATGTACCGAGTCACTGATTAGATGTTGCCCCCCCCCCTCGCTCCACAAAATGCCTGCCACAAGCTGTTGGGGGACTCTTCCACCAACTACGTAGAACGTTTACTGAGGGTTTTATTTCTTCCCCGTGTTTACATCTTCAAATGTCACAGGCCATGCGCCACATGACGACCAGATGTCTGGGCGTTCTTCGAGTCATTGGCGCCTTTCTTTACAAAGGCACTATGCAGTTGTTCTCCAAGTATTACTGTAGGTAGTCTACCTGCACCCACTCGTATTATATTTTTCTACCATCAGGAAAGTCTTGTTCAATAGCAGAAGTGGTTTGAGCCAAATCATTACCATAGTGAGCCTTACCATATAATAACTTGTTCCATAAGTGTTCTTCAGTGATGCAACCTACTACTTTCCCATAGTCTGACGTCATCCGCAATTGTGTTTCTTCTGTCCACATAACAGCCTCAAGAACAATAACGATGCAGTGTGAGCATACACAGGAGCTCACCAAATCAATCCTTTAATTTTCTTTGCATGCAGAATATAGGGAGAAAAAGTAAGCAGGCTAAGATGTGAGATGCTCGACGATCAGCCTGTTTAGCCTTCTAGTAATGTCATGGCCCCCAATTCAACATTTGCACCTGTGATTGAACACCGTCTTTCACCTAGCCAAGCTTACTGAGCACCTGCCAACTCTTTCAGATTCTGTATATCAGTGAATATTATTACATCATAGAATTTATCAGGGACACATCTTTTTTGGCATTAAAAGTAGATGACCAGCAGGGTTCTGCATTTAATGGCCATATGGGAGCACTTTTCTTTCTCAAATCAAGTGATGCTCACTTTATCATGACTCTATCTGAAATTAGACATGACATGTTCCTGTGCAGAGTCTTTAAAACGACAGCTCTGTATCTCTTCAGTGGCTTTAAGGCTGTCATTTACCAAGGTTTAGAAAAATTGGCAGGGCAGTTATTTCCATACCATACATTACTTTCCAGTGCTTACATGTTGTTTGGTTGGCTTGGTGATAGAGGTTTTTTCCTGTTTTGCTGTCTGTTGAAAGGCACACAAAGTTTGAGGTTCCTAAGGAAGACACAGCCACTGTCACTCCTCTCTGTTGGCCAAACAGTGTGAAAAGTTAATGACATCTTTCTTGCCCCATTACCAACCTTTTTACTTTCTCCTATTTGTTATCTTGCTTTGTCTTATGTTGTCTGAAAATCCATTTAGAAAATATTGACGTTTTCTACAATACAAATGAGACCCGACAGATGAAGAGACAGGCAAACAGACAAAATGGAGAGAAAACAAAACTTCTGTCCAACTCTGTTGGCAGAACTAATCATGTATGATGTGAAAAAGCTACCAGATGACACTAAAAGAGCATCAATTGAATTACCACATGCTTAATTGCAAATTTTAGTCTTAAATTGCTCAAATAACATTTAATAAGCCATAAACATCTACTACAAACACTGTCTAATGGTTTATGCATATTTGTAACTGTTTTAGAGATGACTTGCTCCTGAATGTGTTTGCATTTTCATTTGCAAAGATTAACGAGAGCATTTGCATCCCAAGACTGTATACAAGCCCGCTATCTCCCCTAGAGTATAATGTTACTATGGTAACAAGAAAAAATAAATATGAAATTTGCCTGGGCTTTGTGAAGTGTCTGTATACAAGGCCTCCATGTGTTCCTTGAGAGTTGGCAGGGAGAATGGTGTGACAACAAGTGTCTGCACAGAAGATTAATAAGTCCAATATTTGCAATGGGAAATTGATGAGATTAGTGTTCTGCTGCTTGTGCTGGTCCCACAGACACACTTTGTGACCCTCCCCTCACCTCTTAGTTTAAACACAACGCAATGTTAGGACAGAATGAAAATGGGGCATTTGGAGTAAATCCAAACAAGAAAATCAGAGTGTTTATATATGCAGAGCAGAATGTGCAATCCCTGGCCTGCTTTCTGTCTATGGAAATCCATCAAAAAGTGACTTAATTGTGGTCACTTCAGCTTTGTGAAAAATGTCTAAGGAGAGAGTTATACATATTATTTTCAATTACTTCAAGGTACACTTCCAACATAACATCCAAAATAATCGGTAATCTGTAACAAACTAGACATTCCAAAAGGAGCAGGAAGATGAAAATAATTAGTAAAACAATAGATAGTTTTAGTGAATTTGCAAAAAAGATGCACAAAAGTAACATATGTTGTTTCTTTAAACGAGAATAAACTCTGGTTCTGCTGCAGAACAAGTGCATTTCTTCACTAACTAAGTGCAGTACATGCGTCATTCTTGTAGTCTGGACGACATCCTGCGCATTGACAAGCTTGTCCTTGGCTTCATGAAAATGAGACTCACAACTTGTCTGAGCATGGAAGACGATCAATATTGATAACTCTTCTAATATGATATAACCTCCCTCACTTCTGCCTACCTGATGTTTTATCCTGGCACTTTCACAGAGAAAGTTTCAGTGAGTCATGGTTTATTAACTATTTTTGGAGGGATTCTGGCCCGAGGCAAACATCATTACAAGAATCTAAAGTTAGCTGTATTGCCAACCTGCCTCACTCTGCTCCTTTCCTCTCTATGCCTTCATTGCTACTACAGGTAGAAGTTTATATCTGACCTGCAGCAACAGGGTGGGCAGCATGTCTGCCCAGTGATTACACTTGGTCGGTCCCATAATGGAAATGTGTGGGGTTTGACTCCTGTAACAGCAATAACTCCTCAAGGTGTCCTTAAGCAAGACACTCAGACATGTTTTCACGGGTAGCTGCTGTAAGCATGTCATAATACATAATAAAGCCAGAAATTTAAAATGCAAAAGAGTGCCTAAGAAAAGACAGAATTGATGACCAATTTATCATTTATTTCACTGAACAGTTAGTTAAAGGATAATAAGTATTACTTAATCTTATTTCCATTGTTTCTGCCATCATTTGTATCAGTTATGAATACATACTCACCAAAGTAACTCAGTGACATCTCTACAAAAAGAAAGCAACACAGGGTAAAAACATTCTTGTGGTCTATCAATCGGACAGGGAGTAAATAAGACAATATTTTAGCAAGATTATCTAAACAACTTTATTTGGAGGTAAAACTGAAAGTGAACAAGCCCAGAATGCACATGGTTACGACTAGTATGGTAGGTCAAAGTTGAACTAGTAAAACAGTCTGTAAACTGTGATGGTTGTTTACAGCAGTTTGGGACAAGGCTAGATAAATCATTTGGCCAAAGGCTCCAGATTCACTGTGTGCTTATTACTTAGTAGCAATATGATCGTTTGATAATAATGCATGGTCCTCTAAACACAATACAACAAGTGTATCATTATGTATTCTCAAGGCCCTGACTTGTAGAGGCGGTCCAAATAGTTACAATCACGTTTAACACCTTTGTTATTCCAGTTTGGATTGTAGTTAAATAATATCATACCTTTAAGTAATTGTGTTTATTGTTTTGTTGTTAATTGTGTGTTGATCGATAGGGGCCCACAAGCACATTTATACCCCACGCTCCCATAGTTAGTAAATCCTGCCCTGCCTATGGGTTTTTTTCTAGCCAGTCTGATTATCTGACTGCTCATGTTTTTTCTCCTTTTTTTAGCCTGCCAGATCTAAACGATTAACTTGAAGAGTCATATGGAATAATTACTGACAGAAATGAGGGCCAAACTATGAAAATAAGGTCCAAGTTGTAATAAATCATAAGAATCATTTAAAGCAGCAGAGACATGTGATGAAGCTATCAAGTTGTCCTTCACAGGGCTACATATGTGCCTGATGTACAACCCTTCCAAAATAAAAGAGACATTCTGCCTTCCTTTTGAATGTATCACTGGCATTGTTGTCACACTTAAAGCAGAGGACTTAGTGACTTCAAAAGCACATATCGCAACTCAATTTACTCTCATCTCAAGAACAGTAAAAAAAAAAAAAAAAATTAAAAAAACAACATATCCTTCGCCTTGAGGACTCTATAGTCCCCTGGCAGATGATCTTTCCCACATTGCTCTCTTTGAGGTTGCTGGCTGTCAACGGCAGGCTGCTCGGATTATATTTTAGGGCCATGATCTGCTTAGAGCAGGCAGACAGCCCACACACAGACCTCATTTAGCCCTGGGTGTGTACACAAAAGAGTTTCTGTACATAAACACACGCCCAGATTTTCTCCCTAGGTGGAAGGTCAAAGGCCATCTCATGGTGTGCTATCATGTTGTTTTAACCCTTTCCACGTCATTCAGATAAGACAGTGGAAGGGGGTTTGTTGCAATTTAGTGACGAATGGTCTACACCCAGATATGAGCTATGTGTAATTGGCAATTTGGGGATTTCAAATTGTTGTTAAACTGTGATTGCCTTGTCGCCATGCAATTTTAGGCAATTCTAAGGACACAGTCTACCTACAGCAGTAACAGCGTGGGGTTAGAGAGCTGCGTGGGCGAAGGAGGAAAATAGTCAACATTTACTCCAGAGGACTGCACTGTAAAAAATAAATCTTTCTCCTCACATTTGTTAATACTTGGAGTTTTACAGTTACAGGATTTGGGCCAGCCAGGGTTTTTTATGTTTTTGTGTTGATCCACTGAACAGGATAATAAAGTTTAACAGCTGTTTTTCATTTGACTGATTGTTGTGTGGACACAGAACAGAAATAGCTACTGTATGCTCATCATTCTCACTTAATACAGGGTACAGCTGAAACTGATGGGAATCTCATTATTTATGCAGATATTTGTTCAAATGTAGCCATGGACAACAGTAATGGACAAATAAATACTTTTTACCTTAACGTCTCTAAACATGAACTCAGAGGATCACCAATATTAATAGGATTTATCCTCTGGGGACCAAGAATGTTTGTGCAAAATTTCATGGAATTCATCCAATAGTTGTTGAGATATTTCAGTCAGGACCAAAGTAGTGGACAGACCAACACTGCTAGTCATAGACAAATAAAACAGAGTTTATTACATTTGTGTCCTTGACCAAAAGCTTGACATCCTGGGAAATCTGGAAAGTAGATTAGATTAGATTTGGATTCACGATGTTTTTGAGGATATTGGGTCTTTGCAACAGCAGGCAACAGGATGTGGATCAGAATCAGATTACTTTCAATTACTGAATAAAATAAAGAGTAAACACTGTGAAATAAAAGAAAATAACAATGAAACAAACCAACAGCGCTGCAAAAAAAGATTAAAAAGACAAATATTACCTACTCATATTACCTACCCAGGTCCACCATCATGCACATTAGGATACCTGTCAGACAACAAAGGAGCCAAGACATGAAGTGGAACATTTAAAATCAAAGTGTGTGTGTGTGTGTGTGTGTGTGTGTGTGTGTGTGTGTGTGTGTGTGTGTCTGTGTGTGTGTGTGTGTGTGTGTGTGTGTGTGTGTGTGTGTGTGTGTGTGTGTGTGTGTTTGTGTGTGTGTGTGTTATGACCCTGATAAACCCTGATATTCCTCCCCCACTGCAGCAACTGAACTGTGCATGTTTATTTCTGATAAGAGCTGCTGGGGAGTTTAGTGCCCAAAATGAAAACTCCAGAGAAAATGCTCATCATCACAGAACTGCCAAGTTTTCAATAAGCAGGAATTATGCATGACCAGATGTCTCGATACGAGTGGCCTCTATGGGTTTTTTCCTTTTTTTTAAGGGAATAGTTTGTTTTATCATTTTTGGTTGAATATAGAGGAAATCAGTTATATTGTGACTGCCATTGTTTTTCTTATTCAGTGAAAATAAATTGGAAGGAAAAAGGAAAAACAAAATGTGTCCTTACCCCAAAGCACTTTTATTTATTTATTTTTTACTCAGTCAGTTTACCCCCCAAGATCAGCTCTCAAGATCCTCCCTTTCTGTTTATCGTGAATATTATCAATTGGTAATATCATCTTACACCATCATATGATATAAATGAATACCTATATCAGATTTAGGAACAATACTTGCTTTGTTGAACCCTCTGCATCATATGTAACTCGCATTCCCTGATCAGTGGAATCAGACCGATGTGGCCAGTGCGGTAACAAAAGGCTGCTCAGGCACTGGAAAAGCAGCGTGAATCATGGGAAATGTTTCCAGTGTTAGGCTGACTCATCTGTGACGTGTTAGGAAAAGCCTAAGGTTTCCACTCCAACATCTGGAGTTGGCTTGGACAGTTAGTAGCACGCCAAAGCTGGAGGCTTTAATCATATTGTCCCGCCGCTTCTTTTACCTAATATAGACAAAACAACTGCTGTGAAAGAATGTGAGCGTGCTGCAATTAGCCAAGTTCGGAAGAATGCTAGATCTAGGTGTTAGATCTGAAGTAGTTCTTACAACAGGCACTGAGAGTGCAGTTTGTTATCAGATGTGTTTCATGTTTGTTCTCTCAGCAATCCTCAAACTCCTGAGAACTTCTTTATAGCAAGTTCTATATACAGTAAGCCACACACAGTCGTGACTCAAATACATCAAATGGAAAAAGCAAAATTGTAAAACATCTTTAATATTAATGCATTGTATTTCACATTTTACATGTGTTAAGTTTCGTTCTACATAGCACTATCCCTTAGAAACCTAAGCACATGAATATGACTCACTATTTTAAATATAGAGAAATCAACTGTGAGTGCGGGGACTCCCTCCAGTCCAGAGGGTGCATGACTCATAAGCACAAGGCCGCTGTTGTTAATCATGAGACATCTGACTCCAAACTAATAGTTTGTTGTGCTTTTAATTAGTTCTCGACTCTTGATGTTATTAGCCTTTGCTCCAATATCAGGGGATTGAGCTTTAGCCGCAAGGGGCTATGATATGTTAATCTGCTGAGAGAAAAAAAATGTTTCTACTTAGTGCGTTTGGTCACAGACAAAGTTTGACAGCTAACATCACCAAGAAAATGACTCTATTGTCTTTATTTCACATGAGGATGCTTTTGGGTTATGTAAAAAAAAAGAATATGAACATCCCCCTTTTTTTCATCCAAATAGCTAGTTTCCTTCTCTATCATTCCCACAACATGGCAGTGCAAGGCTGCAGTTAGAAGGGCCAATTTTCTCAGCATGCTGGCACTGATCAACGCCAGCTTCCATCCTGTTGAAAATCTTCATCAGCAACGCAGAGGGACGATAAAGTGTTCGGAGTAATTTGACGCCAGGCGGCCTCATTACAGGCTGGGTTCAGACAGATTCAAGGGGGCTGGGGGTAACACCAGGCCTGGGATCTGGCAGATGACAGTCTGGAATAGCTTGCACCAGATAAATATAGCTAGACGGGGGAACCAACAAAAGAGTATGTTGCTTCACATGGGGTTGACGAAAGAGGGAAGGGGGAGGGAAGGGGATACAGGGCGGGGCTTTTGTGTGTGTGTTCATTCACATGTGTGTTTATGTGTGTGTGAGGGTGTGTATTGTGTACGTGCTGTGGTTCACACAGATCCCAATGTTAGGGAGCCCAAGCAAATGTCGTCATCCCGCTGGTTACGAAGGCTTAAAATAACCAGAGGAAATTATGTGTCCCATGAAGTTTGGTTTGACTGACTGTACGGCCGCCTGCAGTAGCATGAAGCTGAGAACAGCTGCACAGTGGAGCTGAAGCACACGTAACTGGTCTGCCAAGCCAGACAACCAAGCTCCTTGTGCAATCATGTGTTGAATCTTTCACACAGTTGTGGCAAAACAGATGCTAAAAAGTTCTGCGTAGTTTCATAGAATATTGTGAAGTGAGCACAGATTCAGATTATGTGTTGTGGGCGTCAATTTTATGAGAATTAAATTATTAGAATCTAGTATCTGCTGTTTGTCACATAGAAAACTGAATTCATGAATCTGTTTAGGCATGTATAGGGTTGCGGTTGAGACAGGACATAAAGTAATCAGTGAAGAACTGAAGGAAACAACACATAATCTATTAAGGTGCACAAGTAGCCATTAAAGGAATAGTTTTTAGAAATACCCTTATTCGCTTTCTTGATCTTACACAAGCAGGCTGATAACAACTCTCATGTCTGAGCACACACACTGGAAACCGCCCAAAGGTAAAAATGTGCCTTAGCTCACTATATCTCATTTATGTAATCCTTTTTTTTTTTCAAACAAAGTGTAAAACCGGTGGATAACGCCAGGCTAGCTGTTTCTGCCCATTTCCTGTCTTTGTGTTAAACTACTGTAAGCTAAGCAGCTGCTGTGGTATCAATCTTCTCATCTGACTCTCAGCAAGAAAGCAAAAAAGCATCTTTCACAAAATGTTGAACCATTGCTTTAAATAAAGGGGAAAGCAGCACACTCATAACTCTAATGCAATCTATTTGGATTCTATGGATCAACATTTTCGACCCTTTATGATAGAAGTGCAGAGGACAACATATGCTAATATCTTTCGTACACTTATTTACTAACTTGTAAGTATGTATACAAATGTTACCTTCTTTTTCAATTTTTCCTTTTGCTAGTTCTTAGAAGGTGGAAATATTGATGTTTCAGGGCTTTAAATTACCACTCTATGGAATGTTCCTGTTAATTGCACTGTGATTTGAAACTCCAGTTGAACACAATGTCAGTCAGGCAATTATTGGCTTTTATCCTGAAGGAGACAGGATGTGCTGAAACACAGAAATTAAAATAAAAACAATCTATCAAACTTATCAATGAGCTGCTTTACATTCCTTTAATAAACTAAAACATCCATTCACCACTCTTATCTTAAAAAACCTGTTGCTTTGTCATCACACTTCTACCTGAATGTATGAGGGACACTGCCTCATACATTCTTCCTTGAAAAACCATGTCTGTCAAATTTTTTGTGCCTCTCCTCCACACACATATTTTCATTTCCAGACAATATTCACATTATCATGGCCTTTGGGGAGACCAAGCTCAAAGATGATTACATGCTTGATTAAACACCAGATAATGTGAACTATCTTGTGCAAGAGAAAAAAAGATTGTGGGAAATGAGAAAAAGAACTGGAATCTTTGAGCAACTGACAACAGCAGCTGAAGTCAACAAATGATCGGCCAAACCAGAAGAAATGCAGATGACTGAAGAGATGAGTGCACACCGAGAACAACTAGTATTTTTGTGGCCAACTATGCAATCTGATGTTTCATAGTGTGCCAGACTAGGCCATGGGAATATGCTCTGGGGAATGTAAAGATACGGAGTAGGGAAGCTGACCATGCGTGACCCCGGTACATCTTGTCACTTTAGAGCCAAAAATGCATTCCCAAGCTCCTCTTCTGACAAATCTCTATTGTATAAGTGACCACGGAGGAGACACTAGATGTTTTTACCATTGTTTTTCAGTTTAGATTTGGTGAGCTTAATTGCAATTCTCTCAGAGTATGTTTTATGGTTCTCTGAGGGGGAAAGTACTGTAGATTTGAACACCCCAACAAGAAAACTTCCCTTTCTTCTTTTCAAGCAAACCAATGATACACATGGCGTGTTCAGGTATTCCAATATAACATAAATGTCCCCCAACCCTTGTTTAATAACCTCCAGAGGCTGTTACATAGCTAATTTGCAGTGTGAGAGAGCATTTTGATACACGTAAGGGTACCAATAACAATTGGATGGCAATTAGCTTAAGGCCTGTGTGCTTTTTCTGGCTGCCTGATTCTTTAATGCATATTCATTTATTAGAAAAATGAGCATGCTCGTGGTGTTTCTTTGCCCTCTTTCCATTAAATGCATAAGAACAACATGTTATGTAAATGCATGGCCATTTAGTGAAAGTTTATTTAGGGGAATGTCTGGTGTGTGGCATTTACTGTCACATACTTAAAATGGTTTAGATTCATGAGATGTTGAACTAACACTTAAACTCACTATTTTCCATCTGTGAAAGTCAATATACTCCTAATATTAAGACCATGTGCTCTTTCCACATCAGCCAGTGGATCCAAGTGAAAGCTATGATACTTAATTGAGTCAACTAATTATCCTGAATTTAGTCTCAAATGGGAGATGTTAGTGAAGAGTAGGAGACCCTTTAATCAGGTTTAAGTTATGATTCAATTGAGACATGATGGATGGGGAAGCAAGTTTAAGGAGGGTGGGTCTAAAGCTTTACACCCAGGCTTCTACTGTAGCAGACAGTGAAAGAGAGGTCAGCAGTCTAAAATAGAAATATCTGATCCCTCGAAAGTGTGGTCCAAACTTTAAAATAGGAATAGCTTCCCGTGATTTGATTTCATTCTCATCTAAAAACCAGTTTCACACCCTCAACAAACTTTATCTAAACAAAATGTAGATAAAACCAGATAGCACATCAGTTTGTTGAGGGGTGGTGGTTTCAGAGAACTGATAGGACAGAAATGAGGTTTGATACAAGCAATCATAGCAAGAGAAAATATGAAAAGTTAAAAAATAAAAATAACCGCGAGATGATTTCCCATCTCAGCACAAGTAAAGATTTGCTTTCGGTAATTTGTCATATAGTGTATCTTGGTGAAAGTCTTAACACTAACTCGCTCAGCAGCTGTTGTTGCAGAGAAATCATTGTGTTATCCAACATGCAGCTACTTTTTCCTGGCCACTGAAAGTGGAATAACCTGGGTTCACTGCCTTGCCAAATTGTGGCTTTCATTTCTAGATGTGATTAAACATGGTTGTCAAAGGTAGAGGAGACTGTCATGTTATTTTAAAGGTTGTATGTGTTGTATTTCTGCTTTCTCAGTGCATTGCCATGACAAGTAAACAACAGGGATTGCAATTATCCTGGTAATTGAAAGTAAACATCCTATGCCAGTAAAATTAATCAGCTTCATAACAATGACTGAAATTGCTCACAATCAAGAATAGGCTTACATAATAGATCATTGATTAGGTTTAATCACAGACATCCTCATTAGAGGCTGCACAATCTGAACACAAACAGGACCACTTCAGGCTACCACTTCTGCTTGCAGCTCATAACAAATTACAGTATGTTCATGTTGGCATCGCTGTAACCTTCCCTTCTCCTTTAATGGGAAAACTTCAGTCTCTCTTATAACTGACTGACTTTTTGAACATACTCTGCTGAGCAGCGAATTGTACCTCCCCAAAAGTGTCTTCACAATCTTTTACTGGGAATACTGGCCTCCAGATAACACTGCAGAAGAGGCTGGTTTTAATGTGACACCTATAGTGCTGTGCTGAAAGGTAAAATCCAGAGCACATTCTAATAAATCATGATGTGGTTGTTTCTGGATATTTGAAAGTGCATTGTTGCCAGGGAATGTACAGACTTTACCTGACATCTGTCTTGGTGCATGCAGGCCAGCATTCCTGAGCCTGTTGATGAGCTGAGTTTGGAAGCTGATACAGGGAATTAGCTCAGAAGTACTTTCAACAGCTGCATAGAGGTGTCAGTGAAGTTAGGTTTTTGTTCTGGCTGAAGAGTTTGTGTTGTACACAACATTGAAGCAGCTGTTTCTGAAACTTAAAAGAGAAATAAAAACTATTAAGAGTTTTTAAATCTATCTTACTGCAAAACAATAAGTATTTACCTGTAATTACATTGAGGCAAATACTTAGACTTATTGGGCGCTGTATGGTTCTGTGCATACTGGAATAATGTAAGTGATTTCATTGTAAGAGATGTGGGATGAAATCCACAGTACTTGTTCTGTGCAAAAGAAATGTATTCTGAACGTTCAGAATAAACTGAAAGGAGGCTGTAAATAATTATTAAATGATTTATGTTTCCGCCTCACTATTGGGCAAAAAATGTAACAGGATGGTGAGGTTAGCCTGTCCAATACTTTGGTCCAGAGCAAGTTATCTCTATGACTACTGGTTACATCACCATAATAACGCAACCCAGTCTCGCGAATCAATAAATTAATAATAATGTGACAACTATACGAACTGCCGTGAGACCGTGTTGAATAACTTTGTATGGATATTCAAAGTCCCAACAGTTTCTACAGATTTTAAAGACTCTCTGACTTTTTGTTTAGTGCCACCTTCAGGTCAAAATTTCCACTAGGCCACTTTTATGGAGTTAGAATCATGCCAAAACCTCACACACACACGATTCACAAAAAAACTCAGCGTGGTTTGCAAATACAAAACATCATTCACAAACTAATGCATTTTGTTCTGCAAATAAGAAACCTACCTATCAAACAAATACAGTATGTTTTACCCATACAAAGAAACATATTTCTTCAATGACAAAAAATATCCTCCAAGTACAAACTAAAATCTTTCAAGTACAAAAAAAAATCCTTTAAATACAAAAAGAAATTCTACAAGTACAAAAAAAAAAATCCTTCAAGTACGAAACAAAATTCTACAAGTTCGAAACACTGTCACGTGACTTTTGGCACTAATTTTCCGCCTTGCTGATCCACACACAAATGCTAGTAAACTTTCTAACAAATGTCCTGTAATTCGCACTCTACAACAGCAGGTGGCGCTGTTAAGTCAATTTAAGCCTGCCAGGACCATAGATATATACACGTGGATTTTTTAAAACGTTATTACGGTGCATAACTTACTGGAACAAAGCTGAGCAACGTGTTGTTACTGGTGACAAAACCACTGATTATATATGTACATTAAAGCGATACTGGCGTTAAAGACCTGCTGATCGTTGTCTGATTCTCTGAAATGAATGCCGGCATTGCATTGTGGGAAATCGGCTTCGCATGCGCCCAGCTCTGATCATATCGTGTTCTGTCTTACAGCATACTGTAATATTTCACCGGTAATAAGACCAAAATAATATTATTAAAATAAAGAAATGCATACTATGATAACATCTATATATATGTAGGTATTATAGTTTAAAAATATCAATAAACAACAAAGCAATCCAGCTTCCCTGGCCGAAATAGACCGAAATAATAACATTAAAAGAAATACAATTAAACCATGATAAGAAATGGGGAATAAATGTTGATTAAAACAGAGGTTATTGGGGTAAAAATACCAATAATAGCAAAGCTATATACAGCTTCTCTGTACAGAAAGAAACGTGTTGTGATCAGGGAATATGTGCGTAGACCAATATGACCACGGATGATGCCACTTTGAGCTAAATCCCAATGTCATCATGCTACCACGCTACCAATGGGAGTGCCCCAGAAAGCTGATGAAATATTAACTCAACCTGACATGGACATGGATGGGATAGACTGCTGAGGCTGATGGGAATGCGTGATGATGGAGCCATATGGCATGTAAAAAGTTACTTTTATCGTAAAAGTCACATAAGGCCTTTACTGCAGAACCTACATTTAGTCACTAATTCTATTTGACCCCCTTACATACTGAGATAATACGCCGCAACACCGTGATTATCGTTATTATCAGACAGCTTTTTTCCAAAGCACATTTCCGACCTGTGTGGTGGGGTTATGTGAAGTCTTACTATCAGATTTATGATTCATTCACAGACCATAATGCTTTTACCTTGACCAGAACAGACCTCTTTGAAATGCAAGTCATAAACTATAGATGGTGGTCTCCATGTGAACTCACTGCTGACTCGCTCCACGGTGAGGTCACTTGGAAACAAACTTACTGGCCCCGAAACAGACTGTCTGTGGAGAAATAGAGGAGTTGGATACTATGTACTGTAACAGGCTGTTGTACTGGATTTATGAATGAGGCTTTAATTGTGAGCAGGTGTGTTGTGTTAGAGACATTATAAATTTCCTTTCTGTGAGTCGTGAGCTACAAATATATATTGTTTAGAAGAAAAAGGCCCCGTTGCATTGTTGAGTGAAATATATATATATATATATATATATATATATATATATATATATATATATATATATATATATATATATATATATATATATATATATATGATGTTAAACCACTGAAACTCAGGCGTACCAAAGTCCCATATGGGCACTTGGCATGATTTTAGTAAATCACTGTGAAGACATGGAACACACATTGTGTGAGGTGGATGCTGTGGTGGTGCAGAGCTGGACATTTTATTGCCAAATCCAACAGGAGCAGCCCTGCACTCCTGGGCTCCACCCTGCCTCGCCCTTCTGTGTCAGCTCTTCTCTGCCTCCTCCTCACACGCCATGAAAGTCAACATATATGTGACAAATATGAATGCCGTGACTTCATTTTATAGATAATAATAACTATGACATACATGATGAAATAACAAAAATACAGTTTAGACAGTTTTTCAATTCAAAGAGGCAGACGTCATAATAATAGCTACCTCCTTTTCTCTCTTGGCTTTTTCACTACACTATCCCTCCATCTTACTTATCCCAAAGTCTGTGGTTTTATGGCTTCATCCAATAACATTCTACTAAACTAACTGAAAATAGTTCTGCTTATGTCCTAGAAGTGTCTGCATAACTAACATTTGAAATACACTTATGAACACCTTTCTCTGTGTACAGTTAATTCAGTGTACAGCAGCACATCCAATTTCACCAGAGCATTTAAATACAAATAGATGTTTTCCAGAAATATTACATTCTGGAACATAGTTGTTTAAATATGGTTTTCTGTCATTTCCACTACAATATACACAGTGGACATTAACAATAACAAATATGTGGAAAACATTGGTCACCTCATTTGACTTTATGGGGCGTTGCATGAACCTGCGGAACCAAGACACTCAACAACAAAAAGACTATTGTATCTCTACAATGTTACTCATATCCAAACTGTTGGCCTGGAAGCCACACAGCTAAGTATGTTTATGAGAATGCATCATTCACACATTCCATACTGTGCAGTGCAGTTTTCTTGATGCATTAATATCCACGGGCCTTATTCTTGGTGAATCGAGTGTATCCGTAGAACATCTGAATGCCAGCTGGATGGCATTGGACGCCTTTGGCAGGATTATAGAGAATCAGTATACATTTCGGAACAGCGTTGATTAGTAGTCAGAAATATATAGGCTGCTTCATTTGGCCTGTGGAATTCAATTCCTCAACCTAATTTCAATTCTAATAAATAACTGTGAATATGTTCGTAACTAAAGGCCAGAACTCATTTACATCGGATTCACAGGTCGAGTGTCATGAATTTTTAAAAGCTTCCACATATACTGCGTTGCATACATGTTTCAAATCCATTATAATGTAATATCTAGGATCCTGACATATTACAACATCAACAACAGAGGCATATCAAACAAAGGCAGTTACAGCAATGGCTTGATTTAGATACGTTTTGATTTCACAAGCATGCGAAGAAAAAATGTGAGAATGTGAGTGAACTGCATTACAAAGTGAGTGATATTCATTTTCAAATGGATGTCTGTACTGGGGGATTCAGCACATCTGTATATGCTTTCAGGCTTTGGCAGGAAGGATGGCTTATTGTATGTTCATGACAGCACTTAGAGCATGTTGTTAAGTGCTCAGAGCACCAAAGGCTTGAAGTTACACGTATATATTTAGTTGTAAATGGCGAAAATGCTTTAAAGGGGTTTTTCTGTTGTCGCTCGGCTACGGCTAACAGCATCGATGTCCATTCATTGTTCAGCACTGAAGCTAAAACAGAGGTGCTCAGTGTACTCAGGTTTGTTCCCCATGGATAAACAGTACAGCACATTTCTCCATTGAGTTGTCTGTCAAAATGCACCCACACTTGTAGTTTGTGTGTTCCAGTTTAACTACAGCTTCTCATTGAACATGACTGTTGCAGTTAGCGCTGCCACATCAGATAACTGCGGCAGTTAAAAATAAAACACATTATTAAGGTCTTGTGAAGCTGCTGTCGCACAGAAAGTGACACTATTGGAAACAAGACCAACGCCCTGACACAACGCCAAGGCCTTATGGTGAAACAGCAGATCAGAAGCCTCCAGAAGGAGCTCTTTTGCCCAAAATACATCTTTGCTGCTCACCAGAAAATCCCCTCCTCCCCCTGGGTATACTGCATATTTTTTTCTTTGACTCTTTCTTTCCATTTGTACTTTCCTTTGCTGCACTTAGTCAAGTGTCGTTTGGAGCATATTTTTGAGGACACAAAGACTCCTTTTACAGTAGCCATCTGAAAAATAACTTTTGGTGCCATTTGTTTTGTTTGCTTTTTTGGGGGAGGCAGCCTGGGTTGGATGGCCCTTCCCTTTTGCAACAGAGTCGCCCTGCAGCTTATAAATGTTTAAAAAAAGTCTTCTTCTCGATCCAAAACCACCTCAAAGCTTGGCAGAGCTAAAGGACGAACGCAGTAAAACGGAGCAAACACATTCCATGTCATAAGCCACGCAAAACTGTGCTGCTTGTGCTTGCAAGGCTGTGTGTTTGTGAACTAAATCCTTGTGTGCAATTCAGTTTTCCAAAGGTTCTGTCAACTCTCTGCAAGTCTCACACTTTATGTTTGCTCACCACACCCTGTATGTACAGTTTGTTTGTTTATCATGCGGCAAAACCAATAATGTTGATATTCTCGCCATACGGCAGGTGTATACAGGGTTGAGGATTTGAGAGATGAGTAATTTTTAAACACTTTCAACACCCGCATCACATTCATGTCATTAGGCACATTCACACTGGGGAGCCACCAGTGTTAACTGTGGCTTACATTTCTTGCTCAAAGGCCCTTTTTAATGGGAGGATACAGCATTACTCAACCCCCATCTCATTTGGGGATTCAAACTGACATCCCTGCAGTCATAAACCATCCTCTATAACCTTCATGCCAGCAGTACATGCTTATGCTTTCTCTTATTCAGGAGGTCCTTTATCTGCATCAAAGGCCGTGTGTTTGTGCCTGTTTTTGCCTGAGAGGATTGAATTGAGCGTGTCTGTGGCTCATTGGGAGGATTCTGTGAGAGCAGGAAATGGGGATCCCTGTGTGTTTATATGTGTGAGTTTTCATGTGTGGCCATCTGAAGCATGAAGACAGATGGATGAGTCATACATTTTAAGCTTCTCACTTTTGATGCTGCCAATATATTCATTTCCGTTGTTTTATTTTTAACTATATTTATATCCTTTGTTGTTCTGTGAAAAAAGTTTTATAACAAACCAGTTTCTCCCAATAAGGACAACCATTATGCATTTGGTGAAAGCAGTCTATTGTCTTTACCAGTTCATCTGTGCATACACTAGGGACAGCCACAAAAACCACCACATCAATATATCAGGTAATGTTTAGACAGTGTAACTGTGCAGTTGATAATAAAAGTTATAAAATGGTACACTGACATCATGCAGCGTTAACAAATATAGTCAAATAAAGAACTTACTGAGAATTATCTGTGCCGGATCCAGTACCACACCCTTCATATGACTCAAAGAAAGGAAACAAAATGTGTTTTAAAAAACCTGCTGACCAAACTGCCTTAAGCACCCAGTCTCATTTGTCAGAGAAAGAGAGCCACATACGCAGCCAACTATTTGTAGTGATGGCTTGTTAACCATTAATTACCCTGCCATCGCTGAGCACCTGCACATTATTCAATTAACTCAAATGTAAACTATCTCTGCAGGTGAGCTGCCAATATTCTAAAGTGTGGCTCTTTATTTTTAGCAGTTTCATTTAAAAGAGAGCATTGAATTGCCTTTAACTTGTCTGAAAAAAGGTATTGTTGTCACAAATAACTATAATTGTTAAGTAGTTTCCTCAGACTGAGGCTGGTAATTTGGCTTTTCCAACCTTATCCCTCCTCCTGACATCAACATGTATATTGCTTGGCATGTTATTTGCCTAAAACAGCAGTGTGTACATAGCCTGGTCCTATCAGACTCTCGTACATTTCATTTGTACAGAGAGTCTGGCCACTCTCCATTGACAAGTGTTAACTTCCTTGAAGGCAGGTACTCTGTTGAAGTTTAAAACTATTGGATCTGCCCAGAGCCACTCTGGATCTGCCATAACCAATCGCTAATGTTTGTCGAGGGGGAGAGGGGGGATAGGGGAGACGACAACAACTATCGGCTTAGCATCGCTAGTGTTAGCCAACTCCTTCACCTCTACCGGAGCAAGCTGGAAAATCAAACTTTTCCCGAACACCGTGGGGAGGAGGGCCACAACATCATGGCCACGAACCCAACTCAGCAAAGATTGTTCTTGCTCGGGCTTTAACTTCTAGATATTCGGCAGCGTTGTCACAACGGACCACATCTTTCTCCGCCGCCATTACGGAACTATAACTCAAACTAGCGCACGTCAAGACCTCAACGTCATCGTTCTCAGCCACTCCCTCTGTTTCCTGATTGGACCTACAAAGATTTGTAGAATATACCGCAAACCCAGACAGAGTATTGAAGGAAAATGAAAATTGAGCGGAAGTATGTAGAAGGGCGGAGCCAGGCTAGTGTGTACAAGCTGTCTGTCCAAAAATAGTGGTTTTTAATTTGTCAGAAACCATCTTATCTCAACCATCTCACAATACCTCAAAGTAAGTTTGAATGAAACCATCTGAACATTTGCGACATCAAACCAGCCAAGAGAGATTCTCTGCCTTTTTGTCTTTTTGGTTAGACTTTTGCTTGTTATTAAGTTTGGGTTATGTTTGAGTGCAAGCTCTCAGTGACTTCAAATTGGTTCAAAGGGACTGAGTCACTGGAATCAAAGCTGCACACATCAAAAGAGATAGAAATGATATCACCCACATACATGATGGAAAAAACTGTGTGATAATGAGTCTTTATGAATGTCTGACCCTAATAACAGTATAATCGCATTGGGAGCTGTGAAATCCATGTGTTCACCCATTAGCAAAAGGAACACTCTTCTCAGTTGCTATGATTAGTCCAAGAAGCTCCCAAAAGGGCCGTTAGCATGCACACTCAAGAATGTATTTAAATCCAGAGAAATTTTAATTACACTCAGATAGCTTTTAACTGGGTTAGCTTGTGTTGTTTGGATGGTTAATTAATGGTTTTGTAAGCTGTTTTCATTTCATTCGCAAACTCCAACCGGAGTAAACAAGCAGACAACAACATCACAGGTGATGTCGGTGTCTTCTTTTAATCATAAAAAAACAAACATTTAAACATATTTACCATATTATATTAGCCAGTCAAAGGACTTTGAGTACTTGAATCCTGTCTCGATTTTACACATATTGACATCTTTTCATGTTTCAGTGGTCTTCGATGAATGTCTGTCACTGGTAATGATCAGTTGATTGACTGATTGGTTAAATGATTTCAACACGTCACTCTCTGTTTCTGTCTTTTTTTGACAGAGGCATCTTTTGAGAAATGAATGAAATATTTAGTTTTTACTCACTGACTTAAAAAAGAAGAATCTACGAAGAAAACATCTAATTTCTCCATTCATTAAGTGTAAGAAATGTTGTGGGGGATCTATTTTATATAATGAAGCAATTGGGTTTTTATCATTTGTTTGTCTGTTTGAGGCTGTGAGAGACCCGTGACTTTTTTACAGGAAGCGTGTTGCCAGCTTGACAGATCATCCAGATCTGTGAAATACTCAAAAAGCTAATCCTCGCATTTATGATTATCATGTGCTGGCGTGGAATTTGATCTCCCTGTGAGGTATGAGATGCAATGTATGCATGCTCTGAACATGTGATGCATCAGTTCTCACACATATTGACATTCTGCAACGTTTGCTTACTTAGTGCGTAAGCGGCTGTGAACACATTTGCAGATGGCTTATGTTTGGGTTTGTACTGTAAGAGGCCTCCTGTCCAACTTTCCCGCATGTTTTACAGGTGAAAGTATATAATATTTTTGTTCAATGAGGCGAAGAAGAGAACGGAAAAGTTTAAGTTCCTTTTCCCGACTGCGCCAGATGGAACATAAAGCATGATAATTCCATTTTTGGAAAAAGTTCAAGGAGTTTTATATGCGGCCAACATTCAAGTAACAGCTAATGAATCACAATGAGCGTTCCACATACTGTAGGTGTGCAAGGGGGGTTTCTGCAGGAGGTCAAAAGAAGAGCGAGCATAACAGAGAAAGCCTGCCTGTAGCCTTTTAAGCCCCCCAAAAATCTTACCTTAAAAAATAATTATCGCCATTTTCCTGACTTTTGGATGTTTGTCTTCATGATTGAGATCAAAGTTTTTCTTAAACAGGTTGAAGTGCTCCTCTGTGCCTACTAGCAGAGGGAATATAAAGGCAATCAAGTCTATTGTAACAATAATTTATTCTGTATTACATCTAACACACACACTGATTATGAGTGAGCTGAGGAAGTTAAAAGTCATACATCAATAGACATTGATTGTTGACATTGACATTGATGAAGTGATTCACTGTGAAATCGCTGTATTGTTTAAGGCTACATTAGGCAAGTTGTCACTGTATATTACAATTTCAATTTCTTATTGAACAAATGTGACTAAAGTGGGACCGTAACAGATGGGAATATCATCAACTGCAGAAGTAAAATTGTGATGTTGGGTATACAGTATGGGACTTTTCTGTACTGTCACCCACTGTTACTGTTACTCACTGCAATTGTTCATAGGATCAAAATGTGGGAAACAACGAAGGAACCGCGATGGAGTTCAAGTTTTTGTCATAAAAGTTGAATCCTGAAAGACCTGTCAATCAAGTCAACACGACCGAGCAAACATACCCTCTACACATCCTGATGTCATCTCAATGAATCAAAAATGACATCTTGATACACACTAGACAGCATGAAATTAGCAACTGAGGCCATCACTTCTTGGGACAAACTTGTATCAACTAAAGAAGAATCCTCATTAATTTCCTGCATCTTAAGACATTGTAAGATTCATGGTGGTTGTCACTTGATTGAAACTTCAGAGCAAAATAGAAACATCAATGAGCAGTCTGTCCAGAAAACGTTAGATCTTTGGCCGCACTTCATCATTTTTTGGCATCCTTTGATATAAAGCAATCAGACTAGTAGGTGCAGCTTACTGATTTCTGAATACCAAAGTTAGATCTTAACGTTTAAAGCACCCGTTGCTTCCATTTGTAGCCGCCTGTCAACATTTAAAAGCTTTCGATATAAAATGAAAACGTTCCATCAGAAAGGCGATCTGTTGAACATACAGTACTGTGTAATTGACCTGCAAGTCTGTTAAACAAGACATGTGGTCAGAGTGCCAATGTCTGCCAAATGGCAGCATGTTAAGCACATGTTCATAAAACATTAGGAGGGAAATGGAGAAGAAAGAAGGTGAAGGACAGAACATTTGCTCCAGAAGGGGACATTATCTGTAATAGCACCATCATGGCATACTTTCACTCATCCATAGTGAGCAGGAGCAGAGAAGTAGACTCCTTCATTAAATTCATTGACATATTTTAAACAAGGTACACAACTTGTTCTTAGTATGCTGCTTATAGTCTGCACAACTCAGGTGCATGTAATTGCATTTCACAGTACGATGAAATTACACTCACGTTCATAAATTTTACTTTTGTTGGCTGCCCAAGGGTTTTTCTATAGTAACCCAATGATTTAAACAGGGAATATGTTTTAACAAAATAACAGTCTTACATTACATGTTCCTTATCATACTGTACTATAATACAAGGGATAACTCTGTCTTTTTATTCCCATGTATTTTACATGTATTAACTGGTGAGGAAGCTGACTTGCTTTTAGTATATATATGTAGCCAAGAAAATGCATCTTTAAGACCATTTTACATGGTTCTTATCTTAAAACAAGATTCAAATCTGCTAGCAACAGTTGTAATTATAAAATGCTAAATATAATGCTGGAATGGAAAGCTCGATCGGCATAGCAACAGTAACTACGGGGGACTGTGTTAAGCGAAGGGTTAATTGATAGTAGCTCTGCATTTACTGCATATTTGCTTAACATGCTGTTGATTCCAACAGTTTTTTGTTCAGATCATTTTGTGACAAGTCTTGCAGGACATAAATGCAGGGGAGGTGTATGAAACAGGATTGATTTACAGACTCACACTTAGTGAGTCTCCTCAACAAGTAAAACCTTTCATACAATCAATATCTGGATTAAGGAATAGACTTTTAAACCCTCTGGAGTTTGTTTTTAATTTTTATCTCTATCCGGTTCTGTTATGTTATCGGCTACAGGGTTTTGTGAAGGCAAGCATTGATTTTAGTCATCATGGGCTTTGTTTTAGTCTTCAGTCAAGACAGTGACTCTGTCTCAATGGAGATTCAGCCTCAAGCAGTGAATAAAAAACACATTCCTCACATCCCCTTTCGCCAGTCCTCAGTTCACTCGTTGGTGATTTGATGATCTCTCTCTCTCTCTCTCTCTCTCTCTCTCTCTCTCGCTCTCTCTCTCATTCGCTCTCATTCACACTATGAATTTTCAACACTGCGCTCTTCCAACAACAGCCTTGTCAATATTCACCACACAAACAAGCCATCTAGCACCTTGATGAGATGAACAAATGTGTTTTTATATATCTAATGACAGCCGAGGAGCTGTTAGCAATGTATGTAAAACTATGTGGGGATTTGGGTATTATGCACAAAATCTGTGCAAGCCATCTGTGTCTATGGCATGTTGCACCATCAATTGTGCTGTGGCAAGATTAAAAAATTGTCTGACAGATGATGGATGGCTCACTAGATGCACACAGTTTGGATTGTCAGATACATTTTAACACAGTGTACACAACAAAGTTAATAAACAACAACCCTGAAACATAAACCATGTAAATCTTAATGGATGCTATGAGAGTTTGTTGATGAAGCAACCTTGAGACACAAAAGTCTTGAGATAAGTTGAGAAACGAAATCGGCACAATGGCAAATCTTGTTAACTAAAATCAGATGTGGAGAATTCAATTTCCATCCAAATTAGCTTATGTTCCACTAGCTTTTGTAACTCAGTCGTGTTGAAGCTCAGCTGCCTTTCCAAAATGCTGACACATGCCCCTGTTTTGGTTTCTTTTTTTCATTTCTAACACTGCGGTCCATGGTGATCATCGCAGCCCTTAAGGTGCAGGGACACCCCACATCTGTCCAGCCGTTTCAAAGCTAAATGGATATCTATTACTGTACTGTGCAGTAAAAAAGTATAAAACAATTATTTTATTGTAAGCACTTAACAGCACTTTTCATGATATTTCAACAGCCTATGGCTAAGATTCATGGAATATATTGTTTGTTGAATGCTGTTATTGTTGTTGTTGAACAAAATATTTGTCAGCTTATCTAAATTCAAAATGCTTCCTTTTTGCAAAAACCCTGCACAATAGTAGCTGAGTGCATGTAATAGACCCAAAATCCGAGTGTTTTATCAGTTTTCTACAAAGCACATTATGTAGCTTCAGTGACAGAATTTTGGTGGTTAGATATCTCTGACCAAAATGTTCCAGGTGAGTCTTATTACCTCTGTTTTTAACAGCACTGACTTGAACAGTACCTTCGACTTTTTAGCGAAGTCGATCCAAGCCTTTGACATGCTCCAACTAACATTGTCTATGCATATAATTAATGGGACTTCTACATCTAGAAATCCTAGATCCCTAAATAACTATTACCATTTCCCTAATATATTGCTTGATCAACATAAAAAGTGCAACATGTTCACAACTCCTTCTTCTTCTTATAACCAACCCTTTTAGGCTCACAGGGATATGCGTTATAGCTTCTGAACATACCTGAAGGCTACGTTAGGCTGTCACAGATGAATAATCCTTGTATCCAGTGTTCTGGCAATTTAGACAGATCTGTGACTGTGGTACAATAGTTTCACTTTAAGGACACACACCTCCATACAGTAGATCAGTTACCGTAGTTGAGAAGCAGTCAACCTCTAACAATAGCTGTGCTGATCCTCTGTCATCCTCAATGTGGGTGGCACAATATGGGAGGAAGTTTTATTCTCCACAGTCGTCTGCAATACATATGGTCGTGTCAAACACAGTGATGAGCATTTAGTTGAATCAGTCATGCACATTTGGGGGTAACTCAAAAGAAGATTATGAGCAACTTCTCACAGATAAAATGAAGAAATAACACTGTAATGAGTCAGAAGTAATGAGTTGCATTACTCGTAATTACATCTCATGAATACTCGGTGAAGTTGTTGGAACAACAGCCCATTCAAATAAATTGGGTGTAATAAGGACCTTGTCTTTCTATCTGCTGATGTTCTGTGCTAACTTACAGGAACAGCAAAAAGAAAAAGGCTGTATGAAGATGTAGTGTGGTGACTTTTAATAGTAATGCTGTGATGCTGTATGAAGAGGAATCCGCCGACACTGTTCTTGATTATAAAAGGATTTATTACAATTCAAGATTTTCAGCATCCTTTTAACAAACTCCTGCAGAGAGTTTGGAGAACAACCAACCCAATTCTTCCAATAAGTCGTTCTGCCTTTTCTTTGTGTGCATATGGTATATATTCTGTGCATTGCATTGACATGATTGGGTCAGAACTGACCAATGATACCTTCTTTTCTGGCACATCCCCAAATAAGGCCTCTTCTGTCCAAGAGGGCTCTTCTGCTCATGTTAACAGTTTCCAGATGTTTCAGTAAAAGTAGGGTAAGGGTCAAAGGAATCCCTTACAAAAATCTTAAGTACAAATGTATATAAAGTTATGAACTGTTCAGATACCACAGTAGCTCTTAATTTTTCTGCACTCACTTTTTGTACATCACAAGATTTTCTTTCCAGCCTCCCAGAAGCATGCTTCCCAGTTTTTCTAGGTCTTTTTCATCATATTTTTTTCACCCAGAACATTTTGTCTTTCTAAATTTTTCTGAAGGTTTTTGTGCTTTTTGTCTTTGAGGCATCCCTGAGGTTCAGCAAGCTATGATGCGCATAAACTCATGGCACTGTGGCTTCAAATCTGACTCATGACCCTTGTCACAAGTTACCCTTTCTCTGAGGATTCACACATTAAATCCTCGCCAGAAAAAAGACAGCGTTGGTTGTTCGTTTTAATGCTTAGGACAATCTCTGTTCGCGTTTTCTTGAGTGTTTTACAGGTCATGCAAATAATGACTGTGCTGTCAGCAGCAAAGAGGGACGTAGAGTCACTTTGTATACAACCAAAAAAATGTTTATCTTAACCTTCCTGTCTCAAATAACACCTTTGGAGTTTAGGGAGGATGCAGCAGCCAAAGTAAAACTTTCCCGCCCTGCTTTTATCCTGTGCCTTTGTGGCCAAGATGGATGATTCTGCCTCAAATGTTGCAAACTATAAGTGAAGAAAGTGCTTCCACGTGAAGTAATGGCTGGCAGCCATACCAGAGGTATTTAGACCTTGAGTAAAAGTGGCCTTGAGCAGCTGATGTAAATGCAGAACAACCATCTAAACAGAATTCAGTAGGCATCGTGACATTTTGTGTGGTTTTTGACAGGAAACACATATATGGTGAATTTATTATCAGCAACAACAATGCCTTTGTTTTGAAAACTATGATAGATGGCTGTAAAAAAATAAAAATAAAATAAAGAGTTTAATTTCTTTTACCAGCAAGTTGAAGGTTAGTGCAGCCATCATAGATTACACTGTTGGACTTCTTCTCTGGCTATATCTGTACACAGCACAAGCTGCCAAAGGGCGTGAGTTATGTACTATAAACAGTGGCTTGTGTTAGAGGATGCATGTTGCCAGGACATCCCTCCAGGCCCACTGCGGTGTGCAGAGTGGCTGCTGTCAGTGAATGATTTGGCAGGGACGCAGAGTTAGTTTCCCCCCCTGGGACAATTTTGTCACCACACGTTTAAACCATTACCACAGTTGTGGCATGAGTGTTTAGGCCCAACAAGTCCAGTGTTTACATTAAATGTGTATTCTATGTTGAAGCCGTATATGCCCTGTGTAGGCTTCACAAGACAAATGGCACAATTCTTTTTTGGACTGAGGCAATTCAGATGCAAAAAGACTCGTGACCAGAAGTTTCCCGGTTTGATCCCCGGACCATCTGAATAAATCTGGGAGAGAGACGGCAAAGAGCAGTGCTTGTTCCTTCGTCATTACCCACTATAAGGAGCTCTTGAGCAAGAAGCGTACCCCCATTGTTACCTTCCAGGTGTGTGTATGTAACCGTGTGGAACAGGGCGTTCCTGTAAAAAGTAATTCACGCTCAGTGAATCTACTCTGTTTAAAAAAAGGTTAAATAAACAAAGTACACATTTTTCACTTCGTTCCCAATCCCCACTTTTGCCACTTAGTGCCTTTCCAAATAATCATTACTGTTTTGACTGCTTTGGTTTGAGTCATACTTTAGATTGGTAATTCATATGTCACTGCCACAACAAAAATAAACTAATATGAAGCTCAAAATCACATATTATTATTATTATTATTATTACTATTATAGATTGTTAATAAAGCACTTCTCTCTTAATTAAAAAAAAAACATAAATTACAGAATTACATTTGTTTGTGGTAAAGAGGAGAGAGAAAGGAGCCTGTTTCAAAATTTAAATCTCCATAGGGTTTCCCCCATGGACCACCATTTTCCACTGAAACCAGAGCTGTCCATCTTCAAGTCCGTACTTGAATAATGAAACCGAACTGTGCAAATTGTGGAAAAATTAAATGGATATACAAGTTGCAGCTGGAAGATTAAAGTGCTGTTTACATGTAAGTTGTTTCGTAGCGTTCCCGGGCTTTTCATCTTATAGGCTGTTTGTGGCGGTTGAAAGCGGCGGGTAGAGGAAGATTGAGAGCAGGATAGAGGGACAGGAAAGAGAGGTGGAGGGGGGTGGAGAGCACTCCTTACTTCTCCTGTATGAGAGTTGAGCTGTTGTTGAGTGAAAAGTGGCATTATGGGCTGGGTGGAGCAGGGCGGGCCTCCTCAACAGTAGCCTGGTGGAAAACAGTTGTGTTAATGGCGAGAGACGGTGGGCTGACTCAGCCAGCAGGCCATGGAGAACTGACTGCCAGGTTTGGAGACGTAAAAAAAATATGAAAACTCATATAAAGAGAGAGAGAGAGAGAGAGAGAGTGTGTGTGTGTGTGTGTGTGTGTGTGTGTGTGTGTGTGTGTGTGTGTTTGTGCAAGGGTGAATGATTATGTTTGCACCATGTACTTCTGTCTTTGGGTGTGTGCACTGGAATAGTTTAGAGTAACGCCGGTTGATGAAAGGGTTTAAGAGCAAGCATCTGGATAAAGCATTTATCTGGACCTACATTCAGCAGAGTTCGGCGAGAGAGATGTGTCTCCAGGGTTTTGGGGGGGGGGGGGGGGGGGGGTCAGTCTGAGCTGGATAGGGTCAGTCTGGTGGTGTGTGTCTTCAGCTGGTTCTTATTATGGGGCTAATGTGACGCTCTGATCTGAAACACACACTGACTTTGCAGACCCAGGTTAAAGCCGGATATGGGTTTTGGGAGGCCCCTTCACTGCAGCTTCTGTATCACAGTTTCCCTCCTTGGAGCACAGCGAGACTAAGGGCCTCATTTATAGAAAGGCCTCACTATAAAATTTGGTCATGGAAAAGTGTGTAACAGTGACGCTTGAAAGTGATGTGACAAAGAGTATCTAGTTATATATATATGACATTTTAGTAAATATTTCATTATATCTTTTAATGGGACGACACTGAAGAAATTAAACTTTGCTACAATGTAAAGTATTAAGTGTACAGCTTGTATAACAGTGTAAATGTGCTATCCCCTCAAAATAACTCAACACACAGCCATTAATGTCTAAACCGCTGGCAACAAATTCCCATAGAGGCAGGCGGATTTTTATTTTTAAAGTTATTTAAAAATTAAAAGTTATCCAGTTATTTCATGGATCCAGGGTACTATGCATCTTGATAAAGTTCCCTTGGCCTTTGGAATTAAAATAGCTTCACATCATCACATGCCCTTCACCATACCTAGAGATTGGCATGGTTTTATGTTGGTTAGCCTAATAGCTGGTTTGATTTGCATTGAGAGATGATTTTATGGAAAGTACCCCATGCCAATCTCTAGGTATGGTGAAGGGTATGTTGCACGTCCCCTTTCGAGTGAAATACAGCCACTCTTTAGACCGTTTGACCTTTAGATTTTTTTTAGCAAGCTATTAGCCAACGGTAGGTTACCGTTGCCTGCTGCCAAGTGTAGTGCTAACTAGCGTTACAAGCAGCGATGCATGAAGCTGTAGCAGGTCTGGTCACAAAGTAGTTTTATGAGTAGGCTATAAGTAGCCTACAGCAGTGAGCACAGTATCGGACACGAAACCCGATACTGGTATCTGTGCATCCCTATTTGTAGTAGCTAGGCCTATCTGTTCCAAAACTTATTAGCACAGGTATCAAAATCTACCATCTACAAATCTTCTAGCATTTTTGATAAATGAGACACTAATGAGAGATAAATACAAAAAATAGGGGAAAACAGAGAAAAAGAAAAGAGAGAGTCGGTTTAATTTATGAGATCTGGCTGGGAAATATTTGAAGCCCCTGGAGCAGCCAAGCCCAACTTAAACCCCATCTCTATCAAGAGTTCCCCTGCATCGGACCCCAGCTGAGCAAAGTTTCTCTGGGTCCAGGTCTTAAATCTCTTCCCCTGTGCTGACGTTCAAGTGGAATTATTTATGACAGTGAGCTGCTACTCAGGAAAGTGTTTTCCAGCCCCTGAAAAAAAGCCAATGTCATGCTGATAATTAGTGGTGTAGTGACTAATGCCTGCATTCATTCTCATAACTGCAGTCATAAGGGCACTCTGAGCGAAAGCTGAATGGATCTATTGATATATCTAAAATGACTGTTAACGGTGAATAAGCCAGACTTATGAATCAGGATGAGAGCAAACATGTAGACATACCTTTTCAATATCCACAAAGAAGTGTTAAGGTGGAAAATGACGAGACCAAACCATAGTGCTGTTAAGTGTTCTCTGCCCATTCATACTTGAAATTGTGAAAAATAATGCCTCAGACGCTCTCAACAGTGTGCAACAGTGTACCGGTTGTATATCTGATAGCCACATTAAAACTCACAAAAATACCTCAACAGTGCAGTATGCTGACATTAAGTGAAGTACCAGGAATTCTTTAAGGGACGTTTGAGTCACGATACAGGAACACAGGCTACATGAAGAATGTGTTACCTGCTCACGTCAAAGATGGAAAATCCCACATTCAGGACTAAAAGAATACTTGAAAATCTATAATATTATATATGTGTGCTCTCTCCAATGTCAACGTTGACATTAAACAAAATACACTTATTGGCTTTCTTGCCAAAAGATAGGTAAGAAGATCAGTAGCACTCTCACGCCTCTGCACTGTATGTATGGAGCTGAAGCATGAAGGCTGTTAGCTTAGCTTACTCTACCTGGCAGCTGTTCTCCATTAAATAGTTAGAGCATGTAACTCCACTGAAAATCAGTGTAAAATTGCATTTACACTACAAAAGATATGTGATGGTGACCGTCTCGGAAAGTGGTACGAGTCATCGGATCACCATGCATCTTGGTGGACATATACACTTGTATTTAGCTCTGTCCGCTTGTGATCTGATCACCCAAGACACATTTTATAACCAGGTGTAAACAGGGTCAAATGTTATAGGACTTCCATGCATGAAGTATAATCCACATTGATACTCACATTCATTATGTTCCCAACATGAATTACTTTGCCAATGAATTGCTTAATATGCTGCTTCCAGTGGAGCCTTGGAACTATGAGGCAGTGATAGCACATAAGGAAGTAGTGTATTTAGCTGCTCAGTGAAGGAGCAAGCGACAGTTATGAAAGGTTCAGCTGCCAATTTATATGCAAGACATGACACTGTACATGTGTAGAAATCTTGAAAACGGATGCAAGAAAAAAGGACACAAGGTGTACAGGTCATAAGAAATAGAAAAAGCCCTTAACCGAGTTGCATCAAATAGGAAAATGAGGGCTTCAAACTGGTGGCCTAAAATAATAAATATTAAAATAATTTAGTTTAATTATCCGTACTAATCAGTAGATGTAGCAACAGGACACAGACCCTCTTTTCTCTCCCATTTTGTGTTGACATTGTAAATATTAGAAAGTTAAGTGGCTGTACTTAACTGCTGTCCTCCTGCAATTACCTTGGACGGTCAGTGCTGTGGAACAAAGCCAGAGCAGTCTATCCAGTCATGCGTTATATGCAGTGTTCTCAATTTTAGGATAAAGTACAGTAGGATAATGAAAATCCTGTATTGACCTTTAGGTAGTACAGGCCACTTTGTATTCTGCAAGATGACAAATGTATCATTGTAAAAGTCTAATAGTCTGTATGTGATTTCCATCGCTATGTGGCACTACTTTCTACCTTCCTGTTCTCTCCCTCGACACACTTTCCACATGGTGAGATTTCACACTGGATTTCCTTACCGGTGTGTTAAAATGTACTTCAGCTCAGTCTGTAAACAGCCTTGTTCTAGCTGAGGGAAAACAGATAAAGTCACAGTTGATGTATAAACAATCACTTGTTAGAATGGTACTTGTACATGAGTATTTGGCAAAAGAAAGTGCGTGTGTAAATGGGTGTGGAGGGGGGGTCAGTTGGTGTGAGGAGGGGGATATAGGTTGAAATAGTATGAAGGGAGGGTCAGTCCTCTGATGTCACAGGGGGATCATTTTAACAGGACCCACCCACTGGGACCTTGGCTGTTGATGGCTTCCGTAGCTTGGCTGGGCCGACAGAGGCATGCTTTGTATTAGCCAGTCATAAACTACAGCAGAGCCTGAGTCACTACAATGCTTCTGTTCACCGCTGTGTTTGTCTTACTATGTTGTTAGGTGAGTGAGATCATCAGTAAAAAGTCATTATGACCAACAAGTCTGTTAGTTGAGGGTGCTGAGCCAACAAACTGTGAATTCGTGACACGCCTTATTCAGCTGGAATATTGGGTTTGACGAAAGATGTTTACCTTTTGCTGAAGCCCGACCTGAACATTTGAGAATGTCCCATTGTGAAGTTTTGAAGCAGCACAATATTTCTTTGTTCGCTGTTGCCTTGAAATACAGTATATATTGCAAAGTTAACATGAAACTGAAATGCAGCCAACATTTGAAATGTTTTCACTGGCAGCTGTGCAGGAGAGTGGACAGACCGCAGAGAGAGGAGTTCATGGCAAGTTTCTGAAGTATTCCACAGTGATTTCCAATGATATGATTGGATGCTGTGTGGTCTTCAGCTACTCCTCCATAACCTTCCACCTCTCTGATTTCCTGTTCTCAATCTCATCTCGATCCAGTGATAAAGAAAGAAAATGGCAGCACATACAAAGTCAGTCATCCTCAACAAAACAAGTTTGCTATAAAGGAACAAGGCCCTTTCCTTTTTTTTCTGTGTCCCTCTAAAGAAAGTGGGCTTTCCCTATTCATTTTGTATCAGAAACCTGGCCTTTCAGAGCCCCTTTCACATTAACAGCACAAACCCTGAGAACAGTGAGTCTTTCACATCCTTTCCATGCTTTCCCTCCCTTTTTTCACAGGTCCATTTTCCTAAACTGAAATTACATTACACTGCCATTCTCCTTTCACAAGGAAAGGTCATAATTTTTCGTTGCTGCTGCCACCCCTTGTCTGTTGTGTAAGTGCGATTTTTACAGAGAGGGAGCCTGAAAAGTTAATTATTGACCCAGAGGAGGCCACCCGCTGAGGCTCCACAAGCCTGTTTTTTTTTATGTATTGTACCTCTTCACTCTGGCTAGCGCTGGAGTGTCTCAGAGGGATGCAGAGGTAGGTGGGGATTTGAAGAGGACCAAAATAATGTTGTGTTTGCTTTCACACTGACATAGTCTGGCCTGAGAAATGGCTCTGTAAAGCTTGTAAAAGTGTGTCCCTGGGGACTTCTGAAAAGTCAGCGGGGAAGGGGGGGTCCTTATAAAGCAGCGCTGTCAAAGTATGCAGAGTTGTGGCTCTGCTCTCCACTGTTTAACAGTGCTGGAGTTAGCAGTATTTTTTATACAGACTGCTGTATTCAGAGTCAAGTCTGTCAACATGTTGCACCAACATGATCACCACCTATTCAAAGCAGCTAGTGTGCTGTGGTCATTGTGGGAATATGTATATATATATTGTTTTGTTGGCTTTCTAGTTATACAGTGTCCAAAGTAGGTACATTGTAATTTACATTAATCTGAATTAACACACAGCTGATTACCAAACCAAAACTGAAGCGACAAGCGTTGATTACTTAATTGTTTTCCAATTATCAATAAACGTTTTGACACACTAACCTATGCTAGCCACTTTGGCGTCATTTTTCAACGTGCTCGGGACTCTTTGTGTCACTTTTTGACAATCTGGGTTGGGACCGATTTGGCGTAAATTTCAATGTGCAGGGTAAAACCACTTAGTTAGGGTTAGGGAAAGATCGTGGGTGGGGTTAAAAAATGCACGTTTAAGTGACACGCGGGACAAGAACGACACAGTTAGGTTTAGGAAAAGATCGTGGGTGGGGTTACAAAATGTACATTTCAGTGACACGCGGAACAAGAATGGGACACGAACCCCGTCGTACGTCGTTCTAGTAAACTCTCTGGTAACAAAAACAAAACAAATAACACCCTGAAAGCTAATACAACAGCCTGACCTTACTAAGCATAACACAATGTCATCTTACAGTGCAGCGGTGGAGCTGCTGTTCTGCCCCGTGCGTCACATTAAGGGTGATTTTTGCGTCGGTATCTGACGCCTGGAGCCACTGACCAAGGGTCAGTATTTGGCTAGTTGGGAAAGAGAACGGGTTGACTGTCCACAGGAATGCTCTGACAACTCTGTTACCTAGATAGATATACTATTCATTTGTTTTGCTAATTATGTAATTGCAACATGGATTATGTACAGTGGCAGCATTTTTTCAGGTTTTCTCAAAGCATGCAAGTCAGAGGGAGGTGGTCGGGATGGTGGGAGAAAAAAACCCAGGTGTCCTGATTCTCAGGTATTGTTAGGTTTAGGCTACAAAAGTACTTTGGTTAAAAGGAAAAATCATGTTCTTTCGTCAAATGGTAATACAGTACAACATGTTCTGGCTCATAATTCAAGTCACTAACAACTTTAACCAAGACCTTGATCTTTGCTTAAGATAACCAGGTGCTTTGTGTGGCTAAACATAATCATATTGTAAAAGACAATTTATCACATCCCATTGCTTGCAAGATTTTCCCAAGTCTGCTGAAAAGCAGCACATTCTGAGAAGTTTGTGAAGTTGAAACTAGCAAATATTTGGCACTTTTTCTTGATATATGACAATGTATCAATTATCGAAATTGTTGATCAATTGTCTTTATTGACCCAGCACCTAGTAGATGTCTGATATACAACTATTCATAATCCATGTTCTGATAGTCCACTGGGTAGCTGTTTATCGCAAGCACAAGTGCTATTGACCCTTGTGAGTGATGTAATTGCTCATCATGGTAATGACCGTGTTGCCATATGGAGGTAAATGCCATTACACCCTTAAAAGCTCTCCAATTCAATTTATTGTTAACAACACCCTATCCTTTGCATAATTATATCCAAGAGCCAGTATGTACTGTTGTAACAGACACAGCCCAGCAAAGGAAACAAATGACCAACATAGCCACTATTTATAGTAAAGCTAACCATGGTTTAACCATAGCTTACGCAAGTATGTGGTTTGTTTGGATTCCAGGCAGTGTTACCATGGCAAAATTGGAGTAGAGGAACAACTTTACTTCTGCATAACATTTTAAACATGTAAATCATATTATTTGAAAGAAATGAGCATACTCATGATGATAAATAAAACCATTAGACATGATATTGTGCTTGTGATTTGTAGTATTTTCTTTGGTGACAATACAATCAACAAGAAAGCATCCCAAAGTCCCAAATCTTGTCTGTGCATCTTCACACTCATTTAAAATTACTCTGACTCATCGGCACAGTCAAGTCACAGGACACAAAGTTGACTGAATGTCTCCAATCTTCCTGCACTTGTGGTCAGCATGTCTCTCTTCCCCATAGCTTTTCCGGACATGTGTCTCTAGATTGAGACCAAAAGAGGATGGAGAAGAGTAGGAGGAGGAGGAAAGGGAAAGAAAGACAACAGGGTAATTCATTCAGTCACTGGTGAAAGAGAGGAAGACTTCCTCAGAGCATTATAAATACAAGCGCAGTCAGTCATCAAATTATAGCCATCTGCATTGGCCTGAGACCATGATTCTGCTTGACACACAATAAAGTAGTGTGATGTGGGGTGTGGTAGTGGTAGCTAAATGGGATCAGAGGCTGTCCTCTTTGGTGGTTAAACCTCCACACACAGACTGACACCAAGTGTGGCAGCAGCGTCACAGCTCCAGCTCACACTCTGAAGGAGCAGGGATGATCCCATACAGATAATGATGCCTCGTCAGCGAAATCACCTCAGCTAGTTCCTGTCTACACCCAGCCCTGGAAGTCCCTGGAAGATGGACAATATAGCTGAGTGTTCTGTTGTGAGTCTTGTGATGCTCATTCTCAAAAGCACTTCGTGTTTACGTTTTTTTTTTTTTTTTCTCCATCCTGTAGGTGTGAGTAATCTTTTGCATACCTGTTAGACAGTGTGCACACAGCAAAGGTTTAAGCAAGAGTGCAGAGACAAAAGAAGTGTCACAGAGCAGGGCATTTATACAGATAGACTCTTTAAAATGTGCTTTTCCTCCACGAAGCCTATTCTGTAGAGAGCTTTACAGAGCTTTGCTGGGGAACTAATGAATTCCAGGTCCAGGTACACTGCAGAGAGTAAAGCTATTGTACGTATCATTAGAAAATTTACTCCTTTTCCTGAAGGCAGCAACAGCAAGCTGAATTTGAACCAGAAAATCCCCAGGCAGAATTGTCTTGGCATCGCTTTCTCCTTCAGCTTTTTATCCCCATGCTCAGTGAACAAGCCAGCAAAAGCTCGGGTTTAAGAACCATGGAGCTCATTGCGATTTTCTTTGTTAATGCAATTGCCTGTAAGAAAAGATTCTGTTCCCCCATTTTTCAGTTTCAGCCTGAAGGCTTCTGTGCAATTAGCACTAGTGTTTCATTTGGAATACCTTAGCCTTACCAGAAACTCTCTGAACTGTACCATAATAGCCTCTGGCACAGTCAATAACAGCTAACAACAATAGCCTCCGAAAAGGGACATTTTTAAAAGGGATGATGTGTAACTTTGATAATTTCATGTGATTCAGTAATACAACTGGTATTTGCATGTTCAGCTCCATTCTCGTTTTGAATTGCCTGGAAGGATCTCATTGCTTTAGTTTTGATAGTTTCCTCTAGTTTCTTTCAGTTCATTAGTTAGAATTCACACAATACAGTATGTGATCATGTAAAAATATATTTTCTGTGACATTTATTTTTCAGATCCACCAACATGGTGTTTCTTTGGCTGCAGGAGACCGGTGCTGTGTTGCAGTGTATAATCAAATGTCTCTGTGTATTTGGCCCTGTGCTGATACCGTTCATCACTGACTTTGTTCATGACAGAGCAGCCTTGGAACCAAAAGCAAACGCCCCGTGGTGAAATCACAAAAGCATGGGCACCATGATAAAAGCTTTGCTTTTGTCCTTGCTGAAATCAAAATGATTGTCTTTGTTCACATTATCCAGTGTTTGTTGCAGATCTGGGATGGAGGGGTTCATAGCAACCAAAGGACAAATGTAGCCTTCAGTGTTTTGAAGTTGGCAGCGTGGCATTAATGTAGATGCAACACAGACACAAGCTGCCTTTTAAAGGCACACATACACACAGACAACTACCTCCGAACAAAGTCTTGAGAAAATACTTTTTCCATTTATAGCTATCAGTTGGAATGTCTCATTTTCCCTGACTTAGTTGTGTCTTAGAAGTTATTCTGTGAGATGTTTGCCTCGTGGCATTAAACCCACCGCCAAGCTAGGCTACTGGATGCTACTGTTGTTTAGGAGGGAGTAGTTTGGCCCTCATGATCTCATAGGAATGTTCTAACTTTTGACACAGCAATATCTATTCCAAATGTGCCAAAGCATTAGCATTGTGTGATGAGAAGACTGCATTCTTCGCTGTGTTCCAATGAGTTTCTGTGTCTTGTCCCTTGTGAGGGTGAGTGGGTGCCTAATGGAAAGCCCCCTTTCCACATCTCATGGCTAAGGCCATGGAAATCCCATGCTGAGGAAACAGGGTTTTTGGAGGTGGTCCAGTTTAATTTCAGAGCATGTGCACTAGGAAATAATTGACTGCCTCAATAGTTTACATTTTGTCGAGGGCCTCGCAGAGCACAGTCCGAGGCATGTGGCTGAATTTGCATATCATTGGAAACGAGACACCTCAAGCCTGGGAAATCATGCACCCCAAGATTCTATATGCCCGGAAAACCTCCGCAGGGGTAATGACTGAAGTCTCAGTGAGAGACTCCCTTTGAGGCAAGAGGAGCTCCTCTTCAGCCAGGAGCAGCTGGAGGACACCTGATAATAGATATCAGTCCTGAGCAAGTTGCACTGTAATGTGAGACTCAGAAAAATGCTCATATACAGCAATTAGTTTGTCAAGTTTCCAAATTGGAATTCACAGAGTTGCCATCTAGCAGTTGTAGGATGAGTTTATAGCTTCATATGCAGGTGCCTCTTTGTGTTCTTCCTTTGTAGTGGCACGTGTTATGTTGCCACGGTGTAGAGAATGCATCTTGTGAGATTAGGCTATTTTATGTAAAAATGGTATATGGACAAAAGTGGCATTTTGTCTTCAGAAGTGCCCAGTCCAAAAATAAATATGCGTTTACATGTGTGTAGGGTGACATATAGTGAAAATCACTGATTGTTGCAGTTAGGCAGCATGTCTGACTTCTAAGCTGACATTATGCATCTTTCTCATCTTTAAATGCAATGTCTTATTTTCTTCACAGAATCCTACTTTGGAGACAGCTACTGCAGTTTACAAGCCTTCCAAGATGTCTCCTCCTTCCGCCTGTCACTACAGATCAAGACGAGTCGGCGAAGTGGGCTGCTGTTTTTGGCTGCAGGAATAGAGGACTACCTCTTCCTTAAGCTCCAAAATGGGAAAATACAGGTAAATGGTTAACAAAATGTGAAGGAGGCTGAAATATTGCACCCTTTGAGTTTAGTAGCTCACATGGTGCAGCCAAGGTTTGCTATGCTAACATTATCAATTTTGTCATTCTTGAAATTTACTTGAATGAAAATAGAAGATAAATATTATCACTAAATTTGCTCAATAGAGGACGCAAGACAATCATGGTTGTAAACTCATTCCAAAACCTGGTAAATCACTGATGTTACCAGTGAAACTGCTTAAAACTAAAAATTTAAAATACAGCTTAGTCAAGATTTTGAGTATACCTGAGGAATTTTCTGGGGTTGTAGATGCACTGCCTAGATCATAAATGGTAATATTACAATAACATTAAGCCTAAACTCAAGTGTTTTATGTGTCAACAAATTAGCCCACATAAATGATAAGTGAGAGGATCCAGAAATGAGCATTGATAAGGATATTTGGGTTATTATTTGTTTATTCAAGAGAGAGTTTCTTCATAAATATTGACAGGATTGAACAAAGTTGTTTTAACCCGTGTTTATTCATTTTATGAAAAGCATTCTCTTTAAACATTAGTCCTGAATCCCATCCATATGCTGCCCATTTGTTATATCATGACTCTACCAATGGAATACACAATAATGATTACCACCATATGACACAATAATACTACACAACTACAATACATACAATGTTTTTGTTTTCCCTTAGGCACGGATGAACATGGGTGCTGGCGAGGTGACACTGTCCTCATCCCAAGGAGTACAGCTGAACAACCTTCTGGACCACAAAATCTCACTCACACTGCAAGATGGCAAACTCACAATGACAATTGATGAGCTCTTCCCGACATATGTTCCTGTGGATGACGATGGCGAACAGCTAAATATTGACCAGGGCATTTGGCTTGGAGGAACAGGCGACCTGGATGCTGCCTACCTCAGCAATGCCATTCCCCCTTTCCGCGGCTGCATGACTCAGGTCAAATTTGAGTCCCACCAGTTTGATATTCTCAGTACAGCATTTAAAAAATGCCACGACACGAAGGAATCCTGCAGCAGTGAGTTTGAGGCTGGTGATGGGGAGGCAACGAGTTTCAGCACTCCTGATTCCTTTGTGTCCTTCACCACCTGGAGTGGGGCAAGAGGTGCTCCAAGGGTCTTAGAAGTCCTAATGAAAACCACCATTGAGGATGCGTTACTTGTGTTCCACCCTGGCCAAGATTCAGACTTTATTGCTATAGGTGTTGTGAAAGGCTTTCTCAAAGGTATGCTGGATATCGGCAGTGGCTTGAAGGTACTGGAGAATACCCATGTGCAGCTGGATGATGATCAGTGGCATAGAGTTAAGGTTCACATCAGTTCAGATTCTTTTGTCATTAACGTAGATAGCCAGTCTTCCTCCATCCCACTTGACTCGTCACATAATTTGGACTTGGTGGGAAACTTGTATTTAGGAGGTATCCAGGGGAAAATGAAGGATGTCTTTCGTGAGAGTGGGTCCTTAACTCACGTAGAGGAGGACATGACAGCTGAATCCTTCATAGGTTGTTTAAGCGAAATCAAAGTAAATCAAAAGGATAGAAGCCTTCAGGATGCTTTGGTGACCAAAGATGTTCATGTTAAATGTGAAGGAGAGGATTATGACTACTCAACGGACGACTACCCAGAGGCAACTACAACCTCTCCACCTGTTAGCATCACATACATTGATATCGACATCAAGGATCAGCATTGCTACCCTACAGATGACATGCCAGAGATGTTCAAAGATGTGACAAAACTTCTTGATGTCACCCCATTGCTTGTGCCCGAAGGTGGGGAAGCTTCTCTTGATATCAACAACCTAAGCCCTACATTCGACCTCAGTGCTGCAGGAATGCGTCAGTCTCAGATAATCTTTACTCTCCAGAATGATCCCTGGTATGGCTTGATTGATATGAACACTAACACCAAACGCACACAAAAGTTCACTCTTCTCGATGTTGTCAATAAGAAAATTAAGTATATGCATGATGGAAATGAAAGGCATGCAGATAAAATCCAGCTGCAGGTGGTTGCTCAAAGTAATGGCTACCTTCCAGAATGTTTAAAAACTCCTCAGGAGTATGTTCTCCCAGTTGAAGTTCTGCCCGTCAATGATATACCACAACTTGGTGGAGGAGAAATCACCATTACAGAAAACGGCAGAACTCGTTTGAGTCCCAGCCTAATCAAAATCATGGATTATGACACACGCTGTGATGAATTAGTAGTAACTGTAACCTCAGAGCCTTCCATGGAAGTTGGTTACTTAGAAAACGGTCAGCAGCCAGGAAGAAGCATCTCAGAGTTCACTTGCAGGGAATTGAAAGATGGAAATATATATTTCATACACAGAGGGGGTAGTGCTGCTGAAATTACCTTGGAGGTGTCTGATGGACAGTCAGTAAGCCATTCAACTACTTTTAAGTTATCTGTGACCCAGCCACATATGACTATTGTCACCAACACCGGCCTTCTCTTGTCTCAAGGAAGCAACGCATCCATAGGTGTTCAAAATCTGGCTGTCATTGCTCATCCTCGTAATGGAGATATTATGTATAATGTCACACAACCTTTGATGTTTGGAGAACTCCAGATAATGACAAATGATAGAATGTACAAGCAGGTTACAACTTTCCATCAATCTGATCTGGATCAAGACCGCCTTAGATACATCAGCACAGACTCGAGCGACCAGGAAGATATTGTGAGCGAGCGTATTCAGTTTAACGTCCACCTGGGACAGTTCTCCCTGTGGAACAACACCTTCTTGGTCAAGATCATCCCTTCCCAAGTGAAAGTTTCTAACCTGGTTCCACTGGAGATGAAGGCCGGTGAAGAGCAAACAATCAGACTCACAGAGCTTCAAGCCCAAGTTAAAGGGAAAAACCCTGATCCACAAACTGTAAAGTACATCATTGTCAAGCCTCCAACACTCGGTAGTCTCCAGTTGTCAGACAGGCAGTTGGCTGAGGGTGACATCTTCACACAAAAGGACATTTTGAACAGTGCTGTTAGCTACAGGGTGCATGTGCAAAGAGCTGAGGGTAGTATAGACCAGTTCCAGTTCAGAGTTTTTGCTGATGATCAGTATTCCCCTCTATACACCTTTCCGATAACCATCCTCGCTAATGCCAATGCTCCTTTATTGACCAATGAGAGGCTGGTTGTTTTGCAGGGTAGTGAGCATACTCTGAACAAAAACAATCTTTGGATGCATTCTCCAGGTTCCACAGATTTTGTGTACCGGGTCACACAGGGGCCAAAGTATGGGCTACTGATAAGGGACTCCCCACCCGGGCAGCCTAGATTTGAGGGGGCAATAAGAGTATTTAGCAATGAAGACCTCCAGTTTGGAAGGCTTATTTACAAGCACGATGGCTCCAAGACAAGCAGTGATGAGTTCCGTTTTTCAGCATTTGATCAAGCAGCGGAAAGTTCAGACAATGAAGAAACAATGAATGGTGTTTTCAGAATTTCTATCCAATCCAAGAATGAGCATGCTCCTGTGAGGGTTGTGGACAAAGTTTTCAATATAGTCCGCCACGGTCAGCGTCTGCTAACAACAGATGTCATCCAGTTTAAGGATGACGACTCAGGTTTCAATGACACCCAAATTGTCTACGCTCGTGAGGGAATCCTTTCAGGCAACATTGTCTCAACATCTAATCCCTCTCAGCCCCTTTTCCGTTTCACACAAGCCGACCTACGAGATAAGAACATCCTTTTCATTCACCACGGAGCAGACCGGGAACGCTTCTCACTGCAGGTGTCAGATGGCTTCCACAAGACCACCGCGCTGCTTGATATCCAGGCAGGCGAGCCCTACCTGCGATTAGTAAACAACACAATCATTGTCATTGACCATGGAAGCACCAAGACCCTTAACACCACTCTATTGAGCGCTGACACCAACATGGACATCAGAGATGACGGTGAGATCAAGTTCCAGGTCATATCGCCACCCAGCGATGGCAGGATTATTGTGAGTGGGATTGAGGCTTCAGAGTTCACCCAGGAGGACCTGAAAAAAGGTGTTGTCTCATATGAGCATAATTATGAGAGTCTGAGGTCCAAGGACTCCTTCAGCTTCTCTGTCCAAGCAAGAGGACATTCTGAAGAGAGCACATTCAGAATTAAAATATTCAAGCAAGGTTACTTCTCTGAGCCTGAGGTGATAACCAATGAGGTCATCATTTCCTATGAGGGAGAGCACACCATAATCACCCAGGACAATCTCAAGGTAATGTTTACTGACTCATTACAATATTTTTTTACTAACTGGAACATTTTTGTATGTGATCAAGAGCTACAGTTCACACATTTCACATATCTATCATTCATTTGCTTTGCTGACACCTAATCTTTAAAGCCCACATTTGTTTTTATTTATCAAGTAATTATGTGACAGAACATTGTCTTTGTCTTTTTCAAGTTTATTTTCTCTTTGTGAAATAGATTGTTCACATGACTCATTAAAGCATACTGTCTTTTTTTGTATACCCTCTCTCTAATCTACATTATAGCCACATGAAAGCAGGGCTAAATATGACTGTGCAGTTGCTGCTTTTAATCTAGTTTATGTACTAAATTACAGTATATTAAGTGTGGGAAACAGAGCACTAAGTATCCCCAGAGGAGCTTCCTGAAGCCCACTGTAATTTGAGCCTGCCTGCACTTCATCTTAAAGGCAATTAATGAGGTTTACATTTTTGGACCATTCATAACACATTCTGTATATATATATATATATATATATATATATATATATATATATATATATATATATATATATATATATATATATATATATATATATCTTGACTTTTAAAATATTGACATTTCTGAAAGTAAAATCCTCTTTTATTTAAACTTTAATTTCACCATAGTGTACACATTTTAAATCTGCGGTCTTGACTAGAAAAGAACCCAGACACCCAGTACGCATACTACTTAAATATGTATTGAATATAGCCTTGACAGAATGGCTTTTACATCAGGTAAAATATTGACTTGGCTTGTGGGAGCTTTTTTCAATGCGTGTCCTTACTAAGAAATGGAAAGATCTTCAGAAATATTGTGAAATGCAAGATTGACTGCTAAACACCCCATAGCTTCAGGCTCCAATGAGTTTATTAAAGATTCTCAGTAGGGTAACCATAAATCTGCTTGTGTGTAAATCTGCAGCATGACTTTAAACGTTACCAAATGTCACGGATGTCTTTTTTTAAGTTTCTGTTTGCCATACAGTCACAGTTATCCAATTAAATACTCCTATGCATGTATATTAGGTATACACTGTATAAAAAAGTGGGTAGTGCTTTATTTTGGTGGTTAATATACAACAAATGAATGTAGTGTGCTGACATTCACATACAATACTTTTCCTGTACTAAAAGGAAATGAGAAAGGGCATCCGATTCCACATGTTTAATATGCTAACTTTGAAACACTACTGCCAATTTTAAATGAAAACTGTTTGTGTGTATTTGATTTGTTTTACCAACTGTCACTGAGGCAGTTGCACAGCCTTCTGCTATTTTTGTCAGCTGTGAGTAGTTCCTCTATTTTCATTGTGCATGCAGCATGCATTGGAGAACAACAGTGTCTGTCATCAACTAAAAGTCAAGCACTTTTAGTATGTATATATTTAATTAGCCAGAAAGCTGAGTAATGTCACTACACACAAAACATTTAGATGATCATTATACAACAAAGAGATGAAATATTAAGATGTTGAATAATAAATGAAGAGTGTGTACCTTTGTCTTTTAGGTGGATCAAACTGATATTCTTCCTACAGAAATGGTGTTTACCATTAAAAACCCTCCTCGTCTCGGCTATGTGGTCAAGCTGACAAACAGCTCGGACAGCACAGCCTCACCTGTCCTCAATTACATTCACTCCTTCACTCAAGAGGACATTGATCAGGGACACATTCTCTATGTGTCTGCATCCGTCCAGGTTTATTGTCATTCAATGTATTCCGTTGACGTGAATCATATGTGGCAGCTTGTTCTCTTTCATATTCACACTGAGGGTAAAATCAGACAAAAAACAATCTCAGTCTCTGATGAGTCTAAGGTTCAAGGTCTCTTTTTAGTATATCAATAACTTATTTGAACATCCATCTCTTTTCAGGGCAATGATGCCTTCACAGTTGATGTCAGTAATGGTTTTACGACAGTGGAGGACCTGCACATCTCTGTGAACATTGTGCCCCAGCTCATCCCCATCCAGACCTTCAACTTTACAGTGAAGGAAGGCCTCAGCAGATCAATTAACACAGAGATTCTTAACATCTCGCATCCCTTCTACAGCTTAGCAAACATCGACTTTGTTGTGGAAGAGGCACCACAGCACGGGGACATCCGTTACCTGGATGGAGACGAACTTACTTACTTTACATGGGAAGAGGTATGTAATGATATAATAAAAGAAATGTAGAAATGATCAATTACATTACATATGGCAACAAAAAAGATCACCAAAGATCTCCAAACAGTCACATCTCCCTTCCTCCTTACTGAAATAGTACAGCTTTTTTTCTCTTGTATATCACCATTGGTTTTAAAGTGCTCATATTATGCTCATTTTCAGGTTCATAATTGAATTTAGAGGTTATATCAGAATAGGTTTACATGGTTTAATTTTCAAAAAACACCATATTTTTGTTGTACTGCACATTGCTGCAGCTCCTCTTTTCACCCTGTGTGTTGAGCTCTCTGTTTCAGCTACAGAGTGAGACATCTCACTTCTGTTCCATCTTTGTTGGGAGTTGCACATGCGCAGTAGCTAGGTAAGCCCTGCTAGCTAGTCAGTTGCAGAGTATAAGGGCGTGCCATGCTAGCAGCTAGGTGAGCATTATAACGTGTGTTACAAAGTGACGCACGTTCGTCACAGAAGTAAAGGCAGGACTACAACAGAGCTGTTTGGAGCAGTTTATGAACAGTGTTTTCTGTTGGAGATGGTAAGTCTCTTTGGGGTGGACTTTGGGCTTTTTCACTTTGTAAACCTATAACACGCACAAAAAGATATACAACACAATAAAGGAAAGGGGAAAAAGCCCAAAAGCATAATATGAGCACTTCAACCTGTGTATGATCCCTCACTAAGTCTCAAAGACTTCCTAATCAACAATCAAGTAAAGTGTCTTTGTTTGCCAATATGGTGACATGCTATGTCCTGTTATATTACTGGCTTGATTAGCCGCTGGGTAATGAGGAAGGTCATTGGGTATCTGCCTTTGATCCAGCTCCTCTTCTCTTTTTGTGTTATTTTAAAATATGATATTTTCTGTGTATGCATGTACCAATCTCTATAATTGCATTCAATTTGCATATTTTGCCACTTTGAACTACCTGCATCATCACAAAATACTACAGGAGTACCTGCAAAATTACGATAATCTTAAATCATCAAAAAATTGTGTTTTTCCATTTGGTTTCCCTTGCTGTTTTTGAAGTTCCACTCAAAATTCTGACATTTGTTTTTGCCCTGGTTACTGGCAGGAAAATGCCTTGGGGGGAAAAAAAAGTTATGCTTTTGATGTACCAAATGTTTAGCAAATGTGTATCACATGTATTGCCAACATACCCAAAACATTGGGTCCTTTAACTAACATTTTTAGGATTAAGTTGACTTGATTAATCATTTCTTTAAACTCTTTTCTGTGGAGAGAGATTCTTATACAGTATGTCTGCTACCAAAACCTTCCCATAAGACCCCAAAAAACCCAAGAATCCATATTTTATCCTGTTTTAATAACTCCAGGGAGTATAACCTCTTCCTCTCACGACTAGATCACTGTGGCTGTTCAGGAGGATTACCACTGCAGGCTTCTCCATAAAGCTTTCCCCGTTTACTTCTCAGTGGTGTTTTGGATTTGTTTTGTTGTACCAGATAGAGAGGAGAGGGAGAATCTGGGAGCTGCTGCAGCACAGTTATCTGGTCCCTCTCCGTATGGTTCAGAGGCCCCGGTGTTCGGAAAATATTAAAAATGCATGAGTAGTTACCGGTGAAAAAAACCTCATGCATTCTGTATAGACCACATAGCTTACTGGAGATGGTTAGACACATATGTTATAGCTCCAACATCGAGCCCGGGTCTGCCTCTACTCCTCTCTACTTTGCTGAAGCGTTGTGGAAAAACTGACGATGCCTTTGGACCACCTGAAGCCAAAAATAACTGGTCCGGTATATTCCTATAATAATGTGTGAGTGTACACAAGCTTCCCGCGCTTTGCTACTGCCAGACTCACTCATACTATCTCTCAAATATCCCAGTGTGCAACTTGAATGGGTCTAGTGCATAGCAACAATGAACTGAGCAAAAATGAACATAGATATCATCATCTGCCAGGATGGAAATGTCACAAAAAAGCTTTTCTTTATACTGATTATTATGTGTGCTCTGTGTGTACACTTTTTCAACTTTAATTTACTTACACTCAGAAAATGAAACACAGTCAGTTCTCCCAGTCCCAAATGAGTACCACATTGAAGAATAAATGTCCATGCCTCAGACGGCGCAGCATTTAAACCAGACCATAATTGTTTCAAAATTAAAATCGGATGTGTGTGTGCTTTTTTGTATTGTTGTTTTTTTTCCTCCAAGTTCAATGCTGTTTCAAGCAGACATTGGACTAACTGTGTAATTTTGCGATAAAGTCATCAGTTGGGGTAGTTCACTGAGGTCATGTTAAGTGTACAGTTACATCTGGGGTGTGCAGTGAGAAAAACTGAGATTGTTCAGGAGTGTCTACATGAACACCAACCACAAAAATGGAAAGCTACTCTGTGTAACCACAGCACTGATATATTTGAACAAAAAAGCCATGAAGACATTTAGTAACATATGCAATGTTGAGTGGGATCAACTTGAGGAAATGTAGGAAATCTGAAACACTACTCCGATACACCTTTTGCTTGAATCAGGTTAAGCTCCATCGGGTCTCAATTAAGTCTTCCATCTGTGGAAGCCTATTAAAGTCCACACAGGCATCTTTATTTTTCACGTTTTTGGAACAAAGAGCAAGCTTACTGTATGCAGTTTATATTTCAAATTTTCCAAAATACAGTAGGCACACAGAATCTGAGATCTTACATCAATCAAAACTGAATCAAATAAAATAAATATTGACACCTGCATCCGTCTTTCTCTGAGTAAATCTGAAGGCCACGTGTCCAAAAACCACCCAATGTTTATTGTCCCAGCGAGCAGACTGATTGTCTCGCTCACTTTTCCCGATCAGTAATGATGATGGCGGTTGTTATTCCAGAAGGATGCCCGTCATATGGGATCCATTTGGCACTTCCTGCTCTCTGAAGCGGGTCCTCTCTTCACAGCCATTGACTGGCTTTCATCAAGACAAAGTTCCAACTGTCCTCTAGCAGAGAAAGATCCTGAGTCTCTGGAAATTTGTCAGAAAGTATCTGAAGATGAAAAAAGTTATGTAGGCAGATTTTTTGATTCATACTACAGGACTCTGAAACAAGAACTCAGGATGCTGGGTGCTAAGATTCCTCTTACAATACGATACAACTTTATTGTCAGCCAGGGATGAAATTCTTTTTGCATCCCTGGGTAGCTCGTATAAAAAAGAGGACATAAACATACATACAGACATACATAAGATGAATAACACCAAAATACATACATAAAACATTACCACAAATGACCAACACCCAAGTAAGGAAACAAAGCAACAGAAAATGACATGAACATACACACAGACAAGGTATTGGAGACTTGTAACCCTGAATAACTGGTTTAACAATAGGATATACTGATGTATGAAAGAGTTTTTAAGTCTGATGGGATTGAAAGAATGAACTCTAAAGCGTCTGTTTGAAGGCAGAAGCTGATATTCTCTGTACAAAACATGTGAGGAGTCATTTGAAATATTTCTGGCCAGTCTGAGCATACTGTTATTGTGAGCTTCCTGAAAGGAGTGTGCTACAGGTAGTCCTATAATCTTTGAACAAATTTTTATTTGATTTCTGTATGCAGAAAGTCAACAGAGTTGGCTTGGCCCGGCTGCAGGTGCTGTTTTCCATCTAACTCATGACACTGGATGACGGATTCCTTTGTGCATCTGGTTTCCCTCAAGGTTTCGGACTACAAGGGAGATTCTCCTTGTTCATGTGCTGATGCCAGACTTTAAGAGACCTGAGTATAGGCTTTAGCTCAAAACTTTGAAAACCTACTGTATATTATCTGTTTAGGACAACAAAAGATATAATGTATACCAGGCCTGGAATTTCATCTTTTTAGGGACAAGGCCACTTGGCCTTTGTTGTCACGGTTTTATTCAGTTTAAGTGGTACAGAATGATTTTATTTTTAATACATAGTATAACTATCAGTGGGGGGGAAATCCTTATTGTGTTATTTTTTGTAGGCTATACAGCGTTCTGTATAAATGTCAATCAAAGGTAAAAATTTGTTTTCATCATTCTTTTTATTTACATTTGAGCATCATCACTCTATGTAAACTGACGTGAAATTCCTGCCCTGGTGTACACTGTACAGAAATAAAGGTCTGTTAGAACAGAAACAGAATATTCTTCTCTCCTGACAACATAAAGCCTTAAAGGAATAGTTAAAAGGAACATATCTGTCTGTTAAATATGAGGCTAAAGTCTGGAAAAAGCAAGCCTGGCTCTGTCCACAGAAATCCACCAACCAGTTTGTTTAATCCTTCCAAAAAACTGGGCATCCAAAGACCAGTCTTAATGCTAAGCTAGGCTAACTGTCACTTGGCTAACTTTCATCTAACTCCAGGCAATAAAACGAAAAAGCATAATTAGATACATGCTTACAGTATTCATGATTATATTAGGTAATACTGTGGTGTTGAAAGATCAAGCAAGTTAACAATTCAAGTGAACTAACTTTTGCTTTAAAGAATAATCCTCAAGTACTGTATATGGAGATGATATGTGCTAGAAATGGGTACTCAAGCGACTTACTGTTTTCCATAAAGTTGGTGGTCTCACAAGAGACAGATTTATAAAACATTGGTGGAAACTGAAGCAGCAGAGGCCAAGATATTCTGACTTTGGGTATTGGTCAAGGTCCAAACCCTAGATCCTAGCTTTCCCAGCAGCATCTTTGTGTTAGATACTCCCTGTCTAGTAAACGCCCATGTGTCAAACTCCACTTTAACACCGACTTTGTTATACATTTGTAATCTCCAAGCTAAAGCTGAGATAATAAGTTCTCCCAGAGACACAAAGGACATAGTAGTACCCCAAATGATTAGTAAACTGACTATTATGAGTATATTTATTAGAGTTCAGGGGCAGGACAGCTATCTGAGAAGATCTATTTTGCTCCAAAATATTTAGAATTTACGATGGAAACAAGTTATGAATTTGAGTTTCTTCTAATTCTTGTCCAGGTTAACCCACATATAATGTTTTGTGGTTTCTCAAAAGCTGCTCTTTTATTCCACATTTTAGGCCCACCCAGGCTCTACCTATTTTATGATGTTTCCTACCATTCAGGTCTGATTCAAAATTGAGTGACAACAGGATCCTTTTTTGTCTTCTCCAGATGAAACTTGGACACATCTACTACATGCATGACAGCACCGAGAGCAAAGAGGACAGTTTTACACTCTCTGCCTCGGCTTATGAGATCGAGCGCCGGAGCCTCCCTGTCACCATCGCGGTGACTGTCATACCAGTCAACGATGAGCCGCCACAATTGACACGTAATACGGGACTGGAGGTAATGTTTTGCTCTTTGTGCATTTGCTCTTACTTTGAGTTTCCCTCCACCGGTAAACGTTGTTGCTGTAGGAAAATCTTTCATATCTATTAAAAGTTCACTTTTAGTTTGTTGAATACTTTTTTTCCTTTAGCCCATTTCAACTGATGATAATTCAAGCTGACCACGAGCTTCACTTTGTGTGAAGAGGAAAGAGCAAACATTTTATTGCGACCTTTTCAAAACACTCAATAAAAGGAGTATTTTATACTGAGAAGAAGAAACTGTGGAGAAAAAATGTCAGTTGAAATGTTCACTTCATGTTACCATTGTGTATATATTTGCTTTTTGCTCCTGCAATATGCTTAAAAATAAGAACTAGTCCAACTTGTCCATGTAATTGACAGGCTGTAGGTATTCCCACAAGCTCCAGACTTTGCATGATTAATCTGATGCCCAAGCCACACGAAATATAAAAAAACGGCAGACAAATGGCTTTACAATAATAATGATGATTGAGATTCTGACATGTTGAAAAGGGGTAATTTTTTACCTTGTGTTGGAAGGATTATTTTCATTAGAGGTTCAAGCTGATATGAGAACTTTGTTTTAAGAATTAATGAACTCTGAATGAACTTTCTCACATCTATACTGTATCAGCTGCAGTTACAGTCCACTGTCATGAATCCTGGATGAAGTGAGAATGAAATTCACTTAATGCTGCAAGTAAAATAAATGCAGTGATTTTTTTCTTAGACAATGAAGGATACTGACCTCAAAGACGATGAGAACAGCAGTGGCCTCCACAGCATGGTTGTTTTTATAAAGATCCATAAAATAGAAGTGAATTAGCATATTGTCAGCTTGACTGCTCCATAATGTTGCCAAAGAATCATGTAAGCCCTACAAGTATAAGAGGGCAGTGATTCAGTACTTTATGCACTCAATGCAGCGTTGAGTTGTATTTTCGGTACAGTATAACAGTATCTGTATGCATTTCAATGCAGTCTTAGTTTGCACTAGAACAGAGGGAACACAATATTATTATCACAGTACCTCTTTATCCCTGTATCTCAAAGATAACTGTTATTGCATTATATTTTTGTGATTTATATTTGTCTTTTTTACACAATACACTGTGTCGAACTCTAACTTGAGAATATTATTCATCACATTAATCTAAGCACTCGAACATCGTGTCAAATTTGTCGGCACTCAGTTTGAAAGAGAGACTGAATAAGTAGCCTAACAGATATTAAACAGATACCTAGTAACTTACTGGACTCCATGCTGCTTTCTAATGTTTACTGTTTGCTCGCTCTGTTTTCCGGCACGTTCGTGACGTTGAACATGACGTGCCAGAAGAAATAACAGGAAGGCTGACTCTTCTACTGGCAATAGCAAAGGAGTCCATTGCCTGTTTTTAGCGTGTTTTTCCACGTTTAAAAAATCTGCACAAATTTTTGTGGAAAAAGGGTCAAATTAAAGTTGTTGTTGTTGTGATAAGGCTTCAAGTAAAATTACGGCATAACGATTTTGAATTAAGTTGGATTCATAGATATGATCATTCTGATAGCTTTTTGACTCCCAACTCATTTGCTATTTATTAAAATAGATAACATTTGAGTCACAGTCGGATATTTATCAGTTTAGTTTGGAACTCGTCTTCTAACTGATTTACATCAGAAAGAAAAGTTTTAGAGGATCAATTAAGTATATTCTACTGTAGGAGTAGGCAGACAGTTGGAAAAAGCCAGCAGTAATCAGCTCACAGAACTGGAAACCAACTGTGTCATTCAGCTCTCCCTGCTCTGCCTGCGGCTCTGCGTCTCCCTGGCAACCTGTATTTTTGGAAAACCAAGATGGTCGATGAGACCACGGCTTTCTGGCACAGTGAGGGCGGCATCCAATCCCTGTGCCTCCTCTGCTGCGGCTGCAGAATGTAACATAATGATATGTGGATGTCTCCCCACACAGAGCCAGGGCTGGCCCAGCGGCACTTGGATTGATTTAAAGCAGGAAGTGTGTGTGTGTGTAGTGACCTCTGCAGTAGATGATCAGACATGGTGACTAACATGGCCACGATCGGGCTCTGTTTAAGCTCACCATTGATCCCAGTTGGCCCAGTATAGGATACAGCTGGTCTCGATTAGGGTTTACCCTAGTCTATGTCTGTCTCTGTCTGCTTCTACTTGACTTAGCTGTATCTCAAATGTTGTCCCTCTGGGTCAGTCCAACTTTTTCAGTCTGTTTCCATCTATCTATCTATCTATCTATCTATCTATCCATATCTCTCTCTCTCTCTCTCTCTCTCTCTCTCTCTCTCTCTCTCTCTCTCTCTATCTCTCTCTCTCTCTCTCTCTCTTTCTCTCTCTCTCTCTCTCTCTCTCTCTCTCTCTCTCTCTCTTTTCTCTCTCTCTCTCTTTCTCTCTCTCTCTCTCTCTCTCTCTCTCTCTCTCTCTCTCTCTCTTTCTCTCTCTCTCTCTGGTCTTTGTGTCAGCCTTTCTGCCATTGCTGTCTCATTTTACATTTTAGCACAGTATTTTTGTTTTGTCCCCCATCAAAACACAGAGCAGGAGAGGTGTCACACCAAGTATTTGGAAAATGAATTTGTTTCTCAGAGAGAAATAACACCGCTGCAAATGGGGAGAGCTGAAATCAAAATGGAAACTCCCTTCTTTTCTTCGTGGCCATAGACTACAGTTTAGGCATTGACAATAAACTATTATCTGTCTTGTTGTTGCCTTTACTTCCCCAGTCCCAAATATAGAGTTGGAAACACACTGGTGTCCCCTGAACTTACTAAATCAACCAAGATTTCAGATGCCTGGGCAGTTTAATGTACAGTTTCAGACATATGGCGCCCCTTAGAGTCTAAAACATTTAAAAGATGGCAGTATCCTGTTGAGTCATCAGCAAACTAAGCCATTGACCAATGGCAGCTCCTTCATTACTGCCTCCAAATGAAATATCAGCCATTGTGTCTAATCAAATAGAATTTTCAGCCCATCCTCTTAGGTGCTATATGCATTGATTGTTATATAAACCATCAATTTGCAAGGCCATTTTCAGATTAACTGCCCTAGATTGCCTGTTGCCTCCCTGGAGTGCAGAGTAGGCTGATGGGGCCATCTAGTGTCAGGGATTGGGTTTTGCACTGTAAAAGAAAAACATCAGAACTAGTATTGACGAAACCTTAGTGATGTGACCACATTTAAAATGTTGACACCAGTGAAAGTCTGGTGTATAAAGTTGCATTTCAGCATAACAGGTAATTAGTGTAGCATACATGGTGATTATTATCATCCTCGTCATGGACATCACAAGCCAGTATAATCGTGGGTGTAGAAAAGAACCGTGAGAAAGTACTGTCTCACATCAGCTGCTCAGAGACATTCATCACATGTTCTTTTAAAAAAATGCAAACGAAAATAACCAAAGGCCTTTTACTGTAACTGCAAGCATTTTAACATATCTATCCCACGGGACATCATACCTGCTGTGTGGGTTTCAAGACTGTTTTCTATATTTCTTTGTTTTTAGCTTGAATGTCAATTAATTATTGACACATTTGTGCAAATGTAAATACAAAATAGAAACAGGTGTTCTAAACAAGATTCTAAAAATGTGTTTCTGAATTAGGCTATTGTGCATTCATCAGCTAATTAAAACACTAACTGCAAATGAAAATGCCTGTGGTAGATATCAAGAAAGAAGAAGTGAATAATAAGTAGAAGAAGAGCTTTTCTCAAACTACTATTTCTATCTCACACGTCTTACTAAATGCAGAGTTGGAGTTCCCCATGTAGCTACATACTGTATGTATACTCAGAAGTTGTGGTGCTGATGTGGGAAGTGCTGCTATTTGATTCTGTGCTCGATATATTTGAAACAAATTGCAGCATTCCCTGAAGATAAAAGAGTAACTTACTGTAACACCACCTGAAAATCTTGTTTTTGCTGACCTTTAGTGATTTGACTTCCCACCTTCCTGCCAGGATGTGCAGGTGTTCTCCAGGAACACATGGGTATCACTGTTGGAAGTGGTTACAGGTGGGACAGAGCACACTTCTGATCACACCCAAACACTCCCATCAGGGATGCTCCATGTGGTCAAAGGTGAAACTTTCAACCAAAGATAACAGCAACAAACTGCTTTTCAGCCTTGTTTTCTGTTGCTCTCTGATTAGGTCTGTGAATCTTTTAAAATGGCTCCAGTTGGCATTAAACGGTGATACCTTTTGACACTGTAAACAAATAAAACCATGGTTGAGATGACGAGAAGCTTTTGTCTCAAAGATGAAATATTGTCGGAGTAAATGTTTTCAAAATGAACACCATATTTTCTGTTGTCTTTTGTAAAGAGATTGTTCCCACCCTCATTGAAAATAAATAATTGACAGCATCAGCTCAGTTAGGAGTCATGGGATAATGATGGTGAAGTATTGCACTCGTTCACGAGAATGTGTTGAACACTAGTATGTGCCTGCAATAATGCTTCATAATACTGATAAAATTGGCCAGGTGGGTGGTGTTGTTACAAGTCATCTTTGCATATATATATATATATATATATATATATATAGCCTATCATGTCTCTCTATTGATAAAGGCAGGGATACAACAGAGGGAAAGGAAGGCATTTAGCATCTGTGTTGTTTATGATGCATGGTGCAATAGTGGGTGTCCTGCCTTAAGGCAAACAGATCCACTTCCACCCTCACTGAGTTCAGATTTGGCTCAAAATGTTTGGGTTCAGTTTCCACTCCCCCACCATGGGTGTGCTCCCGGACAAAATATCAGGCTCTCCTTTCTGCAGCCCTGAGATAAACTGCCCCGAGGAGGTAGTGATTCTCTAAGGCCTGATATAACAAGATTCTCTGCAGGCTTTAACAGCAGGATGGATAAAATGCTGCCCCGTTTGTTGATGTAGGCTGCCGGTATGATGCTGCTGTCAGTTCTACCTGAAATATCCTTGCAACCTATCAGTGGTTTGAAGTGAGCCATAACCCTCATTTCCAGTAGGATGATGTGACTTTCTTCCTCTGAAGTGACACGCCACCTACCGAGTTCATCCAGGCAGGTTACCCCCATTCTGTCATGGAGGTGTCTGACACATGAAATGTTATTATCCCGAGAGGTAACAAGTCTCTGACTGCAGGTATCTAATGTGCAGCAGTTCTGGTGGGACCACAGGAGGTGAGCTGCCAACTTCTGGTATCAATCCATGTTTCACAAAATTCTTAACTCTTAATATACTGTATATTCAGATGCTGTACTTCAGGGCTTGTAGCTGGGGGCCTCAATCCCCTCCAAGATGATCCAGGGATTATCCAAAATTTAGCAACCTGCTTACCTTCAAACATCAGCACCTCTGCTCTCCACACACTGGCACCCAAAGCAGCCCAGTAAGAATTTAAATGACTATATTCAGAGTGAAAAAGGGATAAATACACATTTGAGTATAGTAATTTAAATGCTGAAACAACTGCTATAAGTAAATTAGCCGTCGAAAGACACTGGAGAAGACTGTCCTCTTCCAAAAACGAAACCATAGGTCGTTTGTACAAGCAGCAATTACGACCCATATTTACTTTTTATTGTTCTAGTGGCCGAAGTATGACAGAAGTCATGTAACGTGGTATTAAGACCTAGAATGTCTGTTAACGGTGGGTGGGATGGGTGGTGTATATGTCAAACAAACATAGGAACTTTCACCCAGGAGACTGGTGTTTGTGTTGCGTTACATTTTTAAAAGTTAATAGCGAGTCATTTTTAACTTTATGGAGCAAATGGAACGATGTCACGTTATCGTGCGTAATTACGTTGTAATGTAAGTACACATGGAAGTGAAGTAACATAACACATGTATTGATATTAATCCAAACCACAATCTTTTTCTAAACTTAACCAAGGTTTGTGTCTAAAGCTTATCAAAATGCAACCGTTTCATAACGTTAACATTTTTGAAACCACAACCGCTGTTTAGGTATGAGGACAGAAAATGCTCTTGGGGGAGTTGATATTTTGACCTGTAAATCAGTGCTCATCCGATTTGAACAAGCTTGTACATTATAGTCACATTAGAAGATCCTTATCCTTATAAGTTTGCTGTAAAGCAAACAGCACATTTACAACCTCATCCAACCAGAGGCCAAAAAGTGTAAAATGAAGTCTTCTTCGACAAGATTGTCTTTGTCCTGTTAAATGCTTTCCAAATATTTTTATTGGTTTGCATATTGTTTATTCTTTATGTCTTACTTATGTCTCTTTTGTATGGAAACTCAGCACACATACATGCAATTCTGAGTCAGGACCTTCAGACAGAAAATGAGAGCCTACTTTCAATTACCTCTGCAGTCGCTATACAAGAAGCAGAAATTGTGCCATGAACATGAACAGAACTGCCGATTGCACTTCAACTCAAACCCTACTTATCTGTGAAGTCATCACCAGTTTTTAAAAATTATAATTTGAGAGGAACAACGATGCAAGATATCATCAAAAATAGCACAAAGTGGAATATGGCTTTGAACTGTTTGGTGATAGATCTTTGATGGAGTGTCAAACTGAATAGGATGTTAAGTGGACTGCAAGGCAACTAAATTATACACTTCACAACACCTTTGTTGTATTGAAACAGTTTAGATGGGTCTAAAATACCAGAGATGACATAGAGGACTGAAAGAGACAGCGATTGTGTTGGTTTCACAACAACTGTCTCAGAGAATTTAACTCACTTTGAAAGTGTGAAAAACAGAGAAATGGAGCATATGTTTTGTAGCCACTTTAACAGTTTCAGGATGTCAGCTGGTCATTCAGTCCATTGTGGTTAAAAACGAAATTTTGGATTGTGGATACCTCAATAAATATTTGCTAGATTTAGTACATGCACCCATGTCCCCCTCAGTGTGAATTGTAACAACTTACTGTAGACTTCCATCATATATTCAAAATTTGTATTTGATCAATAGTTTTATTTTTAGGACCAAATACCTGCAACATTCCCATCATCGTTTGCTAATTTGCATGCTAACACACTAAATTAAGGTGGAGATGAACAGACCTGCTAAAACATGGTGAACATCAGCATGTTAGCATTGTCATTGTCAGCATGCTGGCATTGGCATTTAGCCCAAAGCACCAGCTGTGCAAAAGTACAGCCTGTCACAGTCGCTAGCATAGCTGTAGGTTTTTGGTCTTCTTTTGATTAATGTGTTATATTTGAGTGACTAGGCACTTTCTGCCTTAGTGCTGTATTGTTTTCACCTTAAGTGTCTAGATCTACATTTGGATTACATAGCCTACAGGGTGAACTTAAATACTAAATTTGGTATTTAGGCTGCTATTACAGTCAATTAAAAAGAAAGCTATCCCTAAAGCACATAATCACTGTTGAAAACAGTTGTAGACTAGTTAATGTACCATATGCCTGTCTGGCTCGCTTGTATTATTTGGTGGTGCGTTTTCAAGTTCCCATGGAAAACCGTGAATATGTAGACAATGTGACATCACAAATGTTTATATAGCACAGCTATTATAACCGCAGGAATAGCAGCAACATTTTCTGCAATTTAGTTTTTTTTAAAGCAGCTTACAGTTACTCCTTCATAGATATTTATTTTTTTCTCAATAGGTAATATCCACAGTAGACCAGAATGCAACACTTCTGTTAAACAGGTTGAATTTTAAGTTTTGACTTGCAGTTTCACAGCTGGAACACGTTTTGGTCTCATGCTTTATCTATGTTATTTATCTCTCTTTTCACTCTTTATTTACACATGCAACCCACAAATGAATGCCACAAGTTCATGCCCACTCTCTAAGGTCAGTGAAAGTAAAGAAAAAAAAGTTAATTACACCACTTCTAGTACTTCAACGCTTATATACTCTGCATATGTTTTATACGTAGATGATACATGCTTATACATGCAACATATCATAAATTAACTTCTAAATATAACTGACTCTCAGTGATTGACACCTAAAGCTTTAATATCCACAACTGAGTCTTCTTTTCTCCTCTCCATCCTGCCGGAAGGCTTCTTGCTCTTCATCTTGAGTCTTGAGAAAATGGCAGGGAGAGAGGTATCAGAGGGCGAATGGCTTTCAAGATCGATATGTGCTTCTTACCGCAGGGCACCCTGAGCTCACTCTCCCAACTGAATCCAGCTATTTAAGAATGTCTTTCTGGGGATCTGGCCCATTTCTTTCAATTAATGTTCCTTTCAGCCAGCCGACCATTAGAAGTCCATTAAAGCCCCTCCTCCCAGGGAGAGTCATTCAGCCTGCGCTGCTGTGCTCCATCTTCTGATAACAGGAGCGACCAGACTGCCACGGAGAAATAATTAACCTTTTAAATTGTTTCTTTGGAGGTGGCTGTTAATACGATGGCTTTTGTACTTATTTTCTTTTTATTTCTTTATTTCTTTATTTCTTTTGTCACTTTTGTTACTTTTGTTACTTTTGGTTGGTTTCTTTGAAAATTACTTTGTTATTCTTTGGATTTACATTAATGTACAGCATCATATTGTCTTTTATACACAAAGCAATCTCCAATAATTTTCAAATAAACTCCTGACCCCTTAAATTACCTTGAATTACCTTCCTCCAAACATAACTCAGACTGGGTCATCTGAGGTGTCTTTTCATCTCTGTTTCTCTCTGTCTCTCTCCTACTGTCTTTGATATCTCACAGGTTCTTGCTGGAGAGGAAGCGGACATCACCTCCAGCATGCTGAACGCTGAGGATGCTGATACCCCTGCAGAGGAACTGGTTTACCACGTTGAGGTGCCAAACAATGGGATAGTGGCGTTGAAAGAGGCGCCCGAGGAGGGCATCCTAAATTTCACACAGGCTCACATAAACAAAGGGGAGGTCATCTTCATTCACGAGGGTGAGGCCACTGAAATGTTTTTTCATGTTAAATTGGTATACTGTATATTAATCTAGGACTACTACCGGCCTCTATCTTATACTGCTGGTACTACAACAGCATTTTTTTAAACCTATCACAGTGTCTGAGTGTCTAAGCAGAAATCTGATTACCCAGAGGAATTACAATTACTCATGTTACTGTAATTGAGTAGTTTTTTGTGTACTTGTACTTAAGTACGTTTTGTTGAAAATATTGTACTACATTTTAAATCACATACGTTACTGAGTAAAAAAAAGTAAATAAAAAAGGTCGCTAATGTTGTTTTGCGCCGTTGCTTTGGCAAAGTATCTGTCAACAATCTAAAATCGAATTGTCTTTGTGCCCTTTTCAAATCACAAAAGACTGTGATTTAATTAGTAATTAATATTAATAATATTATTAAGTATAATAGGTATAATAAGTATAAATATAAATATATAATAGTATAAATAAGTATCTCCCCCTGATGTTAAAAAGCAACTAAGTAACTTTTACTCTGAGTACATTTTAAATGAGCTACTTTTTACTTTCATTTGAGTAGTTTTTTTATACCGGTAATTTTACTTGTACTCTTAGTAAATGTCCATCAAAGTAATAGTACTTTTACTTAAGTAGAATATTTTTGTACTCTTTCCACCTCTGTGAATACCTGGCAAAGTAATCAGTAAGTCAGTGGTATTGATCAACAACCCTATTAAACCTGGGACAGTAAAAGGTTTACTTGAGCGTAATCTATTTACTCCTTTATTGTGCCAAATAAAAGTGTAATTTTAATCAAGGCTAAACAGGTATAGCAAGTTTTAAATTACATTCTGTTGTATAATTAGTAATATAATAAACATGTAATAGATATAAATTAGTATAATAATAAGGGGAAATACCAGTATGACCAGTAAGCCACATCTAAACCCTTGTGTTCCTCCAGGTGAGGAGTCTGGTGGTTTCAGTTTCACAGTGACAGACGGAGAGCACACATCTCCTCTCTACCAATTTGTTGTCACAGCCAGGCCTCTCACCATCACCATGGTAACGCAGGAGGTGCTCATGGTATTTCCAGGTAAGATGCCAAAATCCTTCAGATTTTAAGCTCTGAAGACGGCAGTGATGGAAGGATTACCACAGTGACGGGTGTGTGATCACTCGTTCAACAACCCAGTCATTGCAGCAGTATAATAATAGGTCTTTGTTAACGGTTGTATTTTTCTGTTTTGTATCTGGGTCAGACATTCGAAACATGGTCAAAAGAGAAAAAACTAAAAATGATGTCCAGTGTTTTTTAGTGGATTTTTCCAAAACACATTTTGTGTTATTCAGCATGCAGATAACAAAAATATCCCATATTTTTCTTCTCACTCCAAAAGTTACAGACAGTAGGAATATACCAAGTAAACATATTCAGGACATGAAGGAAGATCATAATCACCAATACAAGAAACAAAATACACCTTTCCTCCAAATATCTTTGATTACAGAACAATGATATAGTGTCCCTCTATCCTTCTTGAGTTGGTCTGGGGTGTTTGTTTTGATCTTATGTTACACTTACAGTACATGGAGTAACACTTAACTGTATATTTTGATAATACATTGTTAAAAAAAAACTAAAATAAACTTTCTCTCTATTATATCTGCACATTCGGCAGACTTCGACTCAGACTTAGTGTTAATTTTGTGCCAAAGTAAATGTACCAATGAATTTTTTTTATTTTAGTTACCTCTTATAATGAAGCTGTAGGAATTTGATTTGAGAGTTACTTTTGCTAAAGAGTGGCTACTGTGTGGCCAGAAGTAGTAATTACAACATAACAGCAAAATTCATTTGCATTCATTTCTTAAGATTCTCTTCAGTCCGTTGTTTTCAAGAAATTAAATATGTAGCACAAACTCAGCGCAAACTCAGTGATTAATGTCAGTTACACGGTGCGAATGCTAACATTAGCCACTACAAGCTACTGGCCAGCAGACCAAGGAAGTTTGCAAAAACCCTGAGTGTGGTGAATACAACAAGGATGCATTTAATTTCATTCATAAGAGGAAAATTGTCTATTTGCGTCTTACAAAGGTGATATAGTCTAGCTTTAAGCGTACTCTTCCTTTTACAGTCCAAACTTGATTTAAGATTTTCCAGTACACCAAAGAGAAGTTGTTTTGTTTCATGCCTGTTAAAATGTTGCTTCATTAGCAAGGACCACGCCACAACAATATGTAATTTAAAGATTTAAAGATGAATGCTTTATTATAATTATTGTTAAGAACATAGGAATAGATTTGGATGGTGGTTGAGCTTGAAAGATGTCGTCTGGTTGGTTGGTCCGGGAGGATGTACTGGAGACCGGGTGGAGTAAGACTCAGTGTGGCGGTTCTGTCTCAGGTGCTTTCACCCAAGCTGATTTTAACCCCCCCCCCCTCCGGGCTTTACCTAGAATGAGAAATGAGAGAGGAATGCACTGGACTGAGTAGGAAGGCAAGAGTGTAGGAGGGGTGAGGGGATGAAGGGATAAGGGGGAAAGTGAATGGATGAAGGGATGAGGGACAAATGGAAGAGTGGATGAAGGGATTAGGTAGACGAGTACTTGAGGCGCCAAATGGAAAAGGAGGTTGGGTTGAGAATGCGGAGGCAAACTGCACTGAGTGGGTTGGCTTGGAATATAAAGGCTGGTCAGTGATTAGAGGTGAGGTTGAGGCATGGCCCTGCGTCCTTCATTAACGTCATTTTATTTCTAGTGGTTAAAAAACATCACAACTTCTCCAGGTGAAACTTTTGAGAAGTGAATCTATTAAGTGTAAGCACAGACAATATCCTCAGCTCATTCATAATAAACTTTTGTGCATTACACGAGATGAGTTGTCATATTTTTGGAAAAAATTTTGGAATGAAAATCTCCCCATCAGGAAACTCTTCTGCACGATATGTGCATGAATTACTGTAAGCGCTACAGTTTTAAGCGTGTGTGTGTGTGTGTGTGTGTGTGTGTGTGTGTGTGTGTGTGTGTGTGTCTGTGTGTGTGTGTGTGTGTGTGTGTGTGTGTGTGTGTGTTTGTTTTCACAGGAACAAGGCAGTCTATCACAAGTGCCAATCTGGGGGCTGTAACCAATGAGGATGGAAATGAGATAAGCTACTCTCTTATCCGCCCACCTCGTTTGGGAAGACTCATCCTGGCCAATGACAGGAACCAGTATGAGGAAATTACCCGCTTCTCACAAACACAAGTAATTACTTTTTCTGTGTGTGGTTTTAATTTGTTTAGTTTTGTTTTCTTTTGAAACATTGTTGATTGTTTGAGATAAATAATAAATCAAAATCAAATTATTAGTAACAGTACAAAAAAGCAAACAGTAAAACACATTAAAGGAAGAAAAACAATGAAAAAAGTGTGTGAATAAAAAAAGAATTCCAGGAAAGCCAAAAGACAAAGCATCTTTCGATGGAATTTTTCTTTAATAATCAGTTGCATTAAGGGGGCACTGTAAGTTCAACTACTATTTAAATAAATCCTCTCAACGTGTAGGTTAAACATTACTATTAATAGTAGGTTTGTGTTACTAAGCCATCATAGCTCTTTGAGGCACTCCAGTCATCTGCTGCATAGACCATCAGACAGACATATGAGAAGACATAATGCTGTTTTAATGCATAGAAACACAGCTAATCCTCCTTTCAACACAGACTGCTGCTGTGGAACTCACCCCTCTCCCAGTGGAAATAAAGTCATTTAAATGCTTGCGGTTGCAGCTTTTCACTCGTCTGAATATTTTTAAAGGTCTGCTCAGAACTGTGCTGTTATTTCGTATATTTTACTCAGCATGCAGGATTTTTTTCTTTTATATTTGAAAGGTCAATGCAATAAATTTGATAGTAAAGCTCACTCAATCTGGACTAAAACAGCCGAAACAGAAAGTTGATGACTGTAAATAATGTCCTCACATTCTTCTGTCTCACCTAACATCACATAATAAAGTGTTTTCACTTTTGAAATGTACTTAAAGGTACTGCAACTGTGCACACAGACAACTATTTTTACGTTTAGTTAAGTTCACATATACTATTGTTGTTTTCCATAAGACAATGTGTACCAAACATTAACACATCATCTATAACTGCAGTCCTTTTTGTACATGAGTGCAATATGAGTGCAACATGTTCCTCTTGTTCACCAGCAGGGGGCCTCATTGAATATGACTTTGTGCCATTGTGATGTTTAGGGTCACCATTAGTATGAGCATTCATGCTAATAAGCATATTTGTTTCCTTTTGACAATTTCAATTGTATGTTAGGACTGTGTGACTGCAGTCTTGCGTTAAATTGTATCATTATTAAAAAAATCTCTCTGTCAAAGTGACTGTATGTATCGGACAGGGTTGGAGAGTATTTAAATTGACACTGCGGCCACAGGCACAGAATGATACTTTAAGGAAATCTATTGCAGCATTTTTTAGTAACCTCAAAGTAAGTAGCAATAACCAAGTAACATGCTAAAAGAAAGTAAAATTCCAGGCACTCTGAGTCCTGAAGTATAATAAAATGCCTTAGGCTTTTACAGTAATGGCTTACACCTACGTGCTTAAGAAAAGAACCTTTCATCAGGGTGTGGCCCCTGATTTCAAAGAGCTCCTTTGTTCATTGACCGTGATTTATGTATTTTTAGTTAACTTATTGTCTGTAAAACAAAGAGGCACTTCTCTTTTCAGTTTACTCAGATTACATAATCAAATATCCAAAGATTTATCTCTTAAAACATTACTGATGGTATTTTTTGCATTTACTGGATTTGGTTATTTGGTTAAGGATTATGTTGGTGCACCGTAGGCCCAGTGTTCGTCTGTGATAGTGTGTTCTCGCTCCATCTCTGTCTGATTTCTTTCCTGACATCTGACCGTGCTTGGATGAGCATGAGAACAAATTCTTGCCCTGCAAAACTGCTCTGTTTAGAGTGTGACGGAAAATCTAACGCTACGTCGAGTTGAAAACATGATTACTTTAGTTATTCAGTTATTTAGTGTGCGTTTGTGTGTGCATGCATGAATACACTGTGTGTGTGAGTGTGTGTGTGTGTGTGTGTGTGTGTGTGTGTGTGTGTGCTTGTTTTACTATATTTGTGGGGTCCAAAAACCGGGGAATACAGTATACTTGTGGGGTCTGCACAGCCTTGTGGGGCCCATAATGCTGGACCCCACAAGGTTAAAGGGCTGTTTGAGGGTTAAGACTTGGTTTTAGGATTAGGGTTAGAATTAGGTTATGGTTAGGGTGAGGGTAAGGGTTAAGGTTAGGCATTTAGTTGTGATGGTTAAGGTTCAATGACGGATCCCCACAAAGATAGTGAAACAAACATGTGTGTGTGTGTGTGTGTGTGTGTGTGTGTGTGTGTGTGTGTGTGTGTGTGTGTGTGTGTGTGTGTGTGTGTGTGTGTGTGTGTGTGTCCCAGTATATAGCTGAGCCAAACCACTGCTGCAGCCATTTGAGCTCTGAAATTTTGGTCTGTTTCAGCCATCATAGGAGATGCTTTGTTTATCCTTAATGTGTTGAGTATTATAAATGGAAATACCTGTAAAAGTATGCGAGCCATGTAGACCTGTCACCTTGTCAATGACTCTTGCCAGAGTATTTGGATCTTGTTTTTTTTTTTTTCTTTCTTCTTTTCTTTTTTGCCTTTCAGATCCAAATAAAAGCTTTTAAATGTGTGTGTGTCCCAGTATACAGCTGAGCCAAACCACTGCTGCAGCCATTTGAGGTCCCATTTTACTGTGGTTTTTACAAACGTCAGGGAAAAAAGAGCAATATATATTATTATAATATATATTTTAGCGAATTAAAATGTCTTTCTCTTTAAAATCCCTCAAGTAAAAACTAAGTCAGTAACAAGTGACTGCAAATGGGAGGTCAAAAAGAAAGCTCATATTGACGGATAAATCATACTGTTGAGGATATAGTAGATGTTTGAGCAAAATACTCAGTGTCCTATAGTATTATAACATAATTAGTGATTTTGAATAATATTTTTTTCCCCCTGACACACAGCTGGAATCAGGAGCAGTCTACTATGAGCACCAGTTACCTGAGGAACCTTTTTGGGTGGTGAGGGACTCCGTGGAGCTAACTCTGTCATCCCAACCAGCCCCAGATGTCCGTCACATCCTGCCCATCACCATTTCTTACTATGCTGCTCACAGTAACATCTCCTCACAGCTGTGGAAGAACAAAGGTACAATCTAATATCTAATTTCACAAAATAATTAAATACCACTCTAATTTACCCCACAATTGTAGTTATTGTATGAAGATTTCCGCAGATGTTTAGCTGCAGAGATGAGTGGTTAAGCCTGTAAAGCCCCTTTTATAGGGCTCCGTCTAAAATAATAGCACAAGAGTTACAATGTGGAGATATTGTTTACACCAGGTGCAGCCGTGGTAACATCGTATGTCTATTCATTTATTTATATATTTAACCTTTTATCATACAGTGTAGATTTTCTGAGCACACATACAGCAACACCCTGTTACCCTGATACAGTACAGATTAGGTGGAGTATCATTTTAAATTTGTAAATGTCTAAAGTAAGCCTACTTTAAACATTTACAAATGTGTTGTATATTGTTCCAGGTTTGCAATGTTTTTCCAAGACCAATACTGTATGTAAAATTATCATAAAAGAGTTCAAAACAAATCTGCTGTCAACAAGTTTATATGGCAGCTTGATCATTCATTTTCAATCATTTAAAAAAATCATTCCATGGTAAAACATGTCCATTCTGGTCAAATTCACAGTGATGTACATTTATGATTAATCTGCCATTATTCTTGGTAATTTCAGCTTGTTCTTCAATTTAGTTTTAATAGAGTTTTAGAATAACTTTGGTATCATATTGCCTGAATAGTCCAAAGCCAGGGACTTATCACCTCTGCTTCTATTACTGCCAAAACAACAAGCCCCGCTGTCTTTCTTAATGTGCTAACAGCAGAAATGCACTGTGCTGCGTGAATAAATATCGAGAGGTGACAGCTAAAACTGTATAGAAAGTATCTTTCAAAATTGAATTTGATGACATATATAAAATGCCTGTTTGTGTTTATTGTTTCCTCTCAGGTTTGGAAATTGTGCAAGGCCAGAGGGAAGCCATTGACGATTCAATTCTTGACGCCTCAAACCTTCTGGCTATCCTACCTGAAGTTAAGCAAGACGGTGTGGATGTGGTTTTTGAGATTAAGCGTTTCCCTGACCACGGTCGTATCACCCTGGGTGGTCAGGACCTGCCCCGTAATGCCCCATCCTTTATGCAGGAAGATGTAGCTCAAGGAAAGCTGGAGTATCTCCATGATGACTCAGGGGCTTCCTTTGACAGCTTCTCTTTCAGAGCTCGTCTAAAGTCTGACGGTCAGGGTGTGGCCTCACCTGCCGAAGCCGTGGTCCTGGAGGAGATATTTAACATCTCAATCAAACGGCGGGGCTCTGACTCCCCCGACCTAGTCACTATAGACATGCTCTTGGAGGTTCTTCAAGGCTCCATGACCATTTTGACCCAGAAGCATCTTAACACTCAAGACGAGGACAGTCCGCCAGATGAGGTGCACTTCAAAGTGACCAAAGCCCCTATCAACGGGCGACTGGTTGACTCACTTACAATGGACCCCATCTCTGAGTTCACACAGGAGATGGTCAATCGCGGGCAGGTGGGCTTCTTCAGCGATGGCAGCCTTGCCGATGGCTTTATGGAATTCATCGTGTCCGATGGAGAACACCAAACAGAGCCATACACGCTCCACATTGGCGTCTTAGCTCGCATCCTGTTTCTAGACAAAGCCCCGGAGATCAAGGTGAAGCAAGGCGATGATGAGACCCTGGTGACTGAGGAGATGTTGAGGGCCACTACTGGGGGCCCTGTTGAAGAGGACATCCTTTACAAGATCACAAGTGTCCCTAAGTATGCAGCTGTCATGGTAGACCGGCAGCCTACATCCGCCTTCACACAGACACAGATCAAAGAAGGCCGAGTCAGTGTCCGCTTTGTTAAGTCCACTTCACCGCGAGACAGCGTTGCATTCATAGCCCGTAGCAAGGCTGCTAATGTCTCCTCTGTCCTCAACATTACAGTCCAGCCTCTGGCCAACATCGCTCAGGATCCTCTCTTACCCCAAGGTGCTCTTGTCCAACTGGACAGGAAACTTCTGGATGCAACTCCCCTGGCAAACAAGACCAGAACCTCCCCCACATTCACTGTCATCCAACAACCTCAGGGGGCTCGTTTTGTAAGGTCTGGAGGTCCTGGTGCAGGTCAGCCAGTGGACACATTCAGCCAGAAGGAGCTGGACGAGGGCCGTGTAGCTATGGAAATCCTAAATAGTGCTTCTGGATCACGAGGTAGTGTCAGTCAGGATGAGGCCCGCTTCCTGCTCAAAGCCCATGGGGTTCCTCCTGCAGAATGTGTGTTTTCCTTCCAGACGGGCCCCTACAATGCCTCTGGGGTCTACCCTGCCACTCTATTGAGGATTCCCTCAGACGCCCCATCAAAGGACAGTAATGACCTCCCTGGTGTGGCTGGGTCTCCTCGTTCCACCCCAGCTAGCCCCCACTGGCGGGGCAACATGGACTGGCCCCACGGAGATGCCCCCACCACAACATCTTCTGGCTCTAGCTCCCATGGGAAACCACATGTTTACCGGCGCAGCAACTTCTGGTCTATTCTCATTCCAATCCTGGTAATCCTTCTCCTCTTGTTGCTGGCAGCCATCATGGCCTACTACCTGATCCGTAAAAACAAGACAGGCAAGCACGACGTCCAGACAGCAGCAACCAAGCCCAAAAATGGAGAGGTAGCCAGCGCAGAAACCTTTCGCAAAACTGACCCGGCCAATAACATCCCAATGTCCAACATGGACTCCAAAGCCGCAGACCCGGAGTTGTTGCAGCACTGTCGGACAACAAACCCGGCCTTGAAAAAGAACCAGTACTGGGTCTGAGACACTTTGAGATAAGACACAGAGGGAGGTGGATCAGTATTAAAGTCCTCTTGCCACACCAGTTTAAATGAAAATAATGTTTTGAAACCATTGGTTATTTACTTATCTCAACATAACTGTGGACAAATTCTCAGGCAATGAAACACTGAATTCTTATTGGCAAAGAAAGAGGCAGTTTCTTATCTAATGAGGCTCAGGCCATATCTATTTATTTTAGTTTTATCATTCCTCTTTGTCAAAGGGCACAAATGAAGACATAAACATGCCATGTGTTTGCAACGTATCTTGGGTGTGCTCTGTCATTGTATTCCATATGATATCATAGGCCAATATTATTAATTTGAGTGGATAGGTGATTTAAAGTCATTGTGATGGTTTGGTTTAAGTTTTTGGTTCATCAGAATAGTTGATAAGCCTTGTACATAGATGATGAGGTAAATATATGCTGCATTATCAAGAAGATTAAAAACTGCCTCTTTGTGTTTTCTCTTTTAATTTTTCAATGTTGTTAAGGTACCGTTGTATTGTGTTTCTCAGGGCTAAATTCAGTTTAAAGGAACAGAACAAGTTTTTGGAAAATATGCTAATTCACTTGTTTTCTTCCAAGAGTTAGATGAGAAGATATATACCACTCTAATGCCTGACAGTAGTATCTATCTTCTCTACTAACTCTCGGTAAGAGAGCGAATAAGCTTAATTCCCAAAATGTCAAACTTTGACTTTAATGTCGTCACACAATAGCATTTCACTTTTACTTTTGTGTGGAAAGAAGATGGTTTGATACTAAAAACTGTTTTAAATGAAGAACTTGTTGCAATAACTTGCACAGGTTTGATTGGATTTAGCTTAAGAGTTATGTCATCATCTGTCATATGTTATTATTTCTGCATGCTTCCAAAGTGCTTGTAAATATTCACTGGACTGGCACAGCACTGACCGCACTACTACACAGTTTGTAGACCACAGGCAGGAGGTTATTTCAGTAGTATCGGTCTTTAACATCCGTTTTGGCTGACAAGCAGGAGTGAAGTCATCTCTAACTGGGATGTTTTCAGTTTCCAAATCTGCAATTAAGAATTCATAAAAACTGGCTGGTGCTTGGATGGGGATAATGAATAAAATGCTCAACTGGTTAGGTTACATTGATTTAAAATGAAGACATTGACAGTTATTATTTTTCTTCACAGCTATTTTTTATTTTAAGCATTCCATATGTAAGCTAAATATAAAGCCTGTCATAAATTGAAATCATGTGATTTATTTTACTCTTTAGACTTATTTTGTATGTTGAAACTAGGAAGAGTGTTAATGTAAATCAGACTCTTTTTGTTCCTCTTAAGACGTCTTCATTTATCTGGTTGTTGAATGTTGAATGAAGTACTTTAGGTGAAGTAGAAAGTGTACAATGAGAAGATCAGATAACTTTTTTTCATCCACTAAAGAAAAGAAAGACTCAACTATTTCTTTTCTAAAAAGTGTTTGACTATTTGCTGTATATTTCTTTTCTCAAACTGTATACCGGTGACACCTTATTCTTTGCTCGTCATATACTGAATATACAATTGTTACTTTGCAGTATTTGTCTATTGATCTTATATTTTTGTAATGTTTTGAGAGCATATAATGTGGGTTGAGATTTTACAGACAGCACAGAGCTCAGGAAGTGATGCATTTGCAGGAGACTGTGTATTTCCAGTGACATCTCTTACAGATAGCTGAAATAAAAGTATTGGTTTCTCCTTCTGGATATTACATCCACATCTTACCAGTTTTATGTGTAAATATTTAGTTTTTGAGTAAGATTCTTTGGGCTTGATTACATTTTTGAAACATATATATCATGTTTTGTGTCAAAGGTACATGTAACTACATTTAATTAGATTGATCAACCACAAAGTATGCCTGTGTCTGTTTGTGTGTCTGTGTCTGTTTGTGCTGTGTGTTTGTGAAGGTGCCCATCACTCCACTCTTCTGTTTTTTGCTTACTCAAGGCTGAGTTCATTGGAGTTCATCACCACCCCTCCTTTTTCATTATTTATTATTTCTGTCACTCCCCATACATCAAGTCATACTCAAGTTATGTGATTTGTCAGAGATTAAACTGTAATCTGTAAACTGCAGGTACCTTTAAAAATAATAATAATACAAAGCAATGTTCAGATTCTGGAACAAGAGAAATGTCTATTGCTGCAGAATGCCTCTGAGCTTGTTCTCGGCACTAATGGAAATAAAAACGTTAATGCAACAAGCCTGCTTTAATTGTTTTCAGTCAGTGACTTGATTGTTCTTATGTTAAAAGCTCTTTAATTCTTTACATTCTCAATTTGCTTTTTTCGTCCAATTAAGAAATGTTTGAAAGTGCTAAGAAATGCATCCATGTTTGTGTGCCTTCATGCCAAGATGACTGTTATTCATTATGAGCTGGAGGAGCACATTACTCCAGTTATGGCCTGTTTTAATCGCCTCTTAGTAAAGTTTAAAACTAAACATGACATTTTAGTTATTACTAAACAACAAGGCAAATTTCTACATTGTTCTTCCCCTTAAGTAACTAAATATTTCTTCCCCTTAAGTAACTTAAAGTCTCTCATGTCGGTTAACAAGTGTCACTGGATGTTTCCAAAGCCCGACTTCAAATGAAGGGAGACGGTGCATTTGCTGTCTTTGTCACAAAGCTTTGGAATAGTTTACTTGTCACTATTAGATCTTCCAAAATCCATTGACATATGCTTTTGCTTTTCTGAACAGATGTTTTTGCTCTTTAGTAGTATGTCATTTCTGTTTTAGTTCTGTTTTGTTGCTCTTGTGCCTGTCTGATATTTCATGCTAAAGGCTTTTATTTATTTCCTTGATTTGTGGTCATAGCAGTTTCTGGTCATGCAGTGAATAATATCATAGTATATTTAGAGTTGCACTATTTATTTTATTTACTTTCAGAGCATGTTTATTCCAAGGAAAACTTGAGTATTCTGGCCAAGGTGTTAGGGAGGGTGTTAGGATTAATTGTCATGTATTTGTAGTTTATTTTACTTTCAAACAATATTATTTACAGTGATGGCCTGGGGTAAATTTGGGCAAAGAGTATATTTGAGACAATAGACAGTTTCCAAGACAAAGACACAGTATTGTCTATGTTTTAATGATTTATAATAGAAGATAGTGCTGCATCTTTCCCAGGGGAACATATTTGTGTCAACCTTTTGTTGTCTGCTTTTTATAGATGCTATAAGTGCTTTTGACCACCAGGTGGTGTTAGGGTGCAAACAGGCCAATGAAGAGACCAGAACAGTTCTTGCAGCCATTCGTCAGCATTTAACAAGGTTCTCTCTATCCGTCATTCTTTCCAGTGAATGGCCTTTGCTTTTCAGTGGCTCTCTCAGCTTTTTACATTTTCCTGCTCTCCTGTATTCTCCCGGTGTCACTGGTCTGCCTCTGCTCATCCTGCAGCTTTCATAACCTGCTGGCACAGCTGTTCCTCCACATTTGTCTGCTTATGTCATCGTCTCTGATCAGTCACTGTGCTGTGGATGTCAAAATGAGAAAAAAAAAAAAACAGCATCTTCCAAAGAATGCAAAGAAAACTTGCAATTGAAACTAAGCTGAAATTGAAATTTTATTAAATAAAGAAAATATAAAACAGATAGTAATTGTACAACTGTAGCAACTATAATGAATATCTAAACAGCACAGATGTAATGTAGATTTCAGTTCAAATTAGGGCAAACATGTATCTTGGGGGCATCTTTGTTTTCCTTGAATTCGCCAGAAATAAAAGATTATGTAAAAGTGTGTTATTAGCTGATGTGAATGCCTGATCTGATCAGAATGAAAAGAAAATCAAAGTATTAAAAAATAGAACTTTTGTTGCCATGCCTTGTAAAACCTTGTATTAAGAATGGTTAAAAGCAACTTGAAGAAAGACGTTATGTTCTGACATTTAAATGTTTGCGGTGTTGGAAATCTCAACTCTGTGTAGAGACACAATATCAGTAGTAACAGTAGTAGTATCAGTAAGTAAAGGAATAATTCCTTCTTCTGATACTGAATGGACATCTCTCACTGTGTCCACTTCCACAGATGTGCTTGTATATCAGAGTTGGACATTTCGTTATGACCACAGGCCTTTTACTGGATCATTGAGTTCTGCTTCAGATTCCTTTTGGATGGAAATGTGTTTCGTAACGCTGGACAGCACTCTTACGTGTTTGGCCTGGTTAGAAAGAATGAGCCGCTGATTGGCGGATGTTATCCAGCATTAGTTTGGAACAAGCTCCTTATTCCCTAACAATCAACAGGAATGAAAACACACAAAGCAGGGAGGCGAAACCATTCTTAAGATCCCATTAAGAGAAATGTTTAAACTCTTTTGTCATATCTGATTGTTTTGGCTTTCATTGAAGTTTGCTGTTGTTTTCAACAGGTCAGTGAAGAAATATATTATTGTCCAGTTGTGTTTGAGGATTACATATTTATAGTTGAGGATGTAGAGCCAACAAAGGGTGTCAGAATTGCAAAAGACGGTATAATTGTTTGGCAATCCATTTTTAATAAAACCAACCAACCAAAAAGATACCAACTCTGACAGATCTTTCACCTTATCTGTGAGAAACTTCACTGTGCAGAAAATGTTCTAGATAACCCAAGTTACTTTACAAGCAAAGCATCAAGCAATTAAGTCAGCATTATTCTCAGCCTCTTTGAGTTTTAGGACATCAGTTTGCTTGTTAACCTTCAATATAGGTCTGAGCTGGGTTGTGTTGACATTGGCTTTAGCTTTTACAGACAGGCTCTGAGTAAGCCTCAGTGGAAGATAAATGCCTGTTTTCTTTGGACTTTACTCTGCTATATGATCTACAGACTCCATCAGCTCTTGACATGCAGTAAGTGGCATGCAAAAAGGACAAACCTCCAAATCTGGATGTGTTTCGTGCATGCTGTTCCCACCTTTACCTTACATCTCTCACGTCAGTGCAGAAGTCACGACCTGAAAATAAAAACCTCCCCGCCTTATTAGTGCATCACGGCTGTCAAATGTAATCCTCCACGGAGTCAACTTCTCTCTAATTGATGTGGCTATCTACAAGTTCCTGTTTGTTCTCATTTTGGCAAAATAGTTGGCGTTAGGCTGTGTAGTTGCCGGCCCCCTGCAATTCTCAGGAATCGAACAGTGTGGGCAGTACTGTGATGTCTTATTCTAGATTTTCATTTGATGAATTTCTGTGGGTGGTATTCATCTATTTATTTCAATAAAACAGATATTTCTGCTGTAAAACAAGCATGGTATGTGCCAGAAGATTTTTTCCCATAACTGCACACGTAAAATCTGTCATGTATTTAGGCACTCACTGGTGACATCAACTTGAGTGTGTCATCAGTGTAAATTAATATTCCCTTTAAGAGCCATTTTGGTTAATGTTTTTTTGTTTTGTTTTAAAACCTCCTGCCACCCGGGGCAGTAGTTCGCTGTCCGTTAGAAAGAAGGTATTATAATCAAGAGGTAACCGCACACTAGTCTAGAGCCACGATGTTCCACTTCCGGGATTGCTCCGTTGCGATGGAAATTCCGCCAGATTTCACTCATTTAGGGCTTGGGCTTCCTTTGTGTTGGCATTTTAAACTCCGGTGGATTTCTGAGGACTATGGTTAACTGCTCCTCAGATCTCTGAGGGTAAATCCAGACAGCTAGCTAGACTATCTGTCCAATCTGAGTTTTCTGTTGCACGACTAATACAACTTTTGAACGTACACGTTCCACCAAAACAAGTTCCTTCCTGAGGCTATTTAGCAGAGGCACTGTTGCTCCGTACAGTGCTTAGCACCGCCCAAGATGATTGTGATTGGTTTAAAGAAATGCCGATAAACCAGAGCACATTTTTCTCCCATCCTGGAATGCTGTGTTGACTAGCCAGACCCTCCTCTGGCAATGCCAGACTACCGCACATAGGTGTTGCTGAATTTGTTTTACTATTTTTTTGACCATGCTGTTACAATAATAATTGAATGTTACGTTTTGTTTGTCTATGATTTTGAAATAGACTAATAAGAGACGAAGTGGCTGTACTCAGTTGAATGCGAAAGATAAGAAATAAATTGTTTCTGTATAACACTTTTTGTCATCTATTGCATGTGTTTAAAACAAATAGGCTATCAATCAGGAACCGTGGTGGCCTTTCTTTTGGGATCACTACATTGCCTATTTCATTAATAAACCAGTTAAGAGACTAGTCAAAAGTTATATGTAGACCCACCATCATGTTGTTGACATTATGGGCAAATATACTGTTTATTTGTCCATAAAAATGTACTTAATGTGTATCTCCTGGAGTCTGAGAGTTTGAGCAAATGACAATAAGTCAATAAATAAAATGTGTAGTAAAATGTTTTCATGCAAAAGTAACCAGTAAAACAACAGATTGTGATGTTGTACTGGTTAATTTTGCTAAAGCAGGTTTCTTCATTGACTAGGTACAAAAAACATATTTTGTGCATGTACTGTAAAAGTATCCAGAGTCATATCAACCACGTTACTTAGACTGTGATCACACACAGCTGTCAGAGAAGGTTGGAGGTGGGTCTCCGGGGCCATATGTTGGGGTCAGGAGAGCAGTGTAATGTGCTGGGCTAGGGCCAGGGTGAGAGTCAAACACAGCCCTGTCACTGCAGTCAGTCCTAGAGAAAGAAAGGCCTTTCAGTCAGAAGGACACACACAGACAGCTGGAAGAGGGATACGTGTTTCTTTTTTCTGTGTGAACAGCCTGTTGCCCACTGTACAGTGTGTGTGTGTGTGTGTGTGTGTGAGTGAGTGTGTGTGTGTGTGTGTGTGTGTGTGTGTGTGTGTGTGTGTGTGTGTGTGTGTGTGTGTGTGTGTGTGTGTGTGTTGTAGCTTTTTTGTCTCTGCCATTTATTGCCATAGCCTATGAGCTGTTCGTAACAGAACATCATACGAATGGACAGCACAGAAATAATATCTGCTGATAAAGTATCTACGGATGTTTTAATTATTTTTGCACTGTGAAACCTTGTCACCTCCAGGATCTACAGGCCTGACAAAATTCTGTATGGCCACAGCTGCTCTTCTTCGTCGGAGACAAAATGACAAATGTCTTAGTTCCACCCACCTCAAACCTTCTCAAACTGTATACTAATAAACCTCTTGGGTGAGAATTTGATACATTGACTTTTAGTTTAAGTATTTTTTTATGTGTGTGTTAGAAAGTAATGAGAAACTGGAAGAGCTGCATTCAGTCAGTCCCCGAAGCCACCATCTAGCTGCACCCTGTTAAATATTTCAGGAAGTAGCATTACCAATGATCTAGATTGTGGAATTCTTGTTTACGTAAACCTGGAGATTAGCATGTTGTTTAACAGTAAAGTATCAATGAGACCTTAGACTTCAGAATTTCAGAAATGTACAACCTTTCAAAACATCCCGCTCTTAACTGCAGACATATTATTGTCGACTTTGGTAAGGATTCAATAACAGAGAAATCAGAAAAAGAAGACAGGAAGGAGAGGGAGGATGACATCTGACAAAGCTAATTTTAAGGCTCTAGGTTGTGCTGTTTTATTCTGTACTGTGACAACCATAGATACTGTAGTGTGTATGCCTCGCCTCGAACCATTAACCTTGTGTCCATGCTACATTCCACTCACAGTAGGCTACTTATACTATGTAATTAGATTTACATTAACTCTTTGTAGGAGGGCTCTTACACACCAATCTGAGTGATGATCATAACTCCAGTCCAATTTTCTTGTGGTTCATATGGTTCAGAACAAGATTATGTAAAGTACAGTTTCGCCACATAGATGATGATAATGATTTCTACTGAATTAGAGTTCATTTTAGTTAGGTAATTAGTTAAAACATTATTCATTCCTCAGCTTGCCACAGACCCTCAACTGCATAGACGCCAGCTTGCCTCTTAAGTCATCACACAGTTTATTTGGTTTTGTGGCCTGACCAGCGGAGCAGATGATTCCTCGGGTCCAGCGCTGAGAGAGACTTTCACCCTCTCCTCCCCTGTGAGAAATGCACTGTGATCACCCTGCTTTGTTACTCCTACTGGCTGGAACACTATTGTCATGGAAATCTCTGTTGTGTTTTCCTTGTGTGTGTGTGTGTGTGTGTGTGTGTGTGTGTGTGTGTGTGTGTGTGTGTGTGTGTGTGTGTGTGTGTGTGTGTGTGTGTGTGTGTGTGTGTGTATAATACCCTGCAGCAGGGTGGGACAGACTACAGAGAGAGCCAAGAAAAACACAGCGCTGGTCTCCTTTCATTCCTCCCTCCATTGCACCTCATCCTTCTCCCCTCCTTCACTAACAACCCTCCATCCCCTCATCTGCCCTGATGCCCTTAAAAAAAGGCCAAGAGTCTGGACTGGGCAGGAAATCACCAGGCTGGACCCCCGTCACCCCTCCCTGAAAGGCCTCTGTTCTGGCTTATGTCATTGCTCCGTCCAGCTGATGGGGTGGAGTTCTCCCTCCAGGGTTTATTGTGTCACTACATGAAGCAGGGAAACAAATTCCATTGAAATGCATACACACATGCATGAAAAATGCAAAACAGGTTTTGGTGTCTTTTCCAAAACAAATACTCCACACAGTGATGATGTTTTCCATGTTGCAGTTGTTTTTACAATTTACCAAAGTTTCACTCCTTGTTATTTATTTATAAGTTGTGCAAGGTCTCCCTTTTGATTTTGGAGAATGAAGGCACCAAACTGTAACATGACCAGAGGAAGTGTGGTTCTGAGGTGGTCCTGATGAAGGTGTATGAGCAGGAGGAGGTGGTGGTCAGATCAGCGAAGGCCGCACACACAGAGACGTGGTATGCAGGACCGGACTGCGAAGTTATTTTAAGAGAGAGCCCTTCTGGAAATTCACTCAGAGCTGTCTGCCTCCACTGCTTTTCATCACCGACTTTGCTCTACAGGCCAGGACAATTTCAAGTCATACAGAGGATGGAGACAAAAATGTGTTCCTCAAAAAATGGTTCATTGAACTTTACAATGTTTACAAACAATGTGTGCAATCAATTTACCAAATTGAATGAACTAATTATACATCTACGAATGTACTTTAAAGGAATACTAATTTTACATGTCAAAGTCAGTTTACTGGTCATGTCGAGTACTACACAGCCTGTGAAAACAGTTGTATAATGTCTTCCTGTGGCTCTGGAGGAGCTTTGTGATCACTTGAGTAAGCTTGGCTTGGGCTTGGGAACTATTTGAACAAACATTTTTACACAACAAACATGGAGTTTGAAAGATAGTCTCGTTTCACGTGTGATGTGACTTTTTACACATCAAACCCAAAATTAGGTAAAGCAAGAAAAAGTGAAGAAAAAAAGAGAAATGTTATTAGCTGAATTTATAATTGAAGTATGTAAAAAGGTGGGTGGACACCATGAGACATCCATAAATACATGCATGAAGTGTCACCAATGTTAAAAGCTTTTAACAAATGAATGAGCATTATCTTGCATAAGGCCACTAGCCTCTATCGTTCATCAGTGGTTACTTTAAAACAGCCATGTTCGTTTCTAACATGACGTAATAGCAGCAACTATTTGTGCGACAGTGGCGAGGAAAAACTTCCTTTAAACAGGCAGAAACCTCAGACAGAACCAGGCTCTTGGTGGGTGGCAATCTGCTGCTGCCTTTTGGTACACTGATACAGATATACAGATATACAGAAATATGATTCATAATAATTATAGCAGTTGGTATGATAAACAGTGGCAATTATAGTAACTATAAAGATAATAGAACTATGACTGGAGTGGCCGGGTTGGCTCAGGGGGTAGAGCAGGCACATATTTACTGTCAAGGCTTATGCCTCGACGCAGTGGTCCAGGGTTCGAGTCTGACCTGTGACGATTTCCTGCATGTCTTCCCTCTCTTTATCCCCTTTCTCACCTAGCTGTACTATCGACTAAAGGCGGAAACGCCCAAAAAGTTATCTTAAAAAGAACTATGACCAGAAATAATAGTAGTAGCAGTGTAGGGCGAAGCAAAGCGCTGCAGGGCATTGAGCAGCGGCTTAAATTCATATGCACACACCTAACATTTACACAGAAACTGCAGTAGGAATGCATCACATGATGCACACATAGAAACACTGGATAAAATGTTTTTGACCCAGACGGTCACAGATGAATGTGCTGCATGTGATCTGGGGTACCTACAGCGTGACTTGTTATGTAGGCAACAATAGTTGTTGTAAATCATCCAATAGCATCTTCACACAAGCTTAGATGAGGGAAGGAGGACCTTATTTGGTAATCTCTAAATCTTGTATGTCCAGAATGAGTTTAAAGACACGTTCAGACAATTTCAGAGTTGGGATGGCACTACATGACACTACACTGTGGTTAAACTGTACTGCTTAATCCTAATTCTTCTCGATGGAGATTTCATTAAACGCTTCTGTGTAAGTCATCAAATCTCCCGAACCTTCTTTACGTATCCAGAGTCGAGATGCTCCTGAGTTTTTACATAACATTCACGAGAATATGTATTAACACTTCTACTTTATAGCTCTGTGGTCATTACAAACGCCGGCAATGTGACTTGTTTACAAAGTGGGTGGAAGTTTTCTCTGCTACCGTGGAAGATTCATTGGGATCTGTCTCATTTCTGGTAATATCTGTTCACAGTTTAGTCTCCAACCATCCAGGAATGCCTAAAACCACAGTCGAGGGAGTGTGGGGAAGAAACAAATCACAGAGCTGCAGACTCAAGGGGAAAAATGTTGGCCTGCCTTCACAGCCGAACAACCAGAGCAGAACATTTGTTGTCTTATCTTTTTCCCCTTGCTCTGTTTGAGCTCTGACATTTGCACAGGGCATGATGCAAGTAGATTAACCGCCAGTAAGTTCACTTCTGCATTGTAAATCATGTTCTTTGTGCACTGTTTGATAATGCTATCTGGGACTTGTATTTTCCTTCTTTAAAATGTCACCTTTGAAGTGACTCCTGAAATGATAAAGAGGTATTGGGCCATTCTGCTAAATCAGTGTCAGGACATAAAAAAGTATCTGTATAGATATGCTTGCTGCAAACGTAACGTCGGACATAACGTTAGCTTACTGTCAGGATCCCACAGTCTTCCCATTCTCCCTGCTGATTCCTCACGTATGTATCCACTTTTGTCTTCATAAGAGCTCAGTGTTTTGGGTTGGCAGCTAATAAAAACTTAAGTGACGGATTTTCATTGTTTTCATTAGCGCTAGCCAGGTTAGCCATTATTAGCAATGCCAGTTTATGACAACGCATTACGCTGTTTTTTGTGCGTACAAACAGCGTAACAACATGTCCACGGATAAAAGATGGACAGCACTGAGAATACAGAAATAAGACAGAAGTGCTTATAACTGTATGTTACTACAGCTTTCACAACTGTTGATGCACGGAGCAGCCATGTTGGATTTTTAGCTCGGGGTACTCTGTGGTTGTCCGAGTTAAGAGCTCGGAAATCCGAGGTCAGGGGGCGTGTTTCCGACTTTGACCTTGGAAAATCCGACTTCCGAGTACAAATGGAACACGCTATTAGAACACACACAAAGGGAGTGGGACTTAATTCTCTGATCAGGACGCCATTACTCCACTATATCTTTACATAGCAAATATTTGTCTACTGCTTTATTAATATTCTGAATGTCGAGTACAGGACCTTTAATAAAAAACATAAGAAAATTAAGCCCGTCCCCAATGTACACTTCACCATGAAATATAATTATTAGAATCCTTCAGAAAAAATTTTTTTGTTGGTATAATAGTGTGACTATTTCCAATTTCGACATCAAATATATTGTTCTCTTTGGATCATTCATAATATGTTTGTTAAAATTCACATTTTAATTATGTCCCTGTGTTTTCACTCAGTCATGTTAACCAGATGCATCCCCTCCTCCCCATATAAAATGTTCCCCCTCTCTAAAAAGTTGGGACATTCCACAAGTCACATCAACAGGAAGTAGCATCATTTGAGTCTCCTGAAGGCCAAAAGTAACTGTGCATTCATGGACATCGGAAAGATGTTTTTCCGAGTGAAAACGTCATCATTCACCTCCCTTCCTGTGGGAAACAAAGGTAGGAAACTCAGGCCAGATTTGGATAACCTATTTCCCAGTTGGTGACGCGTAGTTGACAACTGATGTTTGATGTAGGTGAATTTGGTTCACTGAACATATTTCAATGACAATAAACTGTTTATTGTGGACAAACGCCTCTGTTGAGAAACATACACAGACATAACATGTTTGAAATTATTCATAAATAGGCCAATGTAAAAAAAAACACATTATCCTTGTGACCTTTCCCGTTCGTTGTCCTGCAGATAACACAAACACCTGACGATGTGCTGTTTATTTGCTCGCATAAGAAAACAGCAGCAAATTATTGTGGCCTCCATGTTTTCACACACCTGATGCTCTAGGCTACGGCCAACAGTTGGTGGCAGTCATGCAAAAAGTTGTTATGCCAAACGCCAATATAACAGAAGAAGAAGAACATGCATCCCGGCCATGTGAACGCTGGCAGTCGGAAAAACAACGTAATCACGGGGGCGGTCCCTGATATTCCTAGGTGGCATGAACACACCATAAGTGTTCTCATGCTATTACCATTGGTGTCATGTGGCTACATTTCATGTATTTGCTGATGCTGTGTCAAAAACTCAGTCCTGTTACTCATACGAACCATCTTCCCATTTAAAAACTGACTGGCCTGCATGACAACTTTCTGTGTAGTTCTTTTTTTTTGTGGCTTTGTTTATCAAGCAGTGTTTTCAAAATCAGTGTCTGGGTGTAACTCCTATCTGATGAAGTAATAACATTTACTAATGGAATATTTGACTTGAAAATAACTGCAAAGTGAGTGCATTGCCTGACAAAGACAAACAATAAGCTATCAGATTCTAACAATCAGGGCTCTGCATTTCTCTCTTTCATCCGATTTTTGGTGTTTTTTGCCCCCAACGTCTCCTCCCAGGCAGCGCGGCAATGGTTATGTTTAGGGTTAAGGTTAGGGTTAGCTGCCTGGAAGGCGTCGTTGGAGGCAAAAAAACACCATTGAGCCTTTCATCCTTAATAATAACACACACAAATAAGCCAAACATTTCATGCAATGTCCATGCAAAAGTATTTCTTCTCATGCATTTTGACCAACTAGCTGCCTGAAGGAAATTGAGTGGCACTCTTCTTTTCAGACTTTGAGTTTAGTGATGGATGATTTGCCTATAAAGGAATCAGCAGATATTCCTTCCAAAATTAGATATCCTCCATTTTGAGTCACACTGAGTCACACTCTTACCAAAACACTGCGGGCAATGAAAGTAAAACTCACTGAACATGAATGATGTTGCACTGCATGAAAACATGAAGAAAATAGATAAAGTACTGTACATCAGGGAGCATGTAATCACTGTGCAAGTCTCTTAGATTTTTTGGGAATCAAAACTCATCTGTGCTCCATTCCTCCCTCTTAATACTTGAAGTTGCAGAACACAATGTAGCAAGCAAGCAATCTAAAGCAAACCATCCTAATTAAAGGAATAGGCAGTAAAAAAAAAAGCCTATTTATTATTATTATTATTAGCATTATTTTTGCACTGTGATAATGGCAGCTTCATTTTAACATTGCTGCCTTTTTTCTGCCCATTTCCTGTCATTTCTGATCCTGTCAGTCCTTACCTGCCTGTCCAGCAGTGGCCATGGCCCACTTTCAATAAACCCCCCCTAAACCTTTTCTTTTCTACAATGTGCAATTCCACTGTCATTGCCAATTTAACTTCACAACTTAATGTATTGTGTTTTTTTTTTCCACAAGCAAAGTTTGTGCAGAATTGTGGATGTACGGAATGTGTGCATATGGCGGCTCAAAAAGTTAACCAGAAAGCCTTCAGACACTTGGCAGATTTCATAGTGGGACAGCCGTATGTTTCTGCGATTATCCGGGGAATGAACTGTTGTTTATCCAGACTACCTATTTGTATCTGTTCACATCTACTCACGTCTTTCCATTGACTTTATATGCAGTCAAGCTGCGTCTAAAATTCACTTTGTTTTCAGTCTCAACACACATTGGGTGAGATTGTGGCTCTCTTTTTTTATTTGCATGTGTGTGTGCTAGATAGTAAGTACCAAGATGGTTTGTGTCAGAATTGGTAAAAATCCACTATACACACCGTGCTGTTATCATCACTGAAGGAATGAGTAAAATGTCACGAGCAATAGTCCCAAAATTGGACAAGATATGAACAACACAGGTTGACAAATATAGGAATTGACGCTTTAAGCTTCTCTCTGTTGTGATGTGATGTGTGATGTGATGTGATTTATTGGTTTTACGTGGCTAGGGGACACTGACGGGCCTGATGGGAGTTTTGCCTTGTCAAAAACAAAGAGGATTTGAAAGTGTTAAATGGCGTCTACAGTCAAGCTCAGTCACACTGACCTAACAATGACATGTTGAGAATACCAGCAGAGAGAGAACGAGCATCACTCACTAGTGTAAAGAGAAAAGAAAAAGAGGTGGCAGAGAGGATTCTTTTCGATCGGTCCATGCGATAATGGTTGTTTTTTTGTGTGGCTTTTGTTTCCCAAGGCAGGAATGTTGTTTACAGGGATTGGACAGGTCTCATGAATGCAGGCTGAGATCTGAGGAAATGGTTGTTGTCCCCAGAGGACACTTCTACAGCCTGGCTGCAGAGCCATAGGGGAGAGGTTGACAGGGACTTTAGCACGTTTAACTATTCCTTTCAGTGTGATGATATAACATACCTGTTTATATCCTCACACAGACAGAACAAAAGCTTAGTTTTCATTTTGATATTTACGTGTGGGAAACATCCTCTGAGAATCATTTGAGCTCAATCTGATACCAGATCAGCTAACCGTGGAGAATTTTTAAATAATTATATCACTTATTGCCTCTTAGAAAATGCAAACATCACTAATAACTTTTAAAGCAACATGTAAAATGAGCAAAATGAGTCAGCAACTTTTTGGCCTAAATCTTTCCTTGGATTTATTGAGAAACTGATTTTAGTGGATAGGGTAGAAGAATTTCCAGCCACATTTTCACAGCTTGACAATTGGAAGTAGCGCACAATGACAGCCCAGCAATAGAGAAGGGAAGTCCTTCCTCTTCTTGTGAACCCAATGGGACCTTATTTCGTAAAAAAAATATTATAATATAACTTTTATTTGTAAAGCACCTTTGAAAACAACAGCTTACAAAGTGCTTTAACAGAAAAAAAAAAAGCATAAACAAAACATAAATATACACAGCACATCAATACACCTAACTCTACATACGCAACAAAAGATGGGGCAGCTCCATAGACATATATATAATGGACCAACAGATCCCGTTGCTCTGGACGGAGACCAGTGAAGGATATTAGAAGCACTTTTCCGGTGATGGCTGAGCGTTACTGCGCAGCCTCCAACTAAGAGAGACGACGTAAATGTGCCGTGAGCAACCTGTCTGAAAGTTGTAAGTCTTCTGGTAGCTGTGTCAAGAGAAATCTCAATCATTCCCAATCTAGCAGAGACGGAGAGCGTAGGTATATGTAAGGAGATAACATAGGCACAGGCTAATTATTGCTAACTAAAATGCTAGTCAACATTAGTAATTACACTTAAACAGCTAATGTGAGACGAAACTGCCTGCACGCTTCTCCTGTACTATACGGTAATTCCTCTATTATGCGGCAGTAAGTCGCGTGGTTATGACACAATCATTAGCCTATTTTTACAAAAACGTCTGCTACGGAGCCATAACATGAGGTACAAGGTAATGAAGCCTTTTATACATTGTCGTGTTTATTTAGAATTAAACAATGGACAAATATAGTCTTTAAACGCTTCAGATGTAAAGTTATTCGCTGTCAAAGTGGCGCCAAAATGAATGGCAGTCATGGGAATGCTAACGGGAGGTGATGGCTTTGTAGCATAAAAATGGCGCCATAGGGTCTTCGCAGTCCGAGGAGAAGCATACCCCCTTGGGCAGCTCTAAAGGACAGGAAGGAGAAAAAGAAAATTCACAAGTAGATCGAAGATAAGTGGAAATAGCAAGTTATAGGAGAACAGTCGGTAAGCGGTGATGAACAGAGAAAAGGCAAAAGGATAAAAAGATACAAAGACAGCATCACATAAAAGCAAGTCTATAAAAATGAATGAGGAGAGACAAATAATGTTTTTTGTTCCTGTTTAAATTGAGCCTTGAATTTTACATATGTTTGTCAATATAGATAGATATAAATAAGATCATTTTGTGAAGAAAGTCACAATTTGTTGTAGTAGCACTTAATTTTGTTTGAAACACATACAGTGCCTTGCGAAAGTATTCGGCCCCCTTGAACTTTTCGACCTTTTGCCACATTTCAGGCTTCAAACATAAAGATATAAAACTGTAATTTGTTGTGAAGAATCAACAACAAGTGGGACACAATCATAAAGTGGAACAAAATTTATTGGATATTTCAAACTGTTTTAACAGATAAAAAACTGAAAAATTTGGCGTGCAAAATTATTCAGCCCCCTTAAGTTAATACTTTGTAGCGCCACCTTTTGCTGCGATTACAGCTGTAAGTCCCTTGGGGTATGTCTCTATCAGTTTTGCACATCGAGAGACTGACATTTTTGCCCATTCCTCCTTGCAAAACAGCTGGAGCTCAGTGAGGTTGGATGGAGAGAGTTTGTGAACAGCAGTTTTCAGTTCTTTCCACAGATTCTCGATTGGATTCAGGTCTGGACTTTGACTTGGCCATTCTAACACCTGGATATGTTTATTTGTGAACCATTCCATTGTAGATTTTGCTTTATGTTTTGGATCATTGTCTTGTTGGAAGACAAATCTCCGTCCCAGTCTCAGGTCTTTTGCAGACTCCATCAGGTTTTCTTCCAGAATGGTCCTGTATTTGGCTCCATCCATCTTCCCATCAATTTGAACCATCTTCCCTGTCCCTGCTGAAGAAAAGCAGGCCCAAACCATGATGCTGCCACCACCATGTTTGACAGTGGGGATGGTGTGTTCAGGGTGATGAGCTGTGTTGCCTTTACGCCAAACATAACGTTTTGCATTGTTGCCAAAAAGTTTGATTTTGGTTTCATCTGACCAGAGCACCTTCTTCCACATGTTTGGTGTGTCTCCCAGGTGGCTTGTGGTAAACTTTAAACGACACTTTTTATGGATATCTTTAAGAAATGGCTTTCTTCTTGCCACTCTTCCATAAAGACCAGATTTGTGCAGTATACGACTGATTGTTGTCCTATGGACAGAGTCTCCCACCTCAGCTGTAGATCTCTGCAGTTCATCCAGAGTGATCGTGGGCCTCTTGACTGCATCTCTGATCAGTCTTCTCCTTGTATGAGCTGAAAGTTTAGAGGGACGGCCGGGTCTTCGTAGATTTGCAGTGGTCTGATACTCCTTCCATTTCAGTATTATCGCTTGCACAGTGCTCGTTGGGATGTTTAAAGCTTGGGAAATCTTTTTGTATCCAAATCCGGCTTTAAACTTCTCCACAACAGTATCTCGGACCTGCCTGGTGTGTTCCTTGTTCTTCATGATGCTCTCTGCTCTTTAAACGGACCTCTGAGACTATCACAGAGCAGGTGCATTTATACGGAGACTTGATTACACACAGGTGGATTCTATTTTTCATCATTAGTCATTTAGGTCAACATTGGATCATTCAGAGATCCTCACTGAACTTCTGGACTTTTATGATTGTGTCCAACTTGTTGTTGATTCTTCACAAAAAATTACAGTTTTATATCTTTATGTTTGAAGCCTGAAATGTGGCAAAAGGTCGAAAAGTTCAAGGGGGCCGAATACTTTCGTAAGGCACTGTAGGCACAATAACCGTCACATTGCTTGCTGCTCTGCTTGTTTATAGCTAGCTAGCTTATGTCCACAACACATGTAACGTTGACTTACCTGATGTGTTTTATCCAGCGTCTTTTTATCAGCCGAAAAGCGAAAGAACGAGCAAGACTCGTCCCTCGTGTGAGTACCGTTACATCCTGGTACGAAACACAGGCATCCGAGTTTCAGGGCGACGTCACTTATGCGACTTTGGGGTGAAAAGTCTTTTTAATTACATATTTTCATGGCTTATACGTTTTACGACTTTCTTGACTTTCAACTGTTATCTTTTAAATTGACGAACATCATATGTGTAATGCATGGTTCAATTCAAAGGGGATCAAATAATGTTTTGTCTCCCGCCATTCACTACCGTAGAAATATTTCCGAAAATAAGCCCCGTGGTGTTCCACCTGAAGGGGAGGGACTTTTGCCTCTCTATTGGTGTGATCATCAAGTTAAGTGAAGGAAGGGTTTGTGTTTATTTGTAAGTGAAGAAGAAAACTGTCAATCACGGGTTGTGCTTGAAGTGACGTCGCAATCATCCGTGGTGGAAAGTGCTTTACCTGCTTCTGTAATGGACACAAGTGGTTCTCATTTCAGTTGGTGGATGAATCAGAGCTCTGCTGGTTAACCGGTGTGCTCTTTCATATTATTCTGATAATAGGTGGTTACCAAATCGCTGTTAATGAATCGCTAATGACTTTCGAGACTATGAGGGTGCATCTGTTTTACTGAATTCTCTGTAATTCAGTTGGTATAGAAGTAAAAACAGCCCAAAACTCCTATCGATTTATGGCTTGGTGCCTTTTATTGAGGTCTATTTTAAACCGAATGCTTTAATTTCTTCCAGATTTAAAGGCATACTATGTAACTTTTCCCTCTTCAGTCCCCCTACAGGTTGTCTCATTGGAACTACAGCTCATGCGTCCCGCCGCTTCGGTCCCATTACAGGTTGTCTCATTGGAACTACAGCCGCGCGAGCTGTAGTTCCAATGAGACAACCTGTAGGGGGAACCAAAGAGGGAAAAGTTACATAATATGCCTTTAAAGTTTGGGTGGTTTTATTGTGCTTATTTGTTTCTCAGTTGCCACTAAAACATAAAGAAATGATCTTTTAAGCAATGTGACTTTTACATCTTGACTTTATTTTGTAAACTAAAGCATATTTGTAAACTAAAGCATATTTATGACATAATACAACATTACAAGTTAAGGATATGTTTTTAAGATAATTTTTTGGCCATTTTTTATTATACAGGACAGCTGGAGATGTGAAAGGGGAGAGAGAGGGTGAATGACAGGCAGCAAAGGGCCGCTTTTAAAATGCAGGATATCATTATAGTTTAAAGATATCCACTTGGCTCAGTTTCAACAGTGAAATGATCCTTCATCTGCAGTCAAAATGAATGATAGTCACTCCCTAAAGTATATTTAATCTTTGCAAGAGGTAACTTGCATCATCCTCCCTCATCCTCTATCTCATATTTTCATCTTGTAGTCACTGTATCACTTTAAACTCAAGTTGGCAGTCGTACTGGATCCTGCAACACTTCATCACTTCAATTCACCTCATTAGATGAGCAATCTCTTGCAGCTGCTCAGAAGCCTCAAGGTTACAGGGTGTGATCTGAAATTTCCACAAAAATGCTGTGTAAATGTGTAAAATGTAAAACATCTTCTTGTTTTCTTATTTGTTGAAACCCTTTTATTACATGAACCATCACAAATCAACTCTGGAAAGGGGAAAAAAACAGCAATAATCATACTGGTAATCTGCAAAATGATAGTACATACCGTATAGTAGTTTTTCAACGCTTTCTTTATTCATGGTCAATAAACCTAATTTAAATGACATAATACCTAATTTTTTTGTTTAAAAAAAGCAGAAATTATGAATTATTTTGACTAATAGTTAAGATCAGAGGATGCTGACTGAATCCCAGATTGGTTTATGTCAAAGTTTAGTCAGGATATTGTTTTTAAACCATTCAATGTTTGTTTTTTTCAAATGCTATGAAATTAAATGAAACATCCAAACTTCAATGGAAGTAATCATTAGTTTTACCTGCAAAGAACGTTGTATGGTCATACCTGCGTGCATCCAAGTTATTTGTGGGCAATTTGGTTGAAAGAAACCCATATTTCTGATATAAAAAACTTTGAAAATGGGTCAAACACAAGGGTTAAGTCAAGTCCAAGTCTGTGCACTTCTCAGAGTCCAAATTGGGCTCAAGACCTAAGTTCATAGTGACAGTCTACTATAATATAACTTCTATCACTGAGTACAGTCCTTAGTTTACAGTACAGTACAGAAAATAAAAATAAAAAATTGCATTATTGGCTAAAATCAGGTTTACAAAACTGTGTTAGAAGCAAATATTCTTATAAAAGGTCACAAGCTGGGGCGACCTCTAGCTCGCGTGCGCCCCATGTAGGCTGAGTCCTACATGGGGACAGTGGCCCGGTTTCGAATCCAACCTGCGGTCCTTTGCTGCGTGTCATCCCCCATTGCTCTCTCCCACCTTTCCTGTCTATCCACTGTCACTAACAAAAAATAAAGGGAAAAGCCACAAAAAATAATCTTGAAAAAAAAAAAATGGTTACAAGCTAACTAAAGAAGTACAATGTCTTTCCATACATTTGTGCACAACACTACGAGTCAGATAATAGGACATTTGCTTCTTAAATGGCACACGAGCATAATTTCATTAAGAAGTTTGCATATGGACTTCAGTCTGTCACCCCTGACTCTTACAAATTAGCATGAAATACTGGAAAAATACTACCAATATTTTACTGTTGCCACTGGTATTCTCAGGTTGTAAACTAATTTGATGTGCATTTCACAAATGGAGACGTTGCAAAGATTCATTTTCAAACACAGCAAACAAATGTGTCTGGAATGGGAATGTGGTTTTAAATAACAACGGTGAAGTGACACTGATGAGAGCTTTATAAAGATACAGAAGTGCTCAGATTAGAATAAACCACCACTGCAGTTTCCATGTGATGACACAGCAGTACTTTTGTCTTACTCGATTAGAGACTGTGGTCCGGATGTAACAGCAGCGTTTTGTGTCCTAATAGTTTACAGGCCTTGTATTTCTCTGATCTAAGCCTGAGCTGTTCTCTTTCTTTCCCCAGCAGTTTCCGCAGCTACTTCGTGTCTGACTCGCTTGCTATCTAAAATCTTTGGATTTCACAATCTCTTCACTTCTGCACAAACAAGACTTTGCCATGTGACGTCCGGAAAACGATCAGCAGACAAACTATTCAGGCACAACACATGAATTACCTGTCCGGGCCTGTGGCGAGGGAACGATTTGATCATTTTAAATCCAAACACACACAGACACGTATACATTCACAGCACAATTAGACATCTTTAAAGTACCAGGATTAATGTGTCACATGTTTTCCTCCCAGCTACACATTGTGTAAGAGCAAACAAAAGCACAAAGATTTCAGTGTGTGTATACAGTGTGTTCTCAGCAATTGAAATGCACTCTATGAGTAATCTACATGAGGTAATGGTTATAACTATTGTCTTTTATAGTCAAAAACCAGTTAAAGGAGTGTGTCGCGTATTCTCATGTCACGAGTGGAAGAAAAATGATTCCGATTTGTTTTTACTTAAGTAAAAGTAACAATACCGCAGAGTAGAAAATACTATGTTACAAGTAAAAGTCCTGCATTCAAATGTTTTCTTAACGTAATAATCTTTAAGATTTTAATTTAAAGAAATGTTAAGTCACTGTCTTGCCGAATAAGATAACACAATAGTGATTGAGCCTATGACGCACATATGAAAGCCCTTGCATTTACAGTATTATGATTATGTTTTTGTTTTTTTACGAAGCCGTACTGTGTTTTTCGGTCTCTGCTAGCAGTGCGAGTAAACGGTTACTCTGGCCGAACAAAAAGAAAAGAGTGATGACTACAGATATGAAACTTCAAAAACAAAGTTAAAGTGAGACTCAAAAGCACACCTGCAATTACCGCTTATCGACATAGGTACCGCCAAAGACAACAAAACGAAGGATTTACTAAAACTATGCATAGACTAATATAAAAGTAATCCATCTCAATCAGCACTTATGACCCACTAGAAGTGTGTGGCTGTGTCTGTATCTGCAGACACCCTGCCCTCTGCCTTTTTTACTTGTACTTAAGTGCAGTATATATATAAGTAAATGTACTTAGTTACTTCCCAACACTGGATGTTACATTAACATATTGCCTCACAGAGTGATCTGTGGTTAAAGACCATCAGCACAAGTAAAATATGATGTTGTCTCATGAATTTGGTAGGGAAGTCCATACAATTAGTTTCCTATCAATTGTCAGTGGAGCCGCTCCAGGCTGTACATCAGTCTGACTTCTTGGCTCTCTGGATTTTCATTTTGCCAAAGAACTGTTCATGTTGGAAAAATGCTGAGTGCACTATCCTAATAGCAAATTGATGAGTCAGTATTTAAATTGTTTGTTTTTAACAGAGAAAACAGAAAATAGATTGTTCATGATACATCCTGTCCTCTGTGGACACCACTGATGTCACCCAGTGAAGCTATTGTGGCCTGATTAACTTGTCAGGAGACCTACTTCAAAAAAATAAACTCCACCAGCAAAACATCTTATTGGGACTTTCCGGAAGAATGTGGAAGCATTTTGGGTCCAACCCACTGGAATGTCCTTACTCGTAGCCAGGCAAATGTTAAGAGACCAGCATGGCTTTAGATCAGTATATGGGTGTTTTGGGAATTTGTACTAGATGTGTATAAGAAAAGAAGTGTGAATATGAACCTGAGGTGGATACCTTTATCCAAAGTGCCCTCAAGGACCATCAGATCAAGCATTCATAAATCTCTTTATGGTCAAGCCCCAGCGTATATTGTTGAACTATTAAAGCCGCACGCTCCTCTGAAGTTGTTAAGGTCTGCTGACCAGCTACTCCTTGCTGTCCCTAGAACGCGGCTCAAAAATAGGGGAGATCAAGCGTTCTCAGTCGTGGCCCCAAGACTGTGGAATGATCTGCCTTAAAACTCACTTTTATTTATTGGCCTTCAAACCTGCATGAGAGTTGTATTTTGTATTCTGCATTTTATTTTTCTAGTCTGTTATTTGTTTTAAATGTTTGTTTTGTTACTTGCGTGTTAATAATCATCTCAATGTCCAACACTTTGGTCAACCTGGTAGTTTTAAAGGTGCTTTACAAATAAAGTTGGATTGGATTGGATTGTAACAGTGGAGCCAGCGGAGATGTGACCTTTACAGTAACCTCAGAGTGTTGGCACCTTTGATCTACAAAGAACAAATGGATACTGGGTGGTAGAGTGTAGAGCTGAAGAATTACTCGGGCCAGGCTCGGGCTTGCGTTCAGGGTTGTGCGGTAAATGAGCGGTCAGGTGATGAGTTTCGATAAGCGCGATAATGGATGCTGAGGAGGTGAAACGGAGGCTGGCCTCTGGCGATTACGTTTTGGTTGCACCGGCAAAGAAAGCAAAGTCTGAGGTGTGGAAAACTTTTGACCATGTGCATAATGAGAATAACGATGTTACAGAGAACTTATTTTATTTCTTTGTTCCAACTTCCAAGTGGCCTATAGCCTATGTTAGTCATGAATAAATTATGTTAAAAAATATATAAATGACTCATTCTTGACAAAAGGCAAAAGAGCTGTGTGCGTGCGCACAATTGAATAATGTTGGGCTGTAAACGGGTTAAGGCTTTTAAAAAGCTGTCAATCAAAATGTACTTGTCGGGCTCGGGCCGAATTCTGTCGGGCTCGGGCCTTGTCGGGTCGAACTTTTAAGGCCTGATTACAGCTTTAGTAGAGTGTGTGAATTAGAGAGTTTTAATCCAAACAAAATCTTATTTGTAAGAGCAGACACAGCCAAACTGAAAAGTCCCGTCCTCCAATCTGGAATCCCTACGAGGTAGAAGAAGGCACTTCAGCCTCCTGATGTGCACATTTCAGATGAGTCTGGACAATAAGATGCATCTGGAACCAGTCAGTTTGAAGTCTGGGTCACCCTTCCCCCTCAACAATGTGTGGGTTTAGGGCAATGAGACAGAGAGGTAAAGGAGGGCAGACAGAAAAACAGAGACAGACACAGAATTTGATACAAAGAAAAAAATTGCATAACACCATGCACATTGATCTGCCACTGAGAGGTACATTAGTTTGTTACTATGGTAGTAGATACTGTACTTTTTTTTTTAGCTTCATTAATACATAACCAATTTATGGACTCTCCTTTTTATTAGCACACATTTTGTAGGAGCAGTTTTTGCCACGCATCCCATGATTTTAATTTCCTCTAGTGCCACAATAAGTTTGACATTTATTGAATTGAGTATGTCTCGACAACTGTGGGTTGGCTATGAAGTTTGGTACAAACATGTATGTCCTCCTTACTATGAATTGGGATCATTTTAAAGATCCCCAGACTTTTCATCTAACGGCATCGTCAACAATTCACAGTATCAGATTTGTGTTAAGTGCTAATTAGCAAATGTTAGTGTGCTAACACACTAAATTACAAACATGGTAAACATTATACTTGCTGAAAATCAACATGTTAGCATTGTCATTGTGATATGTTAGCATGCTGATGTTAGCCGTTAGCTCGAAGAACAGTCGGGCCGAAGTATAGCCTTGCAGAGCTGCTAGCGTGGCTTGTCTTTTTTCATGCTTTTTACTGTTTCAACTCATTCTTTGCAGTTATTTATATTAAACTGTTTAACTCTTTAACAACAACAAAAAATATTGAGGGTAAACTGTAACGACTCTAAATGCTCTATCAGTGTTTCAAAATGTATTTCCATATGTTTTAAATACACACCTTAGCTCTACAGTGGCCATGTTTTCATCAGCTTCAAATCCCCTTTGCTTCCGTATCCTTGTTGTTGCTATTATCTATTAATTAAACTATTAGTGGACATGTCAAACACTGACTGAATTTAGGAAACACGGGTTACTGTATTTATTGACTGCATCTGTATACTGGGTACAGTTTAATGTCTAAGGGCTTTGATTCAGGATGAAGAAAGAAGGAACATGACGAATAATTTGCTGAGAGACATACTTCCCCGCACATGTCTCAGTTTCTAACAGTTTATAAATAAATGTTCGCATTTTCGGGAGTGGATAGGAGTTTCTTATTTCAAACAAATCCACAGTAGGAAAGAAATGATTTCTTCTGACTTTTTATCTAATTACAAATTCTTTCTTCAGGCCTTTTTAAAAATCCTTCAAATAAATCAATCTGACAAGGAAAAAAAATACCTCTTTGGTTAAACTGTTCACAACTCATGTCCACACTAAAAGGCTACATAACCTGGGATTAATGGTCACAAGTAGATATTGCTTGATTTTACATAGTTACAAGCTAGAATTATAATAATAATAATAATTGTATTGTTATACTGTATACTTAACAGTATTTTTTTTTTTATATTTCTTACTGTCCTTTCTGTTTTTATTATTTATATGTTAAGTGAGTGTTGTACTTTGAGAGCAAAGATTAACCAGAGTCAAATTCCTTGTTTGTTTACACAAATCTGGCCAATATAGCTGATTCTGATTCTTAAAAAATAGTTAGGACCTCTGCAGTAAGGAGGAATCTGAATAATTCCATGTGGTTCTGCATAAACATACGGAATGAGAAAAATACTTCAAAGTCAAAATAAGACTTTTCCATGACTAAAGATTGCTCATATCGGTAATTCAGTGAATGGGCATCACCACCCCCCCAAAGACTGGCAGTGCCAAGATTCCTCTCCCAATCCAACTCACAAATCTGGTCTGAATATTGGCTTTTGGCCCTGCTGTGACGCTAGCCCAAGCAGAAAGCAGCAGAAGCAAGTAGAGGAGGGATTACCAAACACACCCATGTGTGTTGATTCACCATATGTTGCCTTTGTTTCCTTCACATGCTGGAGGAGGAGGACGCTGTAATCCTCTGCACTGTGGAGGTCAAGTTCATGTCAATCCAGGAGTGAGACAACAATCCTGTCTGGCCATCCATGAAAGTGATAGCAATGACAAATTCTTAACTCAAATATCCCCTTTACAGACCACATACTTCAGGGAATCTTACTTACAAATGAATCGGAAATTTGAGTTTTATAAAAACTTTTTTGACTGCAGACTTGAATCACACATGACCTTTTTTGAACAGTTGACGCAGACAGCTGTAGAGCTGCTGGGTCCTAAACACATTTGCTGCTGTGCTCTGGAGCTCAGACTGATTTTTCATTAAGGAAAACAAATGAGGACTCTGGGTATGACTTGTCCTCTGAGGTATCCTGTCGACAGGCTGGAGGCGCACTTTTCCTTCCCAGGCCCATGCAGACATGAAACTGCTTCTTTCCTTCACTCAGCATCTTGTTTTTTTTCTTTTCTTTTCTTTTATAGACATCTGCTGGCACTTTGGGCCATAACGCCTTTACCATGTGCCCTTGCAGGAGCACTGCAGACCTGATAGAAATCCACACTTTCCCCTTTAAACGAGCCAGGTGAGTTGCTTTAGACGTTTAGAGCATGGAGAAAACGTTAAGAATGTGTTAGGTAATGTACATGTGACTTGCAACATGACACCCTGGCATGACTAGACCATTAGCAACAGGACATTTAGAGGCTTTTTTATAATACAATTTTCGCACCGCGTTGGAGCCGTTTCAACAACTGTTCCCTTCTCGAAAAGAGGTTGTTAGCTCACCCAAGGCTTCAGCTGTGTCTGATGGAAAAAGCCTGAAAGGAGGACAAGTTGACCAGTTTTCATCTCCCCCACTTCCTCGCTCACATAAATTGGGTTGCTGCGGAGAAGTGCACTGTTAGCATTACTTTGGCAATACCTCAAGGTTTTAGGACTTTTTCCATGGTGTCCTTTTACTGCCATTGAGGCCTTTTTGCTTCACTAACACTCTGTGGTGTACATCATAAAAGTGTGTGGCAGACAAACTTAATTAGAATTACTTAAAATGCTGTCTAAATCTGCTTTCACCAGTCTAATTTTAAAGATTTATGCTTGAATTTTAGAGTTTCACTCCTCTGTCAGTCTTGGGTTTCTAAGTGAACTTGATGACGTCTCCTCCTGGCACATATCATGAAGGTGACATCACCCCGCCGCTCCAGTTGCATACCAAAACCTGAGAGAGCCTGAACTATTACCATCAGACTCAGGCATTGGGTTCAAATAGAAACATTTGGATTTTCTTTTTCTTTTTTAAGTTGAAAAGATTGGAAGTCATGAAATGCATCTGTAACATACACTGATACTTCGCTCTAGACAAACAGTGGAGCAACTGTGATCCTTTAGCATCACTATGTATCAACACGACAGGGAGGAACTATTAGGCCTACTATAAAGGAAAAAAACAGTATCGTTAACACACCTGTTGTCAGGGTTAAAACGAGGGAGCTCAATATAATTAAGATCTATGCCAACACCTCATTCACTTTAACAACAGAGCTGCTGATTTGAGCTGTCCAAATGAAATGTTTGCTTCCGAAACATCTGGAACACATTGAAGGGAAAAGCTGGGGTTTCACTTTGACATATTGTTCAAGGCTACAGTTTGGCATTAATCAGCTGTCTCCAAGAATTAACCCAGCACGACAGCCATACTCATATAAGGAAACTTTTAATGAAATGTTCCTTGACTAAAAGTTAATATCAGAATGGGTGTTGACTCTTTCTTGGAGGGTTTTCCTCCACATCCATACAGCTAAAGAACATGTGGACCCTATTTTAACGATCTAAGTGCACAGCGGGAAGCGCCTGGCGCAGGTGCGTTTAGGGCGTGTACGAATCCACTTTTGCTAGTTTAACAGTGGAAAAAAGGGTCCGTGCGCCACGCGCGTTTGTACCTTGGCGCATTGCTATTATTATGGCGGATTTACTAAGCAGGAAGGAAAGGTTTTCAGAAGAAGAAACTGATCTGCTCATGCGTGAAGTGAAAGCGCGTGAACATATTATATCATAATACTATTTCACAAATGTTTTTAATGTTTTGCATGTTTGTGTGCTGCTGCGCGTCCCTGTGTGTGTGTAACAAGCATAGTGTGCGCACGCTGTGCACGAGCCTAGGCGCATTTGACTAATGGGCTGTTAAAATAACAATGAAATGCTGCGTTATTGACTTTAGACCAGATTTTTGTTGGTCAATGGCACGATAACTTTCCGCTGCCTCAAGATAACAATACGCCAAGAATGCACCTGAACACACCTCCCTGTAAGACCAGCATGCCCATGGGCGCACAGATGTGTGCAGGTGCATTTGCTATTTAAACGATGTGGGCGCTGGACGGGAAATTGACAACTGCGTTGGTCTTAAGGCAGTTACACACCAACCAGACGGCCGACCGTTGGCAGAAAAGGCAGTTGGACTGATCAGTCTCCCCGAGTTGGTCAAAAAAGTGCCTCGGAACACACCAACGGGTGAGTCCCGACTGCCCTGTCTCCAACTGAGCATGTCAGGTCGGCCAAAATGAAGACCGACAGCCCCTCGGACGGACGACGGCATGGAACACACCGAACAGACTCGAGTCACCGACCTCGCCAGACTGTCCAACGGCCGATTATCGACCCAGTGTGTAGCTGCCTTTAAACTAGCTAAGACACTTGCGTCGGGCTTTGCGCTGCGCACAGTGCAAGATAGGGCCCGTATTGTGGCTTTTAGACAGTGGTGACTAAGGGCCCATTCAGACCAGAAAAAGCGACCCGGTGATTGGTGCTGCAGGGTGACGTCGAGTTACGTTTCTTCAAAAGTTGAATCGTTCTCAACTTTTCGCAGCTGGCCGCTGCAGGTTTTTTCGTTACCCCCCTGCGGCATCCAACACTGCATCCTAAACGCACTACCCCCATTCAAAATGAATAGGAAGATCTACGTTTTCGCCGAACCGTCTGAATCGGCAAAGCACGGCACAGTGTGTGTGAATGCAGCCTGAGGGCACCTTCAGACCAACGAAAGCTATTCGGTGATTGATGTTGTTATTTTACCCCGCAGTGTAACACGAGTAGACTTTATATTTCATAATTATTGTTTTCAATCAGATCATTTATAGACCGCCACAGTGTGTGAATGCAGCCTCACACATGCTGTCTCATGTGTTTAACAAACTAAACAATACATTTGAAACAAGAGTCTACAGCCATGCTAGCAGCTCAGTGATGGTGTTCACAAACGTTAGTAGAATTCATCCTCTTAAATATCCGTAGCACATTTCACAGCAATCCACCCAGTAGTTGTCTAGATATTCCACTCAAAACCAAAACTGTCAACCTCTCTGGTGGCACTAGAGGCAAAGTCAGTGCCAGTGAAATCACAAACCTCAGTAGACTTCAGCCTAAGGGGAACAGGAATGTCTGTACAAAATGGTAATCCGTTCAATAGTTGTTATGTTGTGATATTTCAGTCGGAACCTGACCGACCAATGCCAGCCACAATGTTGCCATGAAAAACGGTAAAACATGAACATGACATACCGATAATAGACCTTACAGATTGCCTACTCCAACCCAAACTTTTAATTTGATGTGAGGAATTCTGCTCTATTCAGACTTAAAGCAAGCTGTGCGTGACATTTTTTTTTTCTCTCATTTATTTCGGTATAACGTCACAGTTTGTTTACGTGGACGCTGATATTTGGATAACAGCTCCTATCCTGGCTACCCTTGTTTTGGTTATATTCAGGACAAACTGTTTGTGTGTGTCAAAGCGGATGCTTCTTTTTTAGATTCCTGGTTTTTCATCAGTGCTTAAGTGCGTAAATTGTTTGTGTTTTTTTATACTTGAGAAAGGAGTTAAAAAGGTTGTTAATAATAATAAATATGATGCTCACTTGTTCCAAATATAAAACCGAATACTTCAGTAGTCTAGATATAATGTCTGCATGGAAACAAACTCATAATGTTGCTGTACAAATCTACAAAGAAGAGAAAGACAGTAGGTGATCGCCATCATTACTTTTATTAACATTTTTAGGTCCCCTTCCCTTAAATCAGTTGACAAATTACTTACTGAGAACCATCTGTTATTTCAGAGACTGAACCTAAAGCATAGAGTTCCTGCAACTCACCCGGTCACACATCCATGTTAAGAAACGGTCAACTGTGTGAAATGCCTGGCATTTAAATGATCATGCTGCTTTGGAACATTATAGGAAAGTGTCATTATGAAACCTGATTGAGCCTGCAGGCACTTCTTTAAAAGTTTTTTTTTCCCACTCTTTCTTTTGCACCTTGAATGTCTATCTTTTGCCCAAAATCTGTCTTTGCCTTTGGTGTCCTTTATAGTTTCTGGAATGTTTCTTTTTTTTCTTTTTACTTCTTCCAAATGCTTTCTTCACATTTTCCTCAGAGTAGAACAATTACAGAACCAAAGAGCACATTCAATTTCACTTCGACCAAACAGAGTAAAAAAAGGTAGCCCAGAAGAAAATGTCTGACTTCTTTGGTCTTGGGGAAACTGCAATGAGTGCAAATGCTGACAGAAATGTAACAAAAAAAATGCTGAAGTATGAACAGCACAGGTTTGTTCAAAAATACACATAAACAACACCACATTTAGACAGCAAATAGTTAAAGACTGCAGATGTGGACTGAACAGTACCAGTAACTGAGACACTCATATCTTGAGTCACGCACAAACACAGGGACCATTTGTTTACTGAGAAACCTGCAATGAATCAGCACTTCTTTGTTATGGGAGAACCATAATAAGGCTCAAACCTCAAATTCTGAAACTTGACCAGGCAGAGATGTCACAAAATAACTTTTTCTTTCACTTTTCATCCACACCCAAACATACCACTAAGAAATCAACCCTATTCCATCTAAATAAAGAATCAGTGCCTCGCAACTGATGAATAAACAAATTTTTTTGCTTGAGGAGAAGCGTGTCAAGCTCACAAAAACATTCCCTAGAATACCTCTTAGGTTTACGGACGCTGAACATTTTTTTCTAATTAAGCAGGATGAGTAATGCTACTGGAACAACTCTTCTTTAGTAACAAACACTAATTCAAGCAGTGAAGAGGGACTCGAAACCTAAGTCACTCAAATCTCATTCAGTGTGGAAAAGTTAGTACACTAAATGTGATAAACAAAATGTAAAAAAAAGTGACACTTCACTGTGATCACAGCTGGAAGAAGAGCAATAAAATATATGTAATATTATTAAAGGAAGAGTTCCACATTTTAGAAAATCTGCCTATCCGCTTTCTCGCCGATAGGTAGAAGATTGCTCTTGCCTCTTTAATGTCTGCAGGATAAATGTAAGGTTCTAGCCAGCAGCTTGTTAGCTTAGCTTAGCTTGGAAATGGGGAAACAGCTAGCCTGGCTTTGTCCACAGGTAACTAAATCTGCTTACCAGCACCCTAAAGCTCACCAATTAACATTTCATATTTCATTTGTTTAATCCATACAAAAACCCAACTGTAAGAATGGCAAATTGTGGTTTTACAGGGGGTTATGTGCTGGACTATTGTCATGAGTCATAACTCATTTTTTTGTACAGATTAAATAAATGAAATATAACATTTTAAAGTAGTGAGTATTGGATAAACTTTGGACAGAGCAAGACTAGCAGTTCCGCCCTCTGTCCAGTCTTAATGCTAAGCGAAGCTAACCATCTGCTGGCTGTAGCATCATCTTTAACGGACAAACACGAGAGTGTAATTGATCTCATCTGACTCAAGAAAGTGAATACGCACTTTTACAAAAATGTCGGAACAATTTCTTGAAGTTATTATGGATACAGTGTAGAAATAATCTAAATGAAATAATATGGTTCTGTTTGTGCATTAGATGTCATTTTAAAATACTTGATATGAACAATAAATCGTACTGTTTTTTTGACTCAGACTACATTAAAACACAAAACTCTAGTAACAGGACGAATTTGGTCTCGTGTCAACTAAATGATTTAATGCAAATATTGAAATGCCAAGTTGATGTACCGCCTCACACAACCAGTTAATCCACTTCAGCTACCTCACTCCGTTTACTAGTTGGCTAGATAAACCAGCTGCTACATAGAAAGATATCGTTTTTTTTGTTTTCCACTGTGGGAAAAGGGAATTGTTCAGCACAGTAGTTGACTCATTTCACTCGCTCACCCACACATAAACACACCCTCCACACTATGACCCCCTAGTGTATAAAAACATGTGCAAACTTGTTCCTAAATGCATGTCATTTGAAATAATTTCCCCTATAAGACACAAGCCATGCTACAGACAAATGGCCAATTTAAGAATATTCCATGCCTTCCTTAAAGGAACTTACTGCATGAAAAACATAAGAAAATGACATTACGAAGCTGAATTGCATGGTATGAGTAAGTCTTCCACATGGTGCAAGGTTAAGAAAGACATTCGCGACTTGTACTAAGAGATACCAGAGAAACTGATATGAATTTCAAAGCAGTGAACACCTGAGCAAGATTTGCACTTCACAAGATGATGGTGAAATTCCACCTTAGTATTCAGTGCACTTGTTCAGTGACTTCAATAAAATCCTAAAATGCTGTATTAAAGAACATTTGGAATGTTTATCAGATGTTGGTAGATAAACCATAATATTGTGGGTTTATTCTGGAAATGTTCATATTGGAAGCAACTACAATCAGTCCCAGGAGAAGCCAAAGTGCATGATGTATTGGAGAGAAGGGGACAATTTCAAAACAGAACCCGTTTCATACTAGATAGAATTGCTATGATTCTGAAACCTATATTCTTATTTTAATGTTACAAATACCTTAAATTATGTCTGTGGCATTGCCTATGTGATGCATATTTCAGAAATAAAAAGGTACAGTAGGTTTTTTTTTTTAAAAATGTGTCTTTGAATCCATCAAAGTGAAAGACTGACTGGCTTTGCACGTCTTTCCAGTTACCATTGCTTAATTCATCTGCAAGTCTTTTCAAACTGAACCAAACGCCAACACAAACGCCTTGATAAAAGAGTCAAGACTTGGATCATCCTTTCTTTCTTTTCTGTGTTTTTTATGGCATCTTGAACATGGCAGCGGTTCGGTGTCTTTACAGACAGTCGTACATGCGCAGGGTGCGCTCCAGTTGCTGGACAACACGTTGGTAAAAGGCTATCTGCTCCGTGAGGTAGGCCTGCATCATGTCTTTGAAGTCCACCTCTCGCTGGTGATGGAAGTGGCTCATCTCCGCCTGGAGGGCAAACCCAACCGTCCGGCAGCGTTTCCTAATGCCGTCTGCCTCGTCCTGGTCCATCTTTCCCTCGTCACTCATCCGCTGGCTCTCCTTCACCTTGGCAAAGGCACCTGGGAAAAGATAAAAAAGTTTCATTATTTTAAAAGCTTTAATAAAATGCCGGTGGCAATATTTGTAAACTGTAGTCTCGCATTGCCAGACCTTCCCCCACAGCGCTGCAAAGGAGGGTCTGGCTAGTCCACACAGCATTCCGGGATGGGAGAAAAACGTGCTGTAGTTTATTAGCATTTCTTTAAACCAATCGTCAGGGGCAGCGCTAAGCACTGTACGGAGCAACGGCGCCTCTGCAAAACAGCCTCAGGAAGGAACTTGTTTTGGTAGAACGTGTACGTTCAAAAGTAGTTTTAGTCGTGCAACAGAAAACTCAGATTGGACAGATAGTCTAGCTAGCTGTCTGGATTTACCCTGCAGAGATCTGAGGAGCAGTTAACCGTAGTCCTCATGAATCGACCAGAGATTAAAATACCAACACAAAGAAAGCGCAAGGCAACGGATATCCGGCCTAAATAAGTGAAATCCGACGGAATTTCTGTCGGCAATGGAGCAATCCCGGAAGTGGAACGTCGTGGATCTAGACTAGGTAAACTGTTACTGCACAAATAGTATATATATATCCACAACGTTCCACTTCCGGGATTTCTCCAGTGCCGCAGAATTCGGCCAGATGTCCGTTACCTTCCACTTTCTTTGTGTTGTAATTTTAATTATTATTATTATTATATTATTATTATTAATTATTTAATCACCAAATATATGGCTGGAGAAAACCCAAGAATATACCACGAACCCAGACGGAGTACTGAAGAGAAATGAAAATTGAGCGGAAGTACGTAGGAGGGTGGAGCCAGGCTAATGACCATCAGATTTAAGTAAGAAATTATGTTTTTTGTTGTTGTTGGACTGACCTTTTAAAGTCACCGTCAACTAATTTAAGCAATGATACGCTGATGTGTAGTCACTGAAAAGGATACAAATAAATACCCTATATCAAATATTGTATTAAAAGTCAAGTATAGTTAAAAACAGTCTTAGATTTGTATTGTTCTTTGGGTGGGTCTGTATTACTGTACGTTGTGCTATATAAAAAAAATGTATACCAACATCTCCTCCATGGCACTCAGTAGTAAAGACCAAGATTGTAACTTTTTCCCAAGAAATTAACTACTGTCAAGCTGTACACTTTATAGGTAGAGCAGTGAACAGACCACACAATTACTTTTTGTTTCATTGCATACCAAACGTCTAGTTTCAGTGTGATGCAGACAAGTTGTAACCACAGGAACATGACATCAAATAACATGGCAGCCTAATGGCATCTGGCCACGCTGCATTTCTCAACAGATTAGTGAGTCTGTCTCAGTCTCATATAAGCTGAGCTCGATTCCAGAAAGACGATTGGTTTTAGTCATGTGGATGAGCTAGTTAGCAGGACTAGTTTGCACAAGCTAGTTGTAGTGTCTTTAATGTATCCGCTACAGCGTACAGGTTTTATCCATTAACTGTATCTGTGAGTTCATGCTGCCTTGGATTTTGTATGGAATTCTTGGCAGAAGTCTGGGAAAGCATGAACAGCACTTATAGTCTGTTCCAGCAGCAAGGAGGCGTGTGGACTAAAGTCTGTGGCGGTGACCTACATGTATTCTGTTTTCCACATGATGTGTGTGTGTGTGTGTGTGTGTGTGTGTGTGTGTGTGTGTGTGTGTGTGTGTGTGTGTGTGTGTGTGTGTTTGGATCAGCTAATGCAAAATCTCATCACAGAGAAAGCTTGATGTGCTCTTCCACCCAACTAAATCTCTGCTCTCTACATTGATGCTAAATTAAACCCACAAAATACAAGCTACAAAAAGTAAAACTGTGACAGAATAAAATGCAAAGCTGTGTAAGTTTCCTACTATTCTACAAACCAATCCCTGTTTCCCACTATAGGCTTTCTGCCTCTTTTCACCGAGTTAACAAATGCTATATGATACATGGCCAGTGGTCTGGAAAGTCACCAGATTTGTTTATCTTGCCCAACCAGACTGGCTACCGCATGTTTATGGCTGTGGTGGCCAAGGAAAGAATTTAACTATTTCCCATGTGACAGCTCCATGGGTCTGTGCTAGGTACATATTACTACTCTGTAGGGGTTTAAGAAGGAGTGAGAGGAGAGGAAAGAAAAGGAAAGGACAACAGTGTGCAGGGGTTTCTGCGGATTTCACCAAGTTAAATTTAAGACCTTTTTAAAACCACATAGAATGCATATTTGATATCCATTTCATGATCATACCTGCCAAAGTATGAAAGTATGTTGAAAAACTAGTGTGGACGATATGGCCTAGAATTATTTATTATTTTATCAGGTTTTTTTTTACCAGTACTTCCCAGCAGTATGTAAAAGTAGTTCCAAATGATATAATTAATTAAATCAAGTCAACCTGGACTTGCAAAGTGGCAGTAAAAATGGATGGATTAACCATTTAAAAAAAGATAACATTTGAAAACATTTAAGTTTTTGCCGAAATCGACACTTGTGCAATATGACCCAATGAGCTTTCAGATAGCCGTAGTGACAGTGGGATTGAACACTGGATTACAGTAAAACGCCTCCTGCACATACAATCCACTGTTGCAACAATTGGGAACAAAAATATTTTAGAAACATTCTGCTGCCTATGCCTGGGAAGAGAAAATATTAAGGACTTTTTCAAGACCTGCAGATTCCCTGTCTAGTTTAATAAGTCATACTGTGTGTGTGTGTGTGTGTGTGTGTGTGTGTGTGTGTGTGTGTGTGTGTGTGTGTGCGCGAGCGACAGAGAGAAAAAGAATGAGGATAGTCGAGATTAATTTTGGCCACAACCCTCTGGGGAACTGAACTCAGGCATCTGCTAAATTCCCCATTCCCACAGAGATGATTTCAGGAAGTGCAGCACTTCTCCTCTACATCTTCATCTTTCTTCTAAAAAGGAAAGGAAGTCCCTCTTTAAGATGTGTATTTGTTTACAGCATGTGTTTCTGCTTGGATGTATGTTTTAGTGTTGATGACATTTCCCAACGTCCTATAGCTGAGCTCCTCTTATGCAAAGCTAGCTTAATTTTTCTCCACAGACAGCAGATTCTTCTACGATCCAAACATTAGCACACAGCAGTTTTTAGCAGTGTGTATAATTTTAACTCATTCTCATCTGGGACCATGGTTTCCAGTTACAGATAATGCAATCAATCTCCCTGTTTAATCCTAAAGTGAAGGCACCATAAAACTGGAGTGGAGCCTCTTTAGTTGAGGCTAGTTTGTATAAATCAGCTGACCCCTGTTATGCGTGTGTAATCTATCAACATAATGTAACATTGGCTGATAGGTGGTTAGTATAGCGATTGTACTGTAATGGGTCTCTTTAGAATAGGAAGCCATATGTAGCATGACTTCATGATTCATCAGAATAATGGGTCTTTTCATATGAAAAATCCATCTTGGCTCTTGCAGTATTATAGCCCCTGTTTGTGACATGGAACCGTTTACTTGTCTTACAAAGTAACCTTTTAACCTCTTATTGCAAAGATGATTATGTTTTAAAACAAAGACATTAGGAAACTGTTATTTGGGATGAACTGAAATGACCCCATCATTAAAGATGCTGGGGTGGCCTCTAGCTCACCCAGTAGAGTGTGCTTCCCATGTCTGAGTCATGTCACCCCCCCCCCCCCCCCCCCTCTCTCCCCTTTCCTGTCTTCAAGCTATCCTGTCAATTAAAAGCCCCCCAAAAATGAAGATACTTTCCTTCAAAAGTTGTACTTACCCTTAAGTGGTTAAGTTGAATACAATCTCCAATTATGATAAACACTGATTGCTTATTGCTTCACAATCCTCTTGAGGTGGGGCTTATATGTAAAAGCACAGCCACTAGTATGAAATGATTTAACTGCTGCAATGCAAACCACAAAACACACAACATCCATTTGTCCTTAAAGACTTAAAGGGAATGGGCTCAATTTCTCTCTTGCAAAAATAAAAAGGAAAACAATTTGGCAGGTAATGGCATGATGCTTTCAAATCCAAGATAATGTGCTATGGTTTGGTGAACAAAGTGACTGAAACAGCCAGGTACATTATAATACTAAAATACGGTAAGTGTGAAACCCTTAAACTGCTTTAACGTCCAGATACTGGTGTAGTATTCAAATTTGTGTAATCAGAATGTCTCATCTGTGCTCTCTGTACTGTAAAATAAATTCTGTCCATAATTACTTTACAGTTAATGGAAAGCATAATTACAATTCTGTAAATTTGGTTCAAATACTTCAAACACAGGAAGAACTAACGTGACTGTGTAGGATTAGGGGCTGTTATTCACATTGGACAGACGAGTAAACAGAAACATTTTTCAACTGAGGACAAATGAGGCTTGTCACCACAAAACACTAACCATTACTACAGGGCTGTCTGTGTGTGTGTGTGTGTGTGTGTGTGTGTGTGTGTGTGTGTGTGTGTGTGTGTGTGTGTGTGTGTGTGTGTGTGTGTGAGAGATTGTGTGATTGTGAGTGAGTGTGTGGAGGGGCTGCTGACGTCTGAGTCAAGCACTACAGTGAACCAATGAGACGTTTGTTCTCTGTTGATCTCTCAAAAAAAAGTAAATAAGAAATGGCAACAACAACAAAAAATTGTGGTGATTCCATTAATTAAATGACTGGGCCTCTAGACCAGTGGTTCCCAACCTTTTTTCCTTGGTGCCCCCCCCTACTTATGTCTAAGAAAAGCTGACAATGGAGGAAAAGGAGGCTTTAGAAGAGAAGAGAAGAAAAAGTGAAGCAGCTTCAAGAATGCGTGAGGGTGAAAAGGACTCTGCAATATCTGCCAGTTTTTAATGTGGGCCTTAAAAGCCTCGAAGATACACAAACATAAGAAAAAACCCACTGCTGAGTAAGCTAACAGTAATATGTTTACACCAGCCAATCAGATACACAGATACAAACAGATTTGGAGTTTATGTCCTGAGCTGGAATGTGCTCCCAACCGATTATAGCCATCTCAAATATCCTTTGTCCATTTATCTTTGAAGCTAAGTGGCTACGGGACACGGAAACAAATATTTTTTTTTATTTCTTCAGGGATGAGGAATGTTCAAAACAGAACCACCCTCTCTAGACTGCACCGGGAATTAGTTACCAGAAATGCTTAACCTGTGAGCGGGTGACTTCCTCTGCATGCTCAACATTACTTTGTGCACATCTACTACTTTTTTTATTAACCATAACTGGTACTGATAACTCACAGAAATAAGATATGAAGCTACCACTAGCTTTGGATTGAAGCTCTTAATCGAAGCCATGCAAAGAGATGTTCATCAGATGTTCTGTTCTTTTTTTTTAGTATGCACAAAGAATCTGACCTAAAACTATTATATACTTTACTCTCTCACACACATGGCTATAAATCCATGCTCCTATCAGACATGTTCCTATCTAGATGTGTTTGTTTATTAAAAGGGATATGCTCAGCACTCATCTTGAAGGAAAATATAATTCATCCCCGCTAATAGCCCTCCAAGTATCTCACAACATTCCTCTGCACAGGGATTTATTTTATCTTTTCAAACTCAGCCAGCCTCACAAAGTAAACAAAAATAAAAATAAATCTGTTATGTCATCACACATCAAGTAAAAGAAAGTGTATCAACATTAGCTGTGACATCATAATTCTTTTGTATAACTTATTACTTTAAGATTTGTGAGACAAGAGTTGTGATGTCCTGAAATCCCTCTGGGTCTTAAGGCTTTGTTATGTTTCTGATTGTGCCATTTATAACAGTTTCAGCTCTTTTGTTATGCAACAGCTGTATTATTTCTTCTGTGTGTTCGCCCTGTAACTTTTTTACTGCTGAGTAAGTGTTGCTATAACTTGAAAATACGCAAGATGTTCCTATGATGTAAGATGTTTGGCTGATCAGAATGTGGATATCCAACCTCAACTGATGCATCCTACCAAATGAAATACTTGGTCAAATGACAAGGCTTTCCCATTGTCCTCATTTTTACGATAGTCTTTTCATGACACCAGAAAAGACCAGAGAATGCAACAGCTAATAGTGCTCTCCTCTGAGGGATGGCGTCTCCATGCCAACCACAAGCATTGTGTCAGTGCTACCATGACTACAGTTATGTTGGCAGACACCCATAATCTTACTGACAGTTAAAGCTTCATTCCTGTCAGGGGAGGGGAAAGATTAGGACACTGATGGGGTAAATACTCCCTTTCAACTTCACACTTGTAGCAGACAAAGAAGATTAAGTTCTAGTTTTGGATTACTTTAGCTGTTTAGCTGTACTGGAGCTGAATAGACAGAAAAACAATGAATCTGTAAGCCAACTGGTGAACGTGATGCCAAAGAATGAATTGATCAAAATATGAACAAATACAGATGCCTTCGATGACTTATATTTTCCATTTATTCATAACAATGCAAGTACTTGGAGAGTCAACCTTCAAAACTACTTTTCTTGTTAAGTGTCGACGGGGAGTGAAGCCTATCCCAGCACGCATTGAGCAAGAGGACAGTTTGCCAGTCTAACACAATGCCAAACCATATAGACAGACAAACACATTCACATCTACAAGCATCTTCAGGTTTTTCAATTAACCCACCTTGCATTTCTTGCAAACTCCACATACAAAGCCTCTAGCTGTGAGGCAGTGCTAACCACTATGTCATACTGAGCAGGCTTTCAGACTGAAAATAGCTGTGTTTTAGCTGCATTAATTAATTTTTGGGCCACTTGGAAGAAGTGAAACAAGCTGAAAACATATCAGACGTATATCTATTCACACATCCAGCAGACACAGAGCATCATTAGCATGCATTTGGTGTTTGTGTTTTGTCTCTATTGTGGCCTCCATCAACTTCTTGAGAAAATGTCTTTCTTTAGCTGTTAATGCTCCAGTACTTTCACCAGATAGTTGCTAACTTTGTCTGTTCACCATTTGGTGCTGGGCAGGTATAGAATACAGAGGGTTTATCACAGCTTTTTTGTTTTACTGAAAAAGCTACCTGCTTGACCTGGAAACAGGGATAATGAAAGCAGTGAGAACCAAACAGTAAAGTTGCAGGCCAAAAAAAATGAGCTGAAGGACACTAAAATGCCCCGTCTGACCAGGAATGAGCAATAACAGATACAGTGGTCCCATTGAAATGAATGAGGAGGCTATTGTTCGTCTGAACATGACCTTAACAGCTACAGACTGCCATGCCCGGTGCAAACTTGAGAAGTCAGCTACGAGTGCAAGCTATCATTGATACTCCTTTGAGAAGCATGGTTTTTGTTGACACAGTGTTAGAGAGGTGTCCAAATCTGCTGTAACTGTAGTCATGGTTGTTTGAGAGGAGGAGGGAGGCGGCGGTGGTAAAGACTGAGTTCTTGGAGACATCTGTAATCTCCTATAGTGTGAAACAGCAGTGCACTGGGCCAACACAGACAGGAATGCAGAAGCAATGTGGATAGACAGTGTGTGTGTGTGTGTGTGTGAAGACGACGACCTAGCCTTTGTCAAGATTTATGAGTAAGCAAACAGGAGAGGGAAAACATTTGCTCTTCATAGTCCCCAGAGACAGCGAGTGGACTTTAGCCAACAAAATAACATACAATCAATGTTCAAAAGGTGCCATAACTGGCGTCTGCAAGCTCCTGAAATCCTAGCGCATGGTTTCACAGATTACGGTTTGCCTACCAGCTGAGAGTGCGATATTTTCCTGTGTGTTGTAACCAGTAATGTAATGTTAATCTGTAACATCTTTGTCAGGCAATATAAACATGGCATGACCTCCTGAGGCCTGTACTACAAAGCAAGATTTGGCGTTAATGAGGTAACTTCAGGTTCAACCCAGGGTTTTGTCTATCACAACGGTGGATCACTTGTTACCGGGTTCAATCGCCGTGGTAACTTATGCTGAACACCTAACCTGGTCGGGAGCAGGTTATGTTGGAGATTAGAGATCAACCGGTGTAAAAGCACCACCTACTGACCAATCAATACTCGGTTGATAACGGCATCACCGGTCTTAGGAGATCAGGCGGCGCTCGGTGCTCGGAGAGAGAGAGACGCGCTCATAAAAGTTAAAACATTTAGAGACCAACAACCCCGTTAACTTTTATGAAAGATATATATTTTCAGTGGAGGGAATTCCGTATAGGCTATTTGTCGGCATCTTGAGCTGTGTGTTGCCAATTAGAGGTCTGATCGGGCCGAATTTTTCCGAGCCCGACAAGCATTAAGAAATTTGTGTCCGAGCCCGACACAGTTAAAATCTATTTTTTTTCTCATATTAATGACACATGTACATTTGTTTGTGTGGAAAGCTTTTATTAAGCAACTGTAGGAAGGCATTCGGAAATGTCAACAGATGAGCACATCAGCACACATGGGGCAACAAGAGCACATTAATAAGCTGTTTAATTTAAAATGTTAAATGTGTTAACCTTTCCTGATTGCTTCATTTCCGACCGTGATCAGAAAACCAGGGGAGACTCGTTACCTCCAGGGCCGACGTTATATAACGTTAGGGTTATATCCCGTTTCTGGTGAGCAAATGAATGAACTTGGCTTTCAGTCTGGGGTTTATCTCGGACACCGCACACACTGTGTTGGCTACAAAACTTAAACTTATTCCACCAACTCTGCTCCGGTCGCATCTACACGTCTGCTTCGTCTTTCTCTATCTCTCTTCTGTCCACTTTACACACACACTGAGCTCTCTTAAAGGAGCTGCAGCACCATTTTACAACAAATGCCTTATCGCGCTGATGTGACCGAGCCCGACCCGAACCCGACCATCATTTCTAAATATCTGTCCGAACCCGGCCTGGCCCGTCGGGACCCGTCGGGCTCAGGTCGGGTATCTATGCCTTATTGCCAACATTCCACACATCGGTTTGAATTATGTTTTTATATTTCCATTAACGACAGTTAATGGAAAGCAAAAGTGTAATTATGGTCAGATTAGTGCCTGACTGATGGGGAAGTGATGCTACTATGACTACCATTTGTAGTCACTGTTCCACTATCTTTGTGACTATTATTGCCACTGTTCAGCACACCCCCAACCGGCACCGTCAGACACCGCCTACCAAGAGCCTGGGTCTGTCCGAGGTTTCTTCCAAAAAGGAAGTTTTTCCTCGCCACTGTCGCATTAGCCTCTGCTAATGATCGCTCTTGGGGGAATTACTGGAATTGTTGGGTATTTGTAAATTATAGAGTGTGGTCTAGACCGACTCTATCTGTAAAGTGTCTCGAGATAACTCTTGTTATGATTTGATACTATAAATAAATTGAAATTGAATTGAAATTGATAAGCGTTGTGATTTACGCATAACAGCGTTGTCTTTTTTTGCCAGCTTTCCTTCCTGCGTTTTGTCTGTTAAACCGTGTCTGTGTTCTTCATATTTATGTAGAATTATAGTTTGCTCTTCTTATGTAAAATATGCGGCTCTGGTATATGTTTACGATTGGTCGTACTGTGCAAACACCGCCTCTTTTATGTGAACGCGCGCATTGCTGGATTGGGAAACCCTGGGTTGACTGAACTAGTTGTTAACCACCGTCGTGACACAAGTTATGCTGGACCGCGGTTGTTAGGTTAGGTGAAGCCGGGTAACTGAAATAAATCTAGGGCACGTTGATCTTGATTCGTAGTACAGGCCTCTGTCAGCACTTTGAAAAATTAAACAATATTAAAGAGGGTTCAGATAAGACACATAAAGACCTGCATGTGTGCAAGCAGGCACAATCCCAAAAGGAAGTTAAAACGTTGCAAAACGTCCCTCTGTTGCAGATCAAGGGCATTCGGCACACACATTTCTTCAGAACTGGCAACGAGATATAGTTTGCTTTAAACTGATGGAGTCTGCATGTGGTGTTGTAATGTTTTGCCATATGGAGGACAACTAACTTCGTCCAGACTAAAAGTCTGTCTGGTGTGCAGGAGGGGAGCTAGCTCAGGGGAGCTAGCTCATTCTCAAACTGAATAATGCTCTGCTCTGGTGTGGATCATAGAAGGTTTTATCCCACTATCAGCTATAGCTGAAGGGGGAAATACCACACCTTCTATACTTAAGATTATTAACAATTTAACTGCCAAAAGAATGTGTCAAGATAAAAGGAGAACAGCTAAAATCTGGTTCATTTTATTTTGAAGAATGCCCTGCAGATTACACCAGCACATTTGTCATGACTTTTGCTTTGGTTTTATGCCATTTATGGCCTTGTACTTCAGGATTTTAAACTGCAATTATTCCAGTGGGGCCTTTTCTAGCTAACCAACAACTTGTTTTGGGTTATCCACAAGAACTTAACAGTAATTGTTTCCTTGCCTTCTTCAAAATGTCATTCTGGGGACACAGGTGATGCAGAGCCAATGCCTCAGATTTCATTTTACACAACATGTGATCAGATCAGATTGAATTGATAGCCACTCCGTGGGCCGGGTTGGTTTCACTCTATTGTGAACCCTTTTGTGTTTATTCATTACTTCATGAGGTGGTTTTGTCTCAGTTGTTGCCAGGTACAAAACCTACAGAACATGATATCTGCTTTACTGTCACGACTGCCTTACACGTTACAATATCTGGCAATGTAACCATACTTCCAAAGAATTCAATATTTAAGAACAGATTGATACCAGACCAGAATAGCTCCGTTCATAATTATGTACAATAATTCAAAAGAGACAGCGTCCAGGATTACAACAAACACGTAATTGTAACGGGCATTGCGGTTGTAGCTGCCAGCGCCTCTTACACTAAAGCCTTAGAGGCCCTTTATTCTATAACAATGGAATGTAATTAACCCTATAGATCACGATTTTCAATTGCATTCAACTGAGGATACAAACGAGGTTTAAAGCCTTTGGACCAAACTAGATTTACTTTCTCCACTATTAAAACCAGGTCAGCTGCCCAAACATACACTTTTGATATGAGTGTCTTTATGGGGAAACAGAAGGGGAAAAGATGAAAAGAAGAAGACAGACGTGAAGAGCATAACGAAACAGTGACTTGTAGATGGAGCAAAAGCACAGACCAAAAGAGACAAAAAAGATGTGTGGACTAAAAGCTTAAACAGGACAGAGACAATGGGAGAAAGAGTTATATGGAGCACACCCTGACATTTTTCTGATATTACCCAAAATCTCCTCTCTAAGATCCATTTTATCAAGGCCACATGCAGTCCCTGCCCAACACCACATCTCAAAGACAGTTAACATTCCTGCAGTTCACATGCTCACCAGGATCCCAGTTAAAAACTAGCGCCTATAGATCTAAGGGAAGGGGAAAGTCAGACAGGAAAGAAGCAACGAGGACATGAAGGGGAGGAGTGCACCGGAAAAGGTTGACCTCAGTTCTGTGTGTTCTGAGTGTTGCCACAGCTGTATCTGGTTCAGCAGAACACAAGTCACATCAAGGAGAGTTATCTGGGCCTGCAGGGAAGCCTCAGCAGAGAGAAAAGTGCTCTGCCTTCACAAAAACACTGCTACTCAACCGCATCGCGTACAGTTGGGTATACCGTTTTACAATTTGTACACTGTTTCCAATACAATAACTGAGTTTCGGTACACCAAACTTTATATACTTTTTAAATATCTTGCTTTGAGGAATATTAGCATTTTATACAATTTCCCTTTTTTCATTTAACTAAAGAAACCAAGCGTTGTCTAGAAAAAACAATCTAAAATAGTCTAAACTTGGCAAAATTATGATTTCAGTTAGGAACAATTCGATTAAAGAGTAAATAAACCACCAGCCATTTGTTGCGGGATTTTCAAAATAACGACCAAATGAATGCCAACTTTGGTTAAGTATATAGAAAGGCTAGAATAGAGTACAGCTAAGCTGCCAAAACAAAATAGGTCAGCCAAATAGAGCTGGGCAATATGGAAAAAATCAACATAGATGTCTATATTGCGGCGATATTGTAGGGTTGATTATATGGTGCTTTCACAAAATATTAACACAATGAGAGTTTTGATAAATATATAATAAAACAGCTAGTACTGTAAGTCTGGTAAGTTCAGAAAATTACATCACTTTACTGTAATGCAGCCTTTAAAACCAGGAAAAGACAACATTTGTGTCATATCACTACATTACGATATCCAAAATTTAAGACGATATCTAGCCTCATATGTATGTCGATATATTGCCCAGCCCTACAGCCAATGCATGACATGTACAAAGGTATGTTGACAGAATTTGCAACAAGATAACCAACGTTATTCAATGTATGGTCAGTTGTCTATTTCCCTCAAGATCCACAGAAATATTAGATGTTGCAAAAAATCACTCTGTAATCAGTTTATTGGCATAAAGCACAGGTTTGGCTTGTGCACAACATATAGCCTAGCTGATCATCTTCAAATAATTCTCTTCATCATCTTTTTATGGCAAAAATAAGAAATGGACGCCAAGTTAGTACCGATCCGATCGTCACACAATAACACAAACTAAATAACCGATCAAGGCAGCGGTAGACCAGCAACTCCTGTGTTCTGCGAGGTACGATAACGGTTTTTGTCAAATGAGTCTGGTGGCTTTGAAGAGAGCATAGCTAACTGCTTAAGTTCCCTGTTGGAAAGGGCAAAGTAAAGCACTAAAATATCCTAGCGTACACTTACACTGATATTGATCATGATGATATTGATTTTCAGGTGGACCTTTTTCAGTTGGCTGAACTATGTTTAGCTGCTGCCCCCGTCCCCTAGCAGTACATTGCTCAGCTTCTGTGCCAGTACTCCAGCCTGCTTCCTAAAACTGGGTCCTGCCGACCGCCATTTACTGTAGTTAATACACTGACTAATATGGATGAGTACCTATTACAACACCACTTCATCTAAGTATGAATTATCCCCTTGAAGTGAAGTCATGTAACTTTTGATGAACAGTATGACTATGACAAGATAATGATAAAACAGACTCAGTAATGTCAGTTACATGGCAAAATCCAGCTAAAGTTTGCCAACATTAGCTGACAGAAGCTTGACTCCATTGAATTGAGCAGGCGCGTGTGTTATTGCTTATGAGCTGAACTTTTCATTTGTAACAGGAATAACATGTTATTTCTTCTTTTAAGTTCTTCTAAGTTACAAAGTGTTGTTTTAAAGGGTCAGGGAGACATATTTTTCTACTTACCCGTGGTGGTACATAGCCAAGCACATATTTTTGGGATATCCACCTTTGTCATACCAATATAATGAGGGTGGGTGCATATTCCGGTGTGGTGCTCCAAGCATTTAAAAATTAAATTTCAGAGCCAGACATCTTAAAACTTTGGCACGTGAGGCTGAAACTATCTATTACACGGCCTGACAACACCAGGGTTGGATAATAACATTCCTCATTTGTGATTTAGGTGAACTGACCCTTTAATATCATTCAGATGGCTTTGTTTTTATTATTTATTCATGGGTGGAGTGACGAAATGTAGCTAGCTGAATTTCAACACAAATAACATTTGCGATAAATGATTGCCAGCTTTTTGAAGAAAGATAATACGACAGCGCAATTCCTCCCTTGCTGCAGTTCTTTCCTTCCTCTGTAACTCCAATCAGCTGATAAGGTTATTTGTTTGAGAGCTGACACAGAATGCTGATTTGCCAGCGCTCTCACTATCTTGGACCAAAATCAAACAAGGGTCACAGGAGAAAAAAAGCCTGAGTTGCAGTGCAGACCTGAGCAGAACCAATATTTCACCATGAGGTTTATGAAAAGCAGCCGTCACAAACACAACCGTCATAGAGTATTCAAATCAGGAATGTTACAGTTACTGGATTTACTTTATGATTTCCAGTTACTGATTAAACAACATTATGCTAATACATGAGAGTAAAATAAGCCATTCATTGCTGCTGTGGTGTAACAGTTTTCAACAAATATAAGCAGTGAATCTTTAACATTAGCTGCTTAGAACATCCCTCGCCACAAAAAAGCTGAACCACTTCTTGAAAATCAATGCCCCAAAGAAACATCATTTTGCCACATTGATATGTGCGAAGTATGATTCTTAACGTAGGTTTTAACAACAAAAAGTAGTTACGATTGGCCCAGAGTGACCTGTATTATCATATAAAAAGTGTGCTAACTGAACTTTTTCTCACTTCATAAAAATGTTTGCATCTGCAAGTGAGAATATGTTTGGAAACAATTCAAGATAAAATAGTAGTAGTTAGCATTAGCATTGATATTATTTATTTATACATACATAAATTTATTGCAACCACTGGAAGAATTATAAACATTTACAAAAAGTTGTCTCTGAGAACTGCCAAATTAAAAGAATTAAAAATTAAAATGGCTGCTGACTGAGCAAGAAAAATAAATTAATTTAAAAAAATGACAAGGATTACTACTTTATATGCTACTGTGATGCTCTATATTCAGTTACATTTTAACCTATGGAACTAACTAAAACCCTGAGGAAGGCCAACGTCACAGAGGTTAAGATAACCTGATCAAATATCACTTATTCATAAGCCCCTCCCTGCCCATGTCACTCAGGTGTCCTTGTTACATCATGGCTGCTGGTTGTAATATACACTACAACAAAGCTCTTGCCTATTTGTCTCATCAAACTTTGAACAGAGCCCAGAGGAGTCTCAGGTGAACAGTTTTACACATAATAGCAATGGTCTTTTGGTTATATCACTAGTTCGGTAAATAGTAAAATTATTTTCAGTCTCTAATGAGATAACAGCTATTGTAGTCACACTTTGTATAATGTCAGTGATATTAAGAACTAAGTGACATCTACTCTTAAAAAAGTAACCTCCTTGATACATACATATTTTGGGTTGCATTTCCTTAAGAGATGTTGACTTTACGCTTGTAGTAAGAATTTCTATTGGAGTATGGCAAGTGAGTGAAATTACTGTTAGACCTGTTAGCGCAGGTTGTCAACGCCAGTCATGAGAAAGTATTTGTTAAGCTGAGAGAACGTGTGTGTGTGTGTGTGCTTGTTTTACTATATTCGTGGGGTCCAAAAACTAAAGGGCTGTTTGAGGGTTGGTTTTAGGATTAGGGTTAGAATTAGGTTATGGTTAGGGTGAGGGTAAGGGTTAAGGTTAGGCATTTAGTTGTGATGGTTAAGGTTAGGGTAAGGGGCTAGGGAATGCATTATGTCAATGACGGGTCCCCACAAAGATAGTGAAACAAACGTGTGTGTGTGTGTGTGTGGGTGGGTGGGTGTGTCTGGTTGGCAGATGACCTCAGATGCTGCAGGGAAATACTCTGACCTAATTTTAATTGGTTTAATTGGTTTGAAAAAAACTAAACGTGTAGATGCTGCTTGTCTCAATTCAAGGATGCTACAGCACTTGATACAAAGTTGTTATTGGTGGTTGTGCCTGGGTATTAAGGTTCAATAATAATCTGCTTGGCTCCTCTGATAAATTATAATTGCTGTGATACGAAGAGCCCATCGTGTGGCCTGATGGCTTGAAAAAAGTTACCATTTTGTAATTTCAAATAGGGAACTGTCATCGGACATTCAATTAAAATATGAATGAATCTGCAGTAATTAAAATCAGATGGGAGGCTGAGGATACATCCAAACATCTGTGAACATTATGGATGTAATCAATGGATGTAACATTTTTTTTTACTGTGGTCACATTTTTTATTTCCCTTTTAATGGGGTTTGCATGCACAAAGAAATCGCTCACACATTAAAACTTCTCATGGATGATTTTACCTTTCTGTAGATGAATAATGTCGGGGAAGTTGGCGAGCAGGCCTTGATAGAGCGACAACTTGTCCAGCATATGGAAGAGGTCATACTTAGGTTGCTCTGCAAACATCTCTCCAATGTTCTCATAGGTGCGGCCTGTATGGGAGATTGCTTTGTTGAGGGCCTCTGAGCTGTGGGGAGGGTCCAGCGTGAAAGCCTGGCTGATAGACTGGAAAGAATTTCCTAGCCGCTGGAACTCCTTCCTGAACCCACCCAGGTGCTTACGCACCAGCTCCGAGGCAACATGTGTGAGCTGCATCACACTGTCATCCATTTTCTTAGCGAAGGCCTTGAAGGTGTCGATCCGCTCCTCTACATCCTGCAGGTCCTGGTGCTCATTAGGGATCTGGAGGGTCAGCATGAAATGGGCACCCACCATCTCATCCTTCTCCGCCCGTCTCTTGCCCAGTTTCCACTGCTTGTCATCAGCACACATCAGAAAGTGCTCAAAGCCTTCATACTGGGAGAGGACTGGGTGACTGGTCATGTGGTTCATCCACAGTATCAGTCGTCTCTTGCGCTTCTCGATGAAGTCTTCCTCAAATCGCCCCGTGGCCTGCTTCTCAGGCAGGTGAGGCACGGAGATCACAGTGAACTTGTGCAGTAAGCGGTTGTACAGCCAGTCAAAGTGTTTGTAGCGCCTGTAGACGGGACGCCCCGTGTGGCTTGGTGTGACCCTGTATGAAATGTACGTCTTGATGCCTTTGAACTTTGTCTGTTTTGTGGGGTCTTCAATGGAGCAGGAGAAAGGCTGTGGGCTCTCCTTCCACAGGGGGCCCATGGGACCCATCTCGATGGTGTATGACTCCGCTATCTTTGCCATCATGGGCACATCACCCAACACAAACGCTTCCACCCCTGAGCGGACAAAGCTGGAAAATCTGTTCAAGTTCCTGCCCACCATGCTGCCTTTCCTCGAGCTGGAGATGCTGTCCTGTCTCTCCATGTGTGGTTTGGCCCGGTAGTGCACATTGGGGTTGTATGACAGTGGGCTCTGATGGGCATGTCCATTGGCCCCGGGGCTCCTACTGGGGTCAGCGTCGTCCACCACTGTCGACCTGTCATCCCAGTCGTCCCAGTCATCATCGTCGTCGTCATAGTAACTCTGCTGCAAATGCAGAGAGGTGTTTGGGGTCGAGGGGAAATAGGAGGAGTCGTTTCCTAAAGATCCTGCCGGGCTTATGGAGCAGTCAGTCACGTTAGAGTTTGAACGACTGCGAATAATTTCCACATAGGATGCAGGGAAGAGACCTTTCTCCCCTCGGCTGTTCTCCCCCTGAAACCAGCCGTCCACGGAGTTCTTATCAAAGATAACCAGTTCCTCATTCTCCTGGATGCTGATCTCCTCTTTGTTTTCACTTTGAAAAGTGTAGATTGCTTTGGCTTTCACTGACATCTTGATACTCCAGTGGGTCCTAAAGCAAGAACAATCTACATGCACATAGTGCCTAGATTATAGTGATGTACTGCCTTGATGCATGCTGTGTTGGAAACATCTGACACTAGCTCACTGTAATATTTAAACTCATCTCAAATGACATGGCAGCTTTTGGATCAGGTGTGCAACAGTACAGTAGGACTTATAAATGCGATTAGGCTATCTGACACTTAGGCTAGTAAACATAGGAGAAGTCAGCAGTTACGTAAAACTCTTAGGCCAGTTCTGCGCCAAAACAAAGTCTAAAATATACCTTCTGTGACCACTAGCATCCTCAGCCCATTGAGGCTATCGCTCCATTGTCTTACTGTGTATTCTGCTTAAACGTCTACCAATAACCTTAGGCTATAAATGCTCTATAACACATTAAGTTCCGCATAACAGATTTACTCTCTTGCTTCTTTCTCATCACAAATAACAACAGGTTCAAAAACAAAACTGGTTTCACCAAAGAGCTCCTCCAAAAGCCCCGACGGTGCTCTTAATCCTCAGAAACTGGACTGCAACCTCGCGTGGTTCACTTTTCGGACACTTGTTTCTCATTACGGAGACTCAGAAATGATCCTTCGTGAAAATATCTTTAAGACAAAGTGTCCTGGCGTGAGGAAAAACAGAGGAATGAGTAATGGTATCGCTGTGCATTGTGAGCCTGCTCCGCATTCCCTCAGACTGAAACTTGTAGCGTTTTTCTTGTAAACAGGTTCCTGCGCATCTTCAGTCGATCCTTTGAATTCAGCCAAAAAAAAAAAAACGAAATCAGCAACCAAACAATCTCCTTCTACAGAGCATCAACACACATCACGGCTCAGTATTGTTTCTTTGGGTTTATTCCTGTGCGCGCTTCAACAAAGTAACTATTTCCATGACGTTAGGCTTGGACAATTGAAAGCAAGTTCGCCTTTTTTTTTTTTTTTCATCAGCTCCTTTTATATTCGTTGTAGAGAAGAAACTGGCTCAACAGCGCCCCCAACAGGGGAAACAGATTATAACCTACAACACAGATTACAACATCCAAGAGACACATATTATACAGATTCTTATTAGTAGCAGTAGTAGAATGTCGTACTACATGTATTTGCATATATATAATATCCTTGATAACTGAAACTGACTTCTTTGGTGAAAGCTACCACTATATTGCCACTATAAAGTTATATCCGTTAATATTCTAAACAGATATGTCTTAAACACTGAAATTCGACTTCAATTTTTGTTTATATTGCACCATTAAATATAAAATCCATTCAAAGTGCTTCACAGGACAATGGAACTAAGTGCAGTACCTAAATACAATTTTGAGGTAGGCCTACTTGTACTGAGTATTCCCAATGCTACTTTATACATACAGGCAAATATTGTTGTCTTTTTACTCCACTATATTTAGTTTCACTTAATTAAGGTTTTTTACATACAAATAATATCAGTTTATAATTATGTATGTATGTATGTATGCATGTATGTATGTTTGTATATGTATGTATGTATGTATGTATGTAGTAACTAAGTAGGCTACATTTAATCCAGTACTGTAACTAACTACAATTTTAAGGTATTAGTACTTACTTAGTATTTCCATTTAGGCTAGGCTACTTTATACTTCTACTCCACATTCTGGAGGCAAATATTGTACTTTTTACTCCACTACATTTATTTGTTAACTTAAGATACTAGTTACTTTGCAGATTCTTATTTATACTACAAAGTATAATCAACAAATACATTATGATGTATTATTATAGTTTACGATAGGCTACTCAGCATTATATAAAATGAGTCCCAGGACTATGTAAGTGGCCACTTTTGCAGCAATGTTAAAATGATCCAAATACAACTTTCTGAAATTAGCTATTCTGCATAAGGATTACTTTTACTTTTGGTACTTTAAGTATATGTTGATGCTAATACTTTTGTCCTTTTACTTAAGTAACATTTTAAATGCAGGACATTTACTTGTAAAGGGGTATTTTTACACTGTAGTATTGCTGCTTTTATTTAAGTAAACTATCTGAATACTTCTTCCACCACTGCACATACCTATACACGTAGTTAAACAAAACTGTACTCATATTTATTTATTTTTTATAGAAAGCCCCTATATGCTTGGTCTGGTGATAGCCAGACTACCTACTGTATGCACCAGGAACACAGTATTTCTGCAGAAGTTTGCTCGGTAACTCCGGGTTAGTGTACTACATTTAGTCGGCCAACTAATAGTCGCCCCTGGTGGGAAAAGATGACAACGTGACGTTTCAGCAGCAGCCTCCCTGAATGTCCAAGGTATTTATATATAGCTAATGTTATTATCAATGCTATTATCTGAGCGAGCCTCCTGTCCTGTAGTTACTTTATGCTAGTGTAGTACTGTAGCTAGTCGGGAATTAAAACAGTAACGTAACACTCTAGAATTAGTGTTGCTAACGACTGGCCCCGGCTAACTGTATGCTAGCAGGTTTAGCACGATGCTAGCTGCTAAGATGACTTAACTGGCTAGTCTTTTATACAAGAATCCCCGGGCTTTTTAAAAAAATTCTCTATGACCTGTTTAAGAAGACGCTTGTCGTCTGGACGGATTAATATAGTTACATGTGCGAATATTACCGTGATGTGGGTAAAACATTCCGTGAAACAGACATAACGCCACATTTTGTTGTAGTAGTAAAGTTAGCTAATTTTGGTTCAGTGTGTAACGGAACGTATTATCATTGAAACAACTAGCTAGCTAGCTAACCAAGCGAAATCCTAGTCTACTTTTTCTATGGTGCCTGAACTCCGTTTGACGTACCACTGGTCGAGTCGATTTACATATATATTATATAACCTATAATTTAGGTTGTGTATATATATATATATATATATATATATATATGATTAATTAATTAATTATTATTAATAGTATATATTTGTACATGCTTACTGTAGCTGTGATATGTTACTATCACAATATAATGGTGGGATTCCCACTAAAGACTACTAGAATGTTATGAGGCTGAAACCACAAAATTAGTTAAATAATTCAAAATACACTGCCTAGCAAAAGGACTGAACTGCCAAAATACAGAAAATGCCTGCAAACCTTTGCCTCAGAATCACAAAAGAATCTCATTTATAGTTTTCATTATATATTGTTCATTTTGCACATCATTCTCCTGAGCTCACAAATAGCACATATTATGAATGATCTGTGGCACAAATACTGCCACTGTTTTCAGTTTCAGACTTGCATGGTATAGTGATACTTTTACTTTATAAATTTAACAGAGTCCCCATGGATGACCTAACCCAAGCCCTCTCGGCCAGCTTCGCTGTGTCCAAGGAGCCAAACAGCACAGCCGCTCCTCACCCTCGGCTGGCCCAGTATAAGAGCAAGTACAGCGTGCTGGAGCAGAGCGAGCGGCGGCGGCGCTTTCTTGAACTGCAGAAAAGGTAAATGTCCTCATTCGTCAGTATTTGATTGAGTTTAATTTTGAGTTCTCAGTATGGAGCCTATCCCTTCCTGGGTTAGAATTTCTCCTACCCAGAGGCACTACTCGAGATGAGTCTTATTTTAATACATACAGTAAGATAATAGTTTTCTACCCTTCTTCCTTCTGTACTGGGACATGAACACATTTTTACCAACATAACCACTAACTGATGAAAGACACTGGAGACCTTTTTTCATTCACTTCTGCTCTAGCTACATACTTGAGACTACAGTAACACTCATTCTAGAAAACCCTTTAAAAAGGGCCTCCTTCCAGCTTTACATAATTGGTCAACTTAAGAATGCAGGTCGTGCAGGTCCACTGTCAGTTCTGGCTGCAATTTAAATGCATGTTTTAATGTTTTGAGTGACTTCCATATCTTGTGTACTAGTAAATTACACAGATGTTTTCATCTCTAAAATAATGGCACAGTGCACATACTTGAATGAGCCTTTTTTCCATCACTGCGCTCAGCAAAAGGTTAAACTACGTCAACCATGCGCGGCGTCTGGCTGATGGGGACTGGACGGGAGCAGACAGCGATGGAGAGGAGGACAAGGAGAAAAAAGAGGAGGGGGAACAGGAGCAAGATTGCCAGACAGAGGAAGAGGGGATGGAGATTGAGAGGAGGAAGCTGCCAAAACATTATGCAAACCAGGTCAGTGTTTGTTGTGTTATTACCCAGAGATATTATTATATTCATGTGTGAATGACTTGGCATGGCATGTACTTTTCTGCATTCTTCATCTAGGCCAGCAGAGGGCACTAGAGTTTCTAGAATGACACCCAATGAGCTTCTTAAATGCCATATGACTTGAGATAATCATTTTTGGACTCTTAAATACCAATGGGGGTATGGAGACATTTTGATGCTAACAAGCCATCACCCGCCGTTAGCATTCCATTGACTGCCATTCATTTTGACGTCACTTTGACAGCGAATAACTTTACATCTGAAGCGTTTAAAGACTCTATTTGTCCATTGTTTATTTCTAAAGAAACACAACAATGTAGGGCTGGGCAATATGGAGAAAATCAAATATCACAAAATTTTTGTACCAAATACCTCAATATCGATACCGCAACAATATTAGTGTTGACTATTGGTGCTTTCACAAAATATTTACACAATGAGATTTTTGATAAATAATCATCAGTAATGTGGATATAATGACTGAGTGGGTAAAGGCAAATAATGGAACAGTTCCAACAGTCTGGTAAGTTCAGAAAATGATATAACTTTACTGTAATGCAGCCTTCAAAACCAGGAAAAGACAACACTTATGCCATATTACAATATCCAAAATCTAAGACGATATCTAGTCTCATATCACGATATCGATATAATCTATAATGATATCGTTTTTGTAAAAATAGGCTAACGATTGTGTCATAACCCCGCGACTTACTGTCGCATAGTAGAGGAATTACCGTATAGTCAGGAGAAGCTCGCAGGCAGTTTCGACTTACGTTAGCTGTTTAACTGTTGTTACTCACGTTAACTAGCATTTTAGTTAGCAATAATTATCCTGTGTCCATGTTATCTCCTTACATATACCTACGCTCTCCGTCTCTGCAAGATTGGGAATGATTGAGATTTCTCTTGGCACAGCTACCAGAAGACTTACAACTTTCAGACAGGTTGCTCACGTCACATCTACGTTGTCATGCTCAGTTTGAGGCTACGCAGTAACGCTCAGCCATCACCGGAAAAGTGCTTCTAATAACTTCACTGGTCTCTGTGGAAGTCTACGGCGTCGCTTTGTCCATTAGTTTTACTGTCTATGTTAAATACAGTGTTGATGAAGATAAAAAGCTGAGTTTGTTAACAAAGTTCCTCTTTCTCCTTAGCTCATGCTGTCAGAGTGGCTGGTGGATGTGCCATCAGAACTAGACACCGATTGGCTGATGGTGGTCTGTCCTATCGGGAAACGATCCCTCATTGTTGCCTCCAAGGTAAGAACCAGCCACTGCTTTTCTATTGTTTCACTTAATGTGTTGCTGCAGGAAGAAGATGACTATTTTAATGGCACCACATTGATAATTCAACACATATAGAACTGTCAATCAAATACAATTGAGATTCTGCGATCATCTTATATTGGCTTTTGGACTGGTTTCCACCTCTGCTGTTTCGGATGTGTCATCTTCCAGCCCTGATCGAAAGTCTTGCTACTTTCACAGTTTGACTAACATGAACAGCAGTCAGGATCCTTATCGTTTAAATGCATTTTCATGACTGTACTGAATCAATATTTTTAGAGGATTATATTGTACTTTGCATTTATTGCTTGTAAATTCAATACTGCATTCCTGGTTTTGAGTCGTGCCTGCGAGTAAGATGAGGCATCTTGTCTGAGAAATCTTACACAAAATGAATAATGTGAACGAACAGTTAGAAAGGATATTCCTGAGCCTGTGACGGAGAAAGCAGTAAGCCGGAATGGATTTCATTATGATACTGTTCGCAGTACCATATGAATCATAAAATGAGCATAAGTGTGAGTCTGAGGTGCTATGTGAGGCGGTTTTATCAAAATAAAATAATGCAGCTGCATTTATAGCCACTGTAGTGTTTCCGTTAGGATTTTTTTTAGCAGTGGGGGCAGGTCTGTCCAAACAGAGGAACTATAGGACACTTAACATCTACAACAGGTCTACACTTAGAACGTACCCACTGCGGTGATGTTTTTGGTGGAGCTGTTCGTTTAATAGTCGACTCAGAAGAAAGAGAACGTTTTGACAATAAACTACATCAACACAACAGTACGTGTTGTTGAACTGGACGGGTCCAATAACCTCTGAATAGTTCTACTTGTTGTTAAATTGCTATGTGAGCGTCAGGATCATTTAAAAGGCAACCGCAACTACATTTTTTTTGTACAGCCCTTTTTCTGATACCGTGGTGGCATGGTAGGCCGCCACTAAACAAATCAACATAGAGGAAACACTGCACTGGCATATAATTGTTTCAAACACTTAAGTATGCTACATGGCGACAAGAATTTAATGCAAAAAGACAACTGGTTTGGCCTTGACACCAAAGAAGTGGGGAGAAAATTGAAAACAAGAAGTACCTAAACAAAGTTGTGTCAGACACACAAGAAATGATGCATTGTCTCTCATCATTGATTTGGCAATAACAGAAGTTTTCATTGTGCTCATGTTAACATGAATAATGCCATTACATTGTAATACAGAAACAAAAAGAAATAATTGATTTACACTATTGCCATCTTGTCAGCTGTTGAAAACAAAAAAACTTTGAAGCCACGCTGAGTAGAAGACCTGTCAGTCATATGAAATCTCTTCCTCTAATAGTAGTTTAAAATTCATCATCAAGTCATAAATTATAAGAAGTGAGATTAGCTTGTTTTTTTTTTTTCCATTTCCACTTTCTTATAACATTGCATGTGTTTTTCTGTGGTAGTGTTATATGTAAAATAATTGCCTCATTCACCACGTATTGTTTCAGAATGTGGTTAATGAGTAACAACAAGGCTTGAAAATGCTTCTCAGCGTTAGATTACTGGTAACTCTGGTACAACACGCCTGTCCTGTCATAGACTACAGTTTTCCTCCCTCAACACACACAAACGTTTGCTGTACTAGTGTCACTCCACACCCTGTGATGCAACCATCTATATTGTCATTGTGACAGTCATCTGGTTTCTCATTCAGTAATTCAGATCTTGACATCATTAACGACAAACCTCTGAAACGCCACGGCACTCTTTACCAAACAGAAACAGCAGATGGTTTCCGTTGCTTGAGGAAAACGGAATGAGACGGGTTTCATCTGCTCGCTAGTATTCACATGTATTTGTCAGAGTTACCCCAATGTGACGCTCTCATCTTCTCCAAGGTTCCCGTGCAGCTCTGTGGTAACTTTAGCCCCTAATGCTGCCAGGAGTTAGGGGGGTGATGACGGTTGGGACCACCTACTCCAAAAATCAATTTCTGTGATCTGTGACCCCATTTGTAGCTCCCAATATTCTAATGACCCAAGCAGTTACAATCGTCAAGTTGTCTTATGAATTTAAATCCTACTCTTCTATTTTGAAGTGCATGTAGCGACATCCAAATACAATATGCCATACATTATGATATATTTCAAATGGGTCTGTCCTCATACTTTCAGTGCGAGTGATGATTGACTAATTATTTTAGCTCCAGTGACGATTTGATTACATTATTGTTTTACTAAATTCTGTTTATATTATTGAAGTAAATTATAATTGAAAACTAACAAAATGAGTCGTTAGCGTTTTCACAAATGTGAAGAGGTTTGTCTCGTGTAATTGATAATAGTGCAACACGGTTCGCTGCATTAAACAACAGTTTGATTACTTTTGTGTGATTTTTTTTTTTTTTTTTTTTTTTTTTTTTTTTTGCCTGTGTGTTCTCTTCTTTTTTATAACTAATAACGTGGCACAAGACATTTCAAACTCAGTTTAACAGTTATAATGACATTGTGGTAACAGTATTATCTCTGTTATTGACTTTTTTCATGAAGGGTTCCACTGCATCGTACACTAAAAGCGGCTACTGTGTGAACCGTTTCCCCTCCCTGCTGCCCGGTGGGAACCGACACAACTCGGCCATGGGGAAAGGTAGGGGGGCCTGTTGAATGTGCAGCGCGTGCAGTGGTTAACTATGGTGGACCACTCGGGCAACACAAGAAAGTGTTCCACCAACAAGAAAAACTGCCTTTTTTAAAGTAAATAATAGCTAGAGATAATAAGTTTTATAATGGTGAATTCTGTAAATGGCCCTTTGTATGTGCAGACTACACAATCCTGGACTGCATTTACAGCGAGGTGGACAGAACGTACTACATCCTGGATGTCATGTGCTGGAGAGGCCACCCGGTCTACGACTGCCCGGTAAGACTTGGCTTCTAATCCTCCAGCAATCCAGGAATGCTTGTCTAATTGCTTAAGTAGCAAAGTCTGGGCCACAGATGTGCTTTTTTGCCACGTTGGCCAACTCATTGGCTCGGGATTCGAAGAGGAGGTTTTTGTTTACACTACTTGTTTTCTCATCAACAGACTGACTTCCGTTTCTACTGGCTCCAGTCCAAAGTCCAGGAGACAGACGGCCTATCAGAAATCGCCAAACGCAACCCTGTGAGTAACAGGAATAGAGCCCCTTCACTTCATGCCCCATTTTGTCCTTCCTAGTTTTCAGTACTCAGTATTGTTATTTGAGATACTGTAACATGTTCATTCTATTTTAGGTTTCCTGTATTTTGTGTTTGTTGTGCTTTATGCCTTGCTGCACCTTATTTCCATATATGGGATAAAATAAAGTCCTGAACTTGAACCAACTCAGAGGGAAATGAAACGGAATAAAACTTCCATTAGTGTCTTTCGTACTAATTGTGCACTAAAGTGATCATTACGCACAAATCTTGACGATTATGGGGCTTTGAGGAAGCTGGAGTGAACATTGAGTTCATGGTTCACCTTTTAATCTTTAGTGTTTGTGCAGAACAGCCCAGTAGGAGCTAAATCAGGCTTAGTCCTTGTAGAGTAAACTTTCCATTGGAAAGCAATTTCTCACATTTGACAAGAAGACAAATTGTGTTTGGAACTAACAACATGGTGCTCTGCTTTTGCTTTTGTCCAACAGTTCCGGTTTGTGAGCCTCCAAAGCACAGATTGCACAGCAGAGCTGATTCAGAAAGCCCTGGCAGCTGAGTATAGCTTCGGCGTAAGAAAAGTTCTCTTGTCCTCCAACCGTTTTCTGCTAGCACCTTAATGCTGCACATTGGGAGTAGTGTTAGAATCAGATAAATTGCTAGGTGTAATGATGTATATGGGAGGTCATTCCTTATCTTTTTATGAACTGAAAACAAGCATTTATTTGCTTCTCATCGAGCTTGGATTAGTTTAATTCTGAATTTCTGGCTGCAGGTGGACGGTCTGCTCTTCTACCACCGGCAGACCCACTACACCCCCGGCAGCACCCCTCTGGTGGGCTGGCTTCGCCCCTACATGGTCACTGATATCCTGGGCATAGAGGTCCCCATAGGACCCCTCACCACCAAGCCTGAGTACGCCTGCCACCAGCTGCAGCAGATCCTGGAACACAAGAAAACATCAAGTGAAGTCCGCCCGGCCAACAGAAGTGGAGGCTATGAGTTGGAGTACCTGTCCACACCAAGCCTGGACAGTGGGGACACTCTGAACTTTTTGAATCAAAAGCCAATAAGGGAAGCTCACATGGAGATCTGAGTGGGAGGCTTAACGAGATGCAAATTGCTAACTCGGGGTTTCTGAGTGGTGGCGGCCCACATATGGCTCTTTAGAATATATGCTGAATGGTTTTGCAGATCTGACCAATTGCAAAGCATGGCTAATTCTAATCCGGCACTGCTCAGGACGCCCTCAGAGTGCCGATTAGTAGAGCTATGCTCTATATGTGTGTTTTTAAATGGCTAAAAACTCTGCCATTTACATGTTGTACCTGTTGCAGAACTCTGAAACAGATTTGTTTCTCTGAGAGTAGTTGTCATTAATCACTATAATTACTTAGTCACAGTGTGTTATTCAGCACCTCAAAAAATAGGACGAGAGGTTTCTTATGCGAGATATACTGTAAAGTGCAGCACGGTAAATGTTGTGGTAAGGTGGTGTTTTTCTCCTCTGCACTTTTTGCACTTAAAACAGATCTCGCTTAAGAAACATCCTTACTGTTGTCAGCTGTTTGCAGACTTTCTAAAACTATCATTGATGCTTAGCCGCCAAAAAAATCTGGTATTTTTCAACAGATTATCATTCGTTATAATGTAGCATTGCACTCAGTGATTTGGAAGTTGAGGCGTTGCTGACTGGTCAGACCCTGTGAGTTGGGATCATGCTGAACAGCAGCAGTGACATGGACTTTTACAATTTAATGTTGAATTTAAAATTGTTTAGATGATGTTTTTAAAGCGTGTGTTTCTCAATAAATGTTTTTTTTATCGGCATACAGTCCCTACACTTTTTTTGAAAGGTCTATTTCAGAATCGGTTCAGTCCTCTAAGAGAGACATTTAATACAGAAATTCTTTAATTAGACTTTAATCGTCAATTTGTAACATGCTCATTTAATTGGTTGTTTGGGGTTAATTCATTCAAGAAAAATGTTTAAAGTTTTTTTTTAATCTAATTTACATAATTTATTTATACGATAAAGTTAAAGGTGCTCTAAGCGATGTTGGGTGACGTCGCTTAGAGTACCTTTAAGTAGAAGTTAAGAAAATCCTTTTAAATACAATTTTCAAATCCTCTCAAAGCAGCTCAGACATGACTGTATGTACTGTCAATATACCTGCCAGTAGCTGATGTGCTAGTATATGGTAAGATGGCACTCACCAGCAGAATTCATCAGAATCTCTTCCCCTTTGTACTGCACTTACTGTGACATTTGTGTAACTGTAAAGAGCTGGGTGGGAATTGTCAACAGGAAAAGACATGAAAGTGTCTGACAGGATTGAAAATTTTGGCAATCTGTGCCAACACATCCTCTGTAAAGGAACTCCCAAAGTCATTGCCTCAGGTTGTCATATCTGGGCTGTATGAAGTAGTTTACAATATGTTAGGAAGGGAGGCAACCTGATTTTTTTTTTTTTTTTTGTTGCCATGTTTTTTGGTGGGAATAGTTTTGAAGTAAAGTTGTTTGTGGTTTTAACTGAAAGTGCAAATTAGTAATATGACTTCAAAGGTAGCTGAGGTAGTAGTGGTAACTTTAAAGCAACTGTCCACCCAAAAACATTGTAATTCTACCTGTAGCTAGCAGCGTGGCTCTACATGTAGCAATGTCTGTTGGTCAGTCCACCACTTTGGTCCAGACTAAAATATCTCATCAGCTATTGAATGGATTGCCGTGATATTTATTACAGACATTTATGGTAGAACTGGGCAATATATCGATATTATATCGATATGAGACTAGATATCGTCTTAGATTTTGGATATCGTAATATGGCATAAGTGTTGTCTTTTCCCGGTTTTAAAGGCTGCATTACAGTAAAGTGATGTCATTTTCTGAACTTACCAGACTGTTGTAACTGTTCTATTATTTGCCTTTACCCACTTAGTCATTATAGCCACATTACTGATGATTATTGTGTAAAAATCTCATTGTGTAAATATTTTGTGACAGCACCAATAGTCAACACTACAATATCGTTGCGGTATCGATATTGAGGTATTTGGTCAAAAATATCGTGATATTTGATTTTCTCCATATCGCCCAGCCCTAATTTATGGTCTACAGAGGATAAAGCGTATAGGCTTCGGTGATCCCCTGACTTTTCCTCAAGACTACCAAGAGGTTGCCATTCAAGTTTATGAGTGAATTGTCTCAACAACTATTTGATATTTGATGGGTTGCCATGAAGTTTGGTTCAGACATGTATGCCCCCCTCTGGACGAATCTTTTAACTTTTAGGGACCATCATCTAATTTTAAACTGACATTCCCTTACACCTCAGCTGTACGTTTTATTTAATTCTAAGTAGCAAATGATAGCATGCTAACATGTTAAACTAATATGGTGAAAATGGTAAACGTACCTGCTTACCATCGGCATTTTAGCATGGTCTGTGTGAGCATGCTGATGTAACCAATGCTGTTTTAAAGAACAACCTCCAAGAGCCACTAGCTTGGCTGTAGACTAAATTCTGAACATTTTAACACAAACATTTTTGGGCTTAGTTTGTCATTTGAAAATACATATTTTGTGTCCCAATTACAGATAACGAGACATAACATTCAAGATTACATACAAAATAATAAAAGGCTGACCAGGTACAGGGTTTTGTGTTTGACCCCTAGAATCAGAGTATGCCTCTTTCTTGAAACATCAATTTAAATGTCCAATAATCAACAAGTAATAAACAGATTTAAAAAAAGAAAAGGCATAGTTATCTTCACCACTTGCAGCTTTACTAGAACAACATGCACTGCAGCTAAAAGCCATGTTGTGTTTGTGCCACTACTCACTTTTTCTACACTGGAAAAAAAAAAATCTTGTTTTCTCGATGGTATCACTATTGCTCTACCACCTACATGGAACATCAACAGGTGAAAATAACACGCTCACCTTCCTTCTGTGGGGGATTGTTATAACTCATTCTGGGAAACGTAGGACATCACTGACTGAAGTGAGGTGCACAATGCAGCGGAAGGAAACTCAGTATACCACAATTACAATATCTGGTAACTCCTGGAAAGCATCAAACATCAGACTGATCTGAACATTAAATATAGTAGATGGAAGTGTTTAGTAGTAGCAAGTTCTTGGTTATCTGCTTTTTGGTGAGATTTCAGTTCTACCTAAAGGGGGAAAATGATATAGGTTATAACAGTAGTGATGTAGTTTGTGATCTATCAGATTTAAGGTAGTAGAATTTTCAGAAAACAATATGAGCAATGTTTCCACGTGTTTTTTTTTTTTTTTTAACCTCCCATTTTTTTAATTGCATCTGTGGTCAAAATGTGTGCAAATACAAATTTCTCCAAAAAGATCCAAAGTATTTGACTCCTCCAGACTTACAGAATTTGAGAACAAGATGTTTGACAATTGCCTTTCATCGAGTACATTCAGATGTTTTTTCTCTTTACATTCAGTCACCACTAAAACGAGAGGCCTGTCAAAGAGAGCATGTGGTTAATGCGAGAATTCAACTATTAGTCAGCAGCACTGATCACTTTCCAGGAACTGTGCACATTTGTCAGAGCATGCTTAAGTCTCCCACACATATATGTGTGTACACACACATACACACACGTTAAATGTTGGTTACTTTAGGCCTCTTTGATCTATATGAAAACCCAGATAAGCATACTTCCCAAAATGTCGGCCTATACCTTGAGTGTTCAGTTATATTTTCTGTAAATATTATCTCCCTAAATGCTGTTTCAAGCCTTTTTCACACTGCCAATACAATTCTGTGGGGAGTAATACTTAATTTGTTTATTACATTTTAACTTAACTTTAGATTGTTTTTGTCAAACAATCAAATTTAAACATATTTAGTCTGAATTCCTCTTATAATCCCCAAATTCTCAGACACAATACTGAGGACGTGGCCTCCTTAACCTCAGTGGTAGCTATATGATCCTGAGTCCACAATGTTTTGCTCATTTGTGATTCTTATAAAAACCCAGTGAAATGTGATTTTCATGCAGCTTTAGCATAAATATTAGTCACTTTAGACTTGTAATGTGGAGCCTAGAGTGGTTCTTGTTGAACCAGAGGCATCCACACACCGTACATTATTACATCATGTTGGAGTAACCTGATTTGGTTAAACTATGAATGAGTGTATCTCCCTCTCCAGCTTTTACTAACCACAGTGAGTGAAATCAGGTCTTCATCTCTTGCATGTTCAATGCATTCAAATACTTTTTTGACATAACGTGGGCAGGACAAAGGCTTTACCAATCACATTTTCACAAATGATGACGATGTCAGCTACTTTGACAGGAAGTCTATTGTTGCCCACTCCCTTTTCCCTTTAGTTTTCAAGCCAGACTTTCTCACGCCTTATTTACAGTTCGCCTATTGTAGGATCTTGTTTTTTATGGAAAGAAAATATAAACAGCATGTGAATGTACCTATAACGTCCAACCTTTTCTTACAAAAACTCTTGAAGTCAGATTAATGAATTCCCTAACTGTCTCCAAAGGCTTTTCCTTCTTTAACTACAGGAATAACAATATGTCTATGATGTGAAGGTTATTACAGCATTGATGATTACTTTTACAACCTCATTACAAACACATCAAGGTATAAATTAAAGGCCACCAATAGTCTTGCAGGAAGTGCAGTCTCCTGGTTGCACTTGATCCAACGTCCCCGCTGAAATATATATATCAGCAGCATATACAATTTCTGTGGAGACCTGCAGTGTCTTTGTGGGTCATATTACTGTGACTTTATCATACAGTTGGGTATTTTCTGTTTCCTATGATGTCATGCAATTCCTGTAATGTGTACTGGATAATAATGTAGCCTGGGGGATGCATGAGTCGAGAGTTTCACTAATTAAATTGCTATTCTTGCAAACAACTATTGCAGATGGGCCTGCTCTTATTATTAGTTATTTCCTCTCACTTTATTTCATGCATTAGTAATGTGCAGTGATAGGTGGGAGAGTGCTTTTGTGATGTAGACTCAACGCTAATGCATAGATGTGCACAAAAACAGTATAATCTTAAATATAGACTACAGTGGCCGATGAGCAAAAGGCTATATCACAGATCTCCTGACATGTTTTAAGACATAACATGTATTAATTCTAATATGTTTTCCCCACACAAACAAATTTTTCAAAGCATGATACCCAGGCATTCTCCCTCATTGAAATGTGTAGAATCTGTGAATAGGCAAATATTTTTTAATTAGACTAGCTAACTGACAGGAAGTTAACGTTACTGCTCTCAGCAAATAAATAAACAGGCTAACCCCATAAAATGGCGAACTCTTGTTTTTACACTTCGGGTTTATTACATTATTAAACAAAAGTTAATTTTAAAAGTGCTTGTAGATTTGTTTTGTCTTTGGATAGAGCCATGCTAACGTTAGGTGTTAGGTTAGCGTTTCCTGTCTTCATGCTAAGCTAACTGTAGCTAGCGTCACGTTTAACTATCGTTAACGTGAACGGACAAATATTGGAGTTGTATCAATCTTCTCATCTTAGCAAGAAAGCCTCAGACTTTTCCTTAAGGCTGAGACTTAACTCTAGCTACACATAATGTTAATTGAATGTAGTGAGTCACGGTCAAATATGAAGGAACGTTAACAATATTAGCAAGGCACATGAGTGTAAGGACTTAATATGATTGTAACGTTACAGTGTCCGTTATCTTTGTTAAATGCGTATAGCCTAACATTGACGTTAGCATCCTGTATTTCAGAGTCCTCATCGTGCCTCCTCCAGCTGCAAACTGACACTCAAAATGGTGATTTTCCTGCTGGTTTCCTATTTTTATGAATGAAGGCGGAGGTCGTGAGCTTTTGTCATTTTCTGGTCTTAACCACCAGGGGGTAGAGCAACATGCAGAAAGAAAGCCTACAATCTCTCTCACTGTTCAGGGCTGTGTGTGCGCGTGTTTCCCCTCAACATAAAAGCGACGTTCAGGGCTAAAAACTTGCAATTCATGGCATGGAGGAGTCAGCGAGCAGCTGCAGCCCTCTGATCTGTGTAAGGTTGAGCAGCAGATCATGGTCTGAACCCAGTTATTATCGAGCCGAAACAAAGCCTCGATCGTCTAGCTGCTCGAGTGTATTTTTTTCCTCTTCCCTGTCCTCTTTTTCTTCTCCTCGGTGAAATCTGATACAACATCAGCGGGTTTTCTATCTAGTTTGGGTGGCAGATTCAGGCGAGTTGGCCTGCGTGTATCGCAGTCAAACAGTATCAAGAGAAAAGAAACATTCAGCTCATACTGAAGCGATTCAGATGCCTTCAACTTTGAGCTAGAGGGACAACCCCTAAACCCCGTTTTTACACGAGGGACAGACACAGTACATCTCCGTCATCTTCCACTTCATGAAAAGGACGGGTCTCGGTAAAAGGTGATCAGAGAACTGACGGGGACCATGGCAGCTACTTTATCGGCGGAGGAAGAACAGGTAGGCCTTAAGAGTCTTTATGCTTACACGTCTTGCTTTCTGTGTTTCGTCGCCCTAAATGTTCCAGCCTCGGCCCTACCTGGAGGTATATCGGCCCTGAGCGCACCGCAGCGAGTGGCGATGTCAGTGCGCAATGGATATGTTGCGAAATGGTCCTGAATGCGGAGCGGAAATATTGTATCGATTTCTGGCGCTTTATTGCTCTCGTTGCATCACTGTCAGTTCCTCTCCAGCGGCTAAGCTTACGTGTTGCGAAACATGCCAAGCTTGCCTTTATCAGCCTCCACAGATGTAAAATAGGCTATTCATTCCGGGGTCTCAATAGTTGGTTATTCGTGGGCACAGACCGTGATATTACACCGGGAACGGGTTTGGGGGAAGAGTTGGAAACGCTGCCTGGTTTCACATTTGGCTCATTCAGAAATGTAGACCGTAGAAACTTCGTTTATACTCTCATGCTAGTAATGTGGCTTTGAAAAAACGGGTAAACTGACATACATTCACACATTTAATCCAATTTCAATGATATGAAATGCATTTTCCTTAATTTGTTTGTTCTTATCAAAGCATAGACGAGTTTATAATGTGAGATGTTTAAGTATGTACCCCATAAAAAGCTGAGAACTCCGTTTTGACAAGTTTCCCTTTTGTTACATGCCTGAATATAAATATTAAAAACTTAGTGGCTAAAATAAAACATATTTTAATATAGATTTTATACTGTTTTGTCAAGTCATCATCACTTGGCTTTATATGTTTAAGTTGTAGGCCTATTTGTTTAAAATTGATTTCAGTCCAAAGTTATTTAGTTAAATTTGTAGAATTTTTGGCCTTTTTTGAAAATTACTTACTTTTACTTCATTACTTACATGATTGTTTGAAAGTCAGTTTTTAATGCCCCTTTACAAATTGTTTTTATCGGATTTTTTTTTCTTTTTCTAATTCGTAAGAAAGTTCGAAAATATGTCAAAAGCGTAACAAAACGTAGACATAATAAAATTTGTCAAACTTAAAAAAAAAAAAAAAAAAAAAGTCAAAATCATTTAAATAAAACACGTAAAATGTCGAAAAAACCAAAAACATTGAATCCATCAACGGCTTAAAAATATGATGAAACAAACGTCAAAAGCGTCAAGCACCAACTCAATTCTTGATTGGCCAACGGCACATTTAAATGAAATCATCCAACAAGCGTTCTCCGACGGGGACAAGAGAACGAAAACGTCCTTAATGATACGATAATGCCCGAATGGGCAAGTGGGTTGTTATATTTGCTTGCCCGGGGCTATCGGGCAACCCTTATTGTTGAACACTGATGAAGGTTATAGTTGTTGTAGTCTATATCCTTCCTTCGCGTTCTACTTCCGGGATTGCTCCAGGGCTGCAGGAAATTCCGCCTGATGCTAGAGCTGGGCAATATATCGATATTATATCGATATCGTGATATGAGACTAGATATCGTCTTAGATTTTGGATATCGTAATATGGCATAAGTGTTGTCTTTTCCTTGTTTTAAAGGCTGCATTACAGTAAAGTGATGTCATTTTCTGAACTTAGACTGTTGGAACTGTTCTATTATTTGCCTTTACCCACTTAGTCATTATGTCCACATTACTGATGATTACTTATCAAAAATCTCATTGTGTAAATATTTTGTGAAAGCACCAGTATTCAACACTAATATCGTTGCGGTATCGATATCGAGGTATTTGGCCAAAAATATCGTGATATTTGATTTTTCTCCATATGGCCCAGCCCTACCGGATGCATGTAGGCTATTTTCCGTTTCCTTCCGCTTTCTTTGTGTTGGAATTTTAAATTGTGTGGATTAATGAGGACTTTGGTTAACTGCTCCTCAGATCTCTGCAGGGTAAATTGACACAGCTAGCTAGGCTATCTGTCCAATCTGAGTTTTCTCTCACATGACTATTTTTGCAGCGGCTCCGTGCGGAGTTTAGCACCGCCCACGACGATTCTGATTGGTTTAAAGAAATGCCATTAAACCAGAGCACGTTTTCCTCCCATCCCTGAATGCTATGTTGAGTAGCCAGACCCTCCTTTAACACGCTTTGGAGGAAGGTCTGGCAAAGCAAGACTATAGTTGTCGTAGCTGTTCGTGTTGATTCAACTTTATGGTCAGTTTTGGAGGCTGTTTATTAGTATTGTGTAATACAGAGAGGTGTCTCTAATATTTTTGTACACCTCATTTATATCAATGAAGGTAAACCTTAAAGTTGAATCAACACCTCTCTGAAACAGTTTCTACTAAACTGAACATTATAACCTTCATGAAGGTTGGATTTATGGCAGGACTGTTGTATCAGACTGTATACATTTTTAAGTTAGGTGTAGGCCTACCTAATAAACTGGCAACTGAGTGTAAATTGTAGCATTTATCTTGGTTTGTAGTTTACATTTGACCAGTCAAAGCTATAGTGGCGTAACTGGTACCAACCATAAGAAATCCAACATGAGCAAATGGACTAGATACTGTTTTTGTACATTTTTCATTTTGCTCTTTAAGAAACAGTTACTGTGGAGTAATACTAATCATTGCAGCATCTAGATTTTGAATCTATGTATGATTTATTCAAGTCTTCTTCGGTGCTTTGGTCACGCGCATGCCTTCTCTTCCCGCTGACTTCTCTCATCATCTGGCCAGAAGAAAGCCTTATCTGGCTACTCCATTTCCTGTGTGAGCCAGGGCCCCCGCTAGGGTACCGGACGCCTTCATTACATTCACAGCCTTGTGGGGGGTGTTTGGGTGGATTGTGTGTGTGTGTGTGTGTGTGTGTGAGAGGCAGGGTGGCTCTCTCGGGAGCATACACGAGTGTAGTGTGGAACTTCATTCTAAAGGCAGCTGTTAAAAGCATTTCCATAGGACTCAGGGGGGAAGGGGGAGTTTATGAGTTACAGAGTGCGTTTGTGTGTGTCTGTCATGTGCTTCAGAGAAAATGTGTGTGTTGTGTGCCTGTGTTTGTGTTTGTGAATTGAGTCTACTCCCAGGAAGCAGTGGAGTGGAGAAATTGGGGAATAGGGAGAGAGTGACGTCATTGACTTCCTGTTTTGGTATTGACTCGTGCCAAATTGCACTCACTGAAGTGAAGCGAAGCTGCATGGCACCAGCAGTCATACATTTGTAAATAGATTAGCATTGCATCTGTAATCAGATAGATAGATAGATAGATAGATAGATAGATAGATTCTGGACAGACAATGTCAAGAATTTTTCATTATAATAATAATAATAATAATAAAGAAAATGCAGTAGTTCTGATCAAAGTGTAATCATGACACTGTAGTAACCCCCTACAACTTTCCATAACCCTTTTAGTAGAGTGTCTTTCTGCTGAGACATGAATACAGTCATGTACAGTATAACTCCTTCTGGCTGGAATGTGAATACAGTAGACAGTATGTCAATACTTAGACATTAATGACCAATTCCTGTAACAACGGATCATGATGTAAGTTAAACAATTTTAAAAAATCCATGTGTGTGCCAGTAAGCCAATATCATTGCCCTGGCACTGACGCATTTTAATGGAATGCAGCTATTAATAAAAAATGATTTTGGCTACATGTATTGATAACTCAAAATGTGCACCATCAGGATGGTCTATAGAGTTGTGTTAGTGGTTGGACATATCAATACAATCTATCATAGTATAGGTAGTTTTGAATAAATGATCAAAATCTTCTGGAAATTCAAGAAACTGTTTTTAAAGACTATTTGACAAATCATGTAGAGCTGACTCGATTAGTCAAATTCACTGGTTCCGGCACGTCAAATACAAATAAATGCTGGTTTTTGTAGTGTTTTGTGATAGGTCGCGGAATATCTTTGGGTTTCGTACTATTGGTCAGACAAAACAAGCAATCTGCAGACTTCTGAGTGTCTATTGTCATTTACTAGGGAGTTGTAAATGAGTAAATAAAAGTGATTTCTGACACGGCCCTCATCTCTGTGTGGCAGCAATTGTTTTCTAATGTCATAGTTCTCTGGGTCAGGGTCTCCAACCTATTTGGACCCATGGACTTGTTTGTAGGGCTGGTTGGCAAAGAACCAACTTCATTCACAAACTCACAGCACAGCATGTCCCTAACATAGTGAACCTGATCAATTAGTTATCGACAGTCATTGTCAACACCACCAATGAACAACCCCTGACAGCAAACTGGATTATGTAATGTCAGCTGTTTATTGTTTAAATGTTTCACTCAGCATTTGAGAATGACAAACTCAGGACATGAAGACAGCTGAACCAGTAAAGATTGGAAATATAAAGACTTGTGATTACATACAGACTAATTCTGTACTTCTCCAAACCCACTTCTCAGTCTGTTTAAAATTTATGTCAGACAGTTTAAACCAGAATGAAGTGTTTCAAGAACTTTTGAGGAAAACCTATCTCGCCATATCAGAACTGGAGCAAGTCAAGCAAATATTTATGCATCTTTCAGGAATTAAATAGGTCACTCTTCCGCAGTGATTCTTCCAATGCAGTCTGGTGTGCTATCATGAAAACAAACTGGTTCATCCTCAAATTCCACTCTGGCGGATATGGCCCTAGTGCAGAAAAACCAAACAAGACTGGCTTCTCCAGGAACAGAGGGTCACTGCCTGGAGTTGGCAGGCTCTCCTTAAAAGGCTAAGAGAGAGAGAGCAGCTGTCAGACCATTGAAATCTTGGAAACCCGAGTGTACTGTACCTGACAGCAATCTGACAGGAAGTTGTCTTTGGCCTGAAGGATTAACGCTTCACAGTGCAACAACAAAAAGCAGACGGCCCACATTTGATGGAATTCATGTTAAAGGACAGTACCAAGAAATGTGATTATTCATCTGGTAAAGCGTAGTAGTAGTAGTAGTAATAATAATAATAATAATAATAATAATAATAATAATAATAATAATAAATCCACAGAACTAATAAGTACGGAAACAAAAACTTTATTTTCTTCAGAAGAAAACCTTGTTAATCATTTCACCAACTACATTTTCTAAAGTAGCTCCAGATTGAATGTATTGTTGACATCATATATTTGGTCTTACCGCAGTTCTCGCTGTAAATAATTTTACAGTATCTTCCCTCGTTAGTCTTTTTCTATTTGTCTTGTTTACCAAGTTGACAGAACTTGATTTTTTTTGCCCAATTCTAGCTTGACGCAAATGGAACAAAACCCACTTTTAGGGGACCGAAGATATCAGTCAGAAAGTCAGCCACTGTCGTTGATTGTCTGAAGCCCTGAGTCATCCTCTCCTTTGTGATTTCCACCAGATCAATTGCAACAAATTGTACGCCCACTTAACTCCTTAGATACTGAAAAAAACAATAGTGAGTACACATAGTGAACCAAAGAAAATGTAATAAAAGGGAGAGATGTTTAAATACATTTTGCGCAACATGTCTTTACTTCTTGGTCGTCTTCTGTGAATGGAGCTGGCTAAGCTGCAGGACGGATGTTGAACACTTATATAATAACATGCGGCCGTATGTTCAAAGATGGTTTCTGGCAAGGGATGTGGATGACTTCCTTGATCTTTCTCTGGCCGTCCACTGGCTCCTGGTCAATGACTTTGACCCTTTCCCAGTCGATGCTCTGGCTGGTTTTAGTCTGGTGTCACAGGTCTCTATTTTCTGAAAAAGACATGACATGGTAAAAAACTTTTGGTAACATTTAACTTGAAGGTATCTACATAAGAGTGACATGACACTGTCATGAACACATGACACTAGGCCTGCACGATAAATCGTTATAAAATCGTGATCTTGATTCACAACCTGCGATTTAATTTGACTTTTTAATTTTTTTTTTTTTGGGGGGCTTTTTCAGCCTTTATTTTGATAGGACAGCTGAAGACATGAAAGGGGAGAGAGAGAGAGAGAGAGAGGGGGAATGACGTGCAGCAAAAAATCTATGTTTGGTACTGCCAATTTGTTTTGTTTTGTCATGGTTCATGTGTGCAATAAACGTTACGCTTTTGTGAGAAAAGAATCGTGTCAGAGAATCGTGATATCAATTCTAAGCTAAAAAATCTGTGATTCATATTATTCCCCGAATCGTGCAGGCCTACATGAACTCTAACCCTAACCTTAACCATAACTTGTCATGACAAAAACCGAATGATACTTACTAAAAGAAGCGTTATGTCATAAACGTTTGACACGTTCATGACAGTGTCATGTCACTCTCATGTAGATACCTTCAAGTAAAGTGTAACCAAACTTTTGACTTTTCCCAAAAGTCAAACATAAGATGGTATAGTACAAAGTAGACTGAAAAGAGACACCTGCTAACACAGAGTATTGGTAGAGTTTTCTATTTGGAACTATTTTGTCATGGTAATGCACCCAGTTTCCGTTGTAACACATGTCATTGTAGGCTCGTAATGTGCCGTTCATAGTTGTGAGGTCTGAAACGTAGTCAATTTATGTTTTCATTGTCAATATTTTATGCCAATATTGTAGAATCCACTCCGATAATAATCAGAGATCCATTCTCTACTGCACTGAAAAGCTCCGGACACAGAATAACACCCCTCCCCATGTGAATCGGATATGAAACGACCTCAGCCCTGTCAGCTGCAATCATCCCTCATCCCTTGCATGTTAAAGCATCTGAACAGAGCAGAAGCTGCAGGCCCTCCTGTCTGTGAAAGCACTGGCTTTCCTGAGGAGAGACAGTGGCATCCTGTCTCGAGGCTCAGCGCTCGTCAGTGATCGTTTTGTATTACTAAAGAGCTGTGGACTCCCAGAACTTGACTTCCTGTCTCCCATACATGCCCCACCGCTGCTGTGCCTCACAAGAGAAGTGGGACCCTGTGTTTAAAGTGTGAGCTTTCATTGCCTCCTGTGTCGCCTTTTGACGATTCACTGGGTGCTGACTCGCTAACTCTGCGGGTGGTGGGGGTGGGATCCTTAGGGAGTGTATAATAAGAGCAGAGGGGAGGACAGGAAGCCCCTGAAAGACTGCTGGCTAAATGCATTAGCATGCAAGTTATTTGTAAGCTGGGTGGAAGGCCTTTTATGGTAAACACATTTTTCAAATTACAAGTGCAGTGTATGTTATACATTTTAATGGTTTTTTTTTTTGGGGGGGGAGTTGAACCAGTGTCTACAATTGTTTGATTTAAAAAAAAAAAAAACAACAACAACAAATAACTACATTTTGTAAGCTAGGAAACCTTTATCTAAGTGCCATTAGCACATTTTCGGCCACAGCAGGCAGCTGTTTTCAGTGGACAAGCTCTTAAAAACCCACAGTACGCTACCTTCCCAGCACCAAATGGCAGACGGACACAGTTAGTGACTACTGGTGAACATGAGGGACATTTAGTGGCTAAAGAGCCAGATTTGGTGAGTTGGTGGAGACCCAAAAAGATCTAAAAGACCAGTGAATATTGGACTTGTATCTCCAAATGAATGCAAGTGTTTGCTGGATGTGTAAATAAGCAACTGTTTGCTAACACTGATATTTTATCAACTTACAAGGTAAACAATGTCAGTTATATTTCCGCTGGCCCCAAGTGGGCAAAAAAGTAGGTTTAATATACACTACATTTGATTTTGTGAATACTTGATGTAAGCTTAAAAACGTATATAATATTTAAATCTCACTTAACAATTACTGTGAAACTAAATCGTAAAGACCAAACACTCAGTTGTCTCACTATCTTTTTTTTTTTTTATTAAATGTGGGAGTCTAATTAATGCCACGTAATCGCCAGTAATCCATCATAATGTCGTCATTTTTAAGCTCTTTTCCGCTTTACTCTTATAGTGTTCTTTCCTGTGGCTGCAGCCAGATTTCACACAAAACAAATTAGCATCTACATCCTAGATGCACATGTGCAAGCTTTACCATCACTAAGTGTAATGGCCAGTAAATCATCATCATCCTCTTCCTGGAGAAGAAATCGGACACCAATCAAACCTAAAACCCTTTTAATTTCATTGCCATTAGGGCCATCCTTTCACCAAACATTTGTTATCAATAAAGAACTACTTTATTAGTTGATATCTCAGCACTCAACAACTACACATGACTGGCTCTACTGCTAAGTAATATTAAACTATAAGGATGTTGCCCTGTCATTATTGCAGCTTCATGTGATAAACCAGTTCAGCAAGATTCCAGCTTCTTCCGCTCTTTTGCACTCACTTTATGAAAACGATGTGAACATTGTTAGCTCTAAACGTTTTTACTTAACAAAATTCCCTGTTCATGTACATACTGCCATTTACATGTGTCACTCCTCAGCTTTACTTGTTCTTTTTAGCTCAACCATGGACCATTGAACAGACTATACAACCGCATATGAAACATTATCGTAGCCGTCTTACCAGCCAGGACTTAACATTGTGTCAAATATTCTGTGAGGCTGTAGATAGCACTTCCTGTGAGGATGTATCAAGTTTAAAGCCTAGTTCCACTTCCTTTCTGTTTGACCCTTCGATTATGGAGTACAAAGTTTGTAACCACATCTGTGTCTGTTTCAGGCTACCAGGCAGTTTCTGGAGGAAATCAACAAGTGGACCAGTCAGCATGGAGTGTCACCGCTGTCCAGGGAACTGGCCGTCAAGTTCCTCATGGCTCGCAAGTTTGACGTCCTCCGAGCCATCGAGCTATTCCACAGCTACAGGGTAAGAAGGGACCAGAGAATCATTGAGATTCAAACTAACTTGCAGCTGCTTACGTATACACCACAACAGCAGAGCAGTGGTGACGTAGCACCCTCTGGTAGCCATTTTGGAAGTCCTCATCTCTTAAACAGTGAACAACTTGTCCATCTAAATACAATCCAGTAGACACAGGAAGTTTGTGTTTGGTGTTGGATTTTGCCTCTGATATTTTAACTAACTAAGTGGGCAGTTCACACTATTATCTCTTTATAAACACCTATGAACCGCACATCAGGTCACAAAATGTAGTCAAAAATCATTTTGGTGATGTCAAGTCTGGCGAGGTCAGTGACTCGAGTCTGTTCGGTGTGTTCCGTGCCGTCGTCTGTCTGAGGGGCCTTCGGCCTTCATTTTGGCCGTTTTGACAAGTATAATCGGCGGGGCGGGAAATGCCGGCAGTCAGACTCAAATGACCCATCTGATTGGTAGAGTGCTAACCCGGAAACGGGGAGCGGAATGTGCGTGACTAGAGTCTCTCAAAATCTGACGATAATCTTTTAAACTGACCTTTGTCAATCTGAAATGAAGACAGATTCAGCCAATGCACGCCTATTTCTCGCTTAAAATGTTTTCAGAAACGCGTTTCAGTGAACTATTTTAGTACAATATGAGATCATATTCTGAACAAGCCACCATGACATTCTGTCTTTGAATTTCCTGAGAAACCAGACCCTCGTGACGCGCTCGTCCAATCGGCTGCCGGTTTTCATTTTTGGGCGACAATACAGATTAGCGTCGCCTGCTGTTATGGAGACGTCTTGTCGCTTTGGTGTGTTCTGAGGCACTTTTTTTGACCAACTTGGGGAGACCGATCAGTCCAACTGCCTTTTCTGCCGAGGGTCGGCCGTCTGGTCTGTGTGTCTGCAGCTTTAGTCTAGTCTTAGACTTTTTCAGTGTGAATTTACCAGTTTCAATTTAAGTTTTTATGCCTCTGAAATTTGCAAATGAGATCAGTATGTTAGTTTGGATATACCTGATTTTGCCAACCCATTTTGGTTGTACTTTCAAGTATTAGAGTTCCCCCCGCCCATTAATGTGACTGTTACATAGCCCAAAAAAAGACATACATTAGCCTAGTGTCATCACTCTGTGCAAACAGGTGTTTTTATAAAAGACGTTTACCTTTTTTGTCTCTCTTCTCGGTCCAGCTCGAGGTCATGATTGGATGTAGGGAGACCTCGGTGACAGTGATACTCATGGCATGAGCTATGGCTTCTGTCAACAGGTTCAAACAAAGTTAACAAAAGCCCAAAGTTGCTTGCTTTAACATTGTTGGTCAATTGGAAAGCTATAACAGAGCCAGAGGAGGCAAATATCACGAAGAAATAGTTGTCGATGCGTTGATTCAGCTCAAGCTATAACTGTTGAATTCTGTTGTTTTGGTGAAAACATAGTTTCCAGTTTTCTGTAACCTAAATTTAGAAACGTATCTATCTCGTCCGTCAACACTTTTTGTTTTGACGTTAAGAAAAAGAATCTACGCCCACGTTGGAACAATTATCTCATTATACTGAAAAGTATTTCCGTTATTTCCACAAAGCCATTTGTATTATATTAACTGCTTGTCTGGACGATTATAAAACTGCAAAGTCTGTATCAAGTTGCTTCTGACACCTAACTGCAGTTTACTACCTTTTGTGATTATTGAAGATAAGGAAAGAAATAACTGATGACATGTTGCAAAATGAATAAAATCAGGTCAAAATGCAAATGTATTAAAAGGCTTTTTTTTTTTTTTTTTTTTTTTGGACAAAGAATAACAGTCTAACAAAACAAAGATACACGTTGGTACAGAGGTAGAAAGGTGAAGGTCATGTTGTAGAGCATCTTTACTACACCCACAGCACAGTTACACAAGGCCTTTTTCATTTACCAAATGTCTTCAGAAGCCCTTGCCAAGCAAGGGCTTCTGAAGACACGCACGCACGCACGCACGCACGCACGCACGCACGCGCGCACGCACTAATAATAAGTCAAATTAAAAGAGTTGGAACGTGGTTTCTATGTACATTAGGTCATTTATTTTTTGAAGCGTTTATAGGTGCGTAACAGCCATGCCTCTCTATTAGACATTTCTGATCTCCTTTTTGTTTCCTGTTTGTTTGCTATGCTCTTAACCACCTCCCTAGGGAGAACAGTAAACTAAAACTGGACCAAGTTTAAAAAATGCGTGGGCGTATCTATAGCAGCTGGCTGTATATCTATAGGTTTCTGCTATAAGGACGTTGAGAGGCCATAAGCCTCTCAACTGCCACAGCGTAGCAGTGAAAATGTCTGTTCACTCCATATCACTGAAATAACCATTGGTGACCTTGGTGATATTATTACCTTCAAAACCGGAAAATTATGATCCAGATGAAACCTCCTAGGGCAGCGCCTGTGGATCAGACTGCAGGTCTCATTTACTTTATGATCTGAAATAACATCTAGATAATAACATAATCAAGGCATTCTCCTCCGAGCCACGTAATAACTACCAGGATGTCAAGGATAATGTCTTCATTTTGTCCCTAAATGGTCTATACTGCTGTAAATTTAATTCTGGACAAATCTTAACATGCAAATGGCGTTCGTCTGCTCAGGTTTATCCACTGCAGCACACTGGAAGTTCATAGACGTCTCACACGAACTCTAATGACCTGAATAGCTTCGAGACAGGGCAGGGTTTTACCTACTACATTTTAAGTGATGTTGCTTCAAACACCAAGGTGGGTTCTTATTTCTGCAATAAATAGTTGGCCTGCATAAACTCGACTTGTATATGAATGCCTTGACTGTGACTTTGAGAAGGATTTAGTCTCCCCTGCCACGCCACAGTTCATTTAACTTGGTTTAATGCTGCGTCAGCACCGGGACAGAGGCTGGGGACAAGTAATTTGTCAGAACAAACCTAAGGGGGAAAGTTTCCAGTGAAGTGTTTGGTCGTGGAGGGACGTACAAACAGGCCAAGCTGGCATTAAAACTGCGGTGGTTGGTCGTGCGAGTAGGGCCTGGCAGGAAAACATCAGTGTTTTGTAATATAGTGTCATCTATTGTAACTGCTGCGTGAGTAGTTTCAGCCAAGACTGTAGCTGTATTTTAATGAAGCATGTAATCGTGTAATTTATACAATTTGGTTTTTGTACGTATATCCTAAAACAAGATGTAACGCATGTATTAGTGAACTTTAGAGGTGCTGGTAGGTGGATTTCCTTGGTCCCAGGTCATTTTAACTTTGTTTCAGTGTCATCAGTCATTCTCTAGACATGAAGTCTCAGTTGTCAGGTCCATGTCTTACAGTAAGGCTTTAGGTCTATTTGCAGAACTCTGATATGGCATTACTTGGAATATGGCCACCCTGCTTAAATACAGTACATGTACATGTTTAGTCTTTCTTTTGTATTTGTCTCCATTACCAATAACACAAGTTTGATGAAAATAAATCTTAAAAGAACAAGGAATAAGAGAGCAGCAGTATGACCTCAATAGAGGCAGTTTCTATCATGTCTTCAAGTCAAATGGAAAAGCCTCTATGAAAACCAAACTGTTAAAATCAGTGTAACTGAAATTATTGTGAAACTATTTTGGGTTTGATGACTTAACTCCAGCTATGCAAGGTTCATCCTGTATTTATCACTGGTAAAGTTTATTTGTATAGCCCCTTAAAACCACAGTTAAGGGCCCACATTTATTTCAAAAGAATAAGAAACAGTAAATGTAAATGACACCTCCCATGCTTGGCTCTTTCAAGTTGTTCAAGAAACTCCCACTCAACCTCAAGGGGGGGGGGGGGGGTTAGAAAAAAGGAATGGAAACTTTGCAGAGAGGGATCCTCCTGGCAGGAAAAGTCAGGCGGGTAATTCTCTATTGTTCACAGAGAGGAATTTACCTCAAAGTGATGGCCTGTTTATAGTTACTCCACAGCCTGACTTCACCTACTGTGATCTGTTTTCTTCAGGAAACGCGTCTAAAAGAAGGAATCGTCAGACTTCAGCCTCAGGAAGAACCTCTGCGCTCGGAGCTGCTCAGTGGAAAGTTCACTGTGTTGGTAAGAGTGTCCTTTTTTAATCTCCTCTACATTTGGCATCCCTTAAATGGAAAAGCTCAGTCTAATGTCATATAACAGAACAATTTAAAGATAAGTCAGGCAAAATTCTATAATTTTCCTCATTATAAACAAATCAAATGAAAAGACAAAAACCAACATTGACTTAATCCTTCTGACAAGTATTGTGTGTGTATCCAAAGCCTGATATAGCTTATTCCTCCATCCCATAGACCACTGTTGTCCAACAACTATTGAAAACGTGAACAATGAGACAGATTGTTGCATGTTCTTTCATTATTATGATGAATGGGTACTGTAGTTTTTTTTTGTTTGATCACACATACAATGTCTTTATGTCATGTATGCTTACTAGAGCACCAAATCTGTATTAATTCACAGCTGAAAATAGTCCCCAACAAAAGATCTATTTACTCCTACTGTTTGAGTAATGTTTGCTAAAAACTCTAAAAAGCTATTTTAGGAAATTACTAAGCCTTTCTTTTAAATCTACGATTTGTTGACAAGAAAAATACAGAATAATACCAGCCTTATCCTTAAACGATCAAATTTGGCTGTTGCTTATCACATTAATCACATATTTGTGTGAGTATTGTTGTAAAAGGCTGCTACTGTTCTTGGTTTCAGTACATTTCTGTCTTTTCTGATAGAATGATAGGGGGTTAAACATGCTTCAGTTCTGTCCTGAATAGAATTACTGAGGCTAACAAAAATATTCCCTATTCAACTCTTTGAAATTGTTGGGTTGTTGTTGTTGTTGGGATGTTTTTCTTCTTCCACGTGTTAACTTTCAGAAATGTTGGTTCTTCTGGATTTGTCGAAAAAAGCAGCTTGGGAATCAATCAATCAATAAGTTATATTTCAGAGGATCCCATCTCATAATGAGGATTTAAGTCTTTTTAAGGGTGCAAGTTATTGATTGGAATGCCAATTGGATTTCCTGTGCCAGATAAATTGAGCCTTTTGTCAGCCAAATTACAACCATAAAAGATGCCCCCCTTCCAATACACACACTCCCACTCTCTTGTATTTCCCTTCTTTTCCCCGTTGACGTGTCACAGTGGCATTGATGCCGCACATCCTTTTGTCTGACGTCGGAGGTCTCCAGCCTCAGCAGCGGGCTTCATTTCCTGCCTGAGGTATTATTAGCAGCCCATGCCCAAAAACACAGGCATATTTGCTTACAAAGTCAATTTATTTATAGAGCACATTTAAAACCAACATAGGCTGAACAAAGTGCTGTACAAAGTTATATGTTATAAAAATCAAAGGAAGACAATAAAAATATATAGACACAGTGATCATACAAACAACACACTTCTACACAAATGTCCCTAAACTAAATCATCCGCCAAAGAATAAAAATTTGTTTTAAGACGAGACTTAAAGGTCTCAGCAGTAGAGGACGGTTCTGAAGTGTTTTCGGACAGCGGCTTCATTCAAGTGAAGAATCTCAAGTTCTCTTGACACCAGCAGCCTTAATACTGATCAGGTTTGACATGAAAAATATGTCATGTTTCCCTCCTCAGGAATTAAAAAGAGCTGTCAATATTGACAAGAATTGTACCTCCTGTTGAATTGTTGACAGCCCGTTTTTTTTGGCTGGGTGCCAGTCACCAGCATATGAACTTAAGTGCCCCCCTGTGGTCATTGTTCATTCTTGATTTTTACAAAGCGTCCATTTGGCTTCCACTTAAAACCAGGCCCAGTTAACTCCTACAAGTGGCTAAAAGTACTTCACGGTTTCTATGAAAAACACATCTGTCAATCCACTGCTAACATTTTCTTCAGATACCGTAATTCATGCATCTAATGACAATTTCAATGATAGTTATTGGAGATGCAGGAAAGAGTAAAGAAAACTGAATGACTATGAATGTTAATATTGTCAACAGTCCAGTGCAGTTTGAGTTGTTAGTACCAAGTGGGCAATTTTATCACACTAGGTTGAATGCTGATATAACCTGTTAACCTGTTTTGTGTATTCCAGAGTGTGCGGGATCCTTCGGGGGCCTCCATTGCCTTGTACACGGCCAAACTTCATCACCCGAACAAGACAGGCAACCATGTGGTGCTTCAGGCCCTCTTCTACCTCCTGGATCGGGCCGTGGAAAGGTGAGGACTGTGGGTTTTAGGTAGATAGTCTGAATATAAAATAAGTTGTAATAAAATGGCTACATTTTTGTTGGAAATCATTAGTGAAATGTTATCTGATCAATACAGGGCATCCATTTCGCCCTAGAATAATATGTCCTGCTTCAGCATTGGAATCTGGTGCAGATATACCAAATATGTCGCCCAATTTATTCCCAAGTGGGTTACTTTTCTTTGAGGGAATCCTGGACATGTAATCCTAATTTTGGCTTTTAATTTGACTACTAAGACAGCTTTCACCATCTCCCATGGTATCTATACTGTATTTTAAGTTCTAAGTGTTATTTCAGTATGTTGTCTATTCCCTGAGTTGGATGAAAAAAACGTTTGCCTGCATAAGTTAGTTGTTACCTGACCTGTTTGTTAGGATGTCTAAAACATTAACAGAGAAGTATTAATGTCTGTTTACCCGTAGCTTTGAGACCCAGAGGAATGGCTTGGTGTTCATCTACGACATGGCGGGCTCCAACTACACAAACTTTGAGCTGGACCTGAGCAAGAAGATCCTCAACCTGCTCAAGGTTGGACTTACAGTGCTGCATTTTACATATACACATACAAATGTTGTTATATGTGTACTGTAAATGCCAAACATAGACAAATATTTGAGAAAATTACATGCATGATCCTGAGAAATACAGTGTAATATTCACAGGATTAGATGTAAACTTACTTATTGTAAACAGTACTACGTATATTGAAAGGAGGTAGGTTGAATTATCTGCTATTGTTGAAAATGATTCACTCCTTCCCAGGGTCAGGTTAATACATTACTGTAAAGTTATGTCTTCCATTCTGTGAAGAAGCAGATTGATTAAAGCAGGGTTGGTGTCTTCACAGAATTTAGAGCCAGTCCAAAGGGCAAGATGAATGGCTCACTGACTGGGTTGACAAGCATAATAATGATTTAACCTAGCGGTTCCCAACCTGGGGTCCGGGGACCCCTCAGGGGGGCGGCAAAGATCACAGGGGGGGGCAAGTCTTTATCTGGTTTTTGGTTGAGGTAAAAAAAAAAAAAAAACATTTGCACATGTTAAACAAATTATGATAATACACTAGAATGTATAATGTATACAAAAGTCTTACTTAGTACTTAGTAGGCCAAACTTCTGGGACCTCTTAACCTGGGACCCTTGCTGTCATCAGGTCAGCTGCTAGCTGCTATCATCCTCATTTTTCCTGCCGCCACGGCATCACTATTTTATGTAATGAAACATAGAGGAGAAACGTAAAAGTGCGGATAACTCCTCTGTATCAAAAAAGAAAGTAAGGCTCCATCTCGAGAGTTACCTCAACTTTGGTTTCGGTGGGGGGGGGACTCAGATTTTCTTAGACATAAGTAGGGGGGGGGGGGGGGGGCGCCAAGGAAAAAAGTTTGGGAACCACTGATTTAACCCATACAATGTGGCTGTGTAAGATTTAGGCATACTTGCAGGTACAAAATAGGCACAACTCTAAGTGATTTGTGCTTTAAGGAGTAAATAACACAGGCACTTATGTGGCCACATCAGCAAGAATGTCATGCATTTTGTGTCCACATATTGATTTTAAAAATTGAATGTAGTAGTAGTAGAGTTGTGCTCATAAAATTCAGAAGAACCACAATATAAAGTGAGAGGGTGAGCTTCTGTGATTGCTCTGTCCAAGTCGTGTTTTGAGGATAAACTACTTTTATTTCAGACCCAACATAGTAGAACAAAATTGTCTGTCTGTCTGTCTGTCTGTCTGTCTGTCTGTCTGTATCATGACTTTCAAAGAAGAATGAAATACATCCTGTTGAATCTGATATAAATTGTAGTTTGTTGTGCGGTCTCTCTCCACCAGGGGGCGTTCCCTGCCAGGCTGAAGAAGGTGTTGATCGTCGGGGCCCCTGTTTGGTTTCGAGTGCCCTACAATCTGCTCAGCCTGCTTCTCAAGGAGAAACTTAGGGAGAGGGTAAATGGAGGAGCTAATTTTCTAATACTTGCTGCATGTTTATATTTCACTAATTTTCAAAAATTCCAAGATCGACCACTCAGACCAAAGATAACCAGCTTAAAACGTAGAGATCTTTCTCTGATCCAGCGCTGTTAAAGTGTGCAAATTGTACAGTATGTCTTAATGAATGCAGTGTGTTTAACCTCAAGTGTTCAATACCTTTTCATTCATCATGTTTATTGTATGATATATGTTTTTACTCTTGGTTGATGTTAAGCACTTTGGATACCTGCTGGTCGCTGTAAAGTGCTATATAAATAAAGTTTGATTGATTGTTTACGATGATACTAATTGAAGAGTTTTGAAAAATTCAGTTTAGTTTATTTGGAGTAGCACATATTGAGTGAGCAGGGAATTCAGTCTCATTGATTGTTGCAAGTGGTCATTTGATTAGGGGGGGGTTTTCTCTAACCACTTGTCCACCCTGCTGCCTCATATATCCCTGGGATGTTAATGCTTGAATCATAGGAGTCCCCACCATCACCCTGCCACACTGTCCCTGAAGAATTTCATTAGTATGGATTTCTTTGGCATTGCCTGATGGTCTACTGTAAATTGTGTTTAAGGATTATTCATAAAAAAAGAATAAACCAACCAACAAATACTCTTACATTAAAAAGGGGAAAACAAAAAGAATACTGAATACTATTTGTCAGCAATTTCACCCTCCACCAAAGGATGCCAGAGTAAAATCACATCTGTCGATCCCTTTCGCTTCTAACTCCAGGTTCAGATGGTGAAAATGGCCGAGCTGCGCCAACACCTCCCCAGAGACTGTCTCCCCCAGCACCTCGGCGGCCTGCTGCCTCTGGAGTCATACAGCTGGAACCAGCAGCTACTGGCGGGCCAGAACGGCCGGGTAGACCCAGTGGACGAGCTGGTGGGCATCCCCGTGGAAGACTCTTCCATTCACGTCCCCGGACCCGAGTCCATGCGCCCACAGGAGCTGCTGACACACCTCGGGAGGCTTCAGCGCTCAGGCATCCATCAAGAGTATGAGGAGCTCCGCAAAGAACCACCGCCTGGAACCTTCCATTGTGCACAGTGAGTTTACAGCTGCAGACATACAAACCTGCTTCAGACTTCACGGATCATATTTAGAGTATTGGTGTTTAATTACAAAAATGGGATCATTACTCAAAACAAGGAATTATTACACAATTCTCTTACTTATTACTTTTTGTAAAAGCAATGAATTTGTTTACTTTCCCCTGGGAGCAATAGAGTGACACTCTAACATGATTGTCCTAGTTTAGGTTACTTGTGTTCATTGGGTGAATATTCCTTGTGGACCTAAGCTCACACTGCTAGCAGAAGCAGATAAAATGCTAATCAGTTTTGTAAGAGCTGAAACAAATAATTGATTAGTCGATTTAAAAGAAAATTAATCTGCAACTAGTTTGATAATCGTTTTAGCATTCAAGCAAAAATGCCAACAATTTTATGGTTTCAGATTCTCAAATGAGAGGATTTTATCTTTGTCATGTATGAGTGCAAAATCCAAATAGATTTTGCACTGTTGGCTGTATACAACAATAATCAATCCGACTACCAAGCTGGCTACAGTAGTAGTGTCATTAGTACATGTTGGTATTATTTGTTTACAGATCAGCTTACAATCAGGAGAGGAACCGCTATGGAGACGTGCTGTGTCTTGATCAAACAAGAGTTCGTTTGAAAGCCAGAAGGAACGAGGTTGGTTCTTTCTTTTTTTTTTTCTTAATTTGCACATTACAGTTGTCATTCATATGAAACACAAATACTGCCAGTTCCATTCATGATTACTCACAGCTGCCAAGAAATGTGCTAAGGTTCAACATTTTGATTTACAGGCTGGCTAGCTGGTATTTTTCCAGAAAGTGTAACCAGAGTATTTTTTTCATTCTGTTGTGTTTACTAAATAGTAAATACTCCATCCGGCCCATATAGACAACTGAGCTCTACAGTCTCATTCAGGTCATAGAACGATTCCCTTTTTAGTGTTTTCTTGAACTGACATGATAAACTTCCGATTTTGTTCCCACAGAGATCAGACTACATCAATGCGAGCTTCATGGACGGCTACAAACAGAGGAATGCATACATTGGTACTCAAGGTATGACAACTGTCACATATTCTTAGTTAATGATCTGTGGATGGCTGAAGTATTTAAACACATTTGTGTGTATAGATGGGCTACATTGATGGTTACAAACATACAAGAAAATAAGTAATAAACTAAAGATGATGTGTGTGTGTGTGTGTGTGTGTGTGTGTGTGTGTGTGTGTGTGTGTGTGTGTGTGTGTGTGTGTGTGTGTGTGTGTGTGTGTGTGTGTGTGTGTGTGTGTGTGTGTGTGTGTGTGTGTGTGTGTGTGTGTGTGTGTGTGTGTGTGTGTGTGTGTGTGTGTGTGTGTGTGTGTGTGTGTGTGTGTGTGTGTGTTGTGAAATGATTTTTTTGTAAAACATAACAGTGTGGGTTTGCTTGGCAAGAGGTCAAATAGACAGAATGTTGTTTTTTGTGAAGTGCTAATTTTCTGAAGATATCTAGGGAGACTTTCTCAAACAACAATGCACTCTGAGGTGAGATTGCAGAATTGTTAGCAGTAAATGAACAGTTGGGCGCCTGGGTAGCACACCTGGTAGAGCGTGTGCCCATATGCTCCCCTTTCATGTCTAGGCTGTCCTATCCAATAAAGGCCTAAAATGCCAAAAAAGTAATCAAAGAAAAATCAGTAAATGAACAGCTGAGAACGGGGAAGGGTGTCAAGTTTATTTTCACCACGTCCAAAAGTAATAATGTCTTTATTAGTGTTTGGTATCAGTGTATAGTAGCTTATTAATCTGCTTTGTCATGTAATCAAATGGATATGCACCATTACACTGATCACTGACTGAACTGAAGTCATTTAATGTGCTTTGAATCTCCTGTTGTACTTGTGAAGGACCACTGGAAAAGACCTACAGTGATTTCTGGAGAATGGTCTGGGAGCAAAACGTGCTTGTTATCGTCATGACAACCAGGTAATTTAGATTGATTTTTAACAAATGCCAAATATGATTCATACTTGAGTCAAAAAAAGGTGACCGTTTTTCCTCTTTAAGGTTAGTCTGAATTAGAAGTGGTACTTAAAGGTGCACCATGACTTCCTGCATGGTCACTTCTGTTGACGTTCCAAGTAAATTCCAAACAAAACAGAGCAAGCTCGCCCCTCCCCCCATGTTTCCATAACTGTCATGACTGTCACTAACCCCAACCATCTTGTTGGTGATTGGCTGGAGTGGTTTGTCGTATTTTGGTGCCTATCCTGTGCCTCTAGTGTTTGTTTGACGTTTACGACCCCTGTGTTGTCTCCAGAGCTTTTTCACAGTGTATTCAGGGGGCAGGCAGCTAGCAGATCAAGGAGAGATGCCTACGATTTTGAGACAAAAATGAAATTGCGCTGAAACCATGCAGGAACTCATAGTGTACCTTTTTTAAATGTATTTAATACAGTATGTCCTGTTTCTGTGCTGCAGGACAGACGAGGGCAGTCGGAGGAAGTGTGGACAGTATTGGCCTCTGGAGGAAGGGGGACAGGAGGTCTATGGCCACATGGCAGTGGTTAACCAAAGGGTGGACAACCACACCCACTACAACCACACCACCCTCGAACTGCACAACACTGAGGTACAGCCATGGAGCACTGCGAGAACATGTATTGCAACAAGAAAGAGCATACCGGGGAGGTTTTTCATGTAGCGACAATATTCAGTTTGTCAACGAACAACAAAAAGCACACCAGTTGCAAACATGCTTAGAAGAGTCAAGTTTTGGCCAATCCATATTTCCCTCTTTGGGTCAGATGGAAGCAGGATAAGCAATGTAGCCCAGGCATAATCAAAGTCTTACAACGTGTTAATTAGTCAAATGTAGAGGTGCTGGTAGGGTTTTTTTTTTTTTTTTAACTTTGCACAGAGCCAAGCTTGTTTCTAGTCTTTACTTTATGCTAAGCTAAACGCATGCTGGGTCCATCTTTATATAAAGCGTACAGACATGAGAGTGGTATTGATTTTCTCATCTAACGCTTTGCAAGAACGCAAGTAAGCATATTTTCCAAAATATCGAACGGTTCCTTCATCCATATTTCAAGAGTGTGACGTACAACAAGCATACCCCTAATAATATTTTGTATCCATTCAGACATGTGAACAGAGACAAGTGAGTCATTTCCAGTACCTCAGCTGGCCGGACTACGGCGTTCCCACCTCAGCAGTGACTCTCATTGACTTCCTGGGAGCTGTAAAGAGACAACAGAGGAAAATGGTGAAAGCTTTGGGACTTCAGTGGGCAGGCCACCCACAGGGACCACCAATAGTAGTTCACTGCAGTGCAGGGATTGGGAGAACAGGTGAGATCCTGAGATTGTATTTTTTCCAAAATAGAAGCTTGACATCCAACTATTTCCATTTGTCATTGTCTTCATAAGACTGTTTTCAGATCAAATATTTATTTTGTTAAACGCACAAAAAAAGGTGTTATATTATGGGCTTCAAGGCTCGGGTAAACACAGAGTGGATGAGATTGTCAAGGTTTAGACCAAATTTCAACACAAAAAGACTTAATTTGCCTAGTTTTTTTTTATTTTTTTAAAGACTGTAATAACAACACATTGTCCCTTCTTAAAAAGTGTCGCTGCTAACAAGGTCCTGTTGTTTGCAGGTACCTTCTGTGCCCTGGACATCTGTCTGTCCCAGTTACAGGACGTAGGCTCACTAAATGTATGCCAGACAGTGCGACGCATGAGAACACAGAGGGCCTTCAGCATTCAAACCCCGGACCAGTACTACTTCTGCTACAATGCCATTTTGGAGCACGCCCAAAGGCAAGGCCTGCTCCCAGCCAATCAGTGAGCTTCAGCCATCACTTTACCAAATTAATCCATGAGCCCTGAGGTTTCTGCAGTCAATTTGTTAACCCCGAGCTATGTTGTGTGACCAATTTGTGAGCCCAGGAAAGTTATCTTCCTCACAGAAGCTGTCTTTTGAATCTAGGCCATTCTTTGACAAGCCAGACCAAGACAAGACAGTGACAAAAAAAGGCTTCAGTGTTGACATTATGATGTTTCAATGTGATAACATTCTCGCTTTGAACAATGTGACGTGTGGTTTATGCCGAACATATCTCAGACAATACGTGGTAGCGTGAACAAACTGCTCCTGTGTTGTGCAGTTTTGTGGTCTGGTCAGGCACATTGGGTGAAGTGATCGAGGTTATGTTCACTAACCTTTTTTATATTTATTTGCAACTTTCAAACTGGTGGTTTAGGGGACCTTTTTTTAAATTGAGTACTTCACCCCAAAATAAAACTTCAACCATTATCCACTCATCCCATATCAATTAAAACTCCACCAAAGTTTGTATGACTGCAAAACAGTGATTTTGAATTGTATTTCAGTCAAAGCTCCTTAAATGCTAAAGTTAACATAGCCATTGCGTGCCAAACAAACTTTTATTTTTTTGTAGCCAAATGAATGCCCCGTAGGCATAATTACTGTACACAAAAGTACAAAATGATCTTGGTCAGATGCATGAAGTAAGCACTAAACTCAATTTAATAGTTTTGAAAAGAGCTAAAGATGGAACAACGGAGGCTAATAACTTGTGCTTTTTATGCACAAATGTATTTTTTTTAGAGTTTTAAGGGACGTGGGCAAGATGTAAGTTAATGACACTTTTTATTTTGGGGTGAAATGATCCTTTTAACTACAGTGCCTTGCGAAAGTATTCGGCCCCCTTGAACTTTTCGACCTTTTGCCACATTTCAGGCTTCAAACATAAAGATATAAAACTGTAATTTTTTTGTGAAGAATCAACAACAAGTGGGACACAATCATGAAGTGGAACGAAATTTATTGGATATTTCAAACTGTTTTAACAGATAAAAAAACTGAGAAATTGGGCGTGCAAAATTATTCAGCCCCCTTAAGTTAATACTTTGTAGCGCCACCTTTTGCTGCGATTACAGCTGTAAGTCGCTTGGGGTATGTCTCTATCAGTTTTGCACATCGAGAGACTGACATTTTTGCCCATTCCTCCTTGCAAAACAGCTGGAGCTCAGTGAGGTTGGATGGAGAGCGTTTGTGAACAGCAGTTTTCAGTTCTTTCCATTCGTTCTTGGCCATTCTAACACCTGGATATGTTTATTTGTGAACCATTCCATTGTAGATTTTGCTTTGTTTTGGATCATTGTCTTGTTGGAAGACAAATCTCCGTCCCAGTCTCAGGTCTTTTGCAGACTCCATCAGGTTTTCTTCCAGAATGGTCCTGTATTTGGCTCCATCCATCTTCCCATCAATTTGAACCATCTTCCCTGTCCCTGCTGAAGAAAAGCAGGCCCAAACCATGATGCTGCCACCACCATGTTTGACAGTGGGGATGGTGTGTTTAGGGTGATGAGCTGTGTTGCTTTTACGCCAAACAACGTTTTGCATTGTTGCCAAAAAGTTTGATTTTGGTTTCATCTGACCAGAGCACCTTCTTCCACATGTTTGGTGTGTCTCCCAGGTGGCTTGTGGTAAACTTTAAACGACACTTTTTATGGATATCTTTAAGAAATGGCTTTCTTCTTGCCACTCTTCCATAAAGGCCAGATTTGTGCAGTATACGACTGATTGTTGTCCTATGGACAGAGTCTCCCACCTCAGCTGTAGATCTCTGCAGTTCATCCAGAGTGATCATGGGCCTCTTGACTGCATCTCTGATCAGTCTTCTCCTTGTATGAGTTGAAAGTTTAGAGGGACGGCCGGGTCTTCGTAGATTTGCAGTGGTCTGATACTCCTTCCATTTCAATATTATCGCATGCACAGTGCTCCTTGGGATGTTTAAAGCTTGGGAAATCTTTTTGTATCCAAATCCTGCTTTAAACTTCTCCACAACAGTATCTGGGACCTGCCTGGTGTGTTCCTTGTTCTTCATGATGCTCTCTGCTCTTTAAACGGACCTCTGAGACTATCACAGAGCAGGTGCATTTATACGGAGACTTGATTACACACAGGTGGATTCTATTTTTCATCATTAGTCATTTAGGTCAACATTGGATCATTCAGAGATCCTCACTGAACTTCTGGAGAGAGTTTGCTGCACTGAAAGTAAAGGGGCTGAATAATTTTGCACGCCCAATTTTTCAGTTTTTTATCTGTTAAAGTTTGAAATATCCAATAAATTTCGTTCCACTTTATGATTGTGTCCCACTTGTTGTTGATTTTTCACAAAAAATTACAGTTTTATGTCTTTGTTTGAAAGCCTGAAATGTGGCAAAAGGTCGAAAAGTCCAAGGGGGCCGAATACTTTCGCAAGGCACTGTAAGTACACCCTTTTTTTTTTTTTTTTTTTGTTATTCCAAATAGGGAGCTTTATTTCCACTGTCATCCAACAATAATAGGTTTTTTGTTAGGTAACAGTTTTTACACCTCCTGTGTCCAGAAATTGCATTTTTAGCACATGGTATATGTCACGTAGAAGGTACGAGCCACTCTCAGGAGTGTCGTACTGAACACAAGGTGAAACTGCTCAACCGGTTATCAAAAAATGATTTAGTCAAGAAGTGTTTGTATTCCTTTGAGATTGCATGATGCAGTCTCCTCAGCCTTAGTAAAAGAAACCCTCAACAGCAGTGAGACAGTGGCGAAGCATATCCAAAACGACCTGGCTGTAAACTCCTAAACGGCCGTTAAACCCCTCTGTGCTCTTTAATTAAATTGCTGTCCATGTGAATTCCTCTTTGTTTTTCCAAATTTATCCACTGAAAGCCTGACCTTCCATCTCACCTAAATATTAAGATTTCCTGACTTGCAGTACAGACAGTGACCAACGTCTATGTGGCCGCCTTTTCTCACTAGCAGTGCAGTCATGCTTTAGTGAACGTGGGAAAGTTATCGCTTAGCGCCCACAAACATGCACACGTGCACACATTTAGAGCAGTCTGCAGTGACTATGCCATTGAAGTGCACATCTGTGTAAATCTGTGGAAGTCATCAGTTAAGACCTCATGAGTAGTGCAATTTTTTTTTTTTTTTTTTTTTTTTTTTTTTTTTTTTTACACAAATCATGTCTTAGCACTTTTAAATAACTATTCCCAATGTGCTCTGAGATTAGTCATCATTGGGATCGGATGACGCAGAACTTAAATCTGTAGGTCTGCATGTGATGCTGGGATAACTTGATTGTTAAATTTAGTAATGCTGAATTTTAAAACATTTCGTGACATTTTGGACTTACTGTAAACATCTGCATAGAGCTCTATTGGGACAAATCAAGAGGATTTTACAGGGAACCCAGAAATGAATGATAGAATAGCTGGATAAGCATGCACAATTATGTGCCTACACTCTAGAGTCCTTCTTGGGCACAAGAGTCAGAAATTTTGTCTGAAGTTTATTCTCATAATTGTTATTGTGTTTCTTTAAGTTCTACAGACTGTGGTTGTAATCAGTGCTTTCATCTGGTCCCAGTATCTTGCCATTATTATAGTACATGTACAAAAATGTGTCTGTGTGTTATACGTTGCATTATGTTGTTGCCGGGTGAAAAAAAAAAAAATGTGTTTTTTGCTACAGAATTCATATTGAATTTGCTTGTAGTGAAGCATTTTTAAGTCTGCCATCTTCATGCACTCTGATTTTAGAATTATTTTTCCTTTCAATGATGGACGCAAAATTTGCCCTATTTTTTTATTTTTCTATTATATTCAACAACTGTATTCATACGATTACCCAGGATATACAGTTATCTACATTAAATTTATATTTGTTCTATTATAACCTATTACTTTATCATTCATTTGAGTATTGAATCAAGCTATACTGTATTAAATACAAACTATGTCAACGTATACATTTGTAAAGTTGTGTGTTTTTTGGCTTACTAAGCTGATTTAGTTGAACTGCTCTTCTGTGTTGGGAATGTACTGTCATGTTTCTCATTTTCCAGTTAAATGTTTGTTTAGTATGGTCATTTCAACAGTTTGACTGTCTCTTATACTAGCATACATTTCTTCAGGCTTCTCTAAAAGTAGAGTATATAAAAAACAATGGTAGAACAGAAAAATATAACTAAAACATGCACATATATATGGGGAGCTAAGTTAAGTCAAATCTAATGTCACAAAATCAAAAGGGGGCAAGATGAACAACGTGTGAATTAGGTTTATGTGTTTTTAATAAATAACTTGAAAGCATCTTTTTTAATGTGAAAGGCATCGCTCGCAAGACAAAGAATTACGACCCGACTGCAGTTCCCCTCAGCTCAATAGTGTTTGAGTGTCTTTCAGCTGGTTGTTTTGGTTTTTACGGCCCACAACTTTACCGTTTTGGTTCACTCTCACCGCTCTTGTAGCGTTCTTTTCAAAAGGCAGCTGTTTTCAGTGAAAGCTTATTAGCTTATGAACATAGTGGAGCATTTAGCTGCTAAAGAGCCGCGTATTTCCCTCAAGAGTTGGAGGAAACCAAAACAGAGCAAAAAGGAGTGAATATTGAACTTTGCCGGGCGTCTAAAAACACAACTTCAAATGAATGCTAAAATTGCTCTGTATCTGCTGGTTGTAAAGAAAAAAGGCAACTGTTTGCTAACATGGTTACAGTAAAACAATTTATAAAAGTAATATGTTAATTTTGAGTTTACAGCTGGTTCCGATGCAACCAAAGAAATCAATTACTGCAGGTTTAAAGAATTAGATCAGTTGAGTTTGTCATTTCAAGCTTTCTACACATCCTACACCGAATCTAACCTAAACCAAATCCATCTCTCATTACAAGGCTAGATAATGATTGCAGTCATTTCAGCTGACAGCTCAAGGTCCAAAACATCACTTTTCTCTTAAAATACAGAGATGGTGGTTGCAGTAACACTCCTACACTGCTGCATACACTCAACAAATACAGTGGCTTTAGCTAGACCGTGGGGTTTACCAGCACACCAAAGTGAGCAGTGTAATCAACAGCGTTCAAAAAGGAATACCCACAAGATGTGTATTTCCAGTACGTTGAAACACTGCAACCGTGAAGCATGCTGGGAGCTGAATTCAGCGTGCGGGTATTTCTCTCTAAACAATGCTTATTTTTGGGTGTGGTATTGCTCTCTGTATGTTGCAGTAGTAAAACTGACCGAGCTAGATTTATTGTATGCATATACATTCCAATTAATATTGATCTAATTTATCCTAAAGCTAAGTAAATGTTTTTTGGCTAGCCGACAAAGTTTTCTCTCCTTAGCAACATTAAAGTATGAAATTGCTAAAACTCTTCTGTTCTTGTCTTGATGGAGCACCTTTTAAAGGACCACTGTGACAATTTTCAAACTGTTTTTATTTACCATTAAATGGCATGACAATATTCCTGTATTACACGTGTCTTACACGTGGCACTGCATCACAGGCCCTAAATCCTCCACCTGATGATGATGATGATATGGTCACAGACTAAACAAGAACGATTCATTTGAGATCCAACACCTCTAATCATCCTCTTTACAGCTTAAGACAAAGATGCCACGGCTGAGCCTTTGAATGCATCAATCTAGGACCAAGTACACAGAAAAAGTTTGAAAATCTTTGAAACTAAACGATTTAACCACGTGGGACTTAATTTTGTAGTGTTTAACTGTGTTGGGCACGTTCACGAATGCACAACCTATAAAAAAATTAAAAAAAACTTGAAATTGTTATTTGACAGAAATGTAAAAAGTTAAACAGAATTCAGATAGCATTTCTGGTTTTTGGATTTGCAGAAAAGTTTTCAGGGATCACAAAGTCAGCCATGAATGGAGCTGCTCCATCATGTATGAAATTAGAGTCCTGGGGCTTATTCACTTTAGAATTTTTTTTTATAACTTAGTCTTCAGAAGAAAGTTCCTTAACTTATAAAGTTTTTTTATTGCTCATCTAAGCAAATCTAATTTCTCTTAACCTTTCTTAAAGTGTTGTAATTACATAAATTTAGTATGATTGTCATATTGCATGTGAGTTTACACCGAGAGTTAAGAGAATGTATCATTTTTGGATGAAGGAAACCATTAGCCACTCTTAACACCAGTGTTTTTATTCCCAGAATCCAAACTATTTTATGTTAATTGTATTAAGGTTGCATTTAGTACCCCTCACTGCCTTAACTGCCCTCAAAGGTCTCCAAAGGAAATCTTATTTTAAGAGGCTAATAAGAGATGAGATTAATGTCCAGAAATAAAAGACATTGTTCTGATGTAAAGTGTGTTAAGCTAGGTATTCTTGGTATTCTCTTGTAGTGTGGTAATTTCAAATAAGAGGTTAGGAATATAAAACTGTATCAAAGAATGCAACGGCTTTTGTGTAGACTAAATCTACAAGATACAAAAATATTTAGATCACAATCTATAACTTAGCCATTGTATATTTATATTAAAAAATGGTATGATTATATTAGAAATAACACAATATTTATTAAACATACAGTAATATCCCATGCAACTGCACAGGTAAAATGTAAGGAAGTCTCAACAATTCCAGCACAATTTGAATATTATATTTTAATACATATTATAATTTATATTTTTTTAAAGGGTTTTCTAGGGGAGAAGCTGAAGAGCAATACCCCCTCAGGGGTCCGAGATTTTCTCCTTACGCCATTGTTTGCAATAAAGGCAAATTGTTGGAGTAAAAGTAACTTCATTCGATATTTGACAAGTGCAACGAATGTACAAACAGTCCGGCTAACAGTGGTGTAAGATGTAGTCAGATGTTTTACAATAAAAGCAGTCATAAAACAATGTAAAATACTTTGTCTTATCTAGATCTCATTGGATTATTACTGACCATTAAACATGTTAGCAGCATTGTTAATGATGTAGCTGCTGGAGGTGGGGTTCATTTGAATTTATTCTATATGTTCATATTGCTGAGAGGTTTCATTAAAACAATCAATCATATTTCCATTGTTGAGCACATGTTTTGTATGTAAAATCTGAATCTAGTAACTACTAGTAACCAAGTAGTAGTATCTATAGCTGTCAACAGTGGAGTAAAAAAGTACAGGGCAGTAGATTAGAACCTAAAAAAAAAAAGTACAAGTACTAGAGTGCATAAATTAAGTATATGTACTTTATTACTTCCCACCACTGCTTCCAATCATTTTCTACCACTATAGAGAATAGAGATGTTGAGTTTAGATGATGGCCATGGAGACTGTTTCACTGACGCTGCCTCGGTTTTAGCGGGTGATATTCAAAATAAAATGACGTGTCTTGTAGCATGCTCCAATGCCAACGGAGGGGGGCGTATCAAACTATTTTGTTACAAACACGAATCCGGAGTAAGGAGTCTTTTTCCTGGGTATGTAACAGCTGGTTAAACTAAATAATATCAACAGTATTGCTTCTATAACAAGTAAACGATGTTTATTTCGAAGTGGAATGCGTTTTGTGGCCAGTCGTGCCTTTTGTGTCTTTAAATGAACTGAAATGGGCTTTTTATGGTCGTAAACGACTACAGAATAGCCAAAACATAACGACATAGATGGCTAAATCTGCAGGGCGTAATTTTCTCTGCTAGTAAACAATCTTACCCCCGGGCTGTGTGCTGATAATGCGAGGCATCCCGCTGTCTGGAAGTCGAAACATTTAACGTTATGTCTGCAGCGTTGTGCGAGCATACGCTAATAGATCGGTAGGGGGAGGGAGTTGTTGTGGTGAGACAGGTTAGACATTTTACTCCCGACTATTGAAGTAAACAAAGAATATGATTTGTTAAGGACGCGGTCGTCCTCTCTCTCTCTCTCTGCGGGAAAATGGAGCTGCGTGTTATTTGGGAGCGCGGAGAATGGCGTGGCTCCACCGTGCCGATGTTTCCACACAGCGACGCCGTAGTTCCCCTTTCGTTTGACTTTGGCATTGTTTAGTAAGGGCAACTGGATCAGCTCTTGCTGCCTAGAAAAGATGCGGTATTAGCCGCCTATAGGCCCTACTTCGCCATGCTTACCAGCGCTCGTGCAAGCGTCAATTACCAGATTATGCATTTTAGTGCCTTTTGTTTGGAGTCGAGCCTGCAAATACCTACGTCGATGATCGACGCTGAGTGCAGGGGCCGGCTGATCCTCCTCCTTAACCGTGTGCATCGTGTAGTACGTGTTGTGGAGGGGTCTCACAACAGCCCGCAGTGCCTTGTCTTGCATGCTTTTGAACAAAACTTGGGGGGGGGGATACTTGTTAAGATGCCGAAAAAATGCTCTTATATTTTGCGTTTTAAGCATTAAACCCATGCGTATTTTTGACAAATGCTGGTTTCGGTCTGGAGAATATATTTTGCGAAGTGCAACGCAGTTATGTGGGGAAAGCCAGTTGGGATAGTGAGTAGCTGTGTTTTTTGCAGCCTACGGTTGCTGCTGAATCCGATGCCTGGATCGGAGTGAGGAATCCCGGGCTGGTGTTGCAGCTCCGCCTGTCGTGGGCGATGGTTTATTTTGGAAGTTCCACCTTTTTGGGATTTGGAATGACGGTGACAGGCAATGATTGGCTGAAGTGTCCACAAAGAGGTGGGACACAAGTGCAAAAGCAGACTCCCTCCTACAGAACAAAGTCACGTGTTACCAAAGTCCAGGAAGTAGCTAGTTGTGTAGCTAGATCGAGATGTAGAGCTTAATTCATCAGATGGATAGGACTTTAAAACTCTGAATACATCCAATCAAGTGCCTGCTAATTTGCTGTGTCCTACATGGTTAGTGCAAGTCTAGATGCAGTGTATTAATGGTATGGCAGGTGCTTGGTTGAATAATTGCGTGTTGAAACGTCCAGTGGAACTATACACACAAGTATGTTATATTCACCGCTGGGTCAGAAGTTGATAATATTTTGTCCCCGTCCTGTAGAGGGGCCATGCGGCAAAAATATAGTTGTAAGATCTTAATTATTATATTATGCTCACATGGTGCATTTATGAAGGGTTTCATTATATTACCACAAACTGATATACAGAAAATCGAGTCTAGGTAATATTCCGTTATACGAGTACTACTTCGCAAAATACTATTAAGCTGCTATCTATAGTGTGCTGTGTGCACTGTACTTGACGGAAACTTTGAGTGAACAGGGGCCCCCAAATAGGTTAATCAGGCCAATGCACACACATCACAAAAAAGTAAATGTCATTGAATGTAGGCCTACATGTAAATTTGATTCGCTATGTTACTATTGTTAATATATGGAGAGTGTGTTTGTGTGTACTGGGGGATAAAGCAAGTTTGGATGTGTATTAGAGTTTCATACTTTATATACTTTAAATAGTTTCACACATTGCCAGGGGTTTTTAGTTACCTAACACGTTATACTGTCCGCAAGCGGGACTCCACTCACCGCTGGTATTGTCGCGCTTCAACTCAAAATGGGCGTGCATGGTAACTGTGCGAGAAAATCCTTGATTGACAGTTCAAACTCAAAACCCGGGCCCGTCGCGCCGCCCTCATGTGGGTCCTCTGAACGAACTGACCAATTAGCGCCTGTCGGGGGCGGGGGCATATCTGAAACCCCGCCCCCCCCGAGCTAACCGAACGGAGATTGTTTTCCTCTCTCGGGGAGATTTTCACTTTGCAGCCCACAGCTTGAATTGTTTATTTTAAATCACAAGCAACTGATAAGTTGCTTTCAGCACATACGTCACTTTGCTATCTTCCCTGGCCAAAGGTGTAGCGGTTAACTCACAAATAACGGATTATCAAAGCATCATTTGCGATCTTCAGCTTGCTATTTGGGAGAGGGGTGAGTTCAGCTGAATTCATTCAGCAAGCTAACACAGCTAGCTATATACCTACCGTTAGCAGATGTTTTAAGTACAGCCCAAGGGGAATCGACGTTTGTTTGCCTGTCACTCAGTCGTATTTAGAGCCGATATATGTACTCTAATAAATCGATAGCTAATGCTCGCTTCAGATAACGTTAGCATGTGTCAGCAACAGCGGACCAGATCGTTAATCGTTAGCTGCATGTGCTTCCCTGCTAGCCCCAGACGTTGCTCGGTGTCGGGCTACTTATGTTGTTTACATTAGCTAGCTAGCTAGCAGTTAACTGGCAGCTCACAACCTCTGTCGACAAAACAAGTTATCGGCGTAGTTAATAGAAAAACTCTTTCGTACACTTTTAAGCTCAAAAGGCACCAGACGGCTAGTACGCCAGCTCTTTTGCGTGCTTACCTGCTGAAATGGAGTGTAATTTGCAGCACTCCTGCGCCACGCTCTAGCTAAATGGCGGGTGTGGGAGAAAGCGTCGTGCAGTAACTCGAGGTCGGTGCTTGTGTTGCCAGGCCATAAAGGGGATGGTGAAGCGCTGTTGTCGGCTAACGGCTGTTAGCATGTAGCTAGCAGACATAGCTGAATTTGTCTCTACGTGACTCTAACGTTACTATACTAAGTAAAGTGAAGTTTCTAAAAATACAACCGCCTCGTTTTCTTTGGCCGCGGCTGTTCAGAGCGAGAATTGTTGGTGAACAGCACCAATGTCGGAGGCGTTACTAGTTCGGTTTGACAGTCATTATGTCACTTTTGTTCGATATTTGGGTTTTGAAACGTAATTTATTCTTCCACCGTAGGGTTTCTAGCTTTGTCTTTCTTTAACGCAATTCACTCAGATTCTTATCGAGTTGTTGCTGTCTTGAGGAAGTTGTGAATTGCAGGCTGACTTCCCACGTTCCCACAGCACCTGTTTGTTGCATCGATGACGTAGGCTGTCTGCATTTCATTGGCTACGGAGACTTCAAGTTTTACATTCAGCGCATGTTTACATTTAGATGTATTTAGTCAACGCTTTAGCACTGAGTGAGAGCACGATGAAGGCATTGTGGGGAAAATTGTAGCTTGTTCACATTGATGTTAGGTAGTATACTACCATTCTTTCTCATTTGTAAACCCCAAACTGTCGGTAAGGTATTCACAGGGGTTTTCAAGTTATCTAGTTACAAAGTGTGGAGATTTGATTCAACTTAGAACACAAGTCTTCAATGAATGAAACTATTATTTATAACAAGGAAGATGAAATGTATGTAAGGCAATACTCCCACAGTATTTTTAGTGGAGTTTTTCTCTTTGCCAAATAACATTTAACTTTATTATCCAGAGAAAGAGATTATTTACATACAAAAATACATAATATAAAAGAACCGAGGCAGTCCATAAAAGAGCAAAAGATGTACATTGCTGTTTCAGGGTGCTCTGCAACTCCTAACGGCTTATGTTTCCCTAAATACCCCCTCCAATCTGCTTGTGCACATACAAAGTTTCCTCATTTTCATACTGTTGCATGGCTGCACCATCTTTGCGGCCGTCCTTTGGTGACGTAGCTGCTCTGTTGTTGCGTATGTAGCAGGATGGAGCATTATGTTTGGGGCTGATCAGCCATTCTCTTGGGAATACAATTCTAGGCTTGGCATTGCTGAAGAGGCTCGGGATGTCGCAAGTTCAAACAAAAGTGTAATCAGACACTTGGAGTCACTTTGCAACGACATGCACAAACCTAATCTTATGTCATTGTAACTTTGACCTAGTTCCGGAAAAAAACATCCCAAAAGTATATCACAAACTAAAACTGTCATGATTTATCACAAGTTAGTAAATCTGTACGCTATATAATAATTTTCTTTTCAAGCCGAACAACAGAAGTGGCTAGCTGGCACTGTATGTATCCATAAATTCACAGTTGAAGTAAAAGAAAAATTACTACCATATGCCTAAAGTATTGAATTAAACCAAGAGGCTGATTTAATAGATTTGGATAACTTGACATAAGGCTGGCAGTGTGAAATAGGGTCCATATGCTCTTTCTTTGCAGGCCTCTCAGCTTTTACAAGTATGAGTTCATAATGAAGCGGCGACTGGAGGATCAGGAAACGGTTTTTGCGTCCCAGCAGCGGCGCCTCGCTGGCAACGCGGAGGCTTTCCAGCATCGCGTCCTGGCCCCTGCCCCAGCCCCAGCTGTGTATGAGGCCGTGTCTGACAACATGCAGCCCACAGCAGGCGTCCAGTACTCCGTCCCCCAGGGATACCAGGTATACTCTGCTTGTCCACTGCAGATTTGTCTTAAGCGCACTGAATTATAGATTTGAAACTAGGTCAAATACAGCAGATTTTAAGTCACCCATCGCTCATAACTCAGGCTGTCATTATAACCCGTGTCAGTTTGTGGTGAGTGTCAGAGACTCTGTTTTCTTTCTTCCTGTAAGCCGCCAGCATGGCTCACTATTTTATGAAGATAAATTGCTGTACATACTTGTTGTATGCGGTGATTTAAATGTTTCCTTTCATGATAAGGTCATAGTGCTATACATCAGATATATTACCAGATATACTAAAGTTAACAACTTGCAATCATTGTTATAGGTGTCTCTACTTTCCCAGGTTCCCACCGTGGCCCAAAACAGTGGCGGGCATGGGCACACTCCAAGCCCAGCCGTCCATGGTGGGTCCCACCACCATAGCCCAGCAGTACAGTCCCACGGGCCCTCAGTGATGTCAGGGCACAGCCATACAGCGCCTCCTCAAGCCTCTGCACAGGGCCAGCAGTTCCAGAGGCTCAAGGTTAGTCAGCATGTTTTATTTTGACAGGTTCTTACAGTTGCCAGGTCCCATGGGAAACCTGCAAACGTCAAGGAGTTTTCATGCCAGAGAAGTTTGTGAAAATAAATATACAGACCTTATTAGAGGTTTTAGGGACGTGTGTGTATTTTTTTGCCCGATAAATGTTTAGTTAATTTGTTGGTTTGAGCACATTTTCTGTTTAGTTAAATGGCTGGTTCACCCTAAACACAAAAGGTTTACCCTTTAACCCTTGTTGTATCCAGCCATACACATGGTTCACAGTAGGGCTGTGTATTGGCAAGAATCAGGCGATACGATACGTATCACGATACATGGGTTACAATTCAATATATCGCAGTATATTTCGATACTGTGCGTATGGCGATATATTGGGATTTTTTTAAATGTATAATTTTAGAAAAACTAATATTTAAAAAAAGATATGCATAAAAGTCAAAGAAGTTTACTTTAGGTAAACAATTCAGTACACAGAAAATCAAACTGCCAGTTTTGGATTGTGGTTCACAGGTTCTTAGTGAGCTAATGTTTATATGCTAAAGTAGGCCAAAGTTCAGTCACAGCTACATTGTTAGCTTCTAGCAAAAAGTTAGGCACTGTTAGGCACTGTTAGGCGAAGACACTTAACCGGTGCGTCTCAGCATAGCCATCTAGCGGTAGGGGGTTTAAACACAACATAAACATGAGCCACTGTCTTACATGAATATTTTTGCACGTAAACAAAAAAAAATAATTTATATTGTTTGTGATAGCGGTTTTTGAAAAACAGATACAGTATTGCAAAATAAAATATCGCAATACTCAAGTGTATGGATTTTTTTCTTTCACCCCTAGTTGAAGCATTTAACCAAAAGCATTCAGTAGTAAAACGTTTTTTATAAACATTTTTAGACCTGGGTTAAATTATTTATTTACCACTTTTCTTTTCTTCCCAGTGTCGGGCAAGATTTGGAAAAATGTGATGGTAGCGTAAATGGTTACTGATTTGTTATATGAAGTTAGAGTTATTTTAGTGTATTAAAGTTAATTAATTAATGAATGATCTGGGCACAGCTGGCAATAGTGAAATGTACAAGAGAAAACTGATTGGCAGATTGATGTAATTGACTTTCTCTCTCCTCTGTCCCCGAAGGTGGAAGATGCTCTGTCCTACTTGGATCAAGTGAAACTGCAGTTTGGCAACCAGCCTCAGGTCTACAATGACTTTCTGGACATAATGAAAGAGTTCAAGTCTCAAAGGTGAGGCCACTGTTTGATTTTACAGAAGAAGACGATGTTATTAGGATGCACACCCAAAGTTGGCCAACTTGTGTTCAAAATGTACATTTGATGAGTTCTTACTCTTTCAGTCCTGCCTCGAACAACAATTTGGAAAATTCATTACTGATAATAATATTATAATAACTATATATCAGCATAAGCTGAAGGATAAGGCCACACATCTCATTCAGATTTTTTTCTAACCAGAATGATTCCCATGTGTCCCAAAAAACATAAGTCTTTGACTAGTCTTTCAATCCTGGAAAAATCATGAGATTTTGTTTGACTCCATGAAGATAATTAGCATATTTTCACTGACCTCATTTGCTGAGAACGACCAGTCTGTTGTTCCTGTCACAGATGGTAGCTAAAAGTTGGCATTAGTTCAGAACAGTCTAAAGTTTAAAGGGTATGAGCTGCTCTTGGTTTGGTAAAACCCTCAATAACCCACAACATTGGCAGCTTTTGAATGTACACATCTCAGGTATAGCACGATGACAGTTGATACAAGACAGTTGTAGCCCCATTTGTCAAATTGAGAAAATATGTGAGGATGAAATTGTGACTAAATTATGGAGATACAACCAAGAAATGTCCATTTATTCTTCAAACACCATAAGTCTGAAATACCTGATAACATTACTTTAAAGCTATAGTGCGTAGTTTCCGTCACCCCCATGGGGAATTCTAAGTAATGACATTGACAATAAAACTGTCGGTGCGTCCACATGATACAAGCCTTACGTGATCGCACACGGCCCCCACCCCTCCTCCACGCAGTTGCTAATAGCCAAGTAGGACACAGAGGATTAAAAAAACATGAAGGACTTTTCAGAAGAGGTCATTATGTTCACTCGAGTTTCCGCGCGGGAAAGTCACCGGATGACACAATCTCCTGAACACAGCCATACTGAGAAATACAGAGAGAGTTGTGTGGAGCTGAAAGTCTTAATTAGCTTTGTATTAACTCATTTGGCAATGGCTTCTCCAGTTAACCCTCCATTAACAGTTCATTAAGAACAGTTTTGTTCAGATGTTTGTTTTACGGTAGCTAATAGCGTTATTTGGCCATTTTGTGAATGCATTGTTTTACTGAGTATGACAACTAGAAGCTATGCAAGGGTTTGTGAGTTTAAGAATTTTTTTTCTTCTTTTTTTTGTCATCTTTAAAGTTGTGTAATCAAACATCTCAATCCATAATACATGAATAATCCCCAAATCTTAGGCTCTATAGATGGTCCCCCATTTTTTTACTTTTTTCCGAGCTTTGTTGGACTTCAAGATTGGTTCGCTTTGATGTCGCTTGTGTTTTCACCTACATGTACCAGGTGCTGATGAAGTTTGATACAGTACAAAGTGAATGACACGGATACAGATACGACAGTGCTACGACAATCAACTGGTTAAATCCTTCAATGACCTATAAATAAGTTTGTACAGTGTGTGCACAATTGAGCCTTGTTTCTTTTATCTATTTAGTAGTGTTATCATCTCTTCCTTCACAACAAAACACTAGCAAACTTACATTGAGTCACTTATTGGTATTCATGTAACTACTGTTGTTGCAGTAATGAAATGGCTTGTTTGGCTTCTACTTGTGTTTTTGAAACAGTTCATTCGCACTCAAAGTGTAACGTGATGACAGTCAAAATAGATTTTAATTAAGTTTTTTTTTTTCCTTTTTTTTTTCTTCCAGTATTGACACCCCTGGAGTCATCAGCAGAGTGTCACAGCTTTTCAAAGGCCACCCCGACCTCATCATGGGCTTCAACACCTTCCTGCCACCTGGCTACAAGATCGAGGTCCAGACCAACGACCTAGTCAACGTGACCACGCCTGGTCAGATCCACCACATCACCCCGCATGGCATCTCAGTCCAGAACATCCCCATAACAGTAGCAGCTACCCAACATCCGCCCCAGCTCCCGTCTGCTGCAACCACCACCGCTCCGCCCCTTCTGACGCAGCCCACCCCCGCCAAGATGAGCAAAGTATGTGATTCCGAGTGGGAAGTGATCGATACCAGCAGAGTTGTACAAACAATACATAAAAAGCTTTTGTCCGGATTCGATTCTTTCACGATACATGGCTGCCTATTCGATTTGTGTTGCGATTTCCATTTATTGCGATTCTAGAAGTATTGAGATTCGATAGTGTTGAGTATTGTGCTTCTCTTTTCCTTCTTTAACAAAAACAAAAGTTGAATAATGCACTTCTTGAGACAGAATATCATGAGACTTTCTAAAAACATATTGTTTTCTAAAAAAGAATGTACGTCATATGTCAGTCAGTCTAACCTGTATTTCATTTGTAATGAAGTACATAACATGTATTTTCTGCGTTTTCTGCTTTGCTGGAAACGGATATGATGTAGTCGCCGTCAGTGGTACTGTATAAGCAGAACATATTTAGGCTAGTGCTGTCAAACGATTGAAATATTTAATCGCATTAATGTCATAGGTAACTCGCAATTAATTGTACATTTTTATCTATTCTAAATGTCCCTAGATTTCTTTTTGTCCCATTATTTTTTTTCTCATTTTAATGCTCTTATCAACATGGAAAAGTGGATTGCTTGCTTTGTGCTTTTGTCGCCTGGCTTTGACGAGGGGACGGAGAATTGGCATCAGCTGTGTGCTTGGCCATCCAGTGGTATTTCAGACTGGACGTGCTGCGATGATAGCTCAGTTCACAACAACAACACACACAGATCACTTTGGTCTTGTCAATGGAACCATTTGGCAACTTTTTAAAAGTAAACTTTCCATTCAGAATCTTATTGGCGTCCATTTTGGCGTCTCGCGCTCGCCATCCACTCAAAACATAACGTTATCCTACTACTCTTTGGCCGGCTCGCAAGCCCAAACAAGTGTGTGTGGCGTGCCTGTTGTTTTGTTTCCGGTCTAGCTAGATCCGGTGTGAGGTTGTAGTTTTTCTAACGTTACTAGTTGTTGCAACAGCATGTGAAAAAAACTACAAAGTTTGCTAGGCCAAAAAGAACGTTAATCTCGCGATTAAAAAAAATTGATGCCGTTAAAATGGGTTTGCGTTAATGCCGTTAATAACGCATTTAACTGCCAGCACTAGTTTAGGCGAATCATTGGTAAATAAATAAATAAAAAATATTGATTCTAGGGAAAGGAATCCATTTAAAAAATTGTCCTTAAAAAAAAAATCATGATACATACTGTATGTCAATAGATTTGTTTTTCCCACCCCTAATACAATTTGTTATTCCCATCTTTACAAAGTGGTTTAAACATTTAAAAAAATAGTGTTTTGTGGTGCAGCATCTTAAATACCCCTAAAACTTTGAACGTTTTGGCCTTTTCCAGCCTCTTCAGCCCCAGGCGTTGACACCGAGCAGTCAGAGCAATCCGTCCATCCCTGCGTACACCTCTCCTCGCTCCCCGCCCATGCAGCTCCACCCGCCACTCAGCGGGACCCCCACTGGGCCACCCATGCAGAACAACCAGCCTGTGGAGTTCAACCACGCCATCAACTACGTCAACAAGATCAAGAACCGCTTCCAGGGCCAGCCTGACATCTACAAAGCCTTCCTGGAGATCCTCCACACATACCAGGTCAGTGGCCCCAACTTTTGTGGCTTAAAAAGATCAAATTCTTCCATTGCTAATATGAAATTGTGCCATTGTCTGTGTCATGTTGTGTCATTCATGTCAATCTGTTATGTTTGTACCGTTTTTCTGTAAGCAGGCTGTCCATAAAGTACAGTGTTGTGAATAAGAATTACCCCTTGGAGACAATGAAGTCTATAGTCAATTGCAATTAACACAGGCGCAAACTCGTAGGTGTGACTATGAGATGCTCACCCAGTGTGTCTGCGGGGGATTGTCAGTACATGTCCATAACATAACCCAGCTGTTTGGTTGCTAACGCATGACAGGTTCAGCAGCTCTACATATGTTGTTAAGCTCTTAATTTATCATCAAAGAGAATACCGCAGACCTCAAAGTCCTACCAATTTTGTCACAGTTTGGGAGGGGCCACAGAATTCGGCTGAACTGAATTTTTTTTTATTACAAGTGAGTAAAAAAAAAAAGCGGCAGCTATCTGCTGCGCACGATTGTTTGCGGGCCGCTGTTTCCTAAACGTTCAGCTTCCTAAATGTTCAGCTTCCTGTCTGGGTGTGGGCGTGTGGGTGACGTTCTATCACCCGGCTGCCGCTACCGGAAGTAAACGGACAACGAGGGCAAAGAAGAATACAGCACAACGTAAATCTTTAACTGCAGAGACAACGAGAAAATATTGTGGGGGAAATTCATGGAAAAGCAAGACACTCGGTGGTTTATGACCAAATTACGAACGGCTCCGTGACGGCGGTGTAATCTGCTGAGTCATGTCTGCCTCCTGCACGCTCCAGAGAAAGAGAGGGAGAGAGGACCAACATTACACAAGTAGTTCTGTTGTATTGGTTTGTCCTCTTATGGACATGATGCGCAAAAATGGATATTCAAATATATTCAAATATAACTTCACAGTAAAGTGTTTGTCCACTACAGAAGGAGCAGCGTAACGCTAAGGAGGCTGGTGGGAACTACACACCGGCTCTGACGGAGCAGGAGGTGTACGCTCAGGTGGCCAGACTCTTCAAGAACCAAGAGGACCTGCTCTCAGAGTTTGGGCAATTTCTCCCTGATGCCAACAGTTCAGTGGTGAGAAGATACCCTTTCTTTGATTTAGAGCAGATGTACAAGCACATTTCAAGTATGGAGTGGAGGAGTTTCTTTTAGGATGTGCTGTTTATTCAGTAAGTCTTATTTAGATGCTTTGCACCAGTTAAACAGTCCGCATTAAGCACTGTAGTTCGGCAGATCCAGAGTTGAAAAGGGCGTATTCCTGTACCCTCGTCTTAATCAGTGTTGTGTATTCTCCATAGCTGTTAAGTAAGACCACAGCTGAGAAGGCAGAGTCTGTACGGAACGACCACGGTGGTACTGCCAAAAAGCTGCAGCTCAACAACAAACAGAGGCCCAATCAGAACGGCTGCCAGATCCGTCGTCATCCAACTCCAGGGACCACACCCCCTGTCAAGGTACATGCATGTGTTATCACATGCTGCTGAAGCTATAGTCCACTCCCGTGTCCTTCTTATTTGACGTGCTTCCTGTCTGTTTTTAGTCATTATTGTACCAATGTCATCTCATTTCTATTTTGGTTATGCTACAGAAGAAGCCCAAGTTACTGAATTTGAAAGATCCCTCGGTGGCAGAGGCCAGCAAGCATGGAGTCGGAACAGAATCTCTGTTCTTTGAGAAGGTGAGGGCTTGCTGCGTTTTATCTTTTGTGTTGATTTGAAAAGCATTACATAAGTCAATAAATAAGTTCCTCAGTTAGCATTTTAAATTCAAAGCAAAAGCTTAGAAAAGCAAGGCTAAAGTTCTAGGATATATTGGCAAGAATTCACTCAGACAGTGATACTGTTTTCAAATTGATTGTTTTATCAAGTATATAATAACGATGATCTAATATAGTTCAACATGTAAACTGTGAAGATATTGAAATACGGAAGTATGTAACACTTCAGTAAAGTAAAACTTTCTAATATGACTAAAGATAACTACAGCCGAGTAACGCTCAGGTGTTTTGGCAATTTTATGTTCCTCCACTCGGCTCTGTCACCTACCGCCCCTCCATTTATTTCTCATCACAGGTGCGCAAAGCCTTGCGAAGTGCAGAGGCCTACGACAACTTCTTGCGGTGTCTGGTCATCTTTAATCAGGAGGTGATCTCCAGGGCTGAACTAGTGCAGCTGGTGCTGCCCTTTTTAGGGTGAGTACTCCATCGTCTCACCTGGCAAATGACATAATTGTATTTTTTCACAGTACACTATACAGTCATGTAAAAAAATTAGGACACCCATGCTAAAGTTGACTAAAGAGAGGAATAAAAAAAAAACATCTTTTGGAAATTGATCTTACTGCCTTAATTAAAAAATTAGGAAAAATCCAATATTTAAGGACACCAATTTTCTTTGTGAATGAATAATGTATCATAAATAAATAAATAAATAAATGTTCTTCCTTAAAATACAGGGGGCATAAGTAAGTACACCCCTATGTTAAATTCCCATAGAGGCAGGCAGATTTTTATTTTTAAAGGCCAGTTATTTCATGGATCCAGGATACTATGCATCCTGATAAAGTTCCCTTGGCCTTTTAGAATTAAAATAGCCCCACATCATCACATCCCCTTCACCATACCTAGAGATTGGCATGGGGTACTTTCCATAAAATCATCTCTCAATGTAAATCAAACCAGCTATTAAGCTAACTGAAATAAAACCATGCCAATCTCTAGGTATGGTGAAGGGTATGTGATGATGTGGGGCTATTTTAATTCCAAAGGCCAAGGGAACTTTATCAGGATGCATAGTATCCTGGATCCATGAAATAACTGGCCTTTAAAAATAAAAATCTGCCTGCCTCTATGGGAATTTAACATAGGGGTGTACTTACTTATGCCCCCTGTATTTTAAGGAAGAACATTTATTTATTTATTTATTTATGATACATTATTCATTCACAAAGAAAACTGGTGTCCTTAAAGATTGGATTTTTCCTCATTTTTTAATTAAGGCAGTAAGATCAATTTCCAAAAGATGTTTTTTTTTATTCTACTTTTTAGTCAACTTTAGCATGGGTGTCCTAATTTGTTCACATGACTGTATATATCATACATGTGTTTTTTTCACTTAATTACGTTTCACAGAAAATTCCCCGAACTCTTCAACTGGTTCAAAAACTTCCTGGGATATCGGGAAATGTCCCACATCGAAACATACCCTAAGGAACGAGCCACTGAGGGCATCGCCATGGAGATTGATTATGCTTCCTGTAAGAGACTAGGCTCCAGTTACAGAGCTCTGCCCAAAAGCTACCAACAGCCCAAGTGCACCGGCAGAACTCCACTTTGTAAAGAGGTAAGTGGACACAAGTGGAGAGAGAAACTGAAAGTTACGAGTCAGATTTAGAAAATGTCATAAACGGTGTTATCATTTGTGTTCAATGGGTCAAGTTTCTGTTTTAAACACTATGACAAGTTTTCTGATTACTGAAACTCCAATTGTCTTATCTTGATCCAATCAAGAACATACCCAACTTAGTGACTGAACAAAAATATTTTAATGCGGACAGATTAGATGTATTGAAAAGTGTGCGGACCTGTTTTGAAGATGACACTGTGTTTGTTTCTGTGGTGTCCAGGTCTTAAATGACACCTGGGTCTCCTTCCCCTCCTGGTCTGAGGACTCTACGTTTGTCAGCTCCAAGAAGACTCAGTACGAGGAGCACATCTACAGATGTGAGGACGAACGCTTTGAGGTGAGCAGGAATGTTAAACTTTTACGACTTGTATGTTGATGCCACCACATGGGTGAAAAATGATTTTATTACAATAATTAACCGTTAACCGACAATAAGAATTTGACCAATTAATATAGTTAAAAAGTTAAATAAAATGATTAAATTTTTTTAAGGTTGTTGCATGGTAATAGAAAAATAGGCTATACAATCTACTTCTTAAAGGTCTTATGACATGCTGCTTTTTGGATGCTTTTATATTGTACTTAGTGGTCCCCTAATACTGTATCTGAAGTCTCTTTTATATAGGCCTTATTGGTCCCCTAATACTGTATCTGAAGTCTCTTTTATATAGGCCTTATTGGTCCCCTAATACTGTATCTGAAGTCTCTTTTATATAGGCCTTTTTGGTCCCTTAATACTGTATCTGAAGTCTCTTTTATATAGGCCTTTTTGGTCCCTTAATACTGTATCTGAAGTCTCTTTTATATAGGCCTTAGTGGTCCCCTAATACTGTATCTGAAGTCTCTTTTATATAGGCCTTAGTGGTCCCCTAATACTGTATCTGAAGTCTCTTTTATATTGGCCTTAGTGGTCCCCTAATACTGTATCTGAAGTCTCTTTTATATGGGCCTTAGTGGTCCCCTAATACTGTATCTGAAGTCTCTTTTATATAGGCCTTAGTGGTCCCTTAATACTGTATCTGAAGTATCTTTTATATAGACCTTAGTGGTCCCCTAATACTGTATCTGAAGTATATTTTATATAGGCCTTAGTGGTCCCCTAATACTGTATCTGAAGTATCTTTTATATAGACCTTAGTGGTCCCCTAATACTGTATCTGAAGTCTCTTTTATATTGGCCTTAGTGGTCCCCTAATACTGTATCTGAAGTCTCTTTTATATGGGCCTTAGTGGTCCCCTAATACTGTATCTGAAGTCTTTTATATTGGCCTTAGTAGTCCCCTAATACTGTATCTGAAGTCTCTTTTATATAGACCTTAGTGGTCCCCTAATACTGTATCTGAAGTCTCTTTTATATTGGCCTTAGTGGTCCCCTAATACTGTATCTGAAGTCTCTTTTATATGGGCCTTAGTGGTCCCCTAATACTGTATCTGAAGTCTCTTTTATATAGGCCTTAGTGGTCCCTTAATACTGTATCTGAAGTCTCTTTTATATAGACCTTAGTGGTCCCCTAATACTGTATCGGAAGTATCTTTTATATAGGCCTTAGTGGTCCCCTAATACTGTATCTGAAGTATCTTTTATATAGGCCTTAAGGGGCCCCTAATACTGTATCTGAAGTATCTTTTATATAGACCTTAGTGGTCCCCTAATACTGTATCTGAAGTATCTTTTATATAGGCCTTAGTGGTCCCCTAATACTGTATCTGAAGTATCTTTTATATAGACCTTAGTGGTCCCCTAATACTGTATCTGAAGTATCTTTTTATATAGGCCTTAGTGGTCCCCTAATACTGTATCTGAAGTCTCTTTCCCGAAATTCAGCCTTGGTGCAGAATTACAGCCACTAGAGCCAGTCCCACAGTGAGCTTTCCTTAGGATGGGCCATTTCTGTGTATGTAGCTATTGAGGAGGAGAGAGGGGGACAAGGTGGAGGGTGGAGTGTGGCCTTGACCAACTGCCACTTTGCTCGTTTGAAAGCCATGATGTCTCTCTCTCATGGGTGGGCCAAATTCTCTGGGCGGGCAAAGCAGAGAAAGACCTTGCTCCTTATGAGCTCATAAGGAGCAAGATTCCTGATTGGCCCATCTGAGCTTTCATTTTCTCAAAGGCAGAACAGGATACCCAGGGCTCGGTTTACACCTATCACCATTTCTAGCCACTGGGGGACCATAGGCAGGCTAGGGGAACTCACATTAATGTTAAAAAACCTCCATAAAGTGACATTTTCATGCCATGGGACCTTTAAATACAACTCATGAGGGGCGACATGCACATGCCTTTGATTGATTTCAATTTCAATTTATTTATAGTATCAAATCATAACAAGAGTTATCTCGAGACACTTTACAGATAGAGTCGGTCTAGACCACACTCTATAATTTACAAATACCCAACAATTCCAGTAATTCCCCCAAGAGCAAGCATTAGCAGAGGCTAATGCGACAGTGGCGAGGAAAAACTTCCTTTTTAAGGAGAAACCTCGGACAGACCCAGGCTCTTGGTAGGCGGTGTCTGACGGTGCCGGTTGGGGGTGTGCTGCACAGTGGCAATAATAGTCACAAAGATAACGGAACAATGACTACAAATGGTAGTCGTAGTAGTTCATGTCATGGGCGTTACAGGATGTTGCATGGCACAGCACAGCATGGGTGGGCGTAGCAGGATGCAAATACTTGGCAGGACGCAGCCGGACACCGCAGAACATTGCAGAGCGTTTGACCACAATTGGAGGAGCTTATTGGGGAGCTTAAATCCGCTTTGGGTGGACACAGAGATCAAAATTAGCACCATTTGCCAGCCAAATTCTGGCAAAATATGTATATTATGTGGCTGGTAGATTTGCTTCACTCACCAGCCAAAACACAATGGTGATCTATTAAGTAGCTTGGAAAATTTGAACATTCACTAGCTATTTGGCTGGTGTACAAAAAAGTTAATTTGGAACCTTGGGAGGACACCGTAAATAGTTTTCACTGTGAAACTGTTACAATCCAGTAGGTGGCAGTAATACAACTCATGGATGCCAACCGCCAGAAAAACTCAACAGAAGAAGAGAGCTTAAAATAGGCTCGTTCGAGATGAACTGCGCCTCGCCTGTAAAGTAGACGAGAGCAGGCGGCAGCAGCAGGGGGCGGTGACAAAAATCTGCTGTCAAGTCAGACAGTTTCCAGCCGATTCCAGCAGCCTTCAGGCTGAACAGGAAGTGACAGAAACACTGTGGTCCAATTCCGATTTAATAAAATGTTATCAGACCCATATATCAGCTCCTACACAGTCTCCAGTTGTTTTTATTATGACAGAGTAGCTGTTAAAATGCTCTACATGCGATCTGTTGCTGATTTTAATTAACAACAGACTGTAGATGATCCGTAATCTGAACAGATTGAGTTTCTCTGACTTCTAAACGTAACTATCAGTCACACAACATGTGTTCTGTACAGAATAAGCCTTTAAATCAGACAAATCACAGTTAAAATCCCTCCAATTCAAAATCAATAAAAAGTTTATATAAAACGTTATCATGTGAAGTCGCATTCTGAACCAATCAGCTGTTAGATCAGCTGAGAGGCCGGCGTTTCCCAGCATGCCCTGGGTCCGCCTGGCTCTTGCAGTCGGTGGAGAGCAACTGCGGCGCCTGGCTCTAAAAACTGTGGCCGCCTTGATCTCGTGAGGTTATCGTTGCCCACGGGATCAAGTCGGACACAAATCTAACCGGCATGCATTGGGCGGCGATCGCCGGTGATCGATTCTGCGCAGACCTGGCTCATCTCGAACGAGCCTAATGCAACTTGCGAGTGCTTTTTTTCCTGCTAAGTTTGTGGCTCTCACGGCCGTCTTCTGGATGGCGCTCACAACGGAGCATGTGACAATTACACGCCACTATATCTATGAGGACTGGAGGGTTAAAGGCTTTCCTAACACAGAGTATACCAAGAAGGCACACAGCTGACAGCCCCGCAGCTAAACTTAAGTAGAAAGTGGCAGCATGTGCCCACGACAGTGTATGCAACATCATGGCTGCTAACTCTCCTGGACAGGTGAACTGGGACTGAGTTGCCTGCTTGTCTGGGTCGGCTAATGGTCAGGAAAAAAAATCTAAATTAGCATCCCTAATTCCAATGGACGTTACGTTGTCTTCTTCCAGGATTTCTTCATTTCTAATCTTTGTCGTAAAACATCCCTGAACAAAGACTTGAATTACTACAGGGAAATTGCTCAGTGGTGAACAGTAGACGACGAGAATATTACACAGTATGAGCTTTTTAATTAAAGATAATTGGGTATGCATTGCACAGACACAGCAATGCATATTAAAACCGCTGTGGTTTCACGCCCACAGTTGGATGTAGTACTGGAGACCAACCTGGCTACCATCAGAGTCCTGGAGACGGTACAGCGGAAGTTGTCCCGCATGTCTGCGGAGGAGCAGGCCAAGTTCCGCTTGGACAGCACACTGGGTGGCTCTTCGGAGGTCGTACACCGTAAGGCCATCCAGAGGATATACGGAGACAAGGCGCCTGACATCATCGATGGCTTGAAGAAAAACCCTGCTGTTTCTGTCCCCATCGTGTTAAAAAGGTTGGAGTCAAACAAACTCCTGAATGATGTTATTTCTTTATTTCCTTTTTAATTATCCAATCTCGTATTGGGAAATAGAAGCTGTTTTTTTAGTTAAGAGATTGTTTTTTAACTAGGTATCTATGATGTAGTTGCACACAGGGAAGGAAAAGCTAAAATGATGTTGGAGTTGTGAATTTAAAAGTAATGCATGCTTTTGTAGACTACATTCTCAATTGCTGCAAAAGAATTTGAAGAAACAAACTCTACCAGTATTTTAATTTAGTACTCCTGCCTGAAATGCATACTGTTGCAGCAGCTGTTTAAATCTTGTGATGATGTGAAGTAGCACACCTTTGCACCTTTTAGTTTGAGTGTAAAAGTTGCTGATTTTAGTTAGTAGTAAAATATGAATTCAGAGATTTGTGTGTCTACATTACTTGACTTTGCCTTCTCCTCTGACCAGATTAAAGACCAAGGAGGAAGAGTGGCGGGAAGCCCAACGAGGCTTCAACAAGATCTGGAGGGAGCAGAACGAGAAGTATTACCTCAAGTCTCTGGACCATCAAGGCATCAACTTCAAACAGAATGACACCAAAGTGCTTCGATCCAAGTCCCTGCTAAATGAAATCGAAAGCATTTACGATGAGGTAAGTTTCTTTCTCATGGACCTCCTCACTACAGTACCAGCACTCACACAAAATATGCAAAAAAAAAACTGAATTTACCAAATGCCATGGTTAGTATTTTGTTTATAACAGGGTTTATACGTTTTGAAAAAACCTGGAAAAGTTAAGGAATAAAAAAAAATGCAAATTTCAGGCCTGGAAAGGTTTTGGAAACATAAAAAGACCCAGAAAGTTTTGGAAAAGTCATGGAATTTTGGAACACAGCATAATAATATGTGATTAATAAATGTATTTTCACGTCGTCCTAACCTCAACGTTCTGTTCGGGGCGCGATGCTACCAATCCCACTATGAACCACGTACATTGTTATTCATTTTATTGTTAAACCTCTGAGGGTAAGCTTTAACACAGATTTGTATTCTTATTGTATAATGTCAACTGACATTTTCAGGAATACATAGTTTTATTTTTTATTTAACCAAGTTAAACGTGAATTAGACGCATCCAAGGTGGCGCGCACCATCGTGACGTCAAAATGACGTAATATCCTTCCAGCGCGTCCGATTTATGGCACGCACCCAGCTGTCACGCACAGCTCTTTTTTTTTTTTTTTAAGCGGCGTGCGACAAAGCAGAAACGGGAGGCCTGAACAGGTTTGCCGACAACCGGATGCCAGGACTCTCAGAGTGACTGCAAGTCTCTCTTGTAAACTTACTGGGTTAAGATGAGTTCTTTTATGGTGAATGAAAGGCTTGATCCGACGAAGTAGGTCATTGAATCCAATCGAAGCATTGACGGCAATGCTGCTGCCAGTTCTGCCGTTGTTTGCTTTTTTTCTTCTTTTTCTAGTCTGTAAAAAGAGCAACGTCGGTAGCCTTTGCTCATTAGCGCCACCTCTGTTCAGGAGAAGACTGCAACTAGTGTCGCCAGCACCAGCGCGGGTATAAATAGTCACGGCGATTTCATGACGTCACATCTGTACGCGCCAGCTTGGCTGCGTTTACTGTAACACGCTTTAGTCTCATTGAGATATAAAATCTCTTTTTCAAGAGAGACCTGGCCAAGATAGCAGAACAAGTTTGTTACATATAAAAACAATACAATACATTCATGTCATGGAAATTTGCCAAAAAGTCATGGAAAAGTATTGGTTAAAATGCGTATGGGCCCTGTTATAATATCATGTTTTTTGAGGAAAATGTATCTCAAATGGGAATAAACAGGAGACCGTAGACTCACTTCTTTTTTAAGGTTAGCATCACACCGAATCATATATTGAATGCAACCCAAAATGCTGACATTGAATTGTTTTTGCTCTGCAGCACCAGGAGCAGGCGTCTGAGGAGAACACCACTCCGCCCACGGGTCCTCACCTGGCGCTGGCGTACGAGGACAGCCAGATCCTGGAGGACGCAGCGGCGCTCATCATCCACCACGTCAAGCGGCAGACCAGCATTCAGAAGGAGGACAAATACAAGATCAAACAGATCATCTACCACTTCATCCCCGACATGCTGTTCTCACAGCGGGGCGAGCTCTCCGACGTGGAGGAGGAGGAGGAGGAAGAGGAGATGGACCTGGAGGAAGGCGCCTCCAAAAAGCACAACGGCGTTCCCGGCAGCGGGAGCCCCTCCAAGTCAAAGCTGCTGTTCAGCAACACGGCGGCGCAGAAGCTGCGCGGCTCTGACGACGCCTACAACCTCTACTACGTCAACAACAACTGGTACATCTTCCTGCGGCTGCACCAGACGCTGTGCTCGCGTCTGCTGCGGCTCTACGGGCAGGCGGAGCGACAGATCGAAGAAGAGGTCCGAGAACGAGACTGGGAGAGGGAAGTCCTGGGGCTGAAGAAGGAGAAGAGCGACAATCCAGCCATCCAGCTGAGACTGAAGGAGCCCAGTGAGTAACAACAGACAGTCCCTCACATGTTTTGTGTTCTTGATTAAACCACATTGTACTGCGCTTGTTTGCTTTTCCTATTGAGGACAGAGAATGAAACCACTCCATTGACTTTTGGGCCACATTCCTTCTCTCTAACACATATTTCACATTCCTCTTTTCTTTTTTTCTAAAGGAAGCATGATCGGTCGGGTAGTCAATGAGTCTGTGTTACCTTATTTGACAGAAATCTTTGCATTTTCCTGTTATTTCTGTCAAATTGATAAACAAGACGTATATTTTGCTTGAGTAAATAACCTCAACTAACAAAACTGGTAAGAAAATAATTATATTCTCAGTTCTTGTCATTTTGGTACTGGTGATTTTCCTTTGGGGTGGGCTAAAACCTCTTTGGCAGGGGGTGCCAAAAATTCCTCTATGCAGGAAAAACCCTGCACTCAGCCATCTCGATTGTTTTTTTTAAAATAATATTTCTGCTCTCCAGTGGACATTGAGGTGGAAGATTACTACTCAGCCTTCTTGGAGATGGTTAGGAATTTGCTTGATGGAAATATGGAGGCTTCACAGTACGAAGACTCGCTGAGGGAAATGTTCACTATTCACGCCTACATTGCCTTCACGATGGACAAGCTCATCCAAAGCATCGTCCGGCAGGCAAGCATCTGTTTGTTCTCTCACCTCCCAGCTTTCTTGTGTCATTTGGCGGTCACATTGAGCCCCCATTAGCACAGTGAGAGTAATTCTGACACTTTTAAAATAGTTGTTTCTCACTTCAAAAAGCAATTCCTTCTCTCCATCCAGCTCCAGCACATCGTGAGTGATGAGATCTGCGTCCAAGTAACAGACCTCTACCTCTCAGAGAGCGCTAACGGCGCCAGCGGAGGAACCATGTCCACCCAGTCTTCGAGGAGCTCTGCGGAGGCCATGTATCAGCGGAAAGCCGAGCAGCTCATGTCTGATGAGAACTGCTTCAAGGTAAATACATGAAGTTCCAACAGCCAATTCAATTAAAGTTCATTTAAGGACAAGTACTTCAATTTCAAATTTTCCACAAGGCAAGGCAAGTTTATTTGTATAGCACAATTCACACACAAGGCAACGCAAAGTGCTTTACAGAGGCATATAAACACATTGTTAACATAAACAATAAAAAATACATTCAAGAAACAAACCGTTACAACAATAGAAGTATAGTTGAAATTTAGAAACATTATAATAATATATATAGTAAAATCAATAGTAAAATAGACATTCAAATAAATCTTAGATAATTTTTTGGGGCATTTTTAGTCCTTTATTATGACAGGACAGCTGAAGACATGAAAGGGGAGAGAGAGGGGGATGACATGCAGCAAAGGGCCGCTGCATCAAGGAGGAAACCTCTATACATGTGCGCCTGCTCTACCAACTGAGCTAACCCGGCCACTCAAATCATTAAATTGAGCCAGTACATTTAAATCAAGGCTGCAGAGTGCAAAGTGGTTGCTTTAATTAATCCAGATTAGGGCTGCTCAATTTATCTTTTTTTTTTAAATTATTGTCATGATATCAACTGCTGCAATAAACACATTCTGAAAGGCTGCAACATATCGCGAAAGACAATCAGAGATTTTTTTTGTGTTAGTTGAAAGAAAATATCAGTAGAAAACTGCACTTGATTTCCTTTTATTTGTTTTAAATTCAACAAGTAATTTGTTGCATTTTAGCAGAATTCTAAAAGCAACGGAAAGGCAGAACTGAGTACACACTAGTATCTCTTTATCGCACGTTACATCGTTATCGCAATATTTAACATTATCGCATATCGCATATTTTCCTCATACCGTGCAGCCCTAATCCAGATATGTAAGCTTGTTTGTAAGAGGGAATCGTCAATAGAGTTGTCACATGCAAAACACAGGACAAAAAAAAAATAAAAATAAAAAAGGGCAACCCGCAAAACTGTGCCGTACAGTTCACGGAGTGCAGATGTTCCTCAGGATCCAGTGTGTCGAGTTGAAGGTGATGCAGGCAGTTTCACGCAGCGTCGCTATGATGATCGGCTTAGACACTCAGGGGCTACTATCTGTTGTGGTGAAACGAAATAGAGGAAACCTGGAACCAAAAGTGAGTCGAGCCGAGCCATGCAGTGGAAATTAGGCACACGACTGGGATGCTGCAGTTACCTAGTTTGCACCTCAGCCGTCTGAGCCTGCAGGACAGCCTGGCTTTTTCATCTCTCTCACTCTGAATACATTTTTGCTTCACACTTGCTTTGTCTTTGTCGCTCCCTCAGGTGATGTTTTCAAGGCACAGAGGGCAGGTGCAGCTCACGGTGGAGCTGCTCGACACAGAGGAGGAGAACTCAGACGAGCCCATGGAGGCTGAGGTGAGAAACTGTTAAACCCACTTGAAGACTGCCGTTTTTAAGGTTCGGCTTGTGTGCAATGGGTTTGGATAAACGCAGGGAAATAACCTTTTTATTTTCAAGCCACACAATGTTTCCTTATTTTTTTGTTAGGACTTTCAAAGCAAGAGTATCTGTGATGATTGTTAAACTGCCAACACTAGGGGGCACTTGGGACCCTTATTTTTGGCTTACGACGAGTCTTAACCCTTGTGTTGACTTCGGGTCACATTGACCCGTTTTACATTTTTGTTTTATATCAGAAAATATGGGACGTAGAAATAAGCACTGAAAATGTGTAGAAGAAAAATTTTCAAATTTAAAACGTTGGAAAAAGCAAAAACTAATTGTGAAAAAAAGGCGTTTTTTTCAAGGTTGAAGGGAAGGCAACACAAGGGTTAAATTTCCACGCAGATTCGAATTATTCTTATTTGGCTGCTGTCACAATAAGTAATATCTTTATATTAAATGAGGGAACCAAATATCCAGTGTATAAATGCAAATAAAAGTTGTCATTGTTTTTACATTTTGTCTAGTAAGAGGGTCTACTTTCCAGCTGGAGTGGAAATGCCAGTAAGGACCTATTGCCAACCTCTTGGTAATACTGGTGTTTAGTAGCAGTGTGTATATACCTAATCTGTGTCTTACATTAGTTTTTTCACTTGTCCTTTGTTTGCAGCGTTGGTCTGATTATGTTGGACGCTACTTAAACCCAGATTCCACCACACCTGAGTTGAGGGAGCACCTTGCTCAGAAGCCAGTTTTTCTTCCCAGGTAAGTTGTCACATCAGGTCAATTGTTTTTGTCAATTTTGCAAATAATTTTTTGAATTGTGAATGCAGTTTTATTTCTTTTGACTCAGAAAAAATAGGGTGATGTTAATGGTAAGGACATTTCTTTTTTTACTGCATAACATCAGATTATCTTGCTTATTAAACTGAACACATCTCCTTCTATGAAATGCAAATGCAGAAGTCGAACATGAGTCCTTTTGATTACATGAACTCCAATCGATTTGTACTGACACATTCCTGCTGCGTGTCACTAGTCACTCTCATCACGTTTGCCTTTGCACTCGAAACCAGGAATCTGAGGCGGATCAGGAAGTACCAGAAGGGCCGAGAGCAGTTGGACAAAGAGGCCTGCGAGGGTGGCAAGAAATCCCTGGAAAAGGAGAAAATGGAGTGCATGTTCAAACTAAACTCTTACAAGATGGTGTACGTCTTTAAGTCTGAGGACTACATGTACAGGCGCACTGCCCTGCTGCGAGCTCACCAGGTATCCACTGCTTTTTCCTACTACTATGTAGTTAGCCAAATGGATTTCCCATTTACTCTCTTACTGTGCTCAAGGTGTAGGGGGAGCATTAAGTGTGTTATATCTCTTTTATGAGTTTTGTTATTTAAGGGTGTGGGTTGGCCTTTGTTAAAACGTATTCATCCTTTTTTTTTTTTTTTTTTAATTTACAGTTGAAAATGCATTTGGCCAAGAGACAGAAGGTTTCCTAAATACTTTTGAAACCATAAACAAAAATGGAGATTTTTGCAACTTTCGCAGCATATATAATTATTAAGCAATTTAGCAGGTTGTTCCACATTTCCTTGCTGTTTAAGGTGCTAAACCCTTTAAATGTACTTTTTTCTTCAGTTTAGTCTGACTCTATTGCCTGTTCAAACTGTTTAGTTAAAGGAATAGTTTGACATTCTGGGAAATACGTTTATTTGCTTTCTTATACAGTGGCTTGCATAAGTTTACACACCCATGCTAAAGTTGACTAAAAAGAGGAATTAAAAAAAAAATCATCTTTTGGAAATTGAGCTTAATGCCTTAATTAAAAAAATAGGAAAAATCCAACCTTTAAGGACACCAATTTTCTTTGTGAATGAATAATGTATCGTAAATAGATACATTTTCTTCCTTAAAATACAGGGGGCATAAGTAAGTACACCCCTATGTTAATTTTTTATTTTTATATATATATTTCATGGATCCAGGATACTATGCATCCTGATAAAGTTCCCTTGGCCTTTGGAATTAAAATAGCCCCACATTATCACATACCCTTCACCATACCTAGAGATTGGCATGGGGTACTTTCCATAAAATCATCTCTCAATGCAAATCAAACCAGCTATTAGGCTAACTGAAATAAACCCATGCCAATCTCTAGGTATGGTGAATTGTATGTGATGATGTGGGGCTATTTTAATTCCAAAGGCCAAGGGAACTTTATCAGGATGCATAGTATCCTGGATCCATGAAATAAATATTAAAATAATACAAATCTGCCTGCCTCTATGGGAATTTAACATAGGTATATGTGTATACTTATGTCCCCTGTATTTTAAGGAAGAACATTTATCTATTTATGATACATTATTCATTCACAAAGAATATTGGTGTACTTAAAGTTTGGAGTTTTCCTATTTTTTTTAAATTAAGACATTAAGATCAATTTCCAAAAGATGATTTTTTTTAGGCAACTTGAGCATGGGTGTGTAAACGTATGCAAGCCACTGTGTGTGTATATATATATATGTATATGTATCAGAGGCTAGCAGCCGGTTAGCTTAGCTCAGCATAAAGAAATGGGGGGAAACAGCCATCGTCAGCACGATCCGAAGGGGGCTGTTTACCGTACAGATGCGCGAGCGATATTGATCTTTTCTTCTAATTGGTGGCAAGACGGCATCTTTCCCAAAATGTCAAACTATTCATTTAAGTTTAGTACAAACTAGTCCTACGTAAGCCCTGCTTATAGGACTAATAGCCTTATAGAGGGACGTAACATTTATATCACAGCTGATGCATGTTGGGGCTGTTAGTCACCAGTGAGGGGAGCTCTAATGCAAAAGCTACTCACCGTAGCACTAATGATTCAGACCGTTTCGTTTACCTTGAGTGATCAGTGTTAAAGGGTTTGTTCTGTCATGTACTAATCATTTCTAGTCACTTAAGAATCCTATCCGTAAATGTCATTGTCTACCCACTGAGTTTTATAACAACGTCTCGTTTTTCCTCAGTCACACGAGAGGGTGAGCATACGGCTGCACAAACGCTTCCAAGCCTGGGTGGACGTGTGGGCCAAGGAGCACGTCTCTCACGACATGAACGCCGAGACCAATAAGTGGCTGATGGGCGACGCGCGTGAAGGCCTATTACCCTGCACCACCAGCCGCAATCCAGAAATCCTTCACTTTGTGAACATCAACAAGTACCGCGTCAAATACGGCCCACCCAGCAAGGCGCCGTAGCTGAGGAGAAACGGGAGAGAGACTGATATCTGGGGGTGTTGGGTCTGAAATCAAAACAGGTCAACAGTAGAGGTAGGGACGAGGGCTTATTAATGTGTTTTTAAGGCCGACATGGGAGCACAATTAAGCTAGCTACCGTGTATGTTGCACCCGGGGCGGCAGGATTACTGATTTTACCAGCGTTTTTAGCTGGGCCCATTTTTTCGCAGGGCCTTTGGTGCCAAAACTTAGGAATCGTCATGATCCAGTCGCAGACCTGAGCTCTTACCAGCACTCGGAGCCACTTCTCAAACAAACTTCCCTGAGCTTTTTCTACAGGGGCTTTGCGACAGTGAGTCTGTGTGCGATAGAGTGGTGCTTTTTGTACTTTATCACAACTGGGCTTCAGTTTAGATTTTCGACGGACCATTTTGTCTGAAGCCATCAGAGTAAGAGCTCCATCGAAATCAATCCATCATACAGGGATTTCTTTATGATAGTGTTATTCTACAGTATCCATGGAAAACAATATGGTGGACAAGTGCACTTATTTAGAAAGCGGAAAATGTTTTGAAAAGTTTTGTTTCCCAGATTGAAGGTTTGGAAGAGAGCACAACAAAGTCGGAGAGATGTGGTTCTGACATTCCTGCGTTAAGGCCAAATCACAATTATGTACCTATCACGGACGAAAGAGGGTTACATTTCCTTTTCCGAAACACATGGCAGCATTATTAGAAACTGTGCCTGAGCCCCAAACAGTATTGTCGGGTTAACATCAAAAAGCACTGTTGCATTTATGTAAAAAAAAATCAAATAAAAAAAACACTGAAGAAGAAAGAAAATTAGCCTCACAACACTGTTTGGTCTCAGACTGTAAAATTGTACAGCTTGTGAATGTCAGATACTGACATGTATTCCAGTGTATGTGTTGTGTATATATATATATTATATATAGTTCTATTAACACAAATGATCCTCGCCGCCCTGGAAGTCAACCTTTTTAAAATGCCCTCTGCCAATACACCAGCTTGTACACACACACAAACACACACTCGTCTCATTCTGGGAGGACTGTCCACATGCCGTTCACATTGTAAATACACTGTATATAGTCTCAGACTTTTTATGACAGATCTGTGTTGTTGTGCTAGTAATACTTTCCAAGCTTACTGTGGACTTTAGTGATAAATGGCTAAAGTTAGTATGTATATGAAAAAGACAAATGCAAGACCATTTATTACAGTTTTTACCAAAGGGAGTTGATTATAAAAAAAATAGCTGTTTTCCCCCTTTGTGTGTTCCTTTCTTTTTAATTTCTGTAGTAAAAATGTGGAAAAGTAGAAATATATCCAGGCCTTTCAGTTTTTATACATGAGAAAAAAGTTTTGGTTTTTTTCTTCTGAATGTGACATTTGGTTGTTTAAAAAAAAAAAAAAAATCACTGCCCCACTTTTGACAACCAACACCGTCCGTGGTGATGGTGGGACTCATTTCATTTGCCTTCGGATGAATTGACTCCACAACGGTCTCACCTGGTGACGCACGCTTCCCTCCCTGGATAGATTTCTGCTGTAAACATCACCCCCACACCATATTTTTGATAATGGAAGAAGTCACACGAGCATGTCTTTAGTCCCTTTATTTAGACATTATTTAAAGTAATAATAAAAACGACATTTGTAGCCTACGGAGCCCTTTGTGCAGTTGTTGAGTGATTTATTTTTTCACCTTCAGTCATTTATGTTGCGGTTAGTCTGGCTGAACGGATGTACATTGCTAGGATAAAGCCTGGCGCCAGATATTCCTCCCCCTTCACCTTTTCTATCGGGGTTTAGCGCCGCCCAGGACAGTTGTGATTGGTTTAAAGAAATACAAACAAGCCAGTGTTTTTTTTCCCCCTATCCCAGAATAGATAGGCGGTGTAGCAACAATAGCTAAATAGAAAGAGTACAAACTTACATCGTCTCTGACTTCTGAACAGGCAACCGTCGTAATGAAAAGAAACACGAGACGATCTTGGGGATTTCTTACGTAACTAATTAATAACGTAATTGGCGTACGTAACTAACGTAGCCGTAACTAACGTAGCCGTAACTAACGTAGCCGTAACTACACACACTAACCTACCCAGCCTCCGTAGTGTGAGGAATTCACAACGGTAACGAGTAACGATGCAGCACATAAAAAATGTATCGGAGTAAAAGTATTAAACTCATCAAAAATATGTACTCAAGTAAAAGTGGAAGTAGGAGAAAAAAAAATAATACTTCAGTAGAGTACAGATACAGCCTTTTAGTACTTAAGTACAGTATTGAAGTAGTTCTACTTCGTTACTAGACACCTCTGGTAGCCAGACCATACTGCAGCACTGATACAGCACTGTGGAGAACATTTTCTGTTAACCTCTATCAAACACTCAATAAATATATGCAGATTAGACTTGGGTTTCTTGTCAGATACAATTTTTTAATTGTAATTCCTTGTACTCAAGACTACAAGAAACAAACTAGGCTCGTTCACATCCAACTAGACAACTTGATTGATTATAGTAAGTAACATCAGATTAAAAGTTTGAACATGCAGTACTTGACTATAAACCACCAGTTCCTGTATATTATACCGACACCAACTACAGTATATTTATTACATATTGTACTAGTTGTGCAGAATCTTTGGAATATTCTTTCTTTTTATGAAATGCTAAAGGCTTAAAACTATGATTCTGTATTATTTTTTAAGCACTAATGTCTTAAAAAAAGGCCTTAGAAGTTATTAGAAAGTCTTAAGTTTGAGTTAAAAAAAATGCCTTGAATATTTTACTCTTTCATGCTGTAGGCAATTCTGTTAGTTATTAAAGGTTTTTGTATTTGATTGTAGGCTTTCAGGACACGTTGCACACTTCAACTGTGGATTTTTAGCCCAGGAAGCTGTTAAGCCCTTTTTTGCGGAGTTCCAGTGATCACCATTAGATCTGTGGCTAACATTGTCACTACATCTAGCTACAGTAGCTACGAAGCTCATTGGTACTAAATGGGCCAGTCTTGACTTTAACCAGAAGTTGATTGAATTAATAATTTCTATTTGGTAAATTCATCAATCCATTTTCTGCTGCTACTCTGGATCCAGGTTGCGTTAATTTAATTAATTATATCATTAGGAATTATTATTATTATTATTAATTATTATACTAATTGCTATATACTGCTGGGAAGTACTGAAAATGTGTAATATAATAACAAATAATTCTAGTCCATGTTTTCCCTTCTGGTTTTCCTTCATACTTTCATATTTTAGTTCGTATGACAATGAAACTCGTTAACTTGCATTCTTAGGAGTTAAAAAAAATCTTAAATTGAACTTGGTTAACCCTGCTGAAACATTGATTTTATTCCCCAAGTCTGCTAATGTAGAGACAGAGGTTAAACAAGATGTATTCCCTTTAAATCCTGCAGAGGGAGTCCTTGAACTGTCCACCAACATAAAGAGCTCCTTGCATTGTACACATAGAGTATTGATTTTACATGGGTTCATATGAAGATCTTTTTATTTTTTTAGATACATTTTTTATTGTTATTAGCACCTTTTATCATTTAGACGTACAGAACAAATTCCACAATATGTGTCAGGTAGTATCAGATGGTGCACAGAACAGAGCAACACAAATTCAATAAGAACAAAAACCCTCTCCCACCCTCTGTGGTCTTGAGGAAAACAAAACCAACAAACAAACAGAAATCACACCTTGCCTAGTCACTCTCCTCTAATTCTTGTGGCGCTGAGGTCATTAGGTCTAATATTTGTGCTGCTGTGTTTTTCCATAGGCTGAAAGTTGATGATTTGGCTTTGTTAATCCTTGCTGTAGAGAGCTCAAGCATAAATATGTCTAGAAGATACGCTAACCACTATTTTATACGAAGCGAGTGGGGGGGAGCCAGCGTTGGTTGAGCTATCATTTTCTTGGTTGCAGTTGAGCCGGCTATCCAAATCTTCATATGAAGATAAATAGAAGACACTTAATGACTTCAGTTCATCACAGCTTTATGGTCTCTATGGTATGGTAATGTACAGGTCATTAATTAGCTGATTAAGTACATGTGATTCTCTGCTTTCTTCCATCCAGGGTTATTGGATCAGTTTCAGTTTTCATCACAGCAGAAGCAGTAAAATCCAGGCAGTAGGTGGCCATCAGCAGACTCTATATCCAGTAATGAGTGTATATGGATTTAGCTATCCTATTGTTTGGTCTATAAAATGTGAACATTTCCATTACAAATTACACAGAGTCCAAGGAGATAACTTTTGTTGAACGACCAATAGTCCAAATTCCCAAAGCATGAATTTGAATTAAACAGAGACTAGTAGCCAATCCACACATTTAAAAAAAAAAAAAAAAAAAAAAAAAAAAAAGCAGAAACCATTGTTTGGTATTTTTGCTTTATAATCAACAAATCATTTAATAGATTTTCTGCTTAGATTTCAATATAATATGTGATGGCTGATCAGTGAACTCCTGTATAGTTATGAGTCTTCACATGGACAGTAAAATATCTTTTTTTCCATAACCCAATAATGAAAAAAAAATGGTGCACGCTGATACATATTTTCCCTAGTTTAGAAACTGGCAAAAGCACGTTTTGGGTAACACTGTGGGATGTAAATTTAAAGCAACATTATTGTCATGATCTTAACACACCATATGCTGCTTCTTTTATTAGAAGTCAGTTAATCATACGTCGGTGCAAAAGGCTCTAAAAATGATCAGGTGTGGCTGTTTCAGCCTAGTTGAGCCACCAAACTGGAGGTCTTCAAGACATTAGGTCATCAGTGACTGTTGAGAGAGACAGAGCCAACATCTCTTGGCAGCTTTGTGTGAGTTTCAGATCTGATGAGGGACAATCTGCTCTGTGATGCAAAAAGTGAATTCCACTGGGAAACTGGCTCGGCTCCAGTCAGGCCTCTACGGGTTGTCCCACATACTGTACAGTGAGAGTAGAGAGAAGTGAGACAGAACACGTCCTCAAAACCCAAACTTCACCTCCTTTACAGTACCTGCAGCTTTAAGCCCCTTAAAAACACTCAGACACACACCCTTTACACACTTGGCCGTTGCGGTGCAGGGGCCCTGATGAGGAGTGAGGCTGACACATGCCAGCAGAGCCCTCCATGCCTCCCACTGGCATCACTAACAATGAGTTCCACAAAAGCACCACCGGCTGAGGGGGAGTTTTTTTCTTTCTTTCCCAAAGCTCCTCTGCGTGATTTCTTCCTCAGAGTGCACACTCCGGAACTTTTCAACAGCTTTCAGCTCCCTAATGTCGGCACTTCCGCAACTTCTGACTCAGAGAGCAGAGCTATTGTCACAACTACAGAGCTGGCATTGCCTCTTAAGCTTGGAGGCCTTGTTACTCACAATGCAGAGCAATTAACTCACTGAGAGTTACCACATAGATTTCTGGTCTTTATTCGTGTGTGTGTGTGTGTGTGTGTGTGTGTGTGTGTGTGTGTGTGTGTGTGTGTGTGTGTGTGTGTGTGTGTGTGCGTGTGCGTGCGGGGGGGGGGGTGGTGTTACAGTGTTTGCTGTATTTCAAAATTCAACAGGAACCTTCACTCTTTTACAGAACTGGAAAAAAACGTTGGAATATTTGTCCTTTACTTCCTGGTGGAGTGGACAATCTTGGCAATCATGACAAGACATTTGCAGCATTTGGATGATGGCAGGTTTCCACACAAGACAGATAATTCAAAACTATTATGTATTTTTGGAATGGGTTATAAGGTTTGAAGACCGGCAGATTAGAAGAATAAGAAGCATGATTTAGAGCAGCTATAAATAACATAAAGCACTCATCCTCCCCCCTAACTCATCTGTCTCACAACTTCATGGGTGATTTCTACCAGCTGCATTCAGAGGCAGTTTGCGTCTATATGAGAGGTTATTTTTCTGTGGTGGTGGATGCACAGCCCAGCGGAGATGTCTCTCCTTTGCAGGCTGATTTGTCTTGATGATGAGAAACCCTGCAGGCTCCTCTACTCCTATAAAAGGATTAGTGAAGTCTGGCACTCTTACATAACCGCTGCAAGTTCCTATGCTGAACAGTCAAGTTTACATGCTCAGTTCCAGCAACTTCAACAGATCAGAAAAAAACTCTCCACCAACTTTTTAAACTTTTTATTAATGGCCATTATACAGCAGAGTTGTCGAACACAAGAACGTCACTTATCCTAGTCCGCCCTGCTCTGGATGGATATCTTATGTCCTTACATCTAAGCTACAGACCACAAGCTGCACCGTTTGGAAAATAGAAACCACTATGCACCTGCTCACACATTTTGGTCACAGGTTGTAGACTTGTTAGCGGCATGACTCTGGAGATGAAAATGTTGGCGTCGGTCAATCGGTCCACCACTTTGGTCCAGGCTGAAATATCTCGACAACTATTGGATGGATTACCAACAAATCTGGTTCAGACATTCAGGATCTCCAGAGGATGAATCAAAAACCACTTTGGCGATCCTCTGACTTTTTATTTAGCGGCATCATCGGGTCAAATTTTCAATTTGTCCAATACTTTGGTTTATGACCAAATACCTGCAAAACTAATTCCCATCAGCCTCAGCTGCACTTTAGTGCTTTTTGGTAACTGTTAGCATGCTATGATATAAAAAAGTAATGCATACTAAGGGCTGTCGTGAGGTGCTACTCGGCCCTCGACAGCCCTTGGTGTGCCGAAACGTCGTCAGAATAAATAGAGAAATGCATATGGAGCCAGAGTGTGCAAGACCTTTTTCTTACTTTCAACTGACAGCATGCTAACACTAAACTAAGATGGTACATATGGTCAACATTATACCTGCTAAGTACGGTCACACAGAACAGCGAGCATGGCTGTGGACTTTTAGTCTTGTTCTTGCATTGTTAACCCAGCAGTACAGCAATTAGAATTAGAAATACATTGGAAAGTACAACACAATCTACTGGTGTTAATATCCATCACAGTAAACATAGCAGTGGACTAATGGACACTAGCAGCAATCTTGAAGTCTGCACTCAAAGATTGAGAATGTTACTGTTGATATGTATGACGCATATGATGGCGATGTGAACATTTGAAATTACTGTCAACTTTGTTTTCTGTTCACATGATGAAATGATTATCTCGTAAACATTACCAATGGGACATGTGTTTTGAATCACATTCAAACACTAACTAGTGACTCATGTTTAGATTTTTTAACAAAGCTGTTTTACTGTGGCTCTGCCCAAATTACTGGCATGTAGATCCACATCACACATGTTTTGTATAACAACCGTTGACAAACAGCAGAATCACTGCAAAGAGTTTCAACATGTCACTTGTGTTGACCATGATCTCATTTGTTCTGACAGTCACAACTGTACATCTAGTTTTACAATGCTAAACATAATGCCTTTAAAAATAAATTCTCATCCTACATACAGTATATAATCACTCTACAGACACAGGAGTTAATTATATCTAATAGTTTTGCTTTTATTCATCCAGGTTTTCAGATATCCATCTCTGAGACATCCGCCTCCACCCAATACAGAGGAGGTGAATCTAATTGTTGGTGGCCGAAGGCACTATAGCTCTGGTAGTTATACCTATAACAAGAACACAGCTTCTGGAAAGACATTGATGTTGAGTTTTTTAAATGTAATTGTTCAACATTTTTAGCACCCCAAATGAAATTGTGTCTGCCTCTATTGTATTCTTGTGGCTGCAGAATTATTAGAGACAAAACCTAAGCACATAAAACCAAAACTGACTGCATGGATAGACATCACCAAAGATAAGATTTAAAAAAGAACTTCTGGGTGAACTGAACCTTGTAAAAATGCAGACTTGCAACTTGAAGGTTGGCAGTTTGAATCCCCTGCATGGACAGGCAATTTCTGGGTGGAAAAATGAAAAAATATCCTCCGCAATCCGTGATTTGGAAGTGTACAAGTTAAAGCATTGCATAGCTATTGGAATACAGAACCAGAGGACAAACGATAAGCAAACACTGACTGTGTGACAAGAATGACGTGATTGTGTTGTGAAGGTTACTGTTTGGTTGCAACTCTGAAATATAGATTGTCCCTGAATGCACCTCCATGGACAAATTACCTGAATTGAAAATAATTACAAAATGACAAAATGTAAGGGAAGGAAATGTGATGAATTATCTATTTAAAGAAGGTTTCTGCAGGTTGGTCGTCATTCCCTGCTGAAATAAATAGAAACCAGGAAGAAAGCCAGAAAATCAGACTAAAAACCATTGGAAATGTGGACCTTTCATTTAAAATATTCACTACAGATATGCAAAAGATGATCTGCAGTAATCTAAAGTATGTACAAATAATAGTTAATGGGCTAATACATGCAAAACCACTATGATAACATTTCTATAATCTCTGTCTGACATGTAATACACAGCAAGGTTGCTTTGGGTGAGCATATTAGGCAGGTGCTTGAAATGTAAATGTAGTGTTTGTTCCTGTCTTCTTCTTCTTCTCCTCTTCTGTTAGCAGACATTTATGCAGAGCACTCGGAATATGTGTGTGTCCCCTCCTGAGAAAGCCATTTATTGAGACCTAAGCGTGACTATATATATCACAAGATGAAAGTCATTGGGGACGTCAGAGCCACAAAGCATGCTGGGTAATTTAATGTGACAGCTACAAACACACACACACACACACACACACACACACAGACACACAGCCACTTGGCTGAACTTGACCTTTTCCACCCTCCCTTGGTGTTCATATCCAATACATGTAAGTTAGTTAATGTGCTGCATTTTACACTTTCTACACCAGAGTGGAGGGTTAGTCGGCACCATCTGCCAGGGTTAAATACAGGTGCACTCATTACCATTTTCTGACATTTTGTAGGCCTGTACTGTATAACTTGAGCAGCGTCATGACCACACAAAGTTGGTATTACCATTTTGGTACGAGCAATAGCTAATGATCCCTCATTGCATAAAAAGACTGTGTGAGCTCACAACTATGGTAAGTACAGTAGCTCAAAGTTTCAAGGAGTCCTACTGTAAACTGTGATGGATGCTGAGGATGGTTTACAACAAAGGTTTAGTTGGGTAGTATTTTTACTTTTTGTCTTCTAAATTAGTTTGGTTAACCTGGATGTTTGTTTAAAACATGTCTGATCATCGAACTCCTCGTGTTTCTCGCTCCATCTGACCTTTTTTAAATGTTGTTCCCGTGTTCCCACATCTTAGCAGTTAACTTGGTGCATGCAAATGTTATTACCAATAGGAATGGTGGCCAAAACTAAGAAACTAAGACTCAGGTTGCTTGAAACTGGAATGCACTAATTGCAGGAAACCCAATGGGCCTTTTTCAGCAACGTCTCAAAAGTGAAAACCCACTCAGGCCCTGGAAGGAGCTGAACTGGGACACCAATTGAAGACAAGGAGGGAACTTTTGTTTTTTTGTCTTTAGGAAGCGGCGTTGTGCTCCACTGTACTCACAGAGGCTCCACTGTTTGGTGCCCAGTGGAGATCAGTAAGACAGGCGGAGGGGCCCCTTCCCGACAAAATGGAGCATAAACACAACAATCCCTTTATTCAGCTGTTTGGACCTGCCATCTGAACAGCAGCTTGTCATTAAATTAACATCACAGCAGGCGAGCACCCTGGCCCTTGCTTCACAGAGCATTGTGGTGCACTCACGAGGAAACTCATTCTTTCAGAGGATACCAGGTCAAAAAGTAGGGGTGGTATAGACTCGTCCCAGCAGCCTTGGCGCTGAGGAATGGGAACAGTCGCCGTTCCACTGCGTTAGTCCTCGCGAGGCCGAGTGTTGAAAAGACAACCTTTTAATCCCTGGCAGCCGTGAAGGACAGAGACAGATTTGCTTTTTGTTTTTGATGTTGTGCCCATTTCTCGCCATATCCACCCAGAGGACAAGACTGTAGTCCACGCCAAGGCCTCTGACCACTGGTGAGGCTGATACACATTTCACTGCAGTGAGGCTGCGGCCGTGTTGGCCCAGATCATACACTCATGTGTTGTGCACCTGCTCCGGGGAAGTGTCTTGAATGAGTTCCCCAATGGTTTTCTAGTTAAAAGATTTGTATGGCAGCAGTGCACTGCCTGGCTCATGCACTCAAACAGTAAATTAGCTCCGAAGCAGCACTGAAACACTGTTCAAAATAAAACAAAAGCTAAGTTATTTATCAAGACAGAAGATACAAAACCCAGATTTCTAAGAAAATGGGATACAGTCACTTTACCTTTTTTTTTTCTTTCTTCGTTTGGTTGAAGCAGTTGGGTCATGGACTCCAAACTGTGTGAATAGGTTCATTTGTTTTAGTTAGCCAAATCTCTGCCTCAAGCTTTTGGCATTAAAACCCTTTCTGGCGGGAAAAAAACAGCTCACGAGAGGAAGAAAAGAGGAAGAACTCCTCCTACAAGCAGATAAAGAGGAAAGTTTAAACACCGGTAGTTGATAATAGTCACATTTTGTTTTGTAAAATAAATACACAAGTGAGCTTCAGGCCTCGTACTGTAAACCAACATCACTACATGGACTGGTTTGGATATCCAATACCCAGTGAAACATCCAAAAATGTAAATGAAATGTATTTGCTTTCATTAAAGATTGAATCATTTTGAGAGTCCATTGTCCTTTCATTTCTTCTGACTGACTGTCTTACCATCTGCCTGTCTGTCTGTATGTCCCTACATCCTTTCATTCTTGTTAGTATCATCAGTCCGGTCAGAGCACCATGGCAGCAGAGTCCACAACCTTATCCCCAGCACTTGCCTACAGCTCTCCCTCAGGGATTCCCTCCCACTTCTGGGCCAGCTTGCATCGTGTACATTGATCATACCCAGACCACCTTCAGATGGAGCGGGACACAGCTGGTGCATCTTTACCAGGTGAATCAGTTCAGCTGGCTTCGAGAATGTGAACTAGCAGCGGAGACATTCTCTTTCACTCTACTAAAAAACATAAGCAGTTCAGTTCTTTCACAGATCTGCTGTGTGCTACATTTTTGTGTTACATTTTATTTAGCTGACACTTTCATCCAAAGCAACTTTCAATAAGTGCTTTCAACCGTGAAGGTACAAACTCAGAACAGCAAGTACATTAGCTTCAAATAAGACAAACTACAAAGTGCCACATGTACTGTAAGTGCAATTTCGTCAATTTATTCTTTATTACTATCATCTTCTTGGCCAAGGTGCAGTCAGAAAAGATGTGTAGACATTCAGCTGTCCTAATGTCAATGGGGAGCTTGTTCCACCATTTAGGAGCCAGGACAGCAAACAGTCTGATTTGCATGGAGATCTTGTGTTGAGTCCAATGCCCACCTTGAATGACTAAGCACAGGTGCAAACACACCTTGGATGTCACGTTTGGTAATACATTAGGTCCTAAGATTTTCCATTTTTACAAAATATGTGTGCCTCGTTGTCCCCCTCTTGTCCCCCTTGTTTCATATAATTCTCTACAGTCAGCTGTTAAAACAAAAGCGAAAAATGGCATAAAAACAGAGAAGAAAAACACTTGCACCTTCACTGTAGTATCTGAGCTGTAGTATCTGAGTGAGATAATAAGCTATTACAGTACTCATAACTTATGGGAAAACTGGCTTTGCTGTTTTCCATCTTTCCCATCTAAACTTTAATTTAGATGCCTCTCTACAGTATATTATCCCACATTCCTAATAACTGTCCAGGTTTAATAACACCACTGTCACAGCTATTATTCTTTTCAGTTGTTTATTGAATGCTCCATTAATGCTTCTCTGCCTTTCTACTCACTGGACTTTGTGTTTAATGTTCCCGTCTATCTGACCACCTCGTTGATAAAACAAGAGGAAGCACAGACCGCTGGGCAATCAGGTTAGAAAAGGCTAGTGAAGCAGAAGAGGTCAGATAGATGAACTGACCATAACGCTACTGTGTCTGTTCGTTCCAATAGCGTTGCCGCTGTATGACGGGCCCTGAGGGGAAGTCACATGTGGACAACTTTCCATTCCTTTCTCACTTCTGTTTGATTTCTAAAATACATCACACAAATAAAAATAACAAATGTCTCGTCATGCCCCTCCAAATATACTGCGAAGAATGAAAGCTTGTCTCATCTAAATGTGCAAACTGTGGTATTAGTCATGCTGGAGCGATAGGGCCCTGCTTGGAAGCTTTTTACTGTGTTTGCTCCTGTCTGTCTGGTCTTATCTCGTCGCCCCAGTCTGTCTTTAATCTTGTTGCCTCAGAACTGCATCAGACACAAAGACGTGTCTCTTGGGAGTGTCAGGGGAAGAATCAGCAAGTGAAGAATGGCAGCAGGGAGTGGAAGGCTGGAGCATGATGGGATGTGGGGTTTTAAAAGCCAAGGCTCTTTTAAAGAGGCAGTTTAGGGCTTTTAAGTAGTGTGCCTGAGTTCATCAGAAGCTAGGAATTCTTGCAGGTTACTCCAAACAGGAGCACATACGTTCATAGGGCGTGTTACAGTATAGCAAGGCTGGTGAGAGTCAGAATTTCAAACAGAATATAATATAAGAGTGTTTATATATAGGATACATATGTTTCAAAATTATTCTTTATAATCCTAAAATTATTGTTTTATATGTTCACTATTGTAGCTGCTTACAGTCGGATCTCTAACTCAGAACATCAACACTTTTGTTCCCAAAGCAAAGAAATCTGTGAAGACCCCAAGGTTTTTTTGGTCCCAAGCAGAAGTTGACCTCTAACCCACCTACTGAACCCAAGTGGTCTCACACAAGTACCCTCCACTTCAGAGGGAACAGGTAATATTCAAACGATTACCTGCCGATTCTGATCTTTCTTCCATATCAGCTGAGGGTGGTCAGTTGTGATATGTTGTACTTGTGACCACACCCAGCTGTGATGCAAGGTACTTTAGTGCCACATCGCATTGCTACTGCACAGGATGCAGAAAAGGCATGCTGTTGTCTATATTTGTCAGAGCACGCCGGATTATTAGACTTGGCGCAGTTACTCTTTAAAGTTCTTAGAAACAAGAAGCAGAACAGCTACTAAATGGTCCTTAAGGGGACATTTATTGTCAACTTCTGTTTCGAAAGTAAATAATGAAATTTTAACCTCCCTATTTGGTCTTCATTTAAAGTGTTTTCTACCACTAGCGGTGCCATGGAGCAATGACAGTTGGTGGCATTAGTGTGTCAAGAAATATGGCCAAAAAAAGGAGGCAATTAAGAAGACTGCAAGCTGATGTAAGTAACGCAGATTCCAATATTTAAATTTTTTTTTTTTTAAATGGCTTTTCACGTTTGTTTGGCTTCAATAATTTAAAAAAGAGGCTCTGCTATGGTTTGTTCCATTCTTTTATTGTTTACTGTCATTGAACATGAATACTTAATCAATGCAACTGATGACTAAATCCTACGTACACGGATGACACCAGGGTTGCAGATATGGACACTGAGATATCCAGCTACTGTACTGCAGACACAATACTCACTACAAATAACCAGATTACAGAGACATCGCTATTGTTTGTGGATACTATGCAGACTGATGCAGAAAGATTACACGGGATACTTTGCAAACGCGTTAGCATGTTAGCATGACAGAGTGTTGTTGGGTTTAAACGAGTTGTTGTGTTCCAACTGGGTTTCTGTCTTGTCCTGATGAAGGTTGCAGAGCTTCATTCCCGGACGTAAATCCGTGTGCACACTACGTCGTCTGCCGCAAAAGTCTGGAGGAAACAAAAATACAATTCTGTATATTAGACACTGAGTATCCCTTACGGTCAGCTGGCAAAAGAAATGTTAAATTAGCTTCACATTTTAAACCTGTTTGCACCTGTGACAGTCAGCCTCTGAGGCCTCAATATGCTTCAAGTACTTTTTGGATGATCCGAGCAGTAGCCCTGCATGAAAAAACACAAACCCTCTTATGCATTTGAATGGGACCAGGCTACCAATGCAGCAGGGAAGCCAACGAATGGGGGCTCCAGCTAAAAAAGTTTAACCAGGTTCAATTTGACAATCAAATACATGCAAGTGCACATGGTATATTACTTTGTAATGTAAAATCCGTATTTCTGCACGATCGTTACAACAAAACATGAAACATTTGTCCCTGTGTTAACTTTCCAGAGTTGTAAAATCCTGTGTCTGAGTATTATAAACCTCTGTGCAGCGTTTTGGCATCTGAAAAGCCTTCAAATTCACAGATCTTTTACTCAAACTGGATTTTCTGGGTCGTATTTCCTGTCTCACCAGTACCTAAAACAACACACACCCCTACCAATGCAGCCCTTTGCATTGTTTTAACACAATGCAAGAGGCTGCGATAATTGCTGATTTTGGTCTGACACCCCTGCCCCCATACCTTTCCGACACCTGAATCAAGTCATATTAGCCATTTCAACAGTGCAGTTGATAGGAATGTGTGCCCACATATATCGGTGGGGCAACATCCAAAGCCAATGATTCAACCACCACGCCCACCTCACGCAATGGTTGGTGTGAAAAGGCAGGATTTTTTTCTCAAGGTCTCTTTTATAATTTTACATTTTACATAGCTACCTCTGTCACTGTCCAAGTGTGCGCCCTTATCCCAATTTGTAATAATTATCATGCACACAATTATCACTACAATGACACGCAAAAAAGACAGAACTTTGAAGAGAGATTCAGGAGGCGTGTGTGTGGCTGTTTGCATCGTGGCCTGAACGACACATCGTACGAACTGGACCCAAGGAGTCTCTGCTCTTTTTTGTTTCCCCTTAAAAAAGATTTTAAAAGTAGTCTTTGCATTAAATTTTTAAATGAAAGAATGCTAGATTGTTGGGTTATGACAGATTACCATATTGTTTGCAGTCTCAAAATGTCAAGGAAATCTTATTAACCAATGATGCTTTTGACTGTGTGGAACAACATCACTGTCACAATTATGGCCTCAATCTAGGTCATACTGCAAACTGTTGATGATGAAACCACAAGAAACTGCTAAATCACATAAGTATGGGTCCCTTGAATGCACAGGCGTGAAGTGATTGAGTCCAATCCTCTGATGTGCCGTCATTTTTTCGTTTTATTTCAGGATTATGTAGCTGGAGAAAATCCACGCGACTTTTCCCTTAAAGTGTTTTCAGACTAAACCAATTAAATGGATCATGCAAATCATATGGAAATGTGCCCCACTTACATTGTGAACTGCCACAGACAATCAGACCATTGCTTTATGATCGCTAGTCCTCCTTTTGAGCTAAAGCTCTACCATTGTTGGGTTTGTCTCTGTGTCTGGAGGCTTTTTTGGAAACAGATAGATATGAGTCAGACTCAGACAGTGTTTGTTTTTGTCTTTCTAGTTTCTTGTCCCAAATAAAATAGGTTGTCTAGGTGCAAAGATGACTCATCTCTCTTTTTCAATAGAGAAGTTTAAAATCTTCCAGTATTTGTTTAATCAGCGTCAAATACTGATGCATGTGAAAAGATCTTTTGCATTTCCTAAAGTTTTTTACTCTAATTGGAATGAAAGTTTATGAGCAGGTATTTTTAGCTATGCTGTGATGTCATTGCCTTACTAATTCAAAAGCGCTTTTGCACACCTCTTTTTTTGGGGCAGGTGCGTTGGAAAAGGTACCTGAGGAAGGTCTGTGTGACCGAAACGTTGTGAAATAAAGAATTTGCATGCGTAATGGAGCGTGTACGGGACTTCTTCAACAAATTTCCTTACTGATGTCAAGATATTTGGTTGATTTGGTTATTTCGAACATCTAGCAGAATAAGATTTCATAATTACACATGAAGGTATGTAATTTTGTAGCTCATCCATCAGCTCCTTGGCTACAGTCTGACTAGTGGCATCCAATCACATTAATACAGGTGTAGGGCATGAGACTTATCATTGCTCTACTGAAGCGCGCCCCCCCCCCCCCCAGCTTTCTTGTTAGGTTTTGTAGCATTTGGTATTGTTGATTTAAGATGTAATGTTTATGTGTGTTTAATAAGGAGATATCATTTTACCTGACTACTTGCTGATTACATTTATGTTCAGCAAGTTCAACAGCAAAGACGTTTTGAAGGAAACGTAATGGAATAAAGAACATTAATTGCATATCTGACAAGTTACAAAAATGTTGATACTGAACGTATAAAATGTTCACTGGCAAGATATTTCAGTTGTTTTTTGCCAAAAAAAACTAAGGTAGTTATAGCAATTACAGCACACATATATGGTTATGTTTAGGTGAAGGAAAGAGAATGGTCATTTCACTTTCTTTACACAGTTGTTTCTTATTATCCCTCTTCACGCTTCCACCAACACTATCAGGCTGCTGTGGCACCAAAACTAGGCCAGCTGGCTCAGGTGAATGTTGATGAGATTTACTTGTCTGTGTTGCCATGGCAACATATACAAACTGCATGCACTGAGAATCAATTTCATATCATTTACCCGCAACTTGACTACATGATGTAAGAATTTGGCTCAGAAAGGCTTTTTGCTGTTAATACTGAATAGAAAAAGTCAAATTTGGGACTCTACAAGCTGCACTGTAAATGTGGTTTATCTGCAGGTTGTATGATGGTGTGACAGCAGGGAGGACTGAGGTGAGAAGAGCAGAGCAACACAGATGCTGTCACAGCTCGGCCAAATAAATCTCCATTAGTACACGAATGCTTCAGCTCCTCCAGGGCATCTGGGCCAAAGTGTCACCAGAGTGGCAGGCACTGTAACACATTCTGCCTTTATCACCCAAACATTACAAACAATTCAATATCTTTTGCTTTCCTCTGAACTATGATGAGCTTCTAGTGGAATATTGAGATGCAATTTAAACATTCTAGATATGCTTCTTCCCAGTATTTGCTTCTAATATAAAGCTCTATGCAAACATCCTGTGATTACTTTTTCAGGCTTTTGCCTTTTGGACATTCATCTTACAAGTACTCGAGGAACAACAAAGTAAAGCGTGGGAGCTTTGAACGTTGAGAGAGGAAATCTGTTGAGTCCCTGAGAGCTGTTCTCTCCTGCACATCGTTCGAGGGGCTTTAGACCCATTGACATCTGCCCATATTAATCTAGCTAAATACAGGGGGTATTACTGCAATGTCAGCGTAGCAGCTCCTCTTGTTCTCCTTTCAACATCTCTCTGTGGGGTGGATGAAAGCTCGGCTCCTTGGGAAACGGCCTCTCTCATTTCCTTTACGGATGAATCTCCCGGGTGACTTCATGCACTCCCTGCCTTGTTTCATTAACTATTTCTCAAACAAACAGAGTACACTAGCTGCTCGAAAATCCCATCGTAATGCACCTGATGTCTTCTGAGTCTCCATGAGAACAAGCCACGTAACAGACAAACCATACCGATTAGCTACACATCAGATCGTAATTTCTCTGTACTTAGAGTAACGTTTTGGGGTGAACACTTTATTTTTGTCTTCTCTTCCTCAGCCTGAAATGAGAGTTCATTAATCACCTGAACTTCGGAGCTTTTGTAAAGAAAGAGTTTTTCCTCTTTCCTAAGCAGTAATTTATTAAGAGATTTTCAGTGAGATGATGACTCATTGCCCTGCGCTCACCAGTATGAGCTCATCGCCGTTCAGCTCTCGGGTCCAGTAGGTTTTGGGGCCGTCCCCTTCCACCAGAGTCTGCTTACAGTACATCTTATTCTCCGTCTCCCAGGTGGCGAGGCTCTGCAGGGGGAGGGATAACAAGGTGGGAAGGTCAGTATGATGGTTTCAGTCAGTGATGGTGAAACACATTAGCGAGGCGTAACCTTTAAAGGGTCACTTTATGCCAGCATTGCTCATTGGTGGGGTCAGAAATGTGCTACAGTGCACCCCAAAGCGTAGTGTCACATCATCCGGGAGTACACTTCTACACCACTGCATCACGGAGAGAAGTTAAAGTGGCTAAAATCTGCATTTTTGTAACGATAAGTATCAAATGATGTTAAAACAATGTCAATGTGAAAGGAGTTGCTCGTAGCGATGAACCTACTGAGAATTATCACCTGAATCTGCAGCTCCCACTGGCTTTGCGGAGGCGAAGCCTTAGCAGAGCTGAAAAATATTTAAGGACCTCTGAACATCTGTCACTTCTTAATTAGCCTCGTTGATTGATAATATTTATATTTATAATTTTTTTATCCTTTTTCACTATTGAAACAAATTGCTTCTATACATTACAAAGGTTCATCTGTTAGGGTTCCCGTATTCTCAACCATACTAAACAGGCGTTGTTATGCATTCATCCATTCAGATGTATAAAGGGTCCATGTTTATATCACTGTTGGTCTGGGGCTGTTTTTCATGGTTTAAGCTTTGCCACTTAATGCTATAGCATACAATGATATTTCAGACAAAGCCAGGTCCATAAAGAAAACCCATCCATACAAGTGGAGGCCGTTATAGCAGCAGATTAATGCTCATGGTTTTGTTTTGAGATTTTTAACAATCATGTATGTGTGCAATGTCCTACGTTAAAACAACTTTGTCCCATGCTAATTCATCCATTGCAAGCCCTCAATGAATGAAGTAATATAGTATTACAAATCAGTGGCCTGTTAGTGAGTTAAAAAAAACAACATAAAATCCTCTTAGCCCTTTGGTTGGTCAACAGTCCTGCTCTCCGTCTGCTAATTCACTTCAATAATATTTCAAATGACTTCAACAGGATTAGTCATATTTTGACTTCAGGACAAATTACTCCTGAAGTAACTGACTTAAATTGCCTATCAGAAAGCTAAGAATTCCTAAAAGAGCAGGACAAAGTTGACCCTGTGGTGCTAATGTGTGTTAATGGCGAGGATTTATCATTTTGGTCATTTTAGGGTCCATTAACTGCAATCATATTTCATTACTTTAACTATAGCCTACTGACACAAAAGCTGTTCTGTTAGAGGAACAGTTTGACAGTTTGGAAAATACATGTATTTACTTTTTTACTGAGGGTAAGATGAGGACATTAATATCACTCTCATTCCAAATAAATATGAAGCTGAATCTAGGAGACAGTTTAGCTTAGCATAAAGTCTTGAAACAGGGTGAAACAGCTTGCCTGACTTTGCCTGCCTCCACTTCTAAAGCTCTCTCTTAATTAATTAACTGTTAATGTTAGGCTATATCTTGTTTGTTTAATCCATACATAAGCCGAAGTGTTAAAACAAATTAATTAGTGAGCTTTAGAGTTGCTGCTAGGCTGATTGTTATGCTTAGACAAAGCTATGCTAGCTGCTTCCCCCTGTTTCCAATCTTTATGGTAAGCTAAACAAGCTTTTTCTGGCTGTAGCTTCATATTTAAAGGAATATATTACACATTTTGGGAAATACAATTATGTTCTTGCCAAAAATTAGATGGAAAGATTATTAACTCTCATGTCTGTCTATTAAATGCGGAAAGAAGACGGTTATCTTAGCTTAGCACATATACTGGAAACAGGGAAACAGCTAGCATGGCCCTGTCCAATGATTCAAAAAAATCCACCCTCCAGCACCTCTGAAGCTCACTGTTTCTCACGTTATTATTTGTTTATTCAGTACAAAACTGAAGTGTAAAAAATAATCAATGAGTGAACTCAAAACTTGTACGTAAAGAGCTAGGCTAGCTGTTTCCCCCTTTTTACAATCTTTATGCTAAGCTATGCTAACTCTCCTGGCTGTAGCTTCATATTTAATAGACAGATATGAGAGTCAATCTTCTCAGCTAAAACTCGGCAAGAAAGTGAATATGTGTATTTCCTAAAACGTCAAACTATTATTTTAACTGCTATTTTAGAGTTAAATTTCCCAATCAAGTCTTTATTCCAAAGATTAGCTTACTATTCACATTTTCTCTTGTTGGCTTCGCGTTCCTATCTGACTCTGATTATGTTTTCCCACACTGCTGAAATTTGTTTTCCTCTCCAAAAAACCAGCTGCATTTTCCTTTTCAACGTAGCATCTTAAGCTAGTGATCCCGCTCCAAAAGCCTGGAACTGATCAAAACTGCTGTTGCTTCAACTCAAGCACAACATTAATATATCCAACAAAATTAAAATCGGGATAAGTCTATAATAAATAACCCATCATGCGTTTCCAGCATTTTCTTGCATAGTCTATTTGTAGTGTTGCTCATAGACAATGTGTTTAAGCATTTGTAAAAAAATAAAATAAAATAAATAAAAAATAATGTATTTTATAAAGCCCAGTGTTGGAGCAGCAGCCTCAGTTTCTAAGAGGCAAATGTTAATGACCATATCAAAGGTAGGGAAAGCCATCATGGATCCCTGTGGGCTGCTGTCCACAGGCTTTGCCAAGCTGAACAACAGCAGGGCTTTTCTGCAGCTCTCCCTCTGATTTTTTTTCTCCTAATAAAGCCAGAACCCAGAGAGTCGATTAGCTACGGCTCCATTTTAACGATAGCATCAGTCTCAGCTTCTAAGTCGGATGGATTTTCTCTCATTCTCTCTGTTGCACATTAAGTCGCAGACAAATTCTCACACATGGTCTTTCTCTTCTAAATAACACACTAGAGCTTGTGCTCACAAATTTGAGACCAAGACCAATTCAACCTGTATTTGTTTTTACCATGTCCTGTTTATTCTGTAGCTTTTTACTTATCAGAACATCTATGCCGTTGGCTTTGCTTCAGTCTCTCACAGACTTTACATTGCTTATCAGACACAAACATTTAATTTCCTGCTTGGTTTAAAGTTTTTATGCTGGATTTACATTTCTTTCAGAGCCCCAAATAACAAGCTCACTCCCTCTTGGATTTATCTCTTCCCACAGTTTGATCACATTATCTCTCTCACGTCAGTGTTTGCTCATCACTTTTCCCCCTCTCAGCAGCTTATGCCTTACACTTAGGACAACAAATGAGTTGCTCTTTTGTGTGACAAATACCACATCTTAATGGTGAAGACATGCAGAAGTGCCTTAAGCTGCACTTTCAAAAATAACCAATTATGACTGGGTGCAACAAAGACAATCTGACAGTACAGAACTCCATTTAAAAAGTCCCAACTTTTGGAATGATGGGTTTCCATAAGAAGCTATGGTCCTAATTAGTCATCCCACTTCTTTTATGTGTCTTAGTATATATTTTTTTCATTTCTCCCTTAAAGAAAAATGACTTTCTGTGGCATATTTGACTGACATTTGTCTCAACCACAGTGAAAATAGGTGATTTTTGCAGTCTTGTTTTACAGAAAAAAAGTAATTACAAATCAACCTGAGGAGCAGACAGAATGACAAAGGAATCCTTCTTCCCTCTCTCTTCTCTTTCAACAGATTTTTGATTTGCCTGTCATTCGCCGCAGGCCTGTTCCTGCCCCTCCATGCTAAATGACAAACTGTCAAAAGAAAATAAATCATGCTCGAGATTTAGCAATTCCGTCCTGCTAATACATTTCCATCTTTATTCATCAACCCCAAACCTCTCCAAGGCTGCTGAACTTCACAATTACCTTCCCCATCTCATCATAGGATCACCTGTCAGTGGTAAATAGTCCATTATTTGGAAATACATATGCCATCTTATCCTTGTACTTTGTGTTAGTATGTGATACTCTTTAGTGGATGCTACATCTGTTTCTTAAGTCAAATATTTTTATCGACAGGCTTTGTTTCTAATCCTTACGTATACAACATCTGCTCCCTTTGCCTCTCCCCATAGCAGATGTCTCTATAGCAACCCACTGGGTTGAAAAAGTCCATTTGTCTTAGTATTTCTGCCCAAAAGTGACTTGTTTTATTGGACACTGGGAAATAAAGCTTATGAGTTCAGCTGAAATTGTTGCTTCATCACAGACACCGTCTTATTTCTCAAAACTCAACTTCAGCTGCACAAGGCGGCAACAATGCCTCCATCCATCAAAGCAGATACATAATCGGATCATAATGACTTCCACTCTGCACTAACGCCCGTCTGGTGTCTTTTTCTCTGTTGTCTCTGAGACTGGCAGGAAGTCTCTTATCACTGTATCCTCCTGAAAGGCCGTCTGATCCCACCGCACTCGCACAGATTAACTGGAGCTTTTTAACCTTGTGGCGGTGTTAATCAGCCCTATGCTCTCCGCCAGGCACAGATCAGTGTGTAATCCCTTTAACCACAAGGGTAGCCGACCTCAACCAAAACCCACTTAGGGCTCTCCTGCCAACAACTCCACCTGAGAGTCCGCCAACATCCCACACTGCCCACCTCACCCCTCTGGCACATGTGCAAGTGTCAGTAAGCGCCGCCTCCAGCCGGTTTAGCTTCACTCTTGCGTATGATTGCCACACAAGAGCACAATGTGCTTGTTGCTTGGAGCCACCTCCTTGATTTCTTCTTGGTAAAAAAAATAGACAAAATATATTGTACAGTCAGAAAGTGTTAAGATTTTAGGACTATTATGGTAAAGTTCTGGCTCTCAGCTTTAATATGAAGGTGTTTACATCCACATCAGATGAACAGTGGATCGAATTTAGCTAGTTCAACCTAATTTCAGGTGACATAATGTAATTGGACAAGTTAATATAAACTTAAAGCTGCACTAATCAATATTTTTATGCAAAAGATTCCTCAAAAGATTATATGCCATGTGAAATGGGTCGCTCATAGTGACACAACCCACAGACAATATCACACTCAGCTCTATTGGTTTTCTGTCCCACAACACAAGTTTTGAACACAATACTGATATATAATATCATCACCTTTTAAGTTACGATATGGTGAACGTGTTAGCAAGCAATTGCTTATTTAGACATTCAGAGTAGCGTTGTTATTTGTTTGGTCGTGTTTGTGGCCACCTGATGAATGCAAGTCCAATATTCACTCTCTTTTAGCTCTATGTTTGGTCTCTAACTAGCCTGACAAGCCAGACCCACATCAACATGTTGGGTCTGGGAATAGACCATTGGCAGGGCTCAATCCGAGGGGCGGGATGAACGGTTCTCTTTCAAATTCCCTCTGCACGCAATAGGATAGCGCTACAACCAGGCAGAGCAACGAAGAAGGTAGCAGAGCTAGTTGATAGATTAAACTTTGGCCGTATCTGGTCAGCAAAACTCCAAACACTTTTTCCTTTTTTAAGAATGACTTCAATGCCATTCTTTTCTCAAAGAAAAGCTTAACTCCAAGTCTTCCAGAAGACCGCTGTTCCCAGCAGCAGCAGACATAAGCACACCCACCGACTCTATACACGATGTGATTGGCCTGACTAGAGTTTGGTTTTTCCAGCTCGTAAGCCAGGCCTAGACCTCACTGGCTGCAAATTAAATTTGCTGCCGCTAGGGTGCGCCTAGATTTCTGGGCTAGTCTCTAACAACTCCTGAGGGGAATATCTGTCTAGCTGCTAAATGCTGCACCATGTTCAACAGGTAGTCCACTAACTGTGTCTGGCAATTGTTTTCAGCAAAAGCTCTTAAAACCCACTGTACAGTAGCTGGTGAACATAGTGGAGCATTTAGCAGCTAAATAAACAGATATTTTCACATGAGTTGGTAGCAGCTAATGGCAGAGTGGATATAAATATATGTAATCGCAGGACACTTTACAGATAGAGTAGGTCTAGACCAATATTGAGCTTACATTAATCAAGTGACAACACAACATCAAATGAATGCTCATGTTGCTCTGTGTCTTCCGGATGTGTTAAGGCAATTGTTTGCTAACACATTTGCCATAAGGTCTTTATATGATGATGATGTCAATGTTGTGTTTTCATCCTGTTCTGCTTTAAATTCATCATATTTAATATTTGTTTGCATATCCTCCATGTCTTGCTGAAGTCTAGCTAGTCGTTGAAGATTTCCTCAGTAATGCTCTGCCACGCTTGTACTGCAACTGTCTTCACTTTTATTTTATTTTTTTGGGTACTTTTTGCCTTCAGTCTGATCTTCAGCAGTGAAACACATGATCGGTTGGAATCTAAAATGAGCAAGGGGTTTGCTGCACACTAAAACTCAGCTCAAGAGCCACTTGCTGAAATTATTTCAGCAATTTGGGATATTCTGGAAGGACAAAGTTGTGTATTATTTGGGAGTATACAGATGAAAAACTATATACTGTCCTAAAATTAGAAGTGAATAAAAATATCTACCCAATATGGATGCAAACAACGTCACACTTGGACGATAGCTTAAAGCCACTTTAACCTCACAGTTATTTGTATTCATTTATCTCCAGTGTGTTGCAGAGACAAAACAATGAACAACATGTCACTGTCCTAACACCTTCTATAATGCTGATGCTCAAACCCAAACAAGTGGATGTGGCAAATGTGTGATGACAACTCGACTTGAGGTGTAATGTGGTGAAAAACCACACAGAGCCATCTAGCCCTGCCCAGTACCCACCATGCCCCAGGGCACAGACAGAAGGAACCACACAGTCTCCTGGGATCAGAAATAGGTCATGTCTGCTCTCCCTGACTGCAACACGTAGTTGACACAATAAAATAAAAGAAAGAAGTATGTATTTCAGATTGTAGCTGTTGAATGTTGTTTTGCAAATTAAACAAGCATCAAGTGGAGCAATTTTTCATGTTAGTATATATAGACATTCACCCTTAATTACATACGTCTGTATATTACATTTACAGTATATATTCAATACATTTGCAGATGGGGCTTTCAAATATCAGACCATAATCATCTGTAAAGTAAGTCCGTCCTCCAGCTTTAGGGTGATTTTTCTTCTATGAGTAAAATATTTAATGCAAAATGTTATATGCACCACGTGAAATTTGAGGCTCCCATTAGGAGAGTTGTTGTTAATGTTAATATTTCTGTTTATTTTTACACTGTTTCTTCTTAATGTATATATAATATGTTTTAATAAAACCCTGCAATTGTAGAGATCAACATGAATGCTGATATGAAAATATACAGACATGCTCAAGGCTAAGGATAATGCTTTTTGGTGTTTTCAAGAATTTGACTGATCCATAAAACCCCAAATTCATCCAGTGGTTAAAGAAACTTGACATTTTTTACTGTGACTGTTAACAACAACTCCCCAATCCACATGTGTTATGCAACTCTCCTCTGCTACACTGCAACAGCCCTGTTCTTAAAGGAAAGTTTGTACATACCGATGGATATGCATATTACAACACGGCACTCACTCATTTCAAATGTCTTTTTCCCAGCGGTATTGTTATGTACACCTATGGATGGTAGGGTGGCATGCTAATTGAAGAGACTGAGCTGTCCTACAGATGTGTCCTTTAGCAAGACACTGAATCCCAACCAGCTCCAGGATTCCCACAAAGAAAAAAGACATTTTTTCTCTCCAAAATTGCACCTGTATGACAAGCAAAAAAGTTGCCTTTCGTCAGTCACGTTAGATCAGTTCCGTTCCCCCCTAAATTCCATATGTTACAGCCTCCTCAAACACTATGCGTCACCCCAAATTGGCACCACAATTTCTACAGCTATTAAATTTCTACAGCTATTAAAAAATAGTATCTATTCTTGGAGAATTATGATTGAGTATATGATAAATTATAAATTATAACATTCTGGATCATAAAAGACCCTAATCCATCCCTTACTGTGATAATATAATCTCTTATTACTGATCACTACATTTTCTTAGTAAATCCAATTTCAAAAACATCTTAAAATCACTTAAACATGCGTTTCATGAGTTTTGATAACACTGTAATACCCCGGTAATCACAACTAGCACACCTGAAAAACCTTCTTCTGTTAAATTGATCTATTGCCTTTGACGATTTTCTGTTTTGATTGTTGATCCAAAGTTTGCATGCCAAATACTCTGTTAATATGCCATACAGTGAACATACATCATTATAATGAGATAACTTTGATTTATCAGTTAATGAACTGCTACATTTCTGTGGCTCCTATCACATTTTGTCATTTGTGTGTGTGAGAGGATAACACTGGATTACGTGTTAACGTTGTTTACCCACTGTGTTTCCTCACTGATACAAAACAATACTCTTCTTCTCTCCAGCTCAGACACCGGTTGCTAAGAAGGAGTGCGATAAATAGCTGTCAGCCTCTGGACCATTATGTGGAATATGTCATTACCTAAAGTGACTCAGTGGCAGCGTGTTTTCGCCATGACATCTGGTCTTGAAATTCTTAAACTCTGGAGCGCTGACTTCCTTCATTGTGTAGGTGCAATGAGTGCAATGAGAATAATAATAATAATAATAATACATACTAATAATACAATACTAAATACACAAGGATATCTTACATGTTTAAGAGGGCATAAAAGAAGGAAATAGATTAAAATACATTTAGCTTCATAGTAATACATTTTACAAAATAGACAACATCTGAAAAGTGTGTTGGGAGGGTTTCTATGGCGATGTAGTACTATGAAGATTTAAAGATTAAAAGCTTTCTTAAAAAGGTAGGTCTTTAACATTTGTTTAAATGAATTGACTGTGTCTGCAAGATACGGTATGTAACATCAAGAGGTGGCCAACATATTGAGTTTAATTCTATTCATTTTATAAAGTAAGACAGACAATTATAAGAGAAAAGTCCTTATTGCTTTGACAAATTTAAAATACACAGATGGAGGTCAGCTTTGGGAATGCAATCGTAATGTGTTTACACATTATCAGGCTGAACAATCGAGCTGCCTCATTCACTTTATCTAATTATACAGCCTACATATTTACTGCACAGATGACGTGCACGTCTCAGTGTTGAGATCATATCACATGTCTCATAAGAAGCCAGTTTACTCTTATTACATGTAACAGAGCACAGCCTTTATGTCAAAGCGTGAGTACTTTTTCCTACTTCAATTTTACAGTTTTTACAAGTATTTTTGCAGAATTTGTCATGAGTTCAAAGAATTTAGAAGACCTTGATCCTGAAAAAATAAAAAAAATAAATAAAAAGTGGTCTTTCCAAACCTTTGTAGTAGCTCTGACTATCTATCAGGATGTGAGAAATCCCCCTCAGGGCCTAAAGAGGTTCAGAGAGAAATTCTCATCCATCCCAGCTCAAGCTGCATTTAATCCAGCTGCACAGACGTGAGGATGATACCAATGGATGAAACTGCAAGGAGGTATTAATTTTTAATTTAACCCTCTTCAACAATAGCATACAAATATATTTGAAGACCTTTAATACACATATACAAACACACAGAGAATAACAAAGGATGTAAACATTTAGAGGATTCATTCAATTATATATCTGTAGATGTTAGGATTAAAGGGCTGTTCTCTTTGTTGAAACAAATGTGTGGCTCTCGGGGAAAAAAACTACTCAATGTATGTCCAAGAATATACTATTGTATTTATATTCAATGATGAATACCAGTGCTGCAGAGAATCTGAGATTTTGACTGATTCAAACCTTCTCTGTACTTGTCCACAGTACACATTGGCTTGTTTTTGTCACTGTGAAGACATAGCATTGAGCTACATCACTTCCCTGGAAGCCTCTTCTAACTTTAACTATAGCAACTACATCCTTTATCCCAATCTTAACCCCAACCACAATCTTCATCCCAATCAAAAACTAAGTCGTAACCCCCAAAATAGAACTGTTGTTTTTTTCTTGACGAGAAGGTGAATATGTGAATAGATTTTTGTCCCTACAACATGTTTAATACAATAGACACACCATTTAGTTTTTTGTCACTTAGGAAGACATTGCATGGACTTACATTCATTCCATGGAGACTTACCTTCACTTTAACCATAACCACCACACGCCTCACCCCAACACTTAACTAAACTTAACCCAATCATAAACCAACACTAGAGTTTAACTGTTCACCTTTAGGGGACTCTAAAATGTGTCCCCGCATGCAAGTGGAGTCCCCACAATGCCATTAATAAAACTATATGCTAATACACTAATTTTTTCATATTTGAATAAACACTAAAAGACAATGTTGAAGGGTTAGGAAAATGAAATGAGCCTGAGAAAGTGAAAACAGGAGGACACCATGAAGGGCAGTATTTACTGAGGTGAAATGTTTGTTTAGTTAAGTGTTAAAGAAAGAAATTTAAATCACATTTAAGGGCCTGGTGGTTTTGCATGATTTAGCCCATTTAATTCCTTATACTAACATCATCATGTGACAAATTTGCAAACAATACTGTTGTGTTTTAGAAACGTAGATGCATTTCAGGCAGCCATTGGCTTCCATTCATTTCTGTACAATAAATAGCAGCATCTTGAAACTCAAAGTTGCAAATTGTGGGGTGTAACCACAATATTCTTCGTTCGATTCTGTATGGAGACTTTTGTTGCATCGCATACCTCACCCCGCCTCCCATGATTCCTGTCTAAAACGGCACTGTTGCTTTCAAATAAAGGCAAAAATTTCAAAATCATATTGTACAGAAGAAATGGAAATCAATGGCTGTTAGAACTGCAGGAAAAATAAATGAGAAAATGTAAAACTTTGTGTTAAAGGACTAAAACACAGGGTGTGGCCCTTGAAGCTGTGAGTGTTACTCCCATTCTACACTAGAACATCTAACCAATTCACTATGAGTGTGACATATTTTAAATATCTGATTTCTACCTTGCACTTTCGTCCATCCACTGTCTCCTCATCAAATTCTTCACCGATGTGGAAGTTGATCTCAGTGGTGCGCACGCTGGTGGATGTTTTGATGTAGAACTTCTCACCGTCCTGACGGATCTCCACGTGGGGGTTGGAGGCCGCCGCCACAGCCACCTTCCTCAGCATGGTGTTCACGCCTGACCAGGAACAACCCAGGCCAGAACAACAAGAGGGAGAAATCAGAGGTCTGTGTCACCGTTTTAACAAGAGTCATTTAGCTATTAAAGGGGACATTAGTGGGATTTGTCCCTGCCTCATAGAACAAAATGACTAAATAATATCCTTAGGGATGTTGATCGTTACTCATGACTCAATAATTACAACATGCTGCCTTTTCTGGCGCTTTGCTAATTGTTTAAACCTAGTTACTAGTAAAATAAGCCAAGCAGACATTATTGTTATTATAACTAATTACAGTATTATGCATTATGATATTTAACCACGTTATCAGAAATGCAGCATCATGACTGTTCTAATTAATTAGCTAATACGGTATTTATATAATTTTTGTGTTCATTAGAGGCCACTATTAAAGGAGCTTCTTGCTGGTTATAGACAGAGGTCAATTAGCTTAATACACCATAAAACCAAATCAACTTAAATCATGAGAGACAGATGTAGAAAAAAGGAAGGAAGTCGGTTAAAGGTTGGTCTCTGCTAGGTACAGAAAAGCTGAGACATGCGAGAGAAAATGAGAAAAAGAGAAAGCGGCTGCATCTAGGTCGTGGGAGTATGGTTCTTTTGTTTTTGCCACAAGAAAATTAAATGTGCATGTGTGTCTGATAAATAAAGTGAGACCCAAATCAGCACAAAAAGAAGAAAGAGAGAAATTATGCCTCTTTTATATCTGTTTGTGGTAACATTTTTACCGAAACATCTTCCAGTTCCTTTCTATTCTGCCTTAGTCTCAACCCCACCCAGATTTATACCTCTTCAGGCCCTCATGCCAACTTCTATCAGACTTGAGACCTTAAATACAGAGGCAAGTGCTGAATGCTGGTCTCCTTGTTTTTCCCTGTATGGTTGACAGTAACATCGCCAAGCTTAAATTTAAGAAATAATGACAGAAATGTAGATGTTTCATAGTAAAAAAGACAATAAATGCTCTGTGGCTCTGACAGAAACCTCAACTATGTCTAAAAACTGAGAGAAATCTGTGGAATTTTTGCCCTTATATCAGTGTGATGGATTATTCAGCCACGTCCAGAAGAAAAAACTGAACTCTTATTTCTTTTGGTCTGGTGGCTGTAAGGGTGGTGATCCTAGATGTGGTAGTGCCCGGGGTTGTGGCAACACTTTGGCACTATGGAAGGCCATCTGGCTTTATGTCCTGCCAAAGTCCTGGATCTTTTATTTTACTGGCCTCTCCTATCAACGGAAATAACTGAATACAGCCTATTGAAAGCCAATGTCTTTGAGACAAGATCAAGTATTTAATTCTGCAAAGTTTTCATGGATTAAAAAAAAAATCCTCCCTAATTAGTTCTGAGAGATCCTCCTTACACAAAACCACTGCTGTGTTTCTTGGTTCTTGGTCACCACCCAGGCATTAAAACGTGTTAATTTGACAGCTTACACTCGACCCCACCTATGATCTGAGGGACCACAGCATGTTTTTATAGCATGAAATATGTATGTATGAGCATCAGTGAGCCAAGTTTCTCGTTTCTAAAAAACTGACATTGAATTTCTCTTACATTTCAAATATTAAACATTTTTATGCGTATTGTGTGTCCAAAGAAATGGCAAATGGACTATAAACTTCAGTTTCTTCACCACCATTATTACAAGCAACCAATAGTAAGGAGTGCATGCTCTTACAGAAAGAGGTAAAGATAATTTCCTCAAACACTGCTAACCGAGTGTCTAAGGTTTCTGCTGATACCAACGTATTTTTACATTCTTTGATCAAATGCAGACACATGCCCGTTCTCAATTAGCAAACTGTGAGTCTGATCAACTCATACAGCTCTGTTCACTCAGCGTGTTCACTCTGTTATCTGCACCCTGGATATAATGAATCCCTCCTTCTGTAGGGAAACATCAGAGTCAACACATAATTATGAAGATGTTGATAGAAAGTGGCGGCCCTGCAGCACTGGAATCCACAGAAGTTGCCCACTGCAGCTCCCCATTGACCGAGCCCTTATTTAAGAGTGAACGAGTGATCTGCTCTGGCAGATGTGGTTTAATGTGCTCATAAGTGGATGAGGTGCTAAACTCGGAGAGTGACTGATTTCTCATTCAACTTAAAATTCCGACTGGAGGGATAGTTGCCTTATCAACCTTGCGTCAAAACAAAACATGAGAAGTGGTGTTGAAGAGATTCTTTTTTGGTTAGCATTCTTTTGTGAATCAAAATGAATCAAACCTAAACTATATTTTCAGTTGACTTATTTTGACTGTGTAATGTGTTTTATGATGGCCGTTAAGAGTTTCCTCAATGATTGTTGACCCTTAAAGAGAACTGTGGATGAACTGACATTAATCTATATTTTTCATATTGTCAATAAATCCCATGAAAATACATGTTAACCTGTCTCTAAATACGTTCAGACTTCCCTACTCTGTCTGTAGTACTCAGCACAAGCCCATTCATACCTAATACTGACGATGTAAATCTTTTGTTACAGGTTCCAAATATATACTTTCATTTAAAAAACAATTATGAAGTAACTTCCTAAAACAACTAGGCACATTCGTTTTTAGACAATACAACTCAAACAGGGGTAAATGGTGCATTTTCTGGGGACATTTTCAGCTGTAGATAATTCTATATTTGGCATTCACAACAGAAGGACGGTGTATTTGGGATTAATTCAAAATAAACTACAGTGCCCAGGTTCATAATTAAGAGAAAACATGTCACCCAGTGCAACAGTGGCTCCTTTATGTTAAATTAAGATTCATGGCACAGAGGAATCCAAGACAGGCTATGGCTACAAAGGCAGTACTTTTTTTTTGTAAATAGAGAAATATATGGTTGGTTTTGTTTTCTTCATTGGATTTTTTTGTCAACAAGAAATACTGTAGAATATCACCAGCTTAAACGTTACAGTGTATTATAGCAGGTAGGGGTGTTTAAAGAGTGATTGCAACCCCAAAGCCCAAAGCAGATAGCACTGGAACACTCAAGACATGTTCCATGTGTGGTGTTAAGTGCTGCAGCGATGCACACACAACTAAACTGTCAATTGTTTCAGCTTTACAAGGTTACAACGTACTGTTTTTAACTTAACTTTGACAAATTGTGTTAAAAAACAAAACAGAAACAAGTCTAAAAAAGTTAGAATATCAATCAATTTGGTGTCAACAGTTCCTGTAGAGTTGTTGAAGCAGCTTATCCCTGAAGAGTTCTACATTATTCTAAAGACACACAGCCTTTTGATGTGTCCTGTCTGTCCCGGCGTGACGAAACGCTGCAACACAATTGAATGACCCAGTTAAACTGGTTCCAATCTAAACCATCACAACCATCAGTTAAGACTAAGGAGGGTGAAAAAGAATGAAAAAAGATAGGACACAGGAGAATAGCACTGGGCTCCAGAGAGCTCCCCTGACATTGCTAATGCATGCCCTACTTAAATGCTTAACATTAATAATGTTGTGTGCCCCCCCTCCTCTCTTCATGTAACAATACCACGTCTGTTTAGGCTGGATTTCAGCATCCAGTGTTTCATATCTCCTGTAAAGCCGAGGGATTTCCCTTCAACAACATCTCCCCGTAGATCTCTGCGTTCTTTTCCCAGGGAGCTTCTCTGAACAATACCATGTTGTTGAAAGTTAGGCATGCCATTCTCCAAGAACAAGAAAAGCCTTTTTCTATATGGACATGATGGATAGTCAGCCTCATGCAGGGATGTAGCGCTGGCTATGAAGGGGGGGAGAGAAAGGAGACAAGGAGAGGGCTTACCCAGGGCTTTGAGAAGTTCATCAAAATTCTCACTCCTCTTCATCTTCCAGGTGCCGGCAAAGTTAGGCATGTCTGCTGAGGCTGAGTCCGAGGGCTGCCCGAAAGAACCTGTTCCACGCTCTGATGCCTCTCTCTTTCCTCTTCCTTCTTTCTCTCTTTGACTTTTTCCCACCCTCCTTCTCCTTCCCTGTGTTCCTGTCTCCTCTGCTCTGGGGTGAGCCTCTTGTTCACACTGATACACCCAAGTTTTTTTTTTGTATATATATATCTATATATTTGGTTTTCTTCGCACACTCTTGCTTCGTCTGTGTGTCTCAGTGTGCTGGCTGCAATCTTGTCTTTAGCTCCTTTATAGCTACTGTTCTTTAATGGGAGTCAGAGGAGGTCCCTCCCCCTGAAAGCTCTGTCCCATTAATAAAGTAGAGCGAGACTGACGTGTCTGCTTGCTCTGGGGATCAAAACGACTATATTCACTATTTAAAAAAACATTTATAGTGTTTTACTTTGTCAACAACTTGATTATTAAGATTTTTTTTTAAACATGAAGGTTTGGCTTACATTATTGTTGTCATATTTTTGCTTTGAAAAAGCCCTTTTTTTAAGGAGAAGAAGAATAAGCTCAGAATACAGGCTTTATTTTTCAAAATTAAACCATTATGTTGCTTTGTTCAAAATTAGTAGTTCAGGGAATAAAGTTTGGTAAACTCTGATAACTTGTATTTAAGATAAAACCTAAATATATCCATCAAGCTAATTAAACTCTACTTTATTTAGATATTAAATTCCCATATTATACTGAAACTGTTTAAAGTACTACTTCTGTTTACTACTTCTCTACTCTACTGCAGTAAATTAGCCCCAAACTGTGTTTTGTTATTTCCTCTTAGACATTAAAAGGGAAGTATGTATTACACACACATTGCATTGTATTATATTATATATTAATTATGTATAATTGTGTAAAGTGGGATCCAACTTAGTTCAAAGTGTTTCTGTTAGATCTGTAGCTTCTGTGGGTTTTCTGGCTTTTACTCTAATTTGTTTTACATTGTTGATTAAACAAGTGCAAAATATTACAGTAAAATATTTCTATTACATTAACCTCAAACCAATCCTGCAACAAGAACCAAAGAGATGGTTTGTTGAACCGATAATGAATCATCTGGATGTTTTCTTGTTGATCCCCCCCCCCCCCCCCCCTCAGGCTTTAAAGATGCATTAATACAATAAAATGCATGCATAATAAATGTAATAATTATTGTATTAATTATGCATCAGTTTGTATTATTACATCAAATGAAATCAGTTTTCGCTCTGCTGAGCTTTAGAATTGCTTTTGCGCAGTCAGCAGTGTAGTATAATATCTAGTAATATTGTAATAACAATAACTTGAGTTGTGACATTTTTGGTCAATATTATTATTACTGTTGCATTGTGAGTGTTACAACTCTTATGTTGTATTATGTACAGGTTGCTGAAAGCAATTTAGCTTGTATTAACTTCTATTACATTTTATTACTGTAAAGTACACTTCATACTAGGGCATGTACTTAAATTAGGCTACCTTGTTAACATTTGGCCAGGACAAATGAGCCTTTTTTTGTTAACTCATTTACATTTTTTGTTTTGTTTTGATGGTCATTGAGATCTGTCCCTGTCAAAATACAGTAACTAAAAAAAAAAAAAAAACTATTGCTGATGTAAAAATGGTTAATTTTAATGTATTGCATTTTGTCGAGACAGTATAACATTATCCAGACACTACATTATCAGTGACAACTAGATGCCAGCTTACAGATCCAGAGTATGCATACATATTTTACAGCTAAAGTAAATGTGCTTGTGTTTCAAACTTGTTAAAGAGCAGGAAACTAATTTAAGACAATACACTAGTTATGTATCTCTTTGAATTCACCTTCTCTGTCCTCTACTCATTTCTAAACCCAAAGGGGAACTGGACAGAAAGGCAATATTATCAAAATGATTTTGAGAGGAGGTTGACAATAATTAGACCAGAGGAATATGGTAAATCAAGTATGCATGCAGGGGCGTATGCTAAATATCAACACCCAAACACATCTGTTAATGGTCAGACATTTAACTAAATCCAAACATTTCACAAATGTAATTTCCTGTTTCCACAGAACAGATTTTAATGACTCAAAACCTCTTAGAAACAGACACCCCAGCTTAAAAGTTTCTACTTTTTGGGCGGATTAGTCGTTTTTATTTCCATTGACACAGTCTGCCAAGGCCAAATCCCATAATCAGGCTAAACTGTCACATAATTTTCCTCCTTTTGGCTGGAAAAAGATGATAACATACAGAGCTGCTCTTTAAAGACTTCTTGCAGTTATATTTCATTTTATATTTGTGTCAAGCTGTGCTTTCGTAACGAACAGAGCAGCGTCACGAAGGAACATTGAATATAACATTTTTTTCTGACTACCAGTTTTCTTAATCTTTATCTCTATGTAGCTATAAATATATGTAATCATACTTTTTGTTATGAATCAAAAAGAAGTATTTTTTTTTCTTGAGGCAAAAATAGAAAAATGTTCTCTTCACTCTGCAGTAATACCTCAATTTGATATATATATATATATATATATATATATATATATATATATATATATAGAGAGAGAGAGAGAGAGAGAGAGAGAGAGAGAGAGATCGATATATAGATATATAGATAGATAGATAGATAGCTAGCTAGCTAGATAGATAGATAGATAGATAGATAGATAGATAGATAGATAGATAGATAGATAGATAGATAGATAGATAGAGAGAAAGAGATAGATAGATAGATAGATAGATAGATAGATAGATAGATAGATAGATAGATAGATAGATAGATAGATGTGTGTATGTTTTATGTTGTTCTGCTCTTAAAACACTTTGTCATATCAAAGATAATGACAACAGAAGTCCTGAACTCCCTTCAGCATGCTGTCGTTAATGCCATAACATTAGGTTCATTACCCACCATTAGGATTTCCCATACAAACAAATCACTTGGCTGAAAATAGCAGCATCATTGCTGCCTGCGGAACCAACAAAAAGGGAAAATGCAAGTGCCTGAAGAAGAAATTATAGATTCCAGTCAAGGCTGGTGGAACACATCCTGATTGACTACATGCACAATTATGAACGTAGAGGATAACTTTAACTTGTCATTTTCTGTTTTTTTACTTAGTTGCTTTTGGCGTTTGGAAATCAAGAAATCAAACAGTCTGTTATAGGTTTCGACCATGCATTCATGCAGTTCTACAGGTGGTTTCTGTGTTTATGTGCAGCTCAGTGTTTCCTCTGGCAGTGAAACAGTCACCTGAAAGAAGGAACAGTCGGTAACCCTCTATTTAACATTTACCAGTAGTATACAAACATTTAATAAATGTATAATGTAGTTGTACGCAGCTGTATGGATATTTTGATTGTTTATTAATGTACACAGTATTTGCCACTGTCTTCCCGACAGTTATTTATTGAGTTATCTATTGCAACTTTGAGTTTGTTCAAGATTTTTTTTAATTTAGTTTAATTTTTTTTCTGTTAAATAGAAGTGATGGGTTGCCCTGTCTGTATCTGCCAACCCTAAATATAGTACATTTTGTTTTTATGGGGCCCAATGGAGGGCTTTAGCATCTTGTGAAGGTGGAAATAATCACGTTCAAAGGAATTAATGCACTGCTCTAAATAGGACATCTCTAATCTTCTTCACTCAGGCTGTCAGGAGATTCACACTAATGTCCTTTCTCTATAAATTGCCCATTTCAGCTTAACTTCAGGAGTTATTCAAAACACACCGGCTGTATTTGCTTTTCTCACCTTGGAATCATTCTTCTTGAAACTTTATCTCGACAATCAGTTTTTTTGAGTGTGTGGAGCTCAGACTGCTGCTGCAGCAACTGTCAAAATATTGAAATATGTTTCTGCCTACTCTTCAGGCTCAGATTTACCTTTCTCTCTGCACCATAGAGGTTTTACTTTAGGCCATTATTATTGTAGTCAAGACAAACAGGGAGCTCAGCTCATTTAAAGTCAAATAATAACTTTGTCCAAATCAGTTTTTCTAAAATCTCTTCCTTACGCTCAATCAAGTGTGGGTAGAAATGTGAATAATAATGCTTACTTTAGCCTACATCCAATCAGTGAATAATTTAATGTAACTCAATTTAAACTAGGCTATCACTTATATTATTAGTAAAACAATTGGAAATAGTGTAGGCTAATTGACACAGTAATAATTCCAGTTCTCTGGCTCACTGTAGTCAGTGAAAAAGTTACTGAAATGGATTATTGATTAAACATACTTTTTGTTATTCCATTCACAAATATACAGTATGTACATTTGTTTGTTGTTTTATTATCTGTACTTTTGGTTACCATGTCCATGTTGATTCTCCCTCACACCCACCTAACTGGCTTATTCTATTATATAATTATGAACTGTTTTAATAATTCAAACATCTAAATCTATACTATACTAGACAATTATTTGTATGCAAGTGTTTCAATTATCTTTTTCAACTATAGTAATTGTTTTTGTTCCTCCACAGATCCGCTGGAGGCGATAGGGAGCTTCATAAGTTATTCGTCAACCGTTATTTGACAAACGAAGGAGACGGTGACCGGAAGTTATGCCGAAATTTTGTCATGGCGTTTCACATGTAACTTACTGAGCTTCAGAAATTGAATAAAACATACTTTTAGGAGCTTTGAAGGTATGTGGCGCTTATTATATTATAGCTAAACAGTCTATCGTCAATACAGATAGTCCGCTAAACTGGGCGACCACCCGATACTCGGGTTACTGTTAAAACGGCAAACTGCAATTTGTTGCAGCTCTAACCTGCTATGATAACCGCTGCTAGTTAGAGCTAGTCTCGTTAGCCATCGTTTTTTCACACTGTGCTGTTAACCTTTAGTTTAATTTGCTATTCATGTGTCTGTTCTGTCACTAGCTGCGGCAGCTCTACACATGTACTGTAACTTCAACGCATAAACGGTGATATGTTAAAAGTTTAAAATAAACATGTCCTGCTTTGTCAAAGCTAACACACTTTAATTTTGTTTTCAGGTAGTAAGGTAATCTAACTGGCTTTCAGACTCCCAGGACCAAAAAAATGAGCACTCAAGTAAGAAACAAATTCAGATGTATTCATATTTACACTCAACATGTCCTCGCTTTGTTTGTTTTCTGCGTGAAAGAGCTCAAAGATTAACTGTAAGCTTGTATTTTGATTTCAGTATAGCATTCTTTTCAAGCAAGAACACGGTGAGTAACATTATGCATAAACACATCTCACTGTAAAATTATAAACAAATGTATAACTTAACAAGTAACGGGTAATGATTTCCACATTATGTTATGTCATTCAGACCTACTACCACTAATTCTTGTTTGTTGTTCTCATTCAGCATTAGACTTAAAGATGCAGAAGTCTAGTTTTCTCTCAGACCACTTGAATTACCCACCACAACATTAATAATTGCCACAAAATTGCAAAAGGGGTAAAATATATGGCTCGTGATAGCCTATATTTTTCTTGTCTTAACAAATCCCTTAAAAGATTACTTTTTTACTAACGAGTATTGTTTGTGTAGCCATAGAGCGCCACTGTTCTCCAAAACCTGTTAGGAAAAAAATGCTGTTGTGAACATTTGCTGTAATCTGTTGTTTAATGGTTTACATTTTCAATAGAAACAAATGGGCTTGGAGCTGAGAACCACAGACAGGATAGGAAAGCCAGAAAGTACTCAGAATCATACTAACAAATAATTGGTTTTGGTGGTGTTTCCATGGGATTTGTTGACAATAACAAAGACCTAGAATAATGTCTGACTTATCCTTTAATTACTTTTCCCATCTGCCCTGCTAATTTCAGGTATGAAACACTGCTTGTACTATCGTCAGAGTTTTAACCTGTTTGTTTCCTCTCAGCACACGATGATGCTATCTGGACAGCAGCGTGGGGTAAAAGTGAGGCGGATGGGACAGAAACTATAGTCACCGGCTCACTAGATGATATGGTGAAAGTCTGGAAATGGTGAGTGTTTTCTTTTTACTCCTCATGACATTACCACCCAATACATTGATGTGATAGCCATCTGTCTGGCTGATCTTGTTTTCTTGCACAATATTGTATAATTAAAATCTAGATTTGTTCTTTCTATATTCACCTAATGTTTTTATTGTCTTTTTTATACTTTCCACAAAATAGTAGCAGTGAAACAAATCTTGTAAAAAAAAAAAAAAACAGATTTATAATTTATATATATATATATAAATATATATATCTCACAAGGAACTGAACTTGACTGTTGCGAGGGCATTGATTATGACCATAGATGGAGGCCGCAATAATACACTTAACTGCCCTGTCGTCTTTTGCAGTATCTGCAGTTTTAAGACTGTAGGAGGAAAAATTAGTTCTGGGCAGATTGAGGTCCTAAATGAATACACCAATGTGACTTTAAACATTTGCTTTTAAGAAGATCTTTTAACAAAGGAAAGGGACATACAGTATATACACTTTTAGTATAAAAGTGCATATCTATTAAAGCAGTCAGCTGTGCATCAGATCTGAGAAGTCTTACAATGGTAGCATTTAACAGCTTGTGGTTATTGTAAAGAATGAGTGTGCGATAGTAATATAATTGGGTGTCATGCTGTCACTATAGGTTTTGTTTCTTGTCTTTTCTATCACCCAGTTTCTCATAAATCTTTGTTGAATGTGGTACTGAAATAAACTTTGACTTGTTGAGAAAATAATTTCACATCAAGGTCTGACAGAGTTTGCCCAGTTGTCGTCGTTTCGTTTTTTTCTGAGCACTTTTCAGAACTTTGCTTAAAAGTTGAGTTTATTTGACTTGACATGACTGAATGATCTCACACTGTTCCTGCAGGTCAGATGAGAAGCTGGAGCTGCAGTGGACTCTGGAGGGCCACCAGCTGGGTGTGGTGTCAGTGGACATCAGTCACAACGGAGCGATCGCCGCCTCCAGCTCCCTCGACGCTCACATCCGTCTCTGGGACCTAGAGTCTGGGAAACAGATCAAGTCCATGGACGCCGGACCAGGTACGGCTGGGCCTTAGAGGATCATTGATCATTCTATGTTGTTTTAATTTGTATTGGGTTGTAGGATAGCGTGGTGAGTAGAGAGATCATGCTTCTCTCTGCTCTATCTATCTATCTATCTATCTATCTATCTATCTATCCGTACATATGTGTATATATGTATGTATGTATATATATATATATATATATATATATATATATATATATATATATATATATAGATAGATAGATAGATAGATAGATAGATAGAGAGGCATTATATATATATATATATATATATATATATATATACACACACACACACACACACACACACACACACACACACATATATATACATATATATGTATGTGTATATATGTATGACGTCTGAATGAAATGAATATTATATTTTCTCTGTGATTTTCTTAGATTTTGAATAAAACAGTTCTGCCCTCTGTGTACTTTAAATTCTTACCTTTTTAAATTATCAAAATGAATTATTGATTTATCAAACTGATGACTGACTGTAACATTCACACTTACAGTCAGCATGATTTTTTTTTTTTAGTGTAAGCTATAGGGTTGGGTATCGTTTGGGTTTTTTCCGATACCGGTGCCTGAACCGATACTTTTTAAGAAAGGAAACTTTGTCAACATCTGTTTTATGATACATTTCTCTGTTTGTTCATCTCACTTCAATTTCATTGCTGCAAAATGGGATTGTCAAGCAGACAAACTGAGCAACACATATAATAATAGATCGATACTTGGTGTCTGTATCGATACAGTATTACCATGGAAAATATCGCGATACTATGCTGTATTGATTTTTTTCCCAACCCCTAGCAGCCAGCAAAGGATGGCGTGGAAAATTAATAAAAACTTGGTCGCAAGAAAAGTCGGGCTGTCAAACGATACATTCGCTAATTTCTAAAGTTAATCGCATATTTTATCATATGATTAAAATACTATTATTTTGCATTTCAGAACAGTTTTTAAGTACATATTAACAATCGAAAGCAATTGTTACCAGTGTATCTTGAGTGGGAATCAAATGAATACAAAGAAAGTTACTTCATGAACTTGATTTTAAGATTTGTAATTATTTATTTACTGTAAACAAAAGAAAAATGTGTGAATCTGTCATTATTGCACAATTCCTTCAAGTACCTAAATAAAAAACTAAAAATCCCTATCCTTACTAGAGTCAATATAGTGTTTAGTAACTCCTAAATAATGTTGATTACTCACTGACGTCCAGTGATCAGCATCCCGCGTGTGGCGTTTTGTTTCCCGTAGTCTTCCTAATCACAATCGTCCCGTTATTGTGGCGCGTCCCCAGCGGCCGTCTCCTGGCATGTGAGGCGTCCTTTCCCCGTAGTTGCGTCCCCAGCGGCCGCCTCCCAGCATATGAGGAGTCCTTTTCGGCCATCTCCCGTAGGTGGTAGCTCAAGCTTGACGTGCTTCGTGATATTTTAATTCGGCTTTACACAATGTGCATATGGCTTTCGACTTGTCTACGAGCCGTCCGGGAGTTTTGGAAAATAAAAAGCGCCATCCAGGATTTCATTGCTGCTGTCATTCTCCATCATGCCTGCGTCCTGCAGCAGCAGGATGTGTTACGAGGAAGTGGCAGCTTGATGATAAGTAACGGTGCTGCAAAGGGTCAAAATAGTAGCCTGTTAGGCATGACGCAAAGCCGAGTGAAGTGTAAAATAAATTAAGAAATGCCGGCATGCGATTTAAAAAAAATTAAATTAAATAAAATTAATCGCGATTAACGCGTTAACGCTGACATCCCTAAAAAAAGTCAGCATACCAATTGTACTTTTTGTTTCTTTGTTACAGATGTTGATTATTTGAGACTGACCAGTAACCAATTTTTTTTACATGCATAGATAATAGTATGGATATCACGATATTCTTGACCAAATATCTCGATATCAATATTGCGGCGATATTCTAGAGTTGACAATTGGTGCTTTAACAAAATATCTTCACACTTAGATTTTAGATAATCATCAGTAATGTGGACATAATGTCTAAGTGGGGAAAAGGCAAATAATAGAACAGCTAGAACAGTCTGGTAAGTTCAGAAAAGTACATCACTTTACTGTAATGCAGCCTTTAAAACCAGGAAAAGACAATACTTATGTTATATCACGATATTACGATATCCAAAATCTAAGATGATATCTAGTCTCATATCACGATATCGATATAATACCGCTATATTGCCCAGCTCTAGATAATAGGCATAGACAACTTGGCTTCTAAACTCATACTTCTGATAAAAAAGATCCATGATTTGACGTGAACGTGGTCTTACTGTGTCGGGTTGAGTGATCATCTGTTAGGTATTAAAACAAAGCTGCAGGGGATGACAGCTTGTCTGTTCTGCTGTGTAGCACAGCAAGCTTGTTTAGTTTTTTACTCTCACCTCTCGGGAACCCCACGCCTAGAAATGTCTCTGTTGTTGTGTATCTTGAACCAAGCTGTACTTCATCTAATGCCATGTCAACTTCCATTAGTGACACTCCGTTTCACTCGGTGGTTGGTCTGGGTCAGTGGATTAAAGAGCTTTTATCCCTCTCTTGGGGCATACTGTATTTTGGTATATTTGGAGTCTATTGATGCGAGTCCTGTTAATATAAAAGCTTTTTTTTTTTTGGTATACTATTTATGTTACAATATTTAACTTCTAACTAATATTCTTGTCAGTGTTGACTTTACAGAGCAGAAAGTAGGTTTTAACTTTAACTGGATGACACTAATTAGGTCGTATTTGCTTTTAAACATTTCCTTGAGAAGAATCTGTTTCATGTGTTCATCCTTCCCTCTCTGTCTTTGTGCTCTCCTCTCTAGTTGACGCATGGTCGGTCGCCTTCTCCCCAGACTCTAAATACATTGCCACAGGGAGCCATCTTGGCAAGGTCAACATCTTTGGTGTGGAAAGTGGCAAGAAGGAATATTCCCTGGACACTCGAGGAAAATTCATCCTGAGTATAGCTTACGTAAGGAACTATAAATTGTCCTTCTGGTCAGCTGGGTGGTGGCTCTAAGTCTCTAAGCACTGAAACCTCACTGTCTTGTCTTTACAATTACTCATCTTGTGTTTTTTCTCACTCACACCATGGTTTCCCCTTCTTTAGTCTCTTATTGGCAGACCTTCCTCCACAGCGCTGTAAAGGAGGGTCTGGCGAGTCCACAGCATTCCGGAAAGGGAGAAAAACGTGCTCTGCTTCATCGGCGTTTCTTTAAACCAATCACAGTCGTCTTGGGCGGCACTAACCGCCAAATGGAGCAACAGTGCCGCTGCAAAATAGCCTTGGAAAGGAACTTTTTTTTGGTGGAACGTGTATGTTCAAAAGTTGTTTTAGTCGTGCAACAGAAAACTCAGATTGGACAGATAGCTAGCTGTCTGGATTTACCCTGCAGAGATCTGAAGAGCAGTTAACCATAGTCCTCAGAAATCCACCGGAGTTTAAAATGCCAAAACAAAGAGAGGAAGGTAACGGACATCCAGAATGCCAGACATGCCGGCGGAATTTCTGACGACACCTGAACAGTCCCGGACATGAAACGTCATTGATATAGAATACCCTTCTTTTAACTCTTAACCTTTCTCTCCAGGTCCAGAGGCTGTTTTTAAAGGCCTTTAAAACTAGATTTTCTAGTCTCATGTCTCTACATTTGGGAAGTTGTCTTTATAATTAATAACTTCATTGCTTCTGTTTTGTTTTGCCCCTCAGAGCCCTGATGGAAAATATTTGGCCAGTGGAGCCATCGATGGAATCATCAACATCTTTGACATTGCAACCGGAAAGCTGCTCCACACACTGGAAGGTAGATTCAAATATTAAAGTGCTCATATCATGCTCATTTTCAGTTTCATAATTGTATTTAGAGGTTGTACCAGAATAGGTTTACATGGTTTAATTTTCAAAAAACACCATATTTTTGTTGTACCGCACATTGCTGCAGTACAACTGCAAAAATATTTATAACACAATAAAGGAAAGGGGGAAAAAGCCAAAAAGCATAATATGAGCACTTTAATACTCAGTGCTGGAACTAGGGATTCTATCATTTTTTTAATACATTTTTTTGATAAATGGATTAAGTAATTTGTCTATTAAATGAAAACTGTCCACCACACTTTTTTTTTTTTTTTTTAGAGGCCAATGTGACTTTGTAAAATTGCTTGTTTTTAAATTTTTAAAATGATTAAAAACAGAGAAAGCTGCAAATTCTAGAACAAGAACATTTCTAGTCTTTCTGTCGGATAAAATAACTTCAATGTATTAATGTTTTCTTTCAATCCACTAATCAATTAATTGACTAATCTTTTTGGCACTAGATGGCTCTGACAGCCATGAGTGAACACGGTTCAAACATTTTAGGGGAAAAAGTCAGATTAAGACTAAAGGTATTAGGCCAAATATAATTTAGATCGTGAGTATAGACTTTAATCTATATTTAATCAGCTTTGAACACACACTGGCATGTGAAGATGTACATTTTGCCACTATCCAATGCTACATATTTAAAATAATTTCAGCATACTGTTTTAGTATTAAGGAGGCAGAGATCCCCCACATTTGAGACCTCAGTGAGGAAGCGTACTGAGCGACTGTTTCCCCTCTCTTCAGGTCACGCCATGCCCATCAGATCCCTCACTTTCTCCCCCGACTCCCAGCTCCTGGTCACAGCCTCCGACGACGGCTACATCAAGATATATGACGTGTGAGTTCAGCCGGCAGCTCGTGGATACTTCTGCCGATCAGTTTTGTTTTTTGATATAAAAGAACTGTAATATGTGCCAAAGATGCTCATTACACATAAAATAAAATATATATGTACAGGACAAGGGAGGGAAAGGGTGCATCCGTGTTGCAGATTTTTACAAATTACAAACTTAGAAAGAAATAAACAGTGAAGAAGGAAAAAAAGAGAATCATTTGTTTGCTATAATAAACTTTCAGCTGTTGTTTCACAGGCAACATGCCAACCTGGCCGGCACACTGAGTGGACACGGATCCTGGGTTCTGAATGTGGCCTTCTCCCCAGATAACACCCACTTTGTCTCGAGGTAACACAGATTCAAAACAACTTTAGGTTGCTACAAATCCGAGGAATAGTTCTTCTGTGCTGATACATGAACATTTTACCACCTGAAGCAAATGTTGATGGACCTGAAACAGACATACCAATATATGTAAATACATTAAAATATAATTTACAATAGTTGTGTGAGCATCTGCTCTTCCCTGTACTGTACATTAGCAGACGTGTTTTCCTCTCGTCTACTTTCCCAAGCCTTGACTCCCGTCGTTTTTTTCTTTAGACAGTTTCCAGTTCACAGTGCCAAGATAAACTGAGCAGGTCAGCCAGACGACGCAACGCTTGATTCTAAGATGAACTGTTAAAACATGTCATCTCTCTGCTACTTTCAGCTCATCTGACAAGAGTGTGAAGGTTTGGGACGCCAGCTCCAGAGCGTGTATCAACACTTTCTTCGACCATCAGGACCAGGTGACAAAGAACCCTGTATCTCCTCACTGAGTGTGTTTATAATCCGATTCAAAGTGAGGAAATCCATGTGCTGAAGGTGCTGGTGTGTTAAGGGGAAATCAATACGGCCAATGTCATAGAGTGGCCTCTCACATGACCCTTCTCTGACGTTTCAGCTCGGGCTAAACCAATAAACCCGGCTGTCATTAGATCCCTGGTTGCAGACGCCTGTGGGGAGGTTGATCGGTTTCTCCAACAGAGCCTCTAAATGAAATCTCACGACTCCTCACGGAGACCAGAGGCGGCTGACTCTGCCATGTTGATTTTGTGAAACAGAAAATATATAGGGACAATTTGCAGCCAATTCATTGTTCAGCTTTGCTTTGTTCTCCTAGAGCATTTAATAGCTCTTGTTTGCTTAGGCCTCAGCTCTCTGCACCGCTTAGCTTCTGATCAATTTGCATTTTTGAGGTATTTGTAAAAAAAAAAGTGCTCCATTTTTACCTGTGTAGTTTGTGCAGGTATGTGCTGTGCGGGGCGGTATATTCTAATGAGCCCGCATGTGACATAGAAAGGGGAGCCAAATACGAATGGCTTGAAGTGGTTGGTAGGCACTCCAGATTCCCAGATGTATGTGCACAAGCACTGAAAAAGTGTGCTTTTCATGATATGTCCCCTTTACATTTTTGATGCAGCTCGTCAGTAACAGAATTAAATGTATAATGCTGTAAATTAATGACAAAAAGCACCATTTTGATACTTTTGAAGACTCATTTTTTTGGAATCAAGGGCATTTTTATTCCATCGCTCTTGCTATTTGAGACACTATGTTGTCGTTTTAACCTCGTTAATTCTTGATATAGAACGTGGTGGAATGCCGCAGTCCTGCGCCTAACTTTTTGTCTTTCTCCAACCTGTGGATTCTGGTTTGTGAATATGGAATTACCCTTTTCATATGTAACGCAATTCCTGTCCTTTCTGTTCCTGTTGTCTTTAGGTGTGGTGTGTGAAGTACAACAGCAACGGCTCAAAGATCATATCGGCTGGAGACGACCGCGCCATCCACATCTATGACTGCCCCATGTGATGGACGACATCCTTCACAAGAAGAGAGGATCTACAGAGCTGTTTACTCAAATCATGGAGCTGAAGTTGGTAATTGGGGGAGGGAAGTTGTAAATGTGATGGGGTTTTTTGCACTGGCCCACAACGGTCAAATAAAAGGGCTGCTTTTGTACTTTTGTTTCTATCGTATTTATTGAGTTTATGGTCTGAGGCGTTGACACGCAGCTATTTCTTATTCAGTGATTTGATTTGGATAGCATATCATTGTAAATTGAATATCTGAGGTTTGAGATAAAATAAGCGATTTGGTATGGAGCCCTGAAACAGACAAAAGACAGTAAAAGATTGAGAGATTGTCAATTGACTGTAAAATATAATATAAATAAGCATTATACTTCTTTTAATCTCCAGTTAGTTAAAAGAAAACATGTTTTCCTTTTTCCAGTAAATTAAAATGTATTCTACTCATAATTGTCATGTATTACGTATTTATTTTCTTGTTCAACTCTTAGTTTTCCTTCTTTTTGGTACTTAGTGCACATTTAAAGCATTTATCTACTTAAATTTCTGACTTGTCTGATAACATGACTTTACAACTAGGCTTTTGTCAGTTTTGTGGCTCCATAATTTGGTGACAGTACTTTGGGATCTGGTAAATTGAGAACATTGTAGCAAAGGCAGTGAAGACATCAGCAGCATGTGGGAGATGAAGATGTAGTGCTCCCTTCAGTGGCCCAGCAGCTGTACTGCAGCCTCACAATAAATTGATGCTTATAGCAAATGGCAGGCTTTAAAAAAAAAAAACATATCTTTATAAAGTACAGATCATAAAACTAGTTACCAACCGCTACAGTGATTCAGTCTTTTATTACTTTCATGAAAGGTCCACAAGTTGTCCAAGTTTAAAACACATCACACCTGTGATGGTTTTCCTGCATGTCTTCCCCCCCTTTCATATCTCTCTGCTTTCCTGTCCAATAGAGGCAGAAATGCCCCCAAAAAACACACACACACATCAAACTGTACTTTTAACAACTGATATTACACACAGCAGGTAGTTGGTAAATACATGTGAAGAACGTCCTCCATACAGGCAAAGGTCCATTAAATTTGCTTTGCAGAAATTAATTTCATCCCTGTAGAAACTGGGGTCTTGCTATGCCCAGTTTGCAAGTCAAACCTCACTGAGATGTGTTCTCTGGCAGGAATAGTAATTTCTTGAATTTTGAAGGCAACTTTGGAGTTTAGTTGTCTGCTGGCGTGATGCTGCGGCCTTTACTCTCCCTGTGTGTTAGCATGGCCAAGTGGTTTCTGCACTGTAACTAAATGATGGCAGATTTGAGCTCCAATCATCTGAACAGTAAAATGTACAAAATTATCAATTGCAGAAAATTCCCACATCTTCAATGTGGTAAAGTTGACTTTACACCTCTTTTCTGTCAAGCTCCACTTTGTTCTGTACAGTTTATTTACAGACAAGAACAAAAAGATGCACAAACACCTGTCTGTCAAACTTCTTTATAAGTAGAATTCATCATTATACCTGCACCACTGACTTTACAGACTACTGGAAAATAAATCACGTGACACAGCTACATGCATTCCAGAAAGGCTTTAGGTCAAACTCGAGCCAGGTTTCACAAAAACCTTTTTTAAAATATTCTTTTGGAAGTGTAGCTTAATTTTCACACTTTAAAAGATGTACTGGTTTCTTCTGTGAAACCACAGCATTGCCATCATTAAATAAATCATTTTCTCTTCATTTAGGCCTAAACCAAATTGAGATTCTTACCAGATGTTTCACACCTCCGCACACAATGTTCTTTTCACTGGAATGCAAACAGACGTCAAGATTTTCAATAGGCCAAAGAAGGCATCTGTGTCTCCAGATTGTGACACATTAAAAACAAACTTAAAATACATACTGTGATTTACTGCAGAGCAGCTCTATAACCAGGCATTACAAAAAATACACTGCTGCAGTTTTTCCATATTATTCAAATATACAGTACAGGAGGCATTACTCAAAAAGAGACTTGAGATATCTACTGTTCTTTTAAAACGCAACTTTCCTCAGTCCATTTTTAAGATTTTAACATTTTGGCAAAATGCAAAAAATTGTTTTTAACTTCTATATTCATTTTTCAAAGTTTAGCAGAAAAAAGGCCAGTAGAAATGGGTCTGAGAAAACAGAAAAAAGCAAGGTGATAACTAACTCCCAAGTGAGACAAACACCACCACATGCACTCTGCTGCATTGTACCGGCATTGAAACACAGATCTAAAAAAAGGTGTGTGGAAAGCAGCCAAACATAAGCAGCTACCCCGAGACTGGACGCATATCAGGGTCATTATCTCCTGTGTGAAAAGTTCTTGCCCGGCTGTGTGGAGGCGATTTCTGTTACGAGGCTGTCCTGGTTCCCATTGTCCTATCACCAGTGTCTGGACTCTACGAGCTCAGCTCGCAGGCTTAGTCTCTTCAGAGTCTCGTATCCAACCACGATGAGCACCGACGTGTGCGTGGAGGAAATGATGCGGGCCGACAACCCCTTGGTCATCCCCCAGACCCCCTCCTCTGCCAGCAGCTGCTTGAACGTCTCAACAACAGATGATCGGCCCTCCACCTTTAACAGAAAGGAGAGTTGTACATCAGTTATTTGCAAAATACATCTGGATTTGAGACTTTGAAAACAAAATCTCACCAAAAACTGCATTTTATTTTACTTAGATTGTGTGATACGATTGCAAGCTCCAGAACAGCCATTAAATGGACCTTATGGTACGATTGTTTAGTAAACTAATTTTTACGGTGCATAGTTTGTCTTCAGGGCTTGAGCAACGTTTTGCTATATTGTCTTTTCTGAATGTATTAAGCACTGAATGAAATGAAGTGATGTTACGAGAAAGAGAAACTAATAGTAATAAAACACTCCAGAGCAAGTTGAGAAACTACTGAGTAACGTTATGAACAAGAGGACGTGTAGCAGCAGAGAAAAGGATCTGACTCCAGCTGTAGTCGGTGGTCAGAGATCACTGCACTGAGGGCCTGATTCTGTGGCGCCAATTCAATACTGAAATTCCACACAGAAAAGTTTAATAGTTTTGTAGATTTATGGACAAAACCAACTCATTGTTGGCTTATACATCATTGTAGATCTAAGTGTAAATGCTAACCCTGGATTTAGACAAACTTGTGTTAACTCCTTCTCATCTCTTCATATCAAACCTTTATGTGTGATCCACTGTAGAGTAAGTCTTACTGTCTTTAGCCTACCTAAAAACAAAAGTAAGATTTTGTTTGGCTAGGCCATGCAGCCCTAAGGTAAAAGAGACTGCTTCTTTAACCCACAGATGCTTTAAACACAGTTTTATCACTGAACGACATCATGCAATATTAATACAAATTCCCACTTCCTCAGTCATCACTTGTGGATTAGACCAATAAAGTGGGTCAATATTGGCCTTTTTAATAAATCACTTTCTGGGTAAGGGTCAAATCATGTTGTCCAATGCAGATATGGTAAATAGACAGACATTTTATGATAGACTTGATCTGATCACAGCAAAATAACTAATTAAGTTGCCTTGTATCCTAGAGTTACACCACCACTGAAGAGACTCTGCCCCATGGAGCTCCAAATGTCTTTTTTTGGTAAGTAAATGTAAATATTAACTGGCTACTTTATTTCAAATATTGGTGTGTGCCTCATGAAACCCTGATTACACTCTCCAATCTCAGTACCTTAAATGTAAATACAAATTAAATGTCAGCTTGTATGTGGTGCACAATGGTGTCCTTCAGGGTTTACCTGTACTCTGGCTCGAACAACATCCATGGGGTTGGTGATGGTGGAGGCGGTTGCTGCCGCCATTGGTCCTGCCAAAGCCTGCAGAATCAGATGGGGGCACTCACTTGGTGCCAACAAGGACAGCTGCTCTGGAAACGCAACAGATGTAAAAACAGTGTAAGGCCAATATATTTGTGTCGTCAGTCACCGCTCACGTGAGGGGTGAAAAAAAAAATAACACATAAAATACAAAACCATATGGCTAATTAAATGCTAAAGAGATGTGTCTTTAGGTGTTTTCCAAAAGTTTCCACAGAATCCAGAGTTCCAGAGCCACCACAGAAAAGGCACGATCACCTCGTTTTAACCCTTGTGTTGTCATCGTTTCAACCTTGGAAAAAAAAATACTTTGACATTTTTGACGCCATTTTTCTTGTTTTTGCTTTTTCCAACGTTTAAAATTTTCTTATACACATTTTCAGCACTTATTTCTACGTCCAATATTTTCTGATATAAAACGAAAATTAAAAAACGGGCCAATGTGACCCGAAGTCAACACAAGGGTTAAAAACGAGTTCTGGGAACAGTTTAAAAAGGTCTTGGCTTGAAGACCTCAGAGAGCGACCAGAAGTGTGTGCGTGCAATAGATCCACAATGTAAGAGGGAGCTTGGCCATGCAAGGCTCTATAGGTAATTATTACAAAAATGCACTCTAAAACCAATTGGTAGCCAATGAACAAGCATGTCTCTACGACGGGTAACATTAGACAGCCAATCACAAGCATTTTTACATCTTGGTAGAAGCCTACTCCTTAGGTATTGAAATTGGATTTTGAATGAGGCATTTTTCCATGCCTAAAAAGTATTTAATTCAGTACCCAGCCCTACAATGAACACAAGGTTAACTTACCTGCATAAAAATGATAAAAAGGCCACCAGAGTGCACTGTTTGGGATGTACGTGAGTAGGGATGCCACGTAGCCCCTGTAAAATCCCCTGAAACCATCAGCTGCGAATATCTGCACCGTAATGTCACGGCTTTGCCCGAATGTCAGTCTACGCTTAGTTGCTTCAAGCATCCTTTTCGGTTTGGCCTTGAAACGAGTCAGGTGTTCCCCCTGTCCTTGCATCATCAGTTGCTGGGACACCACATCTATGGGCACAGTGATGGTCTGGGCCACCAGGGAAGCTGCGCCTCCAGCCACCACCGACTTTACCGTGTTACTGGGCGAGTACTGGGACACATACTCACGCACCAGTTCATAGGTGGTGATATAAGCCTGTCCTGAGATCAGGGTTAACGTATTGACCATAAAGCCACGGTAGAGGCCTCGCACACCCTCCGCTCGCAGGATCTTACAGAAAGCATCAAATGTGCCGGAGTAGAGGGCCTTCCCCTTCTGCACCTGGAGCAGAGTGCGGATGAGGCTGGCCGGGTAGACTGTGGCCCTGGTGGTCAAAGTCATGAACACACCCAGGGAGTAGAACTTCCTCTTGTCCAGGTCCTCCCATTCGATAATTTGGATTGCACCTTTCTGATGCATGGTGCCAGCTAGGGCAGCGCTGAGCCCCTAAAGCCACATATCTGCAGTCATCAGCCCTCCAACTGCCATCACAACTGTTAACAAGAACATTCAGCATTAGTAAAGCACTGTGGTCAGATGTAGGCACCTGCTGGGTTCACTCAACTATTCATTCATTCTGTCATGATTTCTAGAAAGAGACATTGCTGTTGAGCTTTTCAAATGTATGTTTTTGGCGCTTTGTGCGCCACAAGCCGAGTGACATCTAGTTCCATTATATTTGAGAAGGCAAACATCTCATGGGCGATTGGCAACTCACACCAAAACTATCTTGATTGATAAATATTGCACTAAACAGAGGAGAAGTATGTATTTTTGATTTGACTGTCTCTTTAATCTTACATTTTGTGAATCTTCACAATAACCAGGGTCATTACTCTCTCGTCCTCTTTGCATTCCTGAACTGAGCAGGCTGATTTGCAAAACAGTATGTCCCTGATAGTCTGATTATCATAATATTGTTATTATCCCTGATGCGTTAATATGTAAGAAGTATTTTAATGAATAATCTGGTTTCGAGAAGACTACTTTTGTTTTTAAAAGGTGATTTTTGGGGGCATTTTAGGCCTTTATTTATATAGGACCGCTTTAGACATGTAAGGGGAGAGAGAGGGGGAATGACATGCAGTGAAGGGCCGCAGGGCTGAGTCAAGGACGCCTGCTCTACCAGGTACGCACCGAGAAGACTCATTTTAACTAATTTATAAATAGTGTTGTGAATCTGCTACATTCTATTCGGTGAATCTCTCAAAAAATGCAATTATAAAAATACGTAAACGAGGATACCTAAGCACACCAACATGGCATTGTCTAAATTCTCAGTGCATAAAAGCATTGCATAAATATCTGCAGACACAGCTATTGTAACATTTAAAAAAGGTACAAGTCACTGATATACATGAATGGTGTTATCAGCTTTTATACGGTCTGATTATCAGCGAATCGTACCAGACATCCACAGAATGCAGAGCTTTTTTTGCCCGGGCCTGTATTAACCCGGAACTAGCATGCTATATTACAGAACACATGTACTTCATGCTATAAAAAAGAAAAAAAATAGGACAAAGAGGGGAAGTTTGAGTGCATAGACAAGCTTGCTAATGAAATGTTCAACTTCTGTGCAGCTGGTATTCAAAGCAGTGAGGCCCAGTGTGATCGACAGCAAGACAAAAGCCTTAATAGTATCCTAATCTAGCTACATCTTTAACTTCACGGTAAGCAGGCACAGTTTCGTAACACGAATATTTGAATATCAGCCATTTTTATTGTTGTCTTTTGCAGCGTTTGGTGAAGAAAAGGGGAAACACGTGCAATGTCACGCAGTGTATCCGCGCTAAACAAAAGTAATACTTACGATAACGTTAGCTGTGTAAGAAATAGGCCATATATTTAAAGTAAACAAACCTGTTAAGGAGTCATGTAACTCGAGTTCACCTTCCGCCTTCACAGTAACTGTTACAAAACTGAGCTGCTTTGTTATTAAACTCTTACGGCCTGCTCTGCTACAAGGTGGGTCACGTCTTCCGTCCATACTGCTGCTAACCAGAGCCCTGCTGCGAACAAACATAGTCAAAGGTGAAAGGTCATGGTGGGTTGTGGTTTTACGTCAGCGTATTGTTATGGTATGTTCCAGTTGAACTGGGAAGTCGGAATTTCCGAAATCCCAGTCGGAAATGTCAATCGTCAGTGTGACATAACAAGCTTTTCCTCGGTTAAACAAGTGATCTGTAAACAGCTTTCTCTGCCATTTGACCCCGTTCGTATTATACATCCATGGGCGACCCCTGTAACGGTTATGTTTAGAAGTTAGAAGTTAGCAGTTTGTTTAATTTGACGATGATGATGCATTCAGGGCCAGATGCAAACGTAGGAATTGCAAACAATCAACGAACAAACAAAGCGTAGCAATAACATGTAGTGGTGAAAGAAGTGCTCAGATTATTTACTTAAGTATAAATAGGAATACCACAATATAATCTTACTCTAATACATGTAAAAGGCATTCAGAATAATCAAAATATAAAAAGTAATGTTACTCATTATGGAGCAGAATGGTCACTGTCAGTCTCATTATCATACAATTATTTTGTTATTATTGCTGAGGTATTGATATGTAGGAAGTATTTTAATAACTAAGCTGGTTTTGAGAAGACTAATTTTAACTAATTTATATACTGTTGGATAGTGTAAATACAGTATATTACATTTGGTGAAAAGTCTGAACAAAGCCTCTCAATCTGTTTGATTTGGTATCATAAATTGTTACACTGTCTCCCCTAAGATTTATCTGTGTGAACCTACCTTGAACTAATACTCCTTTCCTTTGGTGCCCCTTTCTTATCTATCTACTCTCACGTCATCGAAATGACTGGAGAAATTGTTACAAAATGTATACATTCTTGTGTGTCTCCTCAGAATTAGGTTTATCAAGTAAGTACTTACAAGGGATTTGCCATAACATACAGTAGGATCCAAACAGAAAATAAGCAAGCAAAAATAAATAAAATACCAATGAAAGAAAAAGATTAAAAGACTAAAAACCCAAAGTTACAAACATGAGACAAAAGCGAGTTTAAACAAGTGTGTCTTCAGCTGCTTTTTAAGAGCATCAATAATCTGCAAAACACAGTTCTAGTAACCCCAGCAGTGAAATAAATGTAGTGGAGTAAAAAGTACAATATTTCTCTATAAAATGTATAGTGGAGTCAATGTATCAACTATAATTACTCAAGTAAAGTATGATTACTAGCTCATTATTGTATTGTAGTACAGTAGTTGAGTAAATGTAGTCACATTCCAACGCTGATATCTGGAATGCAAAAATGTAGATAAATGGACAGAGTGGAAGTTTTTAAAAGTATAGTGCTGCATTGTGTTGTGTTAAATTTTATGTTTGGAAGGTAAGCAGCAGCATTACAAGCAGCTGAATACACTTGATACATATAATGCAGATTGTAACTCTTGTTTTACAAGCTACAAGGACTGCAATGTTTTACTTCTTTATTGAGAATACAGATATTCAGACAAATAACACATTAACAAATTCACTTCAAAAATAGAGCTTCTGCATCAGGCCGAGCATAGAAACAACAAAACCTAGAAGCATACATATAAAAATGAGAAAATAAAGAAAAATAATTAAAGAAAAAAAAGAAATAACAAGGGCTATCTCAAGTTAACTTAAGTGTTTTATTTAACCTTTATTTATACAGGTAATCTCATTGAGACACATGGTCTCATTCTCAAGAGAGACCTGTTAAAGACAATATACAACACCAGTTACAGACAGACTAACAGATTACAATAGTATACACAATACGTACTAACAATACGTACTAACAATATTTAACGAAAGTGCCAAGTAGAGTGAAAACAGTATTAAAAACAAGAACATGATTCCGAAGATGTTTTTTCCAGTACCTTTAACATTTGTTTAAATTCCCCTAGTGGGATCCAGTTGGACAGTTTTAGATCCTGCTGCAGTGGGACAGAAAAAGAGAAAGCCTTTTTGGCAAGCTCTGTACGAACTGATGGGACGTTGAAGGTGACGAAGGCCTGGGAGCGCAGGCTGTGACTGCAATGCTTGCGTATCATGTAAATGTAATATGTTGGCAGAAATCCAAGGATGGATTTGTAAATGAAGTTATACCAGTGCAGAAGTCTCTGAATTGATAATGATGGCCAATTGAGCAGAGAATACAGAGTGCAATGATGGGTGAGGGGTTTACAACCAGTAATAAATCTCAACGCTCCGTGATAGACAGCGTCTAACATCTGCAGAGAGCTGGTAGGCGCATTCATATAAACAATGTCGCCATAATCCAGGAGAGGTAAGAATGTGGCAGCAACAAGCCATTTTGTGGCATTAAACAAAAAACATGATTTGTTACTGGGAAAAAAAACCTACTTTTAATTTCAATTTCTTTAAAAGGTGTTCAATATGTAACTTAAAAGAAAGATTTTCATCAATTAAAATGCCTAGGTATTTATAAGAGGCTACAAACTGGATATGCGTGCCTTGTGTGTATGTGATAGAAGGTAGAACTGCTGGCACCTTCTTTTTGTTTGAAAACAGCATAGCCTTTGTTTTGTCAGCATTTAAAACCAGTTTGAGATGGAACAGGTGTGACTGTATAGCATCACATGCAACTTGCAGATGTTCAAAAACAAGGGCAACAGTTTTTGCACAAAATTAAACATACACATTGGCATACATATGTAACGATGAATCATGAACATTCTGACCCACGTTATTGCTTAAGCGCTGTTTTGAAAACACGGACCGGTTTTTCAAAACACTACACACAATTAGCACAACCACACACCCAATCAGCAACACTGTTGCAAAAACTATACACTAATTTATAAAAAACATATTTTGTTACCATATGAAACACACACGTTTCATATGACTTAATTCCGTTTGAACCCGTTACACACTGCTGTTGCTAACCTAAAACAATTTTAGCAATTCTACTTCTCAGTGATTAGAGTACTGTAAATGAAGTACACAGAGAAAGTGCAAATATACAATAAGCTCACCAAACACTACACAAGACCAATGCTGCAGACTGAGGGAAATATAATTTATTTCTCTCCATAGACCCAAATCAGTCATGTCAACATGGAGAATCACAACAAAACATGTCCCAGTTTCCATGCTACTGCAGTAGTGTGCATAACACTGTTAGCTCAGCAAACAACAGAAACACATAAACTACTGTAACCAGTACAGGTTACAATTACAGTATAAAAAAAAAACATCTGAAAATACAGTAGAGAAAATACTAGACTTACCTACTGCATTTTTATAGTGCTTAAACCTGATTGGTGTGTCTACAATTAAGCAATCATGAGCACCTGATGGCTGTGTTTCACACATTGGCTCACAGGTGTGGTAATTTGACAGTCAGTGCTTTGGAATTTCAAGGAAGTGACATCATGATATCCGTCTGTGTCTAATGTATACAAGTGTGTTTAGTGTTTTGCAAAAAGTGTGAGGCTGACATTGTTACAAACATTTTTTTTTTAAATGCACATTTACATTTTTGTCTTTGACCAAGGGCACTTGAATGCGGCACATACATAGTCTGAGGAGCCCTGAAGGCAGCATGCGTGAGTCACATACTGAGGAAACTTTGGTACAGTCACATGGTCCTTTTTAAAGTCCCAGTCAGTCATAGACATGTACTGTCATGTTCCCAAATGAATTAATGTATGTTTATACAAACTATGGCAGATATTTTGAATAATAACCCCATTATTCTTTTTCTATTTTGTTGAACATAAAATGTATAGTCTGAACTAATGTGAAGGATCATGCCTTTAGTCTTATTGGTACCAATGGAAATTATAAATGTTAAAAAAAGAAGGCTGTGCTGCAATATTATGTTAAATATGTGATATGCAGATGATGTAGATATTGTTCCAGTTCCCTTTTGTTTGGATTTATTTCTCTTCCTTTTTTTTCATTACTATCTTGTTTTATTTGTACATTATGTTGTATAGTAGTGTGCCTTTTCTAAAGAGAGAAAGGTCCAAGGTCAAGGTCCACTTACTAGCTTTTTTCCCCTTGTCTTTCAACCGCATTTTCCAGTCTTCATTAGGGGATAGAGTGTGTTCAGTTGTTAAAAGGACCCCCTTCCTATATAAATGACCACCTTTTCATTTATTTTTAATAACACATTTTTTTATATATATGACCACCATGACAACTGGGCAAACTCCATCGGGTGAAGACTATGAGATGTGGCCGAAAGCTCTAATAAAAGCTAAAAAGTGACATTGAGTTAACTTTTCTTTACTGTTTAAACCATAGACATAAAGACATGGTTAAAATGTTATTGTTTTTGTTTTACTTTGTCAGTAATTGATGAATGGGCGTGGCTGTAGATCTCCGTGCTCTGATTGGTCGGCTCGGGGTTGCCAGTGCAGTCGTCAGAACTGGTCGTGTCGTGTGTTCATTTCAGAAGTCATCATGGCGCTCACTTCCCCAGTCGAAGGTAAAGACATGTCTTCTGCTAACCTAACATAGCAAGCCGTCATCCGATAAGCTGTTTACCTTTAAAGACATGAATAGATTAAAAGACATCCTTCCCCTTAAAATGGTTGTCGTTTGCTTTTAGTTACTATTACATAAAGTGCCGGCGTCAAACTGTTGGAGATAGCTATACCAGCTAACATTAGCTAGCTAGCTTGGTAACGTTAATGTTTGATTTACAACTAGCTAAGCAATCTGTTAAATTAGCTAACACCGCAACCTAACGTTAGATGTGTCTTTGCTATGCTAAAAATGGCGTACGCGTACTGTCTAGATAAGCCTAAATTGTGTGCTAACATACCTATATCTTTTTCGTATCTCGTCAAGACGTTCAGCCAGTAGCACGATAAGTAGCTAGTTAGCGTATGTGCTCTACGATAAGGACCAGTGTGAGCTAGCTTTGTAGCCATCTTCCATAACGTTACCTTGCTATCAGGAAACGTGCAAATATTATTTGATATATGAGGATGTTTACAGTCAGCATTGTCATCACCACTTATACAATTCGCACCGCGTTAGCTTGCCATTGCAATGGTGTTATTCCTTTTTATATTAACATCTAACGTATCTGTTGAAAATTGGATTATAGGCCATCGTGCCAATGACATTGTCTGATAAAGCAAAAACCAAATTTGTTGTGTTGACTTCGGGTCACATTGACCCGTTTTTAATTTTTGTTTTATATCAGAAAAATGGGACGTAGAAATGAGCGCTGAAAATGTGTAGAAGAAAAATTTTACAATTTAAAACGTTTGAAAAAGTAAAAACAAACTGTGAAAAAAGGCGTCAAAAAACGTTTTTTTTCAAGGTTGACAGGAAGACAACACAAGGGTTAAGTTGTGTATTAATCATACTGTACTTTCCATTCTGCCTGCTTTGCATTAGGTTATTGCTTTTAGTTTTTGCATAATGTACCTTTATTTAAAACACTAGCTAACTGACAAAAGCATCTCATTGAGTCAGGCAAATCTGTCATGTAAAAAGTAAAAAAAAACAACAACATTGGAGTGAACTGCAAGCTGCTTATGAATTATCTGACCAAAAGAGGCCAAATTCCACAGTGAAGTTAGAATCCATTTTGCTTTGAATGTTCAAATAATTCTGCCATATGTATTTTGCTACTAAATATGTTGCAGCACACTGTTCTTAAATCAGTATGTGTCTATGATAAAATCTTTGTTTCAAAACTGGTTCATGCCTGTTTAGTTAAATTGAGCTAAATTACACAATTTCATCTCCGGCAGCAGTGATAATGCTCTGCTGGAGTGTTTAGAGGAGGAAATTCTGCAGATGAAAAAGATATGAAACCCCAAGTGTGTCACATTGGTGTATTGTCAGATTTGTAAGACTAAACTAGTTCTGTGATATGTGTGGTCACATCTTTTCCTTCAAGTTTTACCTCTGCATGCCCTCTTGATGGATTGTAGGGTTGCATGATTGTTCTTGAGGACATTCTTCCTTTTTGTATTTATTCAGTAAATACATAGGATTTGGGAAACCCAATATATATAGTGCGTGCTGTAGGCATTTTACACTATTTTTAATTCATGTTTGGGCAAGTCTAGTGTGTTCTATGCAGTTTCAAGGGTTGCCTTCAAAGCTAGTAACCAGAGAGCCAAAGTTACAGCATGATGTCCTGTTGTGAGACCAGTGAGTAGTGCTAAGCCAAGACTCACAATATTACTCTTTTTACACAAGTTTTAAAGGAGAATCTCATCAACATTAAAGAGCTACAGCCTAAATTCAGCAGCAGTCGTCTTTTGGCCCAAACCAACCACCTTTTGAGTCTGTACTGTCACAAAGTACCATGCAGCTGATACAAAATCTTTTTGGTTAAGGTAACCACATCCTGCATGAGCTCACTTTGCTATATTTAAAGGCCACAAAGGGAAAAATGAGACCAGAAAGATTACTTTCATTTCTATGTATTTATATTTTGCCCTAAAATCCACCGTCAGTATTTTTTCATCGGTACATTTTCCACAAAGCTTAGTTACAGTGCAGTAGGGCTGTGCGATATGGAGAAAATCAAAGGTCACGATATTGTTGACCAAATACCTCGATATCGATACCGCAACGATATTGTAGTGTTGACTATTGGTGCTTTCACAAAATATTTACACAATGAGTTTTTTGATAAATAATCATCAGTAATGTGGATATAATGATTAAGTGGGTAAAGGCAAATAATAGAATAGTTACAACAGTCTGGTAAGTTCAGAAAATGATATAACTTTACTGTAATGCAGTCTTTAAAACCAGGAAAAGACAACACTTATGCCATATTACGATATTACGATATCCAAAATCTAAGATGATATCTAGTCTCAAATCACAATATCGATATATTGCCCAGCTCTACAGTGCATTCTAATTTAATGTTTGGCTGTTCTTGAAACCAACTGCTCAGCTACTTGTTACCATCTAGTAGGGATGGGAAAATAATCGATTCTTAGGTGCATCGCGATTCTCTTTGGAACGATTTGATGCTCGATTCTGATAAGTTAATAATCGAAAAAAATTATGTGTTGATTTTTATTTAAAAGTTACTGTCTCCAGACAAGTACAAATCAGAAAACCGAGTGACTGAACGAGGATGGGATAATGGAAAACAACTTAGAGTTTAGGCAAGAGTGCAGAAAAAAAACCACACAAAAATGGCCAAAAGGAAATTAAATTAAATGTTGTGTATATATACACATGATCTAATAAGACATACATAAAATAAATAGGCAAAACACACACAGGCTGTTAATCTACTTTATCACATTACATCTGACCACCTCCTGTTTCATGTTCTAAGAAGCCAATTCTCCACCTTTAAACATGACTGAGCCTCTGACATGGAAGATTACCGTGAGAGAAGGTGACTTTCACAAGCATGTTTAAGGCTTAAGCATGGAATGACTACAAAACAAAAACCTCAGTAGTCAAAACATTTCATTAAAACTTGTGTGTGACAAATATACAGTGGGGCAAAAAAGTATTTAGTCAGCCACCAATTGTGCAAGTTGTCCCACTTAAAAAGATGAGAGAGGCCTGTAATTTTCATCATAGGTACACTTCAACTATGAGAGACAAAATGAGAAAAACAAATATCCAGAAAATCACATTGTAGGATTTTTAATGAAGTTATTGGTAAATTATGGTGGAAAATAAGTATTTGGTCAATAACAAAAGTTCATCTCAATACTTTGTTATATACCCCTTGTTGGCAATAGGGGCTTTCCGAGCGGAGGGATTTTTGCAGTTCTTAGAACTAAACGTTCCTAGAACACTTTTTTCATTGTGTTCCGACAGGAAAAATGTGGGGATTTTTAAGTTCCTCTGGCCGCAATAGCGTACTTTGTTAGTTCCTACTTCAGAGCAGGGTCTTTTCCCTTTTCCTAGGTGTACTTGATTGGTCGAACTTATAAGTCACGCCCACTGCCAACTCGGAACTTGCAGACAGAGCAACAACCAACAACGGGACATTTTTAACAATTTTCACCATCTTATTCATCATTAAATTCACTTCTGACAACGTTTTAGGCGAGAAATTAACTGTTTAGATTTTGAATATAGGCAGTCTTGCGAAAATTGATGCCGAATTGACAATTTGCTTCAAAGTTTTCGGAGTTGAGGAACTCCATGAAGTGAGGCGACAGCCAGCAAGCGCCTGCCCCGGCCTCTAGCTCGTCGCTGGGCCAGTCATGCTCAGACACCTCGCTGTGAGCTGGAGGTCTCTCAGACCGCTCTTGTAAATAAGAGGCTTTTATTTCGCCGTTGACGGTACTTTTGTTTAAATATCACAACACATGTCCATCATAATATTAACGGGAACCTGTGGTTAACTGCCTTTTCGGAGTTAAACTACACAAGCGTGTCCTGCGGCTCGCCGGCCGTCACACTCACACACACGTCCACAACGCAGCAGGCAGAGGCGGGGTTTCTGTGTTGAGCAAAACATTACATGAATTACTACGAGAATTGACGTGCATTTAATATAGGAAAAGTGCACAAGTATTAGCATCATTTGTTGTTGTTGTATGTGGCGCCAAGGTCTAGTAACGATGCTATAAAGACCGTTGCTGTGCTTGCGTCACTCCCTTACCCCTCCTACCAGTCCCTATGGCCACTTGGCCAGTGGGAATGCAAACGGGAAAAAAAGATTTTGGGGGAGAGTAGTTCTTAGAACTGCTCAGAAGTGTACTTTTCCTCTAAAAAGTACAAGTACTATCCGGTCGGAAAGTACCTAATGACAGAGGTCAAACGTTTTCTGTAAGCCTTCACAAGGTTTTCACACACTGTTGCTGGTATTTTGGCCCATTCCTCCATGCAGATCTCCTCTAGATCAGTGATGTTTTGGGGCTGTCGCTGGGCAACACAGACTTTCAACTCCCTCCAAAGATTTTCTATGGGGTTGAGATCTAGAGACTGGCTAGGCCACTCCAGGACCTTGAAATGCTTCTTACAAAGCCACTCCTCCGTTGCCTGGGCGGTGTGTTTGGGATCGTTGTCATGCTGAAAGACCCAGCCACGTTTCATCTTCAATGCCCTTGCTGATGGAAGGAGGTTTTCACTCAGAATCTCACGATACATGGCCCCATTCATTCTTTCCTTTAAACGGATCAGTCGTCCTGGTCCCTTTGCAGAAAAACAGCCCCAACGCATGATGTTTCCACCCCCATGCTTCATAGTAGGTATGGTGTTCTTTGGATGCAACTCAGTATTCTTTCTCCTCCAAACACGACGACGAGTTGAGTTTTTACCAAAAAGTTCTATTTTGGTTTCATCTGACCATATGGCATTCTCCCAATCCTCTTCTGGATCATCCAAATGCTCTCTAGCAAACCTCAGACGGGCCTGGACATGTACTGGCTTAAGCAGGGGGACACGTCTGGCACTGCAGGATTTGAGTTGCTGGCGGCGTAGTGTGTTACTGATGGAAGCCTTTGTTACTTTGGTCCCAGCTCTCTGCAGGTCATTCACTAGATCCCCCCGTGTGGTTCTGGGATTTTTGCTCACCGTTCTTGTGATCATTTTGACCCCACGGGGTGAGATCTTGCGTGGAGCCCCGGATCGAGGGAGATTATCAGTGGTCTTGTATGTCTTCCATTTTCTTATAATTGCTCCCACAGTTGATTTCTTCACACAAAGCTGCTTACCTATTGCAGATTCAGTCTTCCCAGCCTGGTGCAGGTCTACAATTTTGTTTCTGGTGTCCTTTGACAGCTCTTTGGTCTTGGCCATAGTGGAGTTTGGAGTATGACTGTTTGAGGTTGTGGACAAGTGTCTTTTATACTGATAACAAGTTCAAACAGGTGCCATTAATACAGGTAACGAGTGTAGGACAGAGGAGCCTCTTAAAGAAGAAGTTACAGGTCTGTGAGAGCCAGAAATCTTGCTTGTTTGTAGGTGACCAAATACTTATTTTACCAAGGAATTTACCAATAAATTCATTAAAAATCCTACAATGTGATTTTCTGGATTTTTTTTTCTCATTTTGTCTCTCATAGTTGAAGTGTACCTATGATAATAATTACAGACCTCTAATCTTTTTAAGTGGGAGAACTTGCACAATTGGTGGCTGACTAAATACTTTTTTGCTCCACTGTGTGTCAAAATCTAAGCTTTGTCTAGCTGCTTTGTCTAGGAAGTGATTAGCAAACTCTTGAGTAGCAAACTCGGATTTATATGTATTTTTTTTTAAATCGCGCTTGGAAATGTACATTAGAAAAAAAATAGTTGCATTGATAATCGGTTTAGAATCGAATCGTTGGCCTCGGAATCGAATCGTGAGGTGCCAAGAGCTTCCCACCCCTATTATCTATTAGCCAATTGTATGGATGCTCTATGATATGCACAAACAGCACGGAAAAAATTAGCCCCTCTGCCAGTTTCTTAGCGATGGCATAAGCTTTCTATTTGCTTGATCTGCCTTGTTTTGAGGAGCTCTCCACTGGGTCAATGTTGTTAGTAAGCTAGTAGACAATTTGTTTATACCACTTCATTTTGAAGTCTCATGGATCAAACAGACTTGCTGGGGCAAAACAAAAATGATTAGATGTGATCACATATGATAGTTCCCTAGACTTGTAAAAGCAGGCAGGAGTTATAGTTGTATTAATAAATGTTTGTTTTCCCTCTGCAGAACACCCATATAGTCATCTAATCGACACACTGAAAGATGGCACCAAGTTTTTCAGTCCACAGAAATTAAATGATCCAAGATATGGTGAGTTCAGGCCCTCTGACTGACGGAAAGGGCGCATATGTAAACACACGTCCCTCTTTCGAGACCTTTTCCAGGTAGCACTTACTTTACTCAGATCTGCACGACGTAGTAGTAGTACGAGATCGTACAGTAGAAATATATTAGCATATTGTGCTATTACATAATAAGATTGTGTTAACCACAGTAGTGTCGAAGGATAGCAGTGTAAACATGAATGCATGGAAAAGTAAACCGCAGTCATGAATAACATTTGTAAAATATACCTGTAGATGAAGGTAATTGTTGAATTAACCTTTATGGACCTGCATTGGTTTGCCACTTCATGGTTGTAACACGTTCTCAGTGCGCATCCAATGGACAGTGAACAGTTGGTACACAATCAGATGTAATTACACATTGTTTTCCTGTGCGAAATTAAACGCCACATTTTGCTGTTTCTCTGTGTAGACCAGCTGCCTCTGTCCATCCGTGTCTTACTGGAGGCAGCAATTCGTAACTGTGATGGCTTTTATACAAAAGAAGAAGACGTCCAAAACATTCTGGATTGGCAGCAGCAGCAGAATAGGGCCGAGGTGCCGTTCTCTCCAGCGCGAGTCCTTCTCCAGGACTTCACGTGAGTTTCACAAGGATTTGGGTAAAACAGCTGATCCACCAGGAGTTGGCTCACTTGTGTCATCATGATCTTTCTTTGTGTTCCTTGACATAAACAATGTATTCAAATTATAATACTTTGCGTTATACAAGAAGAATATTCCTGTAAATTCCTGAAGGAAGGGTAGGTTGAATTATTTTTCTTCTCCTTTGACAGTGGTATTCCTGCCATGGTGGACCTGGCAGCCATGAGGGACGCCGTGGCCAAACATGGCGTGGACCCCAGCCTGGTCAACCCTAAATGCCCCACAGACCTCATCGTAGACCACTCATTGCAGATTGATTATAGCAAATGGTGTGTTTGCATTTATATTTTCCCTTTTCATATATTAACAATGAACTAAAGTGAGAACATAGAGGTAAAATATGGACACATTAGACTTTTGATTAGTGCATCTTTTTTAATTATATATTAAATAGTAAAAGTTTCTTATTTTGGCTGTATTTACGTAAACAACACTGTTGTTGTTCTTCTGTTCTGCAATATAAGGCCATGATCACACTTGGTGTCTTTTTTGACAAGTAAAAGTTGACTACGGTGCTTCTGTAGTAAAAAAAAAAAAAATAAGAATATGGCAGCATTTTGGTTCCAAAAAGCAGCCGAGAGCATCTTTTGTTGCTAAAACAAATAGGCGTGTCCATGTGTGTTAAGGCCCTGACACACCAACTCGATAATCTGCCATCGGACAGTCTGGCGAGGTCAGTGACTTCATTTTGGCCGACCTGAATTTCTGGGTCGGAGGGCGAGCAGTCGGACTCAATGGCCAATCTGATTGGTGGAGTGTTAACCCGGAAATGACGAGCGGGATGAGTGACGGACGCCTCTCAAAATCTGACGAAAATCTTTTAAACTGACCTTTGTCGATCTGAAATGAAGACAGATTCAGCAATACATGGCCTATTTCTCGCTTAAAATGTTTTCAGAAACACATTTCAGTGAACTATTTTTGTAAAATACGAGATCGTATTTCGAACAATCCGCCATTACTTTCGGCTGGAGAAACCAGACCCACGTGATGCGTTGTCATTTGGTGGAGCTTGGTAGGAGGGGTATTTGTCTATGGGAATTGAGGAGCAAGGTGAAAGAGCCAGTTATTTCCTCCGACTGCTCCAGCCCCCACCGTGGCCGAGGAGCAAGCTGACCCATGGGGGGGCTCAGGGCTTCCGAGTGGGGAGGAGTGGGCCGTCCAAGGGCGCATAATGCCAGAACCACCCCACCCCCGCCCTCCCCATCCCAGACAACAGTTATTATCCAACCGACGGACCCACCCATCCACTCACCCCGCCCTCCCCGTGATATGTGTGCCTTCTAACGTCTAGGTGCTTTAAAAGAGGTGCGGAGCAGAAGGGATAACTTACTCACGTCTCCCCTCAAGCGGTGCTAGTTCTAACGTTAGATAAAACAAAGCGAGTTCCCTGAACAGGGAGCACCTGGTCATATCATATAACTCGCTGTGCTCCGACACCAGCACAAGTCTATCTATCGGCACCTTCTCCTTTTTTTTTGTTATGGAAACGACAGGTCTCGCTACTCCGCTTGTCATTGTTCAGCTATCAAAAAAGCACTTGTCCTAGGGCGTTTCCCCCCCCCCCCCCCCCCCCCCCCCCCCCCCAGAAAAGTTGAACTTTTTTGAAAACACGGTTTGCTCCATAGCATTATATTGTAAAACAGACGCTGGCAGCTTAAAAAAAAAAAAAGACGCCAAGTGTGATCACGGCCTAACATTTCTTTCTTTTATCCGCAGTGCCATACAGAATGCACCAAACCCAGGTGGAGGTGACGGCCCAAACCAGAGCCAGGGTCCTTCCCGTTCCACACCCTCCAGGCAAGGCTCACAGTGTGGGGGCCAGCGGGGCTCCTGCAGTAAAGCTGCCTGCAGTGACTCTCCAGCCTCCTCTGGTCGACCTGCAGCCTCTGTCCAGCAGATCGAGAATACGCCCCTCCTTTGCCCTTTCCACCTGCAGCCTGTGTCTGAGTGAGTTTGACACGGAGCTGTAGATCAATGACAGCGATTTACTCCACATAGCAGTAAAACATTACTTCGTTACATACAATATTGTTAATACCACTAGATTCAGACAAAATGATTAAATTATGAGATGAAATGATGGAAAATCTTTTTTTTTTTTTTAAATGACACTTTTGTTTGTCCTAGTTTTACGTCTTATATCTCCAGACTCTATATAGAATATAAATCGCTACTTTGTTTCAGCCCCTTTAAACAGGTCAAATTGACATATTACTGATGGACACAGAGTTCCCCTTTAGTATGTTCACTGTTGCCTTGTTCTCTTATTTTCTGCAGAACTGAAACAGCTCTGAAGAATCAGGAAATGGAACTGATCAGAAACAAAGAGAGGCTCCAGTTCTTTAAGGTACAGAAAGAGCAAATATATATATATATATATATATATATATATATATATATATATATATATATATATATATATATATATATACACACACACACACACACACACACACACACACACACACACACACACACACACACAAAAACAAGTCAACAAGTTTACAGAAAAAATCTACATTTTGGCTCATGGAAATGTTCTGTAGCTAGTAAAAGAACTCGCTATCTGTCCACTTTAGAGAACGGAACTAAACAGTGTTTATACCTTGAGTGAAAGTTAAATGTTTTTTTCTAACTATTGTTATTGTCCTGTCTACAGTGGTGTTCAAAAGCATTTAAAAATGTGAACATGGTTCCTCCGGACATTGGTGCAGTCCACCAGATGAATCTGGAGTATCTGTCCAGAGTGGTCCAGGTCACCGACGGTTTCATCTACCCCGACAGTGTGGTGGGAACCGACTCACACACCACCATGATTAATGGCCTGGGCATCCTGGGCTGGGGTAAACCTTTTTTTTTTTTTTCAAGTTCAACAGTTGTTGACATATTTGTTAGAAACTTTGTCAACCAGGCAAGTTGATTAAAAAAAAAAAATCTCCATGCTTTCCTCCTACAGGTGTTGGGGGAATCGAGTCAGAAGCCGTGATGCTGGGCCAGCCAGTGTCGCTGACCCTTCCTCAGGTGGTGGGCTGTAAACTGGTGGGCTCCATCAACCCCCTAACCACATCCATTGACATTGTCCTCGGCATCACAAAGGTAACGCTGCTCTGCTCTCCGTCATGCGGAGAAAATGTTTTTATTCACCAAGATGGAAACCTCACTATTGGTGGAGGACTTTCACAGTAGTGAAGTTTAGAATCATCAGAAAGAAACCTGAAACTGTATCATCCATACATGTGGTACAAAAATCTACATTTTGCGCTTTCACTGTTGCACAAAGTTATAGATGGCAGTGTATGCAGGAAAAACACTTTGCCTCTGTGTGTCTCACTAATGGGTCTAATGTGGATTTTCCAGCACTTGCGGCAAGCTGGGATCGCTGGAAAGTTTGTAGAGTTTTTTGGACCTGGTGTCTCCCAGCTATCAGCTCCCGACCGAACCACCATCGCCAACATGTGCCCAGAGTACAACGCTACTGTCAGCTTCTTCCCTGTCGACCAAGTCACACTCAAGCACTTTAAAAAGACAAGTGAGCCAGCACAAGCGATACTGCTTATTAAGAGTTACAATACGAGATTCTGTCATAGCATTTTGTTTTGGGTTGTTAACTGACGTGTCGTAATGTTTCTCCCAGATTTTACGCAGGAAAAACTTGAATTGCTGGAGTCTTACATGAAGGCTGTAAAACTTTTCCGAATCTATGAAGACCCCTCAGAAGACCCCCAGTACTCTGAGGTAATGTGTCAATCTGTGCTGTGAATTCTCTAATAATAAACAGATGGGTGAGTGTGACTGACAATAGATATATATGATAACCATTCATCTCTGTGCAGGTGATTGAGATCAACCTGAGTTCCATAGTGCCCTATGTGAGCGGACCGAAGAGGCCTCAGGACAGAGTGGCAGTCAGCAGCATGAAAGAAGACTTCCAGAGCTGTCTTGATGAGAAGGTAACGCACAAAAAATACACAATAAAACCCACTTAAATGACCCATTTGTGTGACATCCTGTTGTGTTTTTAACCCCCCCTACCGTAGCACAATTAGACTTTACATTTCACAATTTCTTTCCGGTGAGATCATTCTTATGATCTTGACATTTCCAACCGCACTTAAAGGCAGCTTCTTTCACAGAGAAAAAGAGAAAAGAGACGAAGGGGCTGTGCTTTGTACTGGAGTTTGTTGCAGGAAACAGTCAGCTGTTACAGAAACTCCTGGCTTACATGATTGGCCACAGTGGGGTGACATCTGGTTGCGTTTCTCCAAAAGTTAAATCTGTCTCAACTTTTCACTGCTGGAGGGTTTTTTTCGGCAGCCACCCTGCGGTCCCTACTACCTCCATTCAAAATTAATTGTTACCTAACAATTAGTTTATTGTCCTTGGTTTGCTTTGAAGGTTGGCTTCAAAGGCTTCCATATCTCTAAGGAGAAGCAGGACACGCGGGTTCCTTTCCTGCACTGTGGTCAGGAGTATCATCTGTCCCACGGCTCGGTGGTCATCGCTGCCGTTATCAGCTGCACCAACAACTGCAACCCGTCTGTCATGCTGACCGCAGGTAAAGGACCGAGTCAAAAGATGAAACTATGATCAGATTCCCTCTGACAATATTCCCTAATTTCATCTATAAAATGAGTCAGTTGGTTTTAAAATTCTACTGAACATGTAAGATTGACAAGCTTGTAACTCTTATCAGGCAAAGCATATTGTGTTTTTTGTTCTGAGGTGACCGGCATTTTCTGAGTATCTAGTCATCGTATCTTTTTGTATCAGCATGTCTGTTTTCTTTTTACATTTCTTACTTTCTGTTCACTTGAGTAAATCCTTCAAGCAGTAATCTAATTATGGTTGCACTCTTACACCCCATATTTTCACCTCTTTTCCCGTCATTAAAAAAAAAAAATGAATATGCTGTGTTGTGACACTGAACTCACCATTGTGGCTACTTTGCAGGCAAATCTGCATTACACTGTTTTTGTGATTGACAGGTCTACTGGCCAAAAAGGCTGTGGAGGCGGGGCTTGTTGTCAAGCCTTATATACGGACCAGCCTGGCTCCTGGAAGTGGCATGGTCACTCACTACCTCAATACCAGTGGAGTCCTGCCTTTCTTTAGCCAGCTGGGGTAAGCAACACACACATACACATGAATGCCCCTTTAACACCAAGAGCAACCTACACTTAACTACATTTGACCATAGTTCTAACTTTTGGATCTCAGCAGACCTTTGCTGCTCCTCATCTCTCTTCTCTCTAAAATATTGTTACTCTTCAACGGGTCATATATTAACAAGCTAACATTAGTTTTGTCAATTAGTCACACAACAGTTACACCTGGCAGTTCATGGGTGTAAATATTTAGTAACATCAAACTAAATCTCTACAGCTGATGCTGCCGGCTCCTAAATATAAATTTGAAAATAAATTTAGAATTTTTTAAAGTAAGACAGTTCCATGGTTGAGTAATGATATATACAGTGCTGCAAATTTTGACATTTTTGTTTTATTCCAGTGCCAGCGATCAAGTACTAACCTAAACAGCAGTGTGGACTAAAAAAGTTAAACGTGTCAATTATGCTGTGTCATAATTAGAGTTTGTGTGTAAAAGTGGTGTTACACACGAGCCAAAGAGAATTCTGAATGATTGACTTCCTTCACACCACAGATTTGAGGTGATTGGTTACGGCTGTGCCACCTGTGTAGGGAACACTGCTCCGTTACCAGAAGCTGTCGTGGATGTAATCAAACAGGTAAGCGCTCCATAATGCTACTTTGAGCGGTTTCTGTAGATTTGCATCTCACAACAATTAAATCTTGATGGTCTGCTGTGTTTCAGGGAGACCTGGTGGCCTGCGGTGTGTTATCTGGCAACAGGCACTTTGAAGGCCGCCTGTGTGACTGCGTGCGTGCCAACTACCTGGCTTCCCCTCCCCTAGTGGTGGCTTATGCTCTTGCGGGCACTGTGGGAATCGACTTTGAGAAAGAGCCTCTGGGTAAGGAAGGCACATGTCAGGAGCTCTCTTAAGCTGCTCCACTAAAACCTGAGGTTTATTTGGGGATTTTAGGACTATGGGTGATTACAGAGAGTAACCATTTAGTGATTCAGTGTCTTGTGCAGACATGCATAAGCCCTAGATCAAATGAAAAAGCAGCAATGTGGGTAGTTTAAAGGGATAGTTCTAATATGTATTATGATGTTATATGATATTAAGTAGTTATCCAAAGTCAGTATATTAACTGCAGTAGAGGGCGGTCTGCAACTACGTATTTTGGAGAAGCAGGAGTACTGACATAGAAGCAAAGCAACGTACTCCTGTGGATGCGGGCAGCAGCAAAACGTATTTTATCCACCTCAAAAAAGTCCTGCCTAAAAAATAAAAAAAAAAAAAAAAAAAAAAATCAATATTGGTTTAAGTGTAAGCTATATTTAGAATATTTTCACCGCTTTACCTTGCCGTCAGCCAGCCCTTTCCAACGGAGAACCGAAGCCGTTCTATACATCAATGCTCTCTTCAAAGCCACCAGACTCCTTTTACAAAAAGCTAAATTTTACCTCGCAGTTGCCGAACACGGGAGTCGCTGCCTCGTTTGGTCAGTCTGTTTGTGTTATTTTGTGACTTTGTTTTTTTTAAAGGGTTAGCTCAAAATTCACATTATACAACCCCACTTCAAAATTTCCGAACTATTCCTATAAGGTGTAAACCACTGTGTTATCCGGTAGTGATAATAACAGTACATTTAACGGAAGATAAACAAACAAAAAAGCAACATTCATTTAAGGCTTAAGCTGAGGAGTTTTCTTTTTTATATTAAGCACTTCCAATTTCTGCTTCTGAAAGAGTTTTCATCAGACCAAGCAGATGTTGACAGGAAGAGCGGTGTTTTAATCTTTGATACTCTTTTTATGGTGCTAACATTGAGCATCCTGTTGTTGGTGCAGGTGTGACTTCGGAGGGGAAGGAGGTGTACCTCTGTGATATCTGGCCAACGAGGGAGGAGGTCCAACAGACTGAGGAGGACACAGTCATCTCCTCCATTTTTAAGGATCTCAGGGGAAGAATGGAGGTCAGGAAACAATCTTTCTTTACTTCTTTTATGTCTGTTTCCCTTGAAGTGCTCATATTATGCTCATTTTCAGGTTCATAATTGTATTTAGACGTTATATCAGAATAGGTTTACATGGTTTAATTAAAAAAAAAACAAGCACCATATTTTTGTTGTACTGCACATTGCTGCAGCTCCTCTTTTCACCCTGTGTGTTGAGCTCTCTGTTTCAGCTACAGAGTGAGACATCTCACTTCTGTTCCATCTTTGTTGGGAGTCGCACATGCGCAGTAGCTAGGTAAGGACTACTAGCCAGTCAGAAGCAGAGTATGAGGGCGTGCCATGCTAGCAGCTAGGTGAGCATTATAATGTGTGTTACAAAGTGACGCACGTTTGTCAGGGAAATAAAGGCTGGACTACAACAGAGCTGTTTGGAGCAGTTGGTGAACAGTGTTTTCTGTTGGAGATGGTAAGTCTCTTTGGGGTGGACTTTGGATTTTTTCACTTTGTAAACCTATAACGTGCACAAAAAGATATATAACACAATAAAGGAAAGGGAAAAAGCCAAAAAGCATAATATGAGCACTTTAAATCAAGTAAATGTATGATTATATAAATGTTTCTTTGCTCCCACTGTGCTCTGTCTCCAGAAAGGGAACACGCTTTGGAACAACATTGAATGTCCAGATTCTGTGGTTTTCCCCTGGGATCACAAGTCCACATACATCCGTTCGCCGTCTTTCTTCAGCAAGTTGGTAAGTCTTCAGACCTTTGTGGTAATCGTTATTTTGCCGTGTCTCCTGATTTCACACCTTAAAGGAAGTGCAAAAATAAGAACAGCAGCAGTTTAGACAGTAAGTGCCTCCTCTGCCTCTGCTTGTCTTTTGTCTCAGAGTATAGAGGTGCCGCCTCCTCAGTCGATAGAGAGCGCTCATGTCTTACTGTTCCTCGGCAACAAAGTGACGACGGACCACATCTCGCCAGCAGGCAGCATAGCCAGGGTCAGCGCCGCTGCCAAGTACCTGCTGAGCAAACGGTCAGTTTCCTATTAGACATGCTGGTGAAAGTCACGATGAAATATGAGAAGTTGGATGAGAAGGTGGACGTATGTACACAATGAAGTTTGATATATATATATATATATATATATATATATATATACATATACACACACACACACACAGTGTTCAAAAATAATAGCAGTCCAACATCACTAACCTCATAAATCACATTTCTTGGTAGAAGTGATATTTCTACATGGCAAATAATTTACTAGTAAGTGTTGTAGAGTCATAAAAACCAACAGACCAACAGTCATGACATGCATGCTGCTCATTCTGTGTAATTGAATCTGTAATTGAAAGGGGCATTTTCAAAATAATAGCAGTGTTGTGTTCAATTAGTGAGGTGATTGATTCTGTGAAGAAACAGGTGTCAGTTATGGCCCATATTTAAGGAAGGAAGGAAGCAAATGTTGTGCATGCTGGTTATAGTGCATTTCACACTGAAATACTCAGCAAAATGGGTCGTTCCAGACATTGCTCTGAGGAACCGCAGACTTTGATTTAAAACGTTGATTGGAGAGGGAAAAACATATAAAGAAGTGCAGAAAATGATAGGCTGCTCAGCCAAAATGATTTCAAATGCCTTGAAATGGCATCCAAAGCCTGAACGACGTGGGAAAAACGGTCAACTACCATTCGAATGGATCGAAGAATAACCAAAATGGCAAAGGCTCAATCAATGATCAGCTCCAGGAAAATCAAAGAAGACTTAAAGTTACCTGTGAGTACTGTAACGATCAGAAGAAGGCTAAGCTGTCAGCTAGAAGCCCCCGCAAAGTCCCATTGCTGAAAAAAAAGACATGTACTGAATAGGTTGAAAATTGCCAAAGGACACATTGACTGGCCAAAGGAGAAATGGGGCAACATTCTGTGGACTGATGAGAGCAAAATTGTTCTTTTTGGGTCTAGGGGCTGCAGACAGTTTGTCCGACAACCCCCATGCACTGAATTCAAGCCACAGTACACTGTGAAGACAGTAAAGCATGGTGGTGCAAAAATCATGTTATGGGGAGTTTCTCATACTGTGGTGTTGGGCCTATTTATCGCATACCAGGGATCATGGATCAGTTTCAATACATCAAAATACTTGAAGAGGTCATGTTGCATTATGCTGAAGATGTCTTTCAACAAGACAATGACCCTAAACACACCAGTAAGCGAGCAAAGTCTTGGTTCCAGATGAACAAGATTGATGTTAGCAGCCAGCCCAATCCCCAGACCTCAATCCCATAGAAAACTTGTGGGGTGACATCAAAAATGCTGTTTCTGAGGCAAAACCCAGTAATGCAGATGGATTGTGGAATGTAGTTCAATGGTCCTGGGCTGGAATACCTGTTCACAGGTGCCAGAAGTTGGTTGACTCCATGCAACACCAATGTGAAGCAGTCCTCGGAAATAATGGTTATGCAACTAAATATTAGTGCAGTGATTCAAAGTAAAGCAAACCCTTGAGACATTTTTCAGTTTATAAAGTAAATGTTTGCAGCCTAATATTCCTTTTTCTTCACTTTCTGTAAAGGTATAACACAAACTTGATCAATTTTGGTCATGTTTTGATTTGGAATTGAATGTGCAGTGTTCCCAATGCATTGATATTATGGAATTAAAAGCTATTCTAAGGATTTTGAGCATTATTCACTTTTTTAAACACTGCTATTATTTTGAACACGTGTGTGTGTGTGTGTGTGTGTGTGTGTGTGTGTGTGTGTGTGTGTGAATATATCAACAAATGATGTAAGTGTCACTGGACACAGTTTCCTTTTGTTTATCACTGTACAAATGCAAATGTATTAACATCTTTGAATATTCCCTTTAGCCTGACACCGCGGGAGTTTAACTCGTATGGCGCTCGCAGAGGGAACGACGCGGTGATGACCAGAGGCACGTTCGCCAGCATCAAGCTCCAAAATCGATTCATCGGAAAACCAGGCCCTAAGACTTTGCACATTCCTTCAGGCCAGACAGTGAGTGTGAACTTATTTAGGACCAGTAACCCAGAGGGGGATTTTGTTCGTGCAGTTGTTTACTTATCGGCTATTACAAACACCAGTCCTTACTCAAGACCATCGTGGTTGTCTGGCATTGTCAGTTGCCAGGCTAGCTGGTTTTGTTCTTTCAATGTCAGACCTACTGCTAAAAACATGTCCTCCTTTTTGTCTGTCTTTGATCAGCTGGATGTCTTTGAGGCAGCTGATCGCTATCAGAGAGACGGCATTCCCCTCATCATCCTGGCAGGCAAGGACTACGGCTCGGGAAACTCCAGGGACTGGGTAGCCAAAGGACCATACCTGCTGGTAAACTGCAACACACACGCACACACGCACGCACGCACGCACGCACGCACACACACACACACACACGGCGACATGATAGGCAACAAGTTTTCACTCTCGTCACTTGATTTAACTTTAACATTTACATTACAGTAGTTACCTTCCACAAAAAGGTATCTCTTTTTTTTTACAATATGAATATATTAATTAATCTGCTAGTCATATTAGAATATGGGAATGAGCATAAGGTTACTTTTTACTCATAATGCGTCCAACTCAAATCATTGCTGTGTGGCAATTTAAAGTGTAATGTGGAAATGCTCTACACCAGTGATTAACATATTCTCTATTACTGTGTGTCTTATTTTGTGCCGCTCACCTGCTTCTTTGCGGTGGACAGGGGGTACGCGCAGTCATCGCCGAGAGCTTTGAGAAGCTCCACAAGAACCAGCTGGTGGGAATGGGCATCATACCGCTCCAGTTTCTGCCCGGTGAGAACGCAGACTCGCTGGAGCTCAGCGGGAAGGAGCGGTTCACCATCACCCTGCCAGACAGCCTGAGTCCCAGGCAGCAGCTCACTGTCAAGGTAGGCAACCAGCGGTGGGCCCTGAGCTGAGATAACTGTCATAAGTACAAACGTGTCTGTTAATGTCTGCATCGAGGACTTTATGGAAACCAATGTCAATACTGAGTGAATTATCCCAGTAAAATGAAATGAATTGAATTAGTATACTTCTTTGTGGAGGTGGCAAGAATAAATTACATTATTAGCGCAGTACTTGGCAATTTTCAGAATGAAAAAAAAATATATGTATTGTTTGATGTTGACAGTATTTAAGTCCTTAACAATGATTTCCAAAGATTATTTAACAAAATTAAAGCTACATTGTTTGGTTTTTGGCCACTATGGGGCAGAAAACCCCCAAGTTTAGAGCTAGAGTACAATGTTAGCAAACGATTATTTACTTGCACACCCAATGGACACAAAGCAACATTATCATCTGGCCACCTAAAGAATATAAGTCCAATACTGACTCTCTACCTCTATTTTGGTCTCCACCAACTCCTGAGACAACAATATCTTGCTGCTAGATGTTTGTAAAGTACCCAAAATCGAGTGCAATTTTAACTTAATAAAGGCGCTTTGATAAACGGTTAAGTGAAGGGGTTGTTTCTGTGTTCTCTTGCAGACCAGCCAAGAAAAGTCCTTCTTCGTCACCGCACTGTTTGACACCGAGAAGGATGTTATCTTTTTCCGGCACGGAGGTCTCCTTAGATACGTTGCTCGGACTTTGCTCTGAAACAGCCTGCAGCCCGGTCCCCAAGCCCTGCTGATCGTGCCAAGCAGTCATCATTTCACCAGATTGTCAGCATGGATGGGAAAAAAACAGCTCATTGGAGCGACATAAAGACTGATGATTTGTCTGTTTGAGCTGGATGAACGTCTCCAGACTTTTGGGTTTTCAGACTTGTACCAGAGCTGCTTCTCCATCACTTCACGTGACTGTCAAAGTCAAAGTGCAGGAAGACGTGGTTTTCACTCAATAAGAAGATTGTACCCTAGACAACATTTGAACATCATTATTTGTGTTTGATTGTGTTGGAGACTGAATTAACCACGTCCTGATGAGGGGACATCTCTTTCAGCATTGAGTTGATCCAAGAAGAAATGAATCGTGTCTGCTTCTGTTGTTGTTTAACAAAATAAATCCATAAAACAATCCTACCTAGAAAGGTTTACATGGTGCTAGGTACTACAGCATGCATACATTGTTTTTAGGGTGCGGTATAGCTTGTTTTTATCAATCAGCCTGTTTAATTTTGCAGAATTGATGTCATTTGCCCATATTTCTTATTGGGGCCAAACAATCTAATGTAAATTAAAGTTCTGTTGAAATTGCTTTAGTCAAATTCCTTTTCCCTTTAGCAGTTGCCTCCTGATACTCAATTTGTCTTACGTGGAAAATGTGAAATCTGTCTTTTTTGCTGTATCACTACTCCCACTGCAACTGACAGTTCTTTACATAACATTAAAGGTAAATTATACAAGTTTGTCTATTAAGTATGATTGAAAACAATAGATTTTGCGAGATCACATGCCTGAGTCACCTGAATAGCCTTTAGTTCTGTATCTCCAGTGTGGAGTTAAATCTCTTCTGCAGCCTGAGACCGACTACCTGCGGTGTTCAGCATTCATAGCATGAATATTTATTTAAAGGGGAAATCCGCAGATTTTACACACCAAAGTGTGGTTGCAGGTCTCGGGGAGTACTACAGCATATTTGAAAAATGTGTATAAATCCTTAGTGTCTCTAGTGGGAGCTGTGTGGAATCTGATGAATTGCCTCAAGTGATGCCACTGAAGTGAACATTGTTTGGGGTTGGGGTGACCTCTAGTTCACCCAGTAGAGTGTGCGCCCCATGTAGGTTGAGTCTTTTGCAGTGGCCCGGGTTCGAATCCGACCTGCGGCCCTTTGCTGCATGTCATCACCCCCCACCCCCCCTTCTCCCTTTCCTGTCTATCACTGTCACTATCAAATAAAGGAAATAAACACATTGGTTGGGGCTGAGGACTACATGTTTGAAAATGTTAATATTTATTTGTATGTGTGACGTTAGAAATTAGTACGCTAACCAGAGTTCTGTAGCCTCTCATCTCTGCTTGAGGCTATTGGGTTGAGGCTACGTTAGCCACTAGTAGCACAACACACCCAAATCTTCCATCTGAGCTGCCAGTGGGTGAGCTGCATTCTGGGTAATAATAAAAGTGCCAGGTTTTAACAAGGAAGAAGAATGCGTGGACTTAAGCAAGAAAGCTTATAAATGTTTCCCAAAATGACTGTTCCTTTACATAGTCTCACTTCAACAGGCAGACCAAGTTTGGGTTTTTTTTATATCGTGATTTGGTGCGATGTGAAGATACAAGATGCATGGAAGTGACAAGTGTAACCATAGCTCTTCATATATTTCGATGCTTCTTATGCCATCAGTTCACTTTCCCAACATCACTTTCACCTCTGTCAGACTTATTAAATACGACTAAAGCTATGAAGATATCATAAAATCTATTTTAGTGAGAAATAACTGATAATTAATGCTCTATCATTTACCAGCTTATATTGCAGTTTGAACTGTATTATAAGTGAATGGACACCAGCCAGGCCTATAATACTGTATTATTTAAATTAGTTTATAATCCATCACAAATTACATTTCAGGTACTGGACTTAAGATTCAATCTGAAATAATTATTTTAGTGTCAGCTCTGTATGATTTAATTTGTGTGCATGTTCAAACCATTTTGACACACTTTCTGAACTCATCTCTTCACTGTATCATGTCACATTATCTAGAACGTAGATTTGAGCCTTTATGCATTTATATTTTTTAGAGAGCATGATATAATGCCGGCTGTGTTTAAGAGAAGTTATTTTATGAATACCTATATAATATGTTGAAATTATTAACTGCATGAAACTGTTGCAAAACATTGTATTTGTTTTTGTCATTTTAAGAGTGAACAAAGATGGTGTTTTGCCAGCTGCCAAAACCTCAGTTCCTCAGTCAGTCCATCTTCACTGTTTGCCTTCCTAGTTTGAGGTTGTTTTAATTAGTCAGTGATATCTGAATGCAGCACAGTATGAAAGCCCTCCCTGTAGTGTCATCATGTGTAGCAGTTAACTGGTCCACTGCTGCCGCTTCCCATTATCTCAGTTTAGGGAAGCAAAAGTATGCAAACCAAGTGCATCGTTGCACATGTGAACATGTTTCTGGAACCGAGTGACTCTGTACTGTGTGCCGATGTGACGGTCACATTCTGCTTTATGATGAATCATGCACAAATTGAAAAAGCTGATGGGGTAACATTTCACTGGAATTGTATCTTGTATGATTTCATGTGACAAATAAAAATTGATTGATGTCTGTGAGTCTGAATCATATTCAAAATCGTTTTTAAAACATGCTAAGGTAATGCTGGTACTGTGGATGTCTGTGAGGTGTCAGAGCATTCTGTTAAAGGATAACTTCACTGATTAAAAGGTAAACTAATCATGGGGAGTACTGTACTATTCAGTCTGCGAACTGGAGCTTTGTCAAATATTATTCTACTAGCTATTTAATGTCAGAATAGCTATGCATTCTTGAGACAAATGACCAACCTTTGTTACGTCATTAAGTTTTCTTTCTGCAGTTGAAGATGAGTGAGAGAAATTAAAATATCTTGGAATTATAGCCCGACAGATACTGGATTTTCCTTAAGCCAACATCGTGAAACATTCATTTTATTGACATAAGCATTTTTTTTTTATAAGGTTATCTTAAATTTGGTTATTGAAGAATTCAGCCAAGGTATGTACTGTACTGAACAGTTGGAAAATAAACCTGCTGGTGGACAATCTATGTACTGCATACATTTAAAAAATGACCTTAAATATATCTTTGGCATTTTTGTACTTCAATTTCTTATAACATATTATGGTATGACTGTTGTCATAACTTTGTATGATTTAGTATATTATGATTTTTTTATAACAATATATAGTATGATATGTTTATGACTTTTTTATAACATATATTATGACTGTTGTCATAACTTTGTATGATTTAGTATATTATGACTTTTTTATAACATTCTATAGTATATGTTTAACTTTTTTTTATAACATATTATACTATGACTTTTTATGACTTAGTATACTATGGCATTTTTATCACATACTATAGAATGACCTTTTATGACATACTATACTATGATTTTTCATTACTTTTTATGACTTAGTATACTATGACTTTGACATTTTATGACATACCATACTATGACTTTTTATGTTTTATGACATACTACACAATGACGTTTTACGACATACTATACTATGACTTTTTATGGCTTAGTATACATTTTATGAAAGTCATAAAAAAAAACATGATTTTTTTATTACTTTTTTTTTATAACTTACTATACTATGACTTTTTTAGGACATTTAATGACAAACTATACTATGCCTTTTTAATTACTTTTATGACATACTATACTGTGACTTTTACATTTGACATACTATACTGACATTTTATATTGATCTTTTCATGTTACTCTTGAAATTATAGAACACTATACAACATTTATAAGTACCTAATGAAGTCTAAGAAAACAACCCAAGTTGAGAAAAAGACACTGAAGTCTGAAGTTCTTAATGAAATTTCCAAGTGTAAACAGTGCAACTTTTATTGATTTGAAGACATTTCTGACACAGTGCTGACATTACTCTGCACATTGACAAGTGATGACATACGTGAGGCCGCACTAACAACCAGTGTTATTTGAGTGCTGTCGAACAGTTGAAAACAAGCGTGCATCTAATTGTAAAAAACAGAAAAAAAAAGACACAAAAAAATCTGTGCAAAGAAATGTCTGCAAGTTAGGGGATGACAACAAATGACACAGTGTAGCTCGTCACTCCACGGCTTCAATTTAAGTATGCGCAAATGGGAAATTAAAGTTGTAATCAAAAGATACTACAAGGACTTGTTACCGTTTGATGTTAAAACTCAACTTGTCAAATTGCAGACTGAGGCTTCAGGAAAGCATTAAAGTAGTCTAATGCTTTCAGTACGTTTAGTATTTGACATTAATGTCATGTCTACAAGTCAGCATCAACCATCTTGTTTTTTGCGTGTTGTTGCCCATTTACTAGTAATGATACAGTATTATTTAGTGCTGAAATTCCTAGTTGATCAACAGACAATGGCCAACAATTCTGATAACTAATTATAATTAATCATGTAAAAATGCCCAACAGACGCTGATTCCACTTTCCCAAATGTGAGGATTTGCTTCTTTCGTTTTATTGTAAATCAAAAGGAACCCTGATTTTTTGTTAACATTCACTGCTTCTCACCTAAGTTCATTAAGTATCTTTGAGGTCTATCAAATGTGTTGAATGCATTTCCTTCCTTATAAAACATTTAAAGAGCCGTTTTGTTTTTGTGTAGAAGAATTTGAGAATCTACATTGTTTGCATCCATGTATACTGGCTAGCAGTCTTCTTCCTTGCCTTTGTTGACACATTGCTACGTTTCTTGGCACGTCGCTGCCATCAGCTGTCGATCAGCAGAAAAGCGTGAAACCATCAGGAGGACTGAAGATCACGTCACCCGTGTGAGACACTAACAAAAATGGGGACCCAAACTTGAAAACATTGCTCTATTAACGCTGATCACAAACTCCACAGGGTACCTTTAAAAAAATATATCTAACTGTTAGTCAGATAAAACTATTTAAAGACATTTTTTCATTAGTTTGTGTCATTGTATAGATTAAACAATTGAGACAGATTAGCACATAATTAAAATATGTGTTAGTTGCAGCCCTCATATTTCTGTCAACCATATCTCAAAGCAGTACTCAGAACCCTACTATCCAGGCAGCCTTTGGTTTCCATTCATTTTACTACAGCATGAACATACTTGCAGAGACTTGAAACTTGCTTGAGAAGGCTAATCCATAAAGTGGACATGTCAGCATTTACTGTATGTTTCTCAAAGTTAGTCATTGTTGCTTGGTAATTCCTTAAAAAGTGTCAACTGACACTTACTGTACTGCATTACAGACTGATGCAACTTTGACAAAAAAAAAAAAAACTGACTCAGAAGCGATGCTCACTGTGAGGATTACCCATTTCAAGTCAAGTGTGCAGGTTGATTTTCATAAAGTAGGCTCTCTGCAATGTTTTTCTTTTCTTTTTGAAAGTGCTACTTTTCAGAGTTATAAGCAAGAATATAGAGGAAGAAACTCTTAATTTGTAGTAAATGGGCTTGAACATGAAAACACCAGTATTGTTCTTTAACCTCAGCATTGACACTCATATCATTATGGCTCTTGGGGAAGTAACTGTTAACGAGCCTCTGCACTGCCCACAACTGTGTACAACTTTCTGCCAAACTGGATTATACCAAAAACCCAATTCTGACTTAAAAAGGCACAGACATGTATAATTATAAGAGTAAAGTTTGCACTATGATTGAAATCATATCTAAAAATCTTAAACTCGCAAGCTTGACCTACGACGCAACCCTTGACCACAGCTGTAGACACCGCTAATCTAATGCCTCTCTATACCCTGCATCACCTCCCCATCAGCATCAATAGTATTTTAAATCGAAACGGAAAACAAAAAAATCATGACTGGTACTTAAGTACTTTATCCACCTGGTGGAAGTGCTCATAATTCTGTTTTTGTTTAAGTGTTATTTTTTTCTTTCCCTTTGAGTAGTTAAAAAGAAGAAACCTAGTGAGACTCTTGGCCACTTTCTTCATCTGGGTCCCCAGAAATCTTTGATGAGAGAGCAGCCGCGCTGTAAACAATTAACCACTGCTGATGTGAAGGAGCTCCTGATCACACGAGGGAGAAGATCCTGAGAACAACGGACTCGGTTCATTTCCCTTCTCTTGTGGAAATTAATGGAATCATTCATCTATTTTCTCTTTTCATGTGTCCATATCTTTTTCATCTAATAAGAAAATATTTTGTGGAAGGTTAAATGAAAATATACAATTATTAATACAACAGAGTACAGAGCTATATGTTAAAGGTGATAAAAAAAAAACGAAAAATAAACAAGTTGATTGTATCTCCCTTTACAATGCACGCATTTTCCTTGGTTTAAAGGCAAGAGGTAAAGTGTATAAGAAAAAGGCAGCCCGTTTTGTCGTCCAAAAGGCTGGTGCTCGAGGATTAGGCGATTGCTTTTGCTTCTGGTAAGAAAGCCTCCCAGTACTTTATGAGCTGGAGAAGAAAGAGATGACAGAGTCATTCCTAATTAACAGACAGACATTCAGAACATAGTTCTGAATCACAGTGTCTATAGACAGCAAATTGACAATTAAAAACTATAATTCCAATATACGTGTGTGTGTATATGTTTTATATATATATATATATATATATATATATATATATATATATATATATATATATATATATATATATATATATATATATATATATATATATAGATCCACTTTCTAAAATGTGACCGTTGCTTTTTTCAGTTTTACATAATTAAATGTAAGAATGTATTTGAATATGTATAGCTTTTGGACTGTTGGTTAGACAAAACAAGCAATTTGAAGCCAGAACTTAGGGCTCTTTAAAACATGGAAAGAGCCTTTGTCAGTGTTTTGACGAACTATTTAATTAAATGTTTAAAGAACAGATTGTCAACAGATTAATTAATAATGAAATCAATCATTTCTTGCAGCCCTAATCTTTCCTATCGTATGTAAAAAATAAAAATAAAATCATTCATACATTCCTCTTTAGCTCATGTTCCATTTTCTAAAATATTACACTTAAAAATAATCTTTCTATGTTCCCAGGAATATTTTATGTAGATCACTACATGTCTGCAATTTCACTTCATTTTGATAAAGTATAATAATTTGCACCTATTGTACTGCTCCACTCATGAAGTCTTTCTAAATGAGCTCACAAGCACCAAATCCTTTTAATATTTATAAAAAACTATTCTGTAACGTGATGAGTCAAAACTAGGACTGCCATAGTTGGAAGAGCTTTTCTCTCTCTATCAAAAACTATTTATAAATGTACACTGAGAAAGTTTGATTATGGAAATGTTAAATATTCATGTTTGACTCAAGAGACACTCACCTGTTGCTGAGACTGAAGCAGACACGCCAAGTAATTCATTATCTCTCTTTTGAAGTTCCTGGCCTTTTCTTTCTGTATTGTTAAATAACAACAGTTCCACCAATCAGTAAAGAATAACATTAACCGCTGTCCAGTAACTGATGTGAATGCAACAAGAATAGACACCAGTACCTCAAAGCGGACGACTTCCTTGCGCACAGTAGCAGAAACTCTGTCAAAGTCTCTCTCATACTGCGTCACCTTGGCCTCCCACTGTCAACAGGAAGAGAGGACAAGTTCAAAGCCCTGTAGTACAGAGGCACAATCATATTGGGATATTTCAACAACAACGAAAAAGTAAGGATTTAAAAACATCGCAAGTGAAAAATTATGTCTCATAAACATCACTTTGAAAGGCCAAAATTTGTATTTACTATCTCAAAATGTTGACTTACTGTGAATAGTTTGATTACTTTTAAAGGGGTGATAGAATGCAAAACCCATTTTACCTTGTCATGGTTGAAAAACGACAGTCTGGAGGGTAAATAGGACATACATAGAACCTCAAAATCCCATTGACACATCTGAAACTGCTGCTGAAAACGGGCGAATCTCAACAGAGCTAAAAGTTGACGTCAACTCCTCAACTCCTAGTCTTTGTCATGCCCCATTTCATAGGCTACACCACTGACCTGAAGCCAGCTTAGTCTTCTGAATCTAGCTAGGTCACGCAGATCTCCAGAGATCCACTATTTAATTACTAAATTCACTTCTGAGACTTTAAGTGAGTAATCAACTATGTAGAGGTCAAATATGGGCCATTTTACAAAAGTTGATGGCAGTTCAGCAGGAGCTCAGCAGGCTAATGTGACAGTGGCCGGTGCTGCCTCCCCTCCCGGCGTGTCCTCCTTCACAGACCCTGGCTCGCTGTGAGCTAGATGGATCTCCGTCACGACCGGAAGCCTGCGGCGCTCCATACCCACGCAAAGTCACCGTTTCTGGGTTACTGGACTACCAAATGCCAAGGCCCTGACGGAGCACCAGGGCCTGCAGCTAGCCGCGATCTTTACCCTTAGGATTGAATGGACACTAGCAGCTAACGAAACCCCTCCTATTCACAGAAATGCATTAAATTGAAATCGGACACAAGCGTTAGCTTTGTAAGACCTTAGAGTAGCTGTTCTATAAGTGGCGTGACGAAATTCAAACTGTAAATATACTATAGTTATGCCGGCAGCCGGCCACCTCTGCAGAGCCCCGAGCCCTGGTTGTCCAGTAACCCAGAAACTGGTGACTTTCTGGAGCGCAGCGGGGCTGCTGCTGTCTCGTCAGACTGTGTGGACCTCCTGAAATCCGACACGTTTTACCAAATTAGCAATCCATTTTCGTAAAACGGCCCATATTTGAGCTTGATATAGTTGATTTCTCACATAAAGTCTCAGAAGTGAATTTAGTAACGAAACACTGCAGTGTCTGAAATATGGTTCCTCAACCAATCAGCGCGCAGCTCATCTAAATATTCATGAGCATACCATATTTGAAAGAAAAGCTCTTGTTACAAATAAGGCCATATTCACAGGGTAGTTAAGGGCCCATAAAATAGCATTCGGGCAATTTTCAGCCCAACCAATGTCACATACCGTATTAGGAGACCTTAAGGAACAGTGTGAATACCCTATATAATCATTCTATCACTCCTTTTTAAACCTTTTCTTTTTGATGGTCCTGCCGTGATCAAGCTTCTATACAATCCATTAGGTGTGTAAAGAAGAGAAAGAATTATAGTTTTTCTTAAAGTATAATGCCCATGGATGGTTAAAGTGACTTATTAAAGTATTCTTTAATAAATATTGATGATGATACGGCAGATTTTGTATGTAGGAAAAAAAAACCTAAACATTCAATATTGAAGCTCTTTGTTGCCGGGAGAATAAAAAAAATAAGCATATATTGCTCCAGCGCAGCATTTAAAAAAATAATAATAATTTAAATGGACCATGACAGAAAAATGTAAAATCTAATAGATATTTGCTTTACTGTGTCCTGACAATAACCAAGTTTATAGAAAAACAAATGGGGTGATTCAAATCAAATTTAACTCCCATTGGTTTCATCGCGCTTCCTGTTTCTCATGATAGGAACAAGTGAAGGCTTTCCACGTGCCTCATTCAATACTCAAACATTGTTCTCAATCTTGAAAACGCAGCACATCAAACTCCAGCGCTAAAGTTATTTTCACTGTGTTGATTTTGGCCTGTGTTGTACCTCAGCGATCTCCTCTTTGGCCAGCTGCAGTTTGTCGGGTTTGTTGGCCCACAGCAGCTTGGCCTCAGTCTCCCTCTTCTTCTGCAGGGCGCCCTGAGCATCCTGCCAGCGCTGCCACGCCTTCATCCGGTGATCAAACGTCGCCTGCGGGTCACAGACACGCAGAGGATTATTATTTCACGTTTATATTTGGTTATTTACTTTAGCCATGTAGCCCAGGCTCCTATTCAAAACTGTTCATATCAATGTCAAGCCTTAAGTGAGTATTAATGGACATTTTGCTTGTTGTTGGGGAGTGTTCTTGATTTGGATATAGAATTTCACTGGCATTTCATCTTGTCCCTTACTTTCTTAAAGTAAAATGTTTACGAGGATTCAACACAACTAAAAATGGCGGACTTGACCTCACTGCTTATGCTTAAGACAGTAAGCCACAATGACAGTAAAAAAGACTTGTCAATTGACCTACTCCACAACTCTACATATCTGCTGGTGTTAGGCTTCAAATTACCTCTTAACCTTTAGTGAAGGTGCTCCTGTTACGTTAACATTAGGTGTATTATTTTTATTATTATTGAACTATTAGAATTTATTTGAACAGACTTTCTCAGTACCCTCACGGCTCCGAGCAGGCGGATGTAATCCGCGATGAGTTCGGCAAAGTTGAAGGTGTCGTTGGCAGCCTGTTCCTGGTGTAACTGCTCCATCTTGTCCTCCACCTCTGCCAGCTGAGAGAGAGCCCGGGACAGAGCCGTGTTGTCCTCTGCGCTGCCCAGCATGGCCGTGCTTTTGGCAAAGCTGGCTGTGTTTAACGACAGTTCTGGAGGGGGGGGGTGACAGTGAAATGTGAAACAGGCCTTTTCCAGCCTACTGCTCCGAATAAGTGACAAAATAACGCCAACATGTTCCTATTTACATGTTGTGATTTGTATAGTCACAGCGTGTACAAATAACAAGGTCACATGAGACACAGCCATCTCCTAACCGTATACAAACTGGGAACTATATTCTCAGAAAGGCAAAGCACTGCTACTTCTGCTACTTGGGCGGAGTGATATGCTTTGCAGCACCTGAGAAGCCCCGAGCAGATCAGCACTGCTTTGTACACGCTGTGACTATACAAATCACGCATCATGTAAATGGGAACTGCGGCGTCTTCTGTAGACTGTTTACATATGATCTGTGCTCATCATATGTACATTTTATGTACTGGTGTTATTGTTGAATACATTGTGAATACATATTTCTAAAATTGTATGATTTTTTTTTGTTGAGTTATTATTACACAATACCTTTTCTGACCTTTTTGAATCTTGCCCCTGACAAATAACCCATATTACAAAAAAAGAAACTAATAAACAAAACACAAAGTTTAAAAAAATGTAAACTAAATTAGCAAACTCGCTTTAAAAACTAATTAAAATTAAACTGAATTTGAAAACCAAAAGTCAAAACGAAATAAAAATAATGAAAAATGCAAAACTATAATAACCTTGGCACTGAGACAAAAATGTGTTTGCCCACCTATCTAAATCTAGGGGAGACGGTGAATAACCCCGATTTCAAAAAACAGTGGCGTGTTCCTTTAAATACTCCCATACTGGTCCAGTTTCTGATACCAGCTCACATCATTATGGAGGGAAATGATGGAGACACCGGATCTCATTAATGAACCTCACCCTGACCTTGGTGTTAAAATGATCCTCATCCATTGCTAAAAAAACAGACTAATCAATACTCAGCTTAAACACTAATTGAAGGCATATCATGTTGGTGGTTGGAAGGGAGCCGACTAACCTTTCCTGTGGATGACCAGAGCTTCGACCAGCGCGTGGAGCTTCCTGAACTGCTGGTCTGCAGATTCCACCTCCTGCAGCTTCTCCTCAAACCACTGCAGCAAAACACACTCAGAGTTGTTACCACGCCAACATCAAGAACATCTGCTACAGATGCCAGTGAAGGCTGAGCTCTCGGACATCACAGAGCCCCGCTACCGAGGATAAAAATCACACAACTGTAAAAATCACTCCGAGTTAATAACTGGATAAAACCATATCACGAATTATATTGGTATGATGACTGAACGTCAATATTTTTCACTTAAAAGGTGAAGTAATTATAATTTTAAGTGTGCAAATGAGTCATAGAAATTTATTTCAATGTAAATACTTTTCCAAACTTTCTAGATTTATGCAACAACTCTGATCCTACATGTATGCAAATTATGACTCTTTCAGAGAAAAGTATTCAGCTTAAAACAAGTGCAGTTGAAAGCACCCATCTTCTTTTGAACGTATTCAGCTGGAATAAACATTCACTTGAATATTGGAATATGCTCAGTGGACGCATGCGTGTGGTACTTTGAGCTCAGATCAAGAGGAAATCAGTGTCACAGCTCGGCTTCTTTATACAAAAATTCTTGACAAACCGGGTCTTTGATCAGCTTGACTGCTGCCTCATCTTTAGGATTTAGTGAACTACGGTGCTATCTATTGAATACATAGTTACAAATGTTACCTTGCACCATAGCGCAAAAAAAAAAAAAAATCACTGGACACAAAAAGGTTCAATCAATACCGCCAGATCAGTTTACAAAAGAATGGGTTTTCCAGTCTGTCTGATCAGTTAAGCTTATCATAAATGCTGTGTCATAACAATCTCAGTGCAAATTCTCCTCAGAATTCTGCAAAAAAGAAAAAAAAGAAAAGTAACTTATATATTTTGCCACTGTGCCTTTTAGTGCTTCAACCAGAGTATGCCATTAGCCTTTAACTGAGAGCTTGAAATATTCTGCTTTTTTTTACTGGAAATGCACAGTTCCACATTTCAAAAATGATCTGCTGTTCCAAACGGTTTTTATTCTGAAGAAGCCCTGATGCAGCAGGGGTGTTTGTTTGCAGCTGAACTCACCACGTCCGACTCATTCATCTTGATTGTCATTTTACTGACAGCATCTGTTGCTTTGTTGATCATCTTCAGGAAGCCGGCGCCACTCAGAGCCTGGGTGCTCACTGCTCTTGGCAACTGAGAACACACACACACAGAGAGAGAGAGAGAGAGAGAGAGAGAGAGAGAGAGAGAGAGAGAGAGAGAGAGAGAGAGAGAGAGAGAGAGAGAGAGAGAGAGAGAGAGAGAGAGAGAGAGAGAGAGAGAGAGAGAGAGAGAGAGAGAGAGAGAGAGAGAGAGAGAGAGAGAGAGAGAGAGAGAGAGAGAGAGAGAGAGAGATCAAGCAGTGAATGGCAGAGGAACAATACATTTATCTGAAAGTGTTCTCTCGACTTGAACACAACATTTTGAGATGCAATAAAGATAATTTAATTTGCAAACTATTGTGTGCCAGGGGTTTTATGGTCTTAAGGAGTACAGTATTTCAGTGGATCAGGCGTAAATCTAAATAAATGTTTGCGCCCCGAAGCTCTCCAAACTCATTTTCGACTTACTTCTTCTCTCTCAAGGAACTCTCTGACATCGGGATCTTGGAGGAGTGATGGGTGATTTACCACCCTCTGGAGATACCTGTCGAATGGGAAAATGCAAAATAAAAGCCTCACTTCCTGCTTTCTATGGGCAGTGCAACGTCATAACAGCTTTACCTGCTTAGTAGAGATTTAAAGTATCAGAAGGACATGAGTAGTTCACTCCTAACACTATAACACTTTAAGGTTACACTTTACTTGAAGGTATCTTCATAAGAGTGGCAACACAGTCATGAACGTGTCATAAACGTTTATAAACAAGTCATAAACGTTTATGACATAACGCTTCTTTTAGGTTTTTGTCATGACAAGTTATGGTTACGGTTCATGTGTCATGACTGTGTCATGTGATTACATATGTCATGACACTGTCATGTCACTCTTATGTGGATACATTCAAGTAAAGTGTCACCCACTTTAAACACTACGATTTTTGTAACAGAATTGCAGCTTTCGTTTCATTCCTTCTCTCCTACCTCTCCAAAGCAGCTCTTCTTCTCTCAACAAAGTCTGCAGATGAGGAATCTTCCTTGCCCACCTTCACCTTTGTCATACCTATGCAAGACAACATGCCTTCTCATAGTTGTTGGGGGATTAGATTCATAGTTACAGTATTAGAAGACACAGTAAAGCCAAGTCAGCCTACCCAGGATGCTTTTCTCTGGTGGCGGAGGCACGATGAATCCATTTGGTCCGTGCTTTTCAGAAAGCTTCTCGTAGAGGCCGAGGAAGTCGCTGAAGCGTCGCCTCACTGTAAATGTCTTGTTGCGGAACATGGCCAGTTGGGTCTGAAACACATTCATATTATTGGACTGGATGTACCTAAAAGGCTTTACATTTTGTGAATAACTACTATAAAATGATGGCGTAATCTATGTTGGCCAGACCAGTGCATGGGCGTTTCTTCAACAATACGCTGACCAATACATTTCCTCTCTTGGCACACTGCTACCACATATCTGATGAGTAACTGTGCTGTACTGAACAGAATAAACTAAATATGACCAACTTCAGGATAAGTGAAACACTGTATATCAACACGTTTTTACCTCTGTGGTTAACTTGTAGGCCATATAGGCGTTCATACCGTCCCCTGAAAAAAAAAAAAAAAATAAAAATAAGACTGAAAGTCAGTGCAACAAAAAGTCACAAATTAATATAAATATTTACAGATTATTACTTAAGGACTCAAGCACCTTAGAATAATCTTTGCTTGCTTGATGTTAACAGTGCACAAACTAATTTGTAGCCTTATTGCAATTCAATTTAAATACTAAAAGTAATAAATCTCACCTATTTTTTCAGGGTCTTTGACAGAGACAAAGATGTCAAATTTGTCTCCCTGCTCTTCTTCTTCTTCCTCTTCTTCGAACTGAAAAAAATATTGAACAGGAAGTGAAACTCTGCCAGTCGCAATGACCTGCTGTCCCCAAAACACTTTGAACAGTCAACTTCATTTTCTTCAGAATTGGGATTTTCTTTTTTTAACTTTAGTTTGTTCTGGTAAGATGTTAAAGTAGTCTACAAAATGCAAATTAAACAACCAACTGAGTCTTCTCAAAACTCTGATATTCCAGAAAAACTACAACTAGAAAATTTGTGAACAGTTTTCAGTCATTACTTTGTTACAGTCACAGTGGGAGTTTCACTAGATGTGTGTGTACCTCCTCCAGGGCAGCAGACTGTGGCTTGGCCAGGCTGGCAGCTGCTGACTGGGAGAGGGCGGACGCAGACGGTTTGGCCTTCACATCTTTCCTTCTCTCGCCCCGCGGACTGTCGAGAGAAAGCTCCACTGTGGCTTCTTTTGAGAGAGGAAAAGAAACAAAAAAGAAACAAGACCGAGGTCATAACATGCTGAATGGAAAATGTGTAGAGAGATGTGCATTACTTATTTTATGTCCTGGACTGTCTGACACAATTAAATATGCAAGTTCATGCACAGACATGGACTCTGAATACCTTGTCTGTTTTTGCTTTCAGCCTTCAGCTTAATACATTTAATAACATGTGGACCAGTGCTTGTAAAATGAAGTCACAAGTATCCAATTTATTAAACAGTTAAACGGGAACTCCCACTTTGTACACACCAAAGTCCATTTACAGATGTTGGGAAGTACTACTGCATACAGTATGTAAAGAAAGTTGATACATCGCCTTAAGTCACTTGAGTCGTAGTCTGAAAACTACAAGTTTGAAACTGAAACAAAAAAATAAATAAATAAAATCATAACAGTGTGTTGCATTGTGGGTAATGCAACACACTGGGTGTAGGCTTCAGGTTTTGAAAAGGAAGAATTAGGCATGAAATAGAAATAGACCATATCGCTGGTTCTGCTGCAAAGTTTTTAATCCTTTTTTTTTTTTTTTTTTTTAAACTGTCCATTGTGAATCCGAACAATGTTATAGAGTTGCGATGCTAAATCGGTGGCTTGTTCTTATAAGAACACAATCAAACAGGGTGTCGTGTTTTTAAGATATTGACGATTAAAATGAATCCCTGGTTTGAGTCTGGCCGTGAACTTCTGCTGCATGCCATCCTCCGTCTGTCTCCCCATCATTTTCTAAAAGCTTTGTTTCACTATCTAATAATGGCAAACACACCTCCACAAAATAAACAGTGGAAAGTAAAGAACACACCAAACGGCCATCTGGTGTTGGTTCTGGTTATGTTTAACTTCCAATAAATGGCTTATTGAAACTAAAACATTTTCATCCCAGAGTGCAGTTATTTGTTGCACACATGACTTTGAGTGTATGGTAACTGTTCTCACATGACCAAATTAACTGAAATACGAAGATAAACACTTGAGTCTGCATGAACTGCTTTATGTGAACACTCCCTTTGTCACTAATGCTCCCCTTAGAACACTAAATCCTGATAATGTAACATAATAAAAAGAAAAAGTGGACCCACTAGCAAATATATCTGCCTCCTCTTCAGATTGGACTCCATTAGTCTTGGAGTTGACAGTGCTGGTGCTTGTGATGCTGGGCAGTGTGGTGACGGCTTCCTCAGTGAAGATATCAGCAGGTTCTGCAGGACTGTTGTCTTGCAGAGGCCCACCTATATTGCTTACATGGCTAGCAGCTTTGGTTTTGACAGGTTTGTCCTTCTGCTCTTTGCTGATGGTTTTCTTTGAGGTGGCACCCAGCGGCTCCCCGAACAGATCCTCGTCAGCTTCACCGAAGAGGCTTTTCTGTTGCTGCGTGGCAGATTTAGTCTGCCGTGGTTCTGTGAACAAGTCGGTTCCCTCATCTTCGAACAGATCGACTGTTGCCCGGCTGGGTACATTGGCATCAGCGGCGGGTGGAGCATCGCTAAGGAGGTCAACCAACGGATCAAAACATTTGTCGCGGGCAGGTGGTGGCTGCTGTGCGACATTGGCTGGCAAGACATCACTCAGGTCGATGATCGGATCAGTGGCAGTTTCTTTTGCTTCCTGTTCATCATCACTTTCTGTTTTCCCATCACCAGGTGGCTCTGTAACACCACTGGTCACTTCACGGTTATCTGTTGCTGCTTCAACGGTAACATCCGCTACTAAAACTTCCTCTTGCAGTGCTTCGCTTTCACTTCCAAATATGTCCTCAAACTCATCTGAGGGTTCATCTAAAGGGATTTCAGTTGTGTCTTTTGCGTCATCTGCAGCGGCATTTTCAGCTGCGACCACCTCATACGGAGAATCGGTTACGTTGTTCGTCAGGTCGACAAAGTCATCCGAGGGTTCGCTGACGACTTTGTTCACTGGTTTGTTTTCCGTCTGGCTGCCGACGGGCTCGATTAAGGGCTCATCCATGAAGTTACTGGGAGGCTTCATTAAAACATCACTGGGTTGACTGGCAGGTGGCAGCGTGGTGTCCATGTCGGTCAGTGGAGGGTTGCTCTGGAGATGAGAGGAAAAGGGAAAAAAGATGTCATGTTTTAGAGTATTTAAATAGAGAGGCAACGGGGCGCCCTGGTAGCTAACCTGGTTGAGCGTGCGCCCTTGTGTACTAAGGCTCAGACCTTACCGCAGCAAGTTCAATTCCGACCAACAGCCCTTTGCTGCATGTCACTCCCCCTCTCCCCTCCGAGGCTGAGCATTTGGAACAGCGACAGGACGTCATCACTCGCAAAGTCATGGCAACCAAATAGACAACAGCGCGAGTACTGCGGTTTCTCAGGCAGATTGACCAAGAGTGACGAAAGCCACGACATGAAAACCGCACCCAGGCGGGTCCCGTGAAATATGACAGCTACAGTTTATCGGAAAATAGCGTTGGGCACACTTTTGGCACATTTGATGAATTTACTGCACAATGTTTCTGACAGTAGTAGTGGTCATAGTGAGTGAAACTGTGTTGTGAGAGGCACATTCCAAAAAGTGTTATGTATCTGGAATTGTTCATGAGCTGTGTGTGACAGGCCTATCTGTAAAGCTGAACAGATTCAGTACTAACATAAGCCTAGCTGAAACTGGTCTCGCATTGCCAGACTTTCCTCCACAGCGCTGCGGAGGAGGGTCTGGCTAGTCCAGCCAGCATTCCGGGAAGGGAGAAAAACATGCTCTGGTTTATTGGCATTTCTTTAAACCAAATCACAATCGTCTTGGGTGGACAGAACCCCGGTGCCGCTGCAAAATTAGGAACTTGTTTTAGTGGAACATGTGGACGTTCAAAAGTTGTTCTAGTCGTGCAACAGAAAACTCAGATTGGACGGATAGTCTAGCTAACTTTCTGGATTTACCCCGCAGAGATCTGAGGAGCAGGTAACCATAGTCCTCAGAAATCCACCGGAGTTTAGAATGCCAACACAAAGAAAGCGGAAGGTAACGGACAGTCGGCTTAAAAAGAGTGACATCCGGCGGAATTTCCGGCGGCACCTGAACAATCCCAGAAGCGGAACGTCGTCTATATAGATTAAACTGAAACTAACAGTCCTGCAATAAATCCTACATTCCTAAAGGTTGTAAAATTCACTTTTTGTTGAAACTTTTATAGAGAGGTGTTGATTAAACTTTATGATCATTTAGGAGACTGTAGTTTGTGAGGCTGTTGAATTCACTTCAGCTACTGTCTCAGTTGAATGTAACATCCACAACTTGCTGAGTAATGCCTTCTGTGCAGTAGTGAGTCCTGCGTAAAAAGATATTAATCAAAGACAGCAACTTTCTAATCTCTCCTCTGAACTTTTGACTGTGGGAAAACATCTGGGTTCTGACCGTGTGACCACAGCTCACTCACATGACAGGAGGTGTATTTTAAGTCTTCATTTCAAAATTTAAAACCACTTCATATGAATAACAGAACCGAAGATGTGAACTTTCACAAACAAACCACACAGACCTAATATTTTTGCCAACTGCTAACATTAGACTGCTGCTTGCTTTACCTACGTTACTGAATGCATTGCATTAAACATTTTGAAGAGGATACCATGAGATTTTAGTGCAAGTTAATCTGATTTGATGTGGAAGACATCCTGCACAGAAAACATCCACGTATCATTAACCAAACAGAAATTGTATTAGATTAATTTGTGTCATCTGGTCTCCTCATCAACTTGATTAAATCACAACTAACCAGTTTTCCCCATTGTAACTTTTCAGGAAGAAATCAATACCAAAATGTTTGTTTGTTTGTTTGTTAGTTAATGTATTTACCTTTCACCAAGGCAAATTCCACATGAGTGTACTTATTCTGGCAATAAAACCTTTTGATTCTAAAAACCTTTTCTGATTCTGATTTAAAAGCCAGAAACGGTGATAGAAGGTGGATTTTCAATGACCACTGTCTGGTCCATCTCCAAACATTACTTCAGCTACAGTCTCTGTTGAATGTAACATACACAACTTGCTGAGTAATGCTTTCCGTGCAGCAGAGTCCAGCGCACACACCAAAAAAAAAAAAAAAAAGAAAAAAAAAAAATCAAAGACAGCAACTTTTCCAATCTGTCCTCTGAACTTTGACTGTGGGAAAACATCCGGGTTCTGGCCATGTGACCACAGCTCACTCACATGACAGAAGGCTTCTCGAGCCAGATTTTTAGTCCTCATTCAAAAGAAATTAGAGTGGATTTTAAACCACTTACTAGTATGAATAACAGAACCGAAGATGATGTCAACTTTCACAAACAAACCACACATACCTCATTCTCTGCAGACATTATAATTTTGATTTGTGTCATCTTGTCTCTTAAGCGACCTGTATCAAATCACAGCTACCCTCCACATTGCAACTTTTCAGGAAGAAATCAATACCAAAATGGGCGTTTGCAACAGTGTCACAGATAACCACTGGCTGTTTAAAAGCGGTGATAGAAGGTGGATTTTCTGCATCAACCCCCCCCCCCCCCCCATACTGCTTTGATAATTTAAAAATGCTTTAAGTCTAACATTATCCGACATGACAGTTAATTATGTTAACATTATTTTCTTACCGTTACCTCAACGCTAAAACTAGCTAAATGTTTGTCAACACAAAACTTTTGCTAAAAGCGCCTCATTAGCTTTCTTCACTGACGTTAGCTAACTAACGTTAGTCTTTGGGCAGCTTAGCTTAGCTTAGCGTGAAATCGACGTTAAATCCGCTCAGACATACTGCGCTCATGAAGAGGTCTTCCCCGTCGTCTTCATCACTGTCTCGGCCTCCGACTTCTTCAGAGTCCAGCACATCTTGGTCCTCGGAGTCGGGGAACGGAGGAGGACTGCGTTCCGAGCTGGTCGCCATCTTCAATCTTCTTAAACACACACAAGGGGAGGCGGCAACGTCAACTGCTCCCCTCTTCTGCTCTGCTTGCACCGTACCGACGTGTCTCCTTTAGCGGCTACCTCCGCTGCTCATCCAAAGCACTACTGTGGCGGTAGTTCGCTCGCACTACTAAACCAAACAGAGGAGTGACTGGAGGCTCAGGACGTACAAACCGCCGCTGTCTTTTTACTTCCTGGTCCTCCTTCTTGTCAGGTTAGCTTCACTGTTAGCTTCACAGAAGGCTTGGCAGTCATGAGACAGATACAGCGGTTGAAACAGTAACATGGACCTGGACAGGGATTGCAGTTGTGTGTAGCTAAAGTGCCCGCAGCTCACTGCCCATATTAGAGACGTCCGATTTTTTTGGGTATGTCTCGTCATGTGCATACCCGAGACGCGGAGGCGCGAGAGCCGCTTCTCACCGGCGAGTACCTGGAGCCGAACGAGCTGGACTCAGATGAAGGTAAAAGTTGTTGCCACTCCATCACTAACCGCGGTTTAACTCATGTTTAATTTAATAATCAAACACACAGCGTGATGCAAGATATAATTTAGTAATTGTCGCCTTATTTTTTATGGAAGCCCATTTGTGCTAATATGATTCAACAAAGACCCTGTAGCCTTAAGTAATGTAATGTAAGACATTATGATTTAGTATCTCAAAAATGAGAAACGTTCTCAAATAATAATCATGACTTAGTATGTTTTGATAAAGTTTTTTTGTTATTTTGAGAACGTTTCCTAACTATTTTGATAAACTAAGATAATTAGCTGTAGCTTATATGGGACAAGACAATCCCCAAATCATCTTGAGAAGCTGCGACCAGTGTGACATGTTGGTATTTTTGCTTAAATAATACACAATTAATAAATTATCAAAATAGTTGCTGATTCATTTTCAGTCAATCGACTAATCGATCATTCTCTTCAGCTCTACATGCCACAGATGGCACAGAGACACTAGAAACAAATGTATGTAATTCATAGTTTGTGTTTATTTGGTGCAAAAACTAAATATTCTAAAAACCATCAACTTTATAGTGACAATTTCTTCGTCATGTCTCCATACTGTGAGAAGAAGTATTGAGTGATGTCATCACTGGATCAGATCAACCTCTTTCAGGGGACAGTGGTCAAGTAGAGTGTGCACCTGCCACTGAAGCTTAACCCAGTATCCCAACAGCTATAATTCATTTTTTTAATCTCTTTTATACTAAGTGTGTGGCTTGATATGTACTAGTCTCGCCAACAAAATGAGTGTCTTAAGCTTTTGTGATATCTTAAATATCAATTTCACCAGGAATCTTTGTTTCACTTGACCTGTTTGCATGGTTTTTGCTGCTTTTTAGGTGAAACAATTTTCGACAGGAGCGCATCAAATATCACACGTGATGTCAGTGGGAGTGCACAGAAAAGATTAACATATGAGGAAGCAGTAGATATAGCAGGTAATATAAAGTGTGATGGTGGTGTTGTTCCTTCAGGCTGTCATTTTTGTGTTGCTCTTAAGCATTATAAGTAGACTAAAATATAAGGTGAAACAAATGCGAAAGTCAAAATATTATTGATGTTTTTTTTTTGGGGGGGGGACCCTGGTAAATCCAGATTTGAGGATATCTCACTTTAAACTGGAGGATTACATGCTTCTAATTTGAAAAATGCATCATCCTCAAGCTTAAAACATGATTTTTTTTGTCTATTAAAACTAAGTCTTATTAAAAATAACATTTTGACCAGTGGCAATGTAGATGCACAGATGGCAAAGCAACGTTCAAAATATAATTTGGGTACATTAATGTGAAATAATTCAGCTCAGTTTCTTTAAAACATCCTGACTTGTAAAACGGAGGTGTCTGTTGACCATAATGGGCAGGGCAGCTGGACTACATTACTGTTGAATATATCCAAAATAGGCCTATAAATACATCAGATAATTTCTTAATAGATAACTTGTCTGTTTGTTTACTCACTCTTTGTTCTGCTTTTGCTCTCAGGTTTTGGTTTGTTCCACTGGCTGCTGTTGGTGGTGTGTGGCTGGGCCAATGCCAGCGATGCCGTGGAGATTCTCTGTGTGTCTTTTCTCCTACCAACAGCGCGCTGCGATCTGCTGCTGAGCTCTTCAGACATGGGCCTGCTGACTGCCAGCATTTTCCTCGGTGAATCACAATCATTTAATAAATCACTCAGCGTACCTGAGCTGTGGTCGATCGACAGAAAAATTAATAAGCAATTATTTTTCCAATTGGTTATCGTTCCAGTTCTTTTTTTTTTTTTTAAAGCAAAAATGGCCAATATTCTCTGGTTTCAGCTTCTCAAATTAGAGGTTGTGTTGCTTTTTTTTTGTCGTATGTGACAGTAAATTGAATATCTTTGGGTTTTGGACTGTTGGTCAGTCAAAACAAGCACATTAAAGACATCACTTTGAGCTCTGAGAAATTGTGAATGGCACTTTTTCACTCTTTAAATATAGTCACCATTGAACAGTGGCATCTTTCTCATACCTCGCATAAATTTAAATTAGTCACAATAAATAAACTTAGTAAACTTTTCTTTTTAAATTAACACAAATGCAAAATGAATAGGTTGATTTTTGGTTACTGTTCTGAACTAATTAAAAATCTAATGTTTTTGACTTGGAAAAACAATTAAAAACACAGAACATGATGGTGCAGTGTAAAAGGACTAAAACTAGATTTTTAAAATGTTGCCAACATTTAAATAAAAAAAAGGAAACTAGCCCGAACTATTCATCTAGTTGTAAAATCAACACTGAAGGGAAAACATTGTGCAAACATAATAAAGTTTAAAAAAATTGTATAAAAACAAAAGGATATGAGGATGAAGAGAGATTATTGTGATGGTGGGTTAGTATACTGATTGTGAGGGTAAGTGATTAAGGTAACTGGTTGTTTGGTGCTAAATGTTTGGTATGTGTTTAAAATGATATGTTTTTGTGTTTTTATCTTGCTATATAAAATATATAATATATACAGGAACTATATACAGTTGAATGAGGGGTGGGAAAAATGACAAGCTTCGGCTTTATCCCGTTCCTTTTCGGACAGATTGAACATGTTATTTGTAACACTTCATAGATATTGTTTTTCCCTTTGGCGTGTTGCTACGTACTTATTGTGTTTTTATATTTTATTTTATTATTTTTTGTTCGAAATGAAGATAAATAAGACTAAGAATCGACAGCCATACTAGTGCCTCTGTGAGGCTGTACTCAGGCACAGCGATGCTTAGAGATAAGATAAGATAGACTTTATTAATCCCAAACTGGGGAAATTCCTGTGCTACAGCAGCTCAAAAGAAAAAAATGTACACACATCAGAATAACACAAATACACATTAAGTAGACATAGGTGAAAAAAATTATACATAAAGTATAAGAAATATAATATATAGTTATAATAATAATAATAATAATAATAATAATAATAATTTATAATAGTAAAAAATATTTACACAATAAACACCCTTATATAAACAGACAGATGCTTAGAGCTAAATACTAATGTTGGATTATTATTGCCTTAATTCCTGTTCTCTAGGAATGATGGTGGGCGGCTACATGTGGGGATACCTGGCTGACCAGAGGGGGCGTCGCAGGGTCTTGGTTGTGTCCCTGACGGTTAACGGGGTGTTTGGAGCTCTGGCCAGCGTGGCTCCGTGGTTCTGGCTCTTCCTGCTGCTGCGGTTCATCAGCGGCATCGGGTGAGCACATGATTTGTATGTTTTAAATTTTTTATTTACATGAAGTCATACAGCTGACAGCAACAAACTGTAGGATGAAGTATGTTTCGGTGCTTAGAGAGATTATACTCCAAACAACAGGTCATAGAATACCCCTGCAACACCTACATGTTCCTTCATGAAGGACGTTTTGGAAAAGAAAATCATAGAAATCACTTTAGGTGTTTGCAAAATACAAGTCAAGCGAGTCAGGTAAGGGCTGGTAAAATGTACTAGACCAACCAGAGTAACTTTTTGAAACACCAGAATAGGCCTCCAAAATGAAGGTACAATATGTAACATTTCTGCATTAAAATGTCTAAAAACATACATACCTATGCTATATATTTTTATGAGTTGTGTTCTTACACTATCCCAAATGTTTCCACCAAATTACAAACCCAGAGAAATCTGTTATTTTATTTTTGACACGGGACATTTCATTTAGTCGCCTGTCAGTGGCGACCTATAACCTTTCACCCTCTAGTTACTCGTAACTTCCGTCAAAACACGGGCACCAGATTCCCCCAGCAATCCACACCCACAACCGTCTCTCAGCCTCCTTGAGTAACGTTACAACTAACCCCGTCCGCCCTGGTGTTGAAAACATCCAAAAGGTGACTGATATGTGAAATATATTGTGATAGTGTGGTTTTAGCTGCTGGCTAATGTCAGCTTGCTGACTCATTAGCTAACTGGTCAGCTACCAATACAAATCGAATCAAGAAAAACGTTATTATGTTGGGGAAACTGCAGCTATTTTATTAGAATGACATGAATAAACGTAACGTGAATAAACTAGAATGGGTAAACTCGTCCGTGAGCAGATGCATTCTAATCGGGGATGGTGTTTAACAATAAAAACTACAACTCTCATAATTCCACGAAACTTCCCAACGTCATCAAAAGTATGTGTTTACATCCATTGTTTTGATTGAGAGACCCCTAGCGGCAGAAAGTTACATATTGTATGTTTAAAAATTTTTTTTTTTTTAAAAACTCTAATTGTTTCTTATAAGTGAACAGTTGCGGAGAGCTCTAGAATAAAAGCTGTTTTCTTCCCCTCTGCAGTGTCGGTGGGTCGATCCCTGTTATCTTCTCCTACTTCTCAGAGTTTATGCCCCGTCAGAGGAGAGGTGCAATGATCAGCGCTCTGGCCACCTTCTGGATGGCAGGAAACATCCTGGCTGCAGGTGGGAATATACATCAGTACAACAATATCAGTGTTGCAGGATAAAAACAGGATTTCATGAAAGTTTTAAGCACAACTCGTATTATGATAAACCTCAGTCACATACTATCATTCAGTGTGTATCGTTGTGCACAAAAGCTTGCTGGTGTAATCAATCAACCTTTTAACAGACTTGTCATACTGTACAGTAACAAGAAACACATGGATGCTATAAATATCATTAATGATTGCTCTGCTCTGTTTAAGTGTGCCAAGTGGAACTTGTGACTTGTCAGATCATTAAGAGCATCAAAGGGGTTAATTTGTTCTTAATACATTAGTTGGAACATTAAAGATATATACGTGTAAACTTGCGGGTGAAAGCATCAAACACAAAAAAAACAACACAGAGTTGTGAAATGGAAAATGTGTAGCCCCATGTGTTAAGCAGTGAGTGGCGGTCTTTTGTTTGCAGGACTGGCCTGGTTGGTGATTCCAAGAACCTGGGCCCATTTTTCACTGGGATCACTGGACTTTCAGAGCTGGAGACTGTTTGTGGTGCTCTGCTCTGTCCCCAGCCTCACCTCAGCCGTCCTCTTCAGGCTGCTCATGCCTGAAAGCCCCAAGTTCCTCATGGAGGTATTTAAAAGGCCGACTTGTTCTCGTGTTTGCAGCCTGCTTTTTTTTCTTCTGTTCTGCCTTTGAGATTTGTGTCCTGTCTTTGCTGCCAGGCTGGCCGGGAGAAAGAGGCGATCCAGGTCTTCCAAGTGATATTTGAGCTGAACATGTGGGGAAAGGGAAAGGATTTTCCGGTATGAACTAAATTATGTTCTTTATATGCCTCTAGGACTCATTATCATTTTTTACTGAACACATTTAATGTGATAAAACACAGGAGTAAAGTGGTAAAAAGGATAAAGCACACACATGTAGCATACAATGGAGATGTAAATGAGAACTATTGGACCCAAGAAACACACACACACACACAACCAAAGGTTGTAGTGCAAAAGGGAAGTGATATTTGTAATGAGTAACTTGTTTGCATGTGGTTTGTTCAAGTTCTCTAAACACTTCCTTCATAATAATCTACTGAAAGTGTAACAACTGTCATCTTGAACTCTTTTGAAGGAATTTGGTTTGTGCAACAGCTCCAAGCAAAGAGGGGAACTGGACAAGACCAGGACCTGGGGTTCACATAGAGAGAGACTTGCCTGTATTTTGAAAAAGGTATTGTCACAAATCTGGACAAATGCCCTGTTTTGTTCCAACAACAGTCCAAAAATCAAAGATACTTTCATGTAAAACGGAAAACCATTACCTTTTCACATATGCAAATCTGGAACTGGTGATTTTTGGGCATTTTTGCTTGAAAAACAATTAATTGATTATCCAAATAGCTGCTGATATTTTCTGTTGATTGACTTATTAATGAATCAACTAATTATTTCAGCATCTATCCAGGTTTACTGTGTGGTTATTTTATTTAACACATTGATTTAGTATTCTTCAACTTTTCAGCACAAAACTGAAATAATTAAGATCTTAAAACTGGACTTTGACATTTACAGTCTACTTAAGATGAAGCCTTTAGATTAAGTAATGAAGCCCACCATAAAGCTCTCATAGTGTCAGTTATTGTAGTTCAGTTGCAAATATTCCCAAACATATTTTCAATAAAATTGGCACAAAGCAGTTGGCAGTAAAGACTGGACTTGGACTTTTGCCCCTTTCAAACTAATTTAATATAATATAAAGTAATTCTTACTTACTTACCTTTTATAATTAGAGTATTTCCTTGATTATTGCTATTTTTCATTGTCATTTAAAATAATATCTTTGGTTAAACTTGCAGGCCCTGGTTCCCATTAAACAGATGTTTAATGATTCGCTTAAATCCAGGAGCTTTGCGCTGCTCATCATCTTCTACTGCATTTCCTTTGGGTGAGAATCGCCATCTGCATGTCTACATATACATAGACTTAGGAGCATCTGTAGTGTAACTTCTGTTGTCGGGATTGTGTACAAGTTCAGGGCTTGTGTTTTTCATGTGTGTTTTAACACCGCTTATGTGGTAAATCTGCAGCAGGCAGCTCTGCAGATTTAAATGGCAGTGAGAGATAACCGTTGCAAATATGTTATCTTCAGCAACCAAAAATTATGATTAACTTAACTGCAAAAACTGTAAAAAAAAAAAGAAAAAAAAAAGATGTTCTACTTTAACAACTTGTCTGTGATGCTTTAGATCAAACTACGGCAGTCTCAAGGCAGGACTTTGCCATACAAGTGTAGTTTTTATTCTTATCCAAAAGCTAAAGTGTGTGTGTGTGTGTGTGTGTGTGTGTGTGTGTGTGTGTGTGTGTGTGTGTGTGTGTGTGTGTGTGTGTGTGTGTGTGTGTGTGTGTGTGTGTGTGTGTGTGTGTGTGTGTGTGTGTGTGTGTGTGTGTGTGTGTGTGTGTGTGTGTGTGTGTGTGTGTGTGTGTGTGTGTGTGTGTGTGTGTGTGTGTGTGTGTGTGTGTGTGTGTGTGTGTGTGTGTGTGTGTGTGTGTGTGTCTGTACTAGTTACTACGGACTGTGGATGTGGTTCCCAGAGCTGTTTGAGAGAATTGAGGACGGCGGCTCGCCCTGTGCCAACGTGTCCCTGCTGCTGTCTCCACTCCACAACCAAAGCTGCTACCCGGTCAAGACTGCAGGTTAGTTTCTGGAATGACAAAGTTAATTATGTTGATTTTTACTGCAGTCAGCAAACACATAACTGCTCATGAAGCAAACATTTATAGCTTTACCACAAAGAACGTATGTAGTTTGGGAATAAGGTTATAATAAAAAATCATTAGTACAATAATATCCCCTCTTCTCATGAAAGTACAGTTAATACTATACATGAATAAAGTTAGAAGAGGTATTGTTAACATTTGGTGTTTAAAACAAAGGAAATCAATGAACCGAGACAAATTTAAAAGACAGTGAAAACATTGTCCTCAGGGTATTTTTGTAGACTTGTAGATGCTTCATTTGTCTCAATAAATGTTTTCTTTCTTTTGCAAGATGAACTACTTTGGTAACTTGCTCTGATCCTAATAAGAGCACCAGATCAGACTAACCCCCAAGACATCCTCCTTAAACAATTCTGTTAAAGTATTTTGTGTTTCCTCTGTGTGGGGATTGCATGTGATCCCTGCAAACATAAACATTTCATGTCACAGTCCAGAGACGTGCTGCTCAGGTGAACTGGAGACTCTAAATTGCCTCTAGGTTTGGATGTGTTGTCTCCTTGTTTTTATTGCGACCTGTCTGGACTGTATCTGTAAGCTTTCTTTCACGAGACTGCAATTTTCCTGGAAAGAACTTTATCATTAGTTTCTAATTATAGAGAACATAGCAAGAGTATTCAGTAGCTACACTTCCATTTGATTTATTACATCAACTGCTCACATAACCTAGAGACTAACCTACAAAGTTTAAATTATAAATGAATACATGGGGTTAAATTGATCTTTTCTTTCTTTTTCCCTATTACTAGTACCAATTTACATAGTTCTTTCCAGGAGAATTACACACCTCTAACATAAAATAAATCATTACCCGGTGCGACCTCTAGCTCACCCAGTAGAGTGCGGCCCCATGTAGGCTGGGTCCTTGGCAGCGGCCACGGGTTCGATTCCGACCCACGGCCCTTTGCTGCATGTCGTCCGCCCTCTCTCTCTTTCCTGTCAATAAAGGCCATATAAGCCCCAAAAAAAATCTTTAAAAAAATAATAACAAAGCATTAACCATTGTGTCCCACCCCACTGCATGCTGGGATCGGCTCCAGCACCCTGCGACCCAGAAACAGAATAACCTGAATCTAAAAAATAATGGATGTTTCTTCCTTACCTTCCTGTATCTCTTCCTCACCCGACAGTGTATATGGAGGGCTTCATCATTGCTGCATCAAACTTACCGGGAAACATCTTCACTATTCTTATGATGGACAGCATGGGAGGAAAGGCTCTACTGTGTGAGTCTTTCTGTAAAAGCTGAGATATTTTTCAACTATTTTGTTTCACTTCTTTACCACAAGATCGTGCTGCCAAGAAGTGTCCATCCACATAACCATCTAGTTTTTATACCTTGAATGATGTCCGTTGTTTCTCCAGCCTGCAGCCTGCTGGTGTCCAGTCTGAGCGTCTTCCTCATCTATATGGTCCAGACCAAAGCCCAGAGTCTGATCCTCTCCTGTGTCTTCAGCGGCGTGTCCGTCATCGCCTGGAATGCCCTGGACGTGGTGGGAACGGAGCTCTACCCGACCCAGCTACGGTATACTTTTCTTAAAACTTAAGTCCATAGAAGTGGCTTAAATGTGGTGGTTTAGATATTTCTGTCAATTTGGATTTTGAATTACCTAGATATGTTTTATTTTTTTAAATAAAGTTAGGATCACCTAGCCAATCTGAGGGATAAAGGACAAACAAAATTTAAATTAAATATTTGCACAAAATATAATAAATACAATTCCAGTGAGATGTAATCCCATCAGTTTCAACTTGTGCACGAATCATCATAAAGCAGAATGTGGCCACAAGATGAAGTACAGTGGTGGAATGTAACTAAGTACATTACTTGAGATTTTTCTTTTAATGCCACATTCTACTTCTACTCCGCTACATTTCAGAGAGAAATGTTGTACTTTTTACTCCACTACATTAATCTGACAGCTTTAGTTACTTTACAAATATAGATTTTTGCACACAAAACTCATGTAGTTTATAAAATCTGATGTTTTATTATAAATTAAACTACCCAACAATATAACGGCCTACAAGTCCAGCTGAAATGATTAGACCATTAAACACACAACTGTTTGGATCGTTTCCAGTTTTTAAAATGTAAGGATTTTTCTGCATTGAGTACTTTCACTTTTAATACTTTAGGTCCATTTTCCTGATGATAGTTACATACTTTTACTTAAGTAACATTTTCAATGTAGGACTTTTACTTGTAAGAGAGTATTTTTACAGTGTGGTATTAGTACTTTTACTTAAAGCTTTAGTGCGTAACTTTTTGATATTAATAAATGTCCGTTACATTCAAGCCATTGCCAAATGAGTTGCTACAAAGCTAATTATACCCACTGCTAGTACCAGCTCTACTCAGCTCAGCTCGATTCGGCTGCGGTGCCCTGTCCTCCATTTTCCATTGCAGATTTAGTACCGCCTCATGCGTGAGGCAAGCGTAGCTGGTCGTCATAGCGACGTCGCAGGAAACTGCCGTGACCAAAGTGACACACGCACACAGAACGTCGAAGGTGTGTTGTTTTTGATTCTCGGCATGTGGCTGTTGCCACAGCCAGAAGACAAATTTTGTTTTAAAAGAAGCTGGAGGCAGCAAAAAAACAAAACACAGCTGGCTAAACTATTTAAAAATGGCGGGTTTGTTCAGGACACCCCCGTCTGTCGCTAGCAGTGATTAGTGACAATTCTCTCCGACCAATCAGTAGTCTGATGGTTTTCACATCACCTTTTGGTATCGCCTCAGCTCGCTTGGAACCTCGACGGAGGTGATACTAAAAGAAGTACCTGTTGGCAGGTACCAGGTATTTTTTTTTTCACAATGGAAAAACAAAAAAGGCGAGGCGAGTCGAGCAGGTACCATGTAATGGAAAAACATCATAAAACTATCAGCTCCACACAACTCTCTCTGTATTTCTCGGTATGGCTATGTTCAGAAGATTGTGTCATCCGGTGACTTTCCTGCGCAGAAACGCAAGTGAAAATAATTACCTCTCCATAGAGTCCATAATGTTTTTTTAATCCTTCTGTCCTCCTTAGCTGCTAGCGACTGCATGGAGGAGGGGTGGGGCCGTGTGCGCGATCACGGAAGGTTTGTATCGTGTGGACGTCCCGACAGTGTTGTTGTCATTACTTAGAATTCCTCATGGGGGCGACAGAAACTACTATGCACTATAGCTTTAAAGGATCTGAATACTTCTTCCACCACTGATGGAGTGTGATCTAATACAGTGGTTGCCATACCTTTTCATGTCAAGGACTCCTAAACTGACACAAATTAGACCACGGAGCCCCATTTGAAAAATAATTCATCCCAGGGTCCCGCATCTAAAATGATTTTTGGTTTTAGATGTTTTATTACAAAACATGTACGAAACCCATGACCAAAAGTTATATTGACGGCATTCTGTCATTGTGTTACTTATGGATGGATGTATAGTGAAAATAAGTTATTCCCCTTTTTGCTGGGGACCCCCTGGAACTCACCCCTGAGGGTCCTTGGACCCCGCTTTGAGAACCACTGATCTAATATCTTGTTTCCTTTTTCTTTACTTTCTTCTTTTTTCATCTTTAGATTAAGATATCATACTTTATTTTCTTCCTTTCAAAATAAACTATTGGCTGTGTTTTTGTGCAGCATGAAAAACAGGACAGCAAACATTGCACATTGCAAGTAAACTATCACAATAAATCAGCAGGAGTCTTCACAGTTTGGGGGAAAGTGTCAGGTTGTGCACTTATTAAATTAGCTCTGTTTTTAGTAAATATACAAACAGCTGCTCACATGTCCTGGTGTTTCTCTTCTTCTTTTCTTTCCTTCAGGTCCTCTGCTCTCGGTTTTTTCACAGGAGTGGGCCGAGTGGCAGCCATCATGGGTAACGTAGCCTTTGGAAAGTTGGTAGACACAAACTGTGCCGTCCCGGTCCTGCTGGTGTCAGCTCTGCTGCTCACCGGAGGACTGGTGGCTCTTCTGCTTCCACAAACCAGGCAGACGGAGCTCACCTGATGGCTTACAATCTACATCACATTATTTTATATAAATAAATTATTAGAAAACATCCTCTTAATTTCCTCACGAAAGCAGACTGGAGGATCTCTGATTGTTTAGCTCCTGTTTTTGCTCCCAGAGGACATTTGAATCCTGTGCCTTCTGTCATCTCTCTGTGCCTTTTGTACGGTGCCTCATTTAAAATGCCAAAGACAAGAAAAAATTGTCAAAAGACAGTGGGGACTCTATTTCCGAAGAATTATTATTCCGGAAAGTGAGAAAGTAGAAAAGGAAATGCCGGTGTTAGTACAGCGGCATTTCTTTCTTCAGTCCTATAGATTGTGAGCTTGTGATGATTGAAACTCTTTTCAGGTGTGGATCAAAGTATGAAGGACACCTTTCAAAAGTTTGTCTTTAAACTCTACAAACATCTTACTTTATATGTTGAACATGATTTCTGGAGTATAATAAGTGATGCTGCTGGTTACGCAAAAGTTTTGCTGTTAAAGATATTTCTAGAAAAGAAACACTGCACATTCCACATATTGTGTACATCTATTCATACATACATATACATATCATTTTGTACCCAATCTGTCATTTTTCCTGCACAAACTGGACCACACCAGTTCAGCATTCCTGTGGAAAACCAAAGATTGCTAATTTCAGATTACAATCATTTAAAAAAGGACTAAGTACAGATGAACAAACCCTTTATATGAGCTTGAGTTGCAATATTGTTGATGGGCTCATATTCCCATCGGTGATTCTGTAAAGCTGTCTGTACTTTGTGGCTACGGAAGCAGTTTGTTTAAACAAACACTACATCCCTTCATGTCAGCTGTGTGTGTTTTGTGCGTAATATCACCTACACTGTCATACAGCTCAGGTTTTACTGAACAAACTGGTGGAACTAGTATTCAGTTTCTTTACTTAAGTAAAAGTACCAATAATATAAAAAAAAATACTTCACTACAAGTTAAAGGTGCTCTAAGCGATGTCACGCATTTTTTAGGCTACAACATTTTTTGTCACATAGAGCAAACATCTCCTCACTATCCGCGAGCTGCCTGTCCCCTGAACACACTGTCTCTGTAGACAGCCCAGGCTCCACAAACAGCAACAAAAACAAACTGTGCCAACCTGCACCACCAAACATAAACAGTCTTCCAGCGTTCCAGCCAATAACCGACAAGAAGGATTTGGGGGTGGGGGTTGGGGGGTTAGTGCACGGAAGGGAGGAAGAGGGGACGGGATGAGGAGGAGGGAGGGGCGAGCTAGCCTCGTTTTGTTAGAAAATACTTTGAACGTCAACAAGAAGTTCCGTCACCCAACATCGCTTAGAGCACCTTTTAAAGTCCTACACTCCAAAACTTCCTTAACCCTTGTGTTGACTTCGGGTCACATTGGCCCGTTTTAAAATTTTTGTTTTATATCGGAAAATATTGGACGTAGAAATGAGCACTGAAAATGTGTAGAAGAAAAATTTAACAATTGAAAACGTTGGAAAAAGCAAAAACAAATTGTGAAAAAAGGCGTCACAAATGTCAGAAAAAGTGTTTTTTTCAAGGTTGAAACGAAGACAACACAAGGGTTAAGTAATAGTACTTTCAGCAAAGTGTACTTTAAGTATCTAGAGTAAAAGTACTCACTTTGCAGTGAAATGTCCCGTGACTGATACAGAGTATTAATATATGACATTATTAGATTGTGAATGTGTAAGCAAGATTTTACAGATGGTTAAAGTAGAGCTAGTTTGAGCTGCTTCATTTATTTTAGAAACGGCTGCTTTAATGTTTAGCAATACATTGTATTTTATAAGCTTATATGTTTTGTTTATGTAAAATCTGAAGCTGAGCTAAAACTACAGCTGTAGTGATGTAAAAGGTACAACACTTTCCTCTGAAATGGAGTGAAGTAGAAGTATAAAGAAGCATAAAATGGAAATACTCAAAATTTTACTTAAGTACATTTGACTAAATATACTGACCTATAGTTACTTTCCACCACTGTTGAACACACCAAAAAATGAGGACGCCCCCTGAAATGTTTTGCCTTTTTTAGGAAAGCCTTCAGGAAACTGTGAACGGATGAATTATGGATTATGATTTGAGAAAATACAGAAGACATGAGCATGTATCTGTATTTTTTATTTGTATAATAAATAAACTTGTAATACTTCAGGACCACATTTCACAACCACACTGAGTATGAATAAAACATACTTTGGATATTTAAAAGCTGATGCAGATCAAACAAATTGCCAGCCATGAATTAAATGATTTTATCCAACTGTTTCTATGACAGCAGTTTTCAGTTGATTTTTACATTAAAAGTAGACTTTCTTTACATTCATTATGACTGTGATGCAGTTAAAATTCCAGGTGTGAGTGGTTTAATGGTAAACAATGCAACAGGTACAAAAAAAGGCCAAAATGAAACCGTCCACTGCTGCTACGGCTCAGTTTTCTATGACGAGGGCTGAAGTTTGACTGCAATGTACTCCTTTGGTCAAACACAATTTCCAACAGTAAAGAAACAATAAATAAATAAATAAATACACAGATTACGTGTTAAAGATAAGAAACGTGCAGCTTCTGGACACATGACGGTCCATAACACAAAAAACCCACACAACCTGAAAACAAAACAATAAAAAGGCATGAAAACAGTCTCGTCTGACAAACGACATCAAGGTAACCTCTTGAAAATGTTTGAAATGAACATGAGCACTATTTCAATTATAATCTATAGGTATTACAATTTATTCTCATAAACTAAACACTCACCTTTACATAGAGTAAAATGGAAACCATTTTTTAGTGAAAGTTTGTTTATGAGTTTTTATGTTTAAAGTAGGTGTTTTAGCAGGGAAGGCTACAGTTTAAACCTAAATGAATAGAAACTGCTGTTGGATTGATACCACTCTTAAGTCTGTATGGTAAATGAGTAGCTAGCGTATCCCGTTAGCTTAGACTGGAAACAAGCAAACAGCTAGCCTGTTTTTGTCCAAAAGTAACATAATGTCTGCCAGAAACTCTACAGCGCACTAATTATTGACAATTGATACCCTGTTTGTTTAATCAATACAAAAACGTAGTGTAAAAACAACAAATAGTGCTACTTTTGGAAAGCGCTACTTCACTGGAATGCTAGCTGTGCTAAGCTGAGCTAACTGTGCCTTGACGTGAAGCTAACGGTACAAACATGAGTGTGACGTCATCGATCTTCTTCATCCAACTCTCGGCAAGAAACGAAAAAAAAAAAAAGTATTTGCTAACATTGAACTTATCATTTAAAAATTCAGGTTGTTTTAAGGCTGAAGTTTCAATCGTGAATTTGGTAAAGGTAAAATGATCAGTCGATTGACAGAAAATTAATCAGCAGCTATTTTGATAACTAGTTTAGTATTTTTTAAGCCAAAATTCTACAAATCTCTGGTTCCAGCTTCTCAAATGTAAATATTTGCTGGTTTACTTAATTCCCTATGTTATTAAACTAAATATTTGTGGCTTTTGGAGACTGTTGTTGTACAAAACAAGACCTTTAACAATGATGGAAACTGATATTTTGCATTTTATGAACCAACTATAAATCAATGTATCGAGACAATAATTAGCAGATTATTCAATAATTAAAATAATTGTTAGTTGAGTCCCTAGAATTTGTCCGTAATTTAGATTTTCTAAATCTGCAATTATGCCGTAGTTTTTTTCCATGCAAATCTATGAATCTATAATTGAATGTAAGATTAAAGATTTTTAAATCTATGTAGCATGTACTGTGGCAGTCATTAAAGCCATTATTTCTTCCTTAGCGTCCAGTTTTGATTATTATGTGCTTCATGATGATTTCAAGTCAAGTGTCATTTTGAGTCATTTTGAAAACAGCTAGTTTAGCGGGTCAATATTCAGTGTCATCACACACACACACCACACCTTACTTACTGTATATTAGTACTGTATTATATGTTGCAATACATACAATAACATTTATACATCTTCAGTTTTTATAAATGCCTCACTTATTGTAATGAACATGTGCACTATGACAGCGAGGCAGATGCTTAAAATCACAGAATTTGATATGAAGCTTTATTCTCAGGAGCAGGTGAGTTATTGATTAACAAAGTTTATTGTGCCAAAATGGAATTATTCAGTTATAGGTAGTTTTCCCTGTCGAGCCTTCATCTTACAGTCTGTGTTTTATTGTGTCGACGAGTTTTGGGGGGAATTTTAAACCTACAGTATATCATCTATTACTTATATTATCTACATCTTAAATTAGTCTGATAGCTAATAACTAACAAGCTAAATTGGTGTGACAGATTTGGGCATCCACTTGTCAAAGAATAAGAATTACTTACTTGGGCACCTTATTTCTAAAGAAAATAAGCTCAATTTTATGGGTGGATCATTTTTTTATGTATTTTCTCAGAATAGATTTAGAGAAAGACCTTTTGTTTTGACACAAGGTTCAATAACTTTGTTCTTTTTCGTTGCAACATTATCACATCATTACTTGATGTCGTATTTTGGAGGTTAGTGGATCATCGATGACTTTGACCTCTTCCCAGTCGATGCTGTGACCAGTTTAAAGCCCACCGTTTCCAGTGTACAGCTCTGATCCGCTGCTACCTAGTAAACTGTCCAGACGTCTCAGGTCATCTTACTGATCCCACAGTCAAACTAAACAGCATTCATTCATTTTTGTTTTGCACCACATTATCTGGAACAAACTCCCAGAAAACTCTCCAAATGTTTTTTTACTTCAAGGCTTAAAACGTTAGCTATTGCATTTTATTAAAAAACGTGGGACTATTCATTCTGATCTTGCACTGCACTGTAGCTGCGCTGCAATATTAACTTTCCTGTGCTAAAGGTTTTATGAATTCTAGTATTTTTTATCTGCTTACATTGTCTTATGTTCTCAATCAATGACAAGCAAATAACTATCTGCTGAGAGAAAGGCCACAAGATGTGGTTGAGAGCTTCAAAAACATTAAGTAAGTGGACCTTGTGTTTTGTCATGCTTGAAACCTTTAAGGTCACCTAATGTCCTGTTTATCCAGTGAGCAAATTCTGCACAATTATTTCACACTCCGATGTAACTAGATGGGAGCTACTTTTCATTTTAAGTCGATTTAAGGTTGGCTCTGTAAGGAAGTAAAATACATTGCAAAATACGTATTTTAAAATAATGACATGTAATAAACTTTAAAACGGAGAGAGGGAGTGTCATAAATGTCATGTACAGCTGTGGCATTCAGTGAATATAGGAGTACTTTATAACAGTAGTAGCTCTTCAAAAAAACAAACAAGCTGGGGTTAAACGTTCTGGAAACTTCCTCGCTGCCGCTGCTAAGAGGAGAGCGGAGGAGATGCTACAGGTGTGATGGATGATATGAGAGAGGTGCGTTTCGTGTGAGGGGGCAGAGGGCTAAACATCACGCGTCACTGTGTCAGGGCCAAGAGGATGTCCTTCACCAGCATCGTGCCGATCACCATTTTCTCACAGTTGATCGTCAGCTTGGCGGCTCCTTCCTCTTTGGTCGCCACGGTGACCAACACCAGGCTGCTGCTGGTCACCGTCCTGCCAGCGAACCTGTGGACAGGATGATCAGGAGGAGGAACAGGAGGACTGAGGTCAAAGCAGCAAAGATCAGAAGTAAAGATGAAGCCACAGAATAAAGAAGGAATGAGTGTCAATCAGCTGGTTCATCAACAACTATACACAATAATGAACTCTTTTAAACACTACGCATGATGCGGTAAAGAAATAGGCTTTCCTAAATGGCCAATGGTGCGAAGTAACTAAGTATGTACAATTTTGAACTACTTGTAATTTACTTGAGTGTTTCCATTTACTGCTACTTTATATGTATAATCCACTACAGTTTAGAGGGAAATACTGTCCTTTTTACTTCACTTCATTTATTTAATAACTTTAGTTACTTTGCAGATTCTGATTAATAAAACAACATATAATCAACAAATAAATTACGATTATTATTATTATTAAAAGTAAGCTTTATTGATCCCTGGGGAAATGTAACGAGCTACCCAGCAGTATGTAAAGTGATTAAAATTACCTTTACCAACTGCAACATTAAAGTGATGCAAACATTAATGCATCACTAATTATAATCCAATAATATAATATATATAATTCTGAAATTAGCCATTCTGCGTAATGAGAAATTTTTGTATTTTAAGTATATTTTGATGCCAAAACTTTTGTACTTTTACTCAAGTAAAATTGAAATGCTGGACTGAGTATTTCTACATTGTGGTATTGCTACTTCTACTGAAGTAGAAGACTTGAGTACTTCTTCCACTGCTAGTCTTTTTATTTAAAGCTGAAATCTGCTCCAACCACTGACAGTGTACCAGTTTGTATTTGTGTTTTATGCTACTCCACCACAAAGGTGGACATATTAACAATTCAGCGATTAAAACACATCACACATACAAGCTTTTGCTGACTGAAATTTGAAGCTGAAATGTGTGAATATAAACTTGAAGGGATGGTGCATCCTTTTCTCACAGACAGCATACAGTACACTTCCTAGATATCTGGAGGTTGCTCCTGCTGCTATTTGTTCTAATCTTCTCACCTGCACTCTTTATCTGAGCCACAGGGGACTCTGCTGAGGTTGGCGGCGGTGATCACCCTCTGGACGATGGAGTGTTCGTTCCGGCACTTCACGTCCAGGGTTATCTTCTCCGTGATCTCGTTCATACCCATCAGCTGACCTGTAGAGTGAGCAGAGCACTGGTCAAACTGGGAAAGCTCTAAAGTTGTAGCTGCTGCTTATTTTCTTTCTTCCAGTAGCATAAAATGCAAAGCAGTCATTAATGATACAGCGATACATAACAGGGTGTTGCTTGTACAGTATCAGTGTAGGACTCAATACACTGTTGTTTTATAGAAAGTCAAATAATAAATATGTTTTTTTTAGGATATCTGCCAGCTACAGACATACAGTATTATATACAGATACTGTATATAAGGCTAACACTACAGTGATGTGATGTAAGACTCAATACATCATGATTACAAAATGAAACTTAAACTGTAATGCATTGATGCTTCCCACTGAACACAGTAGAGGAGAGACAGTGCTCTTGGTGAATTCAAAGCAATAAAGAGGCAATTTTGTTCATGAGTTTTCAATGTAGTCTGAAAGTAAGACATTTTGCACCAAAGCAGTTTTCCCTTTAAGAACTAACACTCTTATTAGCAGGTCAAAAGACATCAAGACGTCCAGTTAAAAAGCCTGGATACATTTGGTTGACATGTCTTGAGTACATATGGAGTAATTGTTGTTTCAACAGCGTTTGAATGACTATATACTACATTTCAGTGTGACGCAAGTCCTAACTACTGCTGGAACAATTAGTCTCCTAACAGAAAATATAATCAACAACATAGATCACTTGTTTAAGTAATTTATCAACCAAACATGCCAGACATTTGCTGGTTACAGCTTCTTCATTGAAACTATTTCTTTTATTTTTTTTTGATTGCTTTACGTAATTTAAAACAAACTTTAATATCTTTTTGGATTATTGGACATTGCAGCACTTCAGCAGCTTGAAAGCTCAGGTAACAGAAATATGAACGAGCCTGATGTTGTTATTTTTTCTTCACACAGTGCTTAAAAAGTGAATCGGAAACAGTGGATGAGCATTTCCCGTCATTCCTGTTGTAGCAGAGTGTGAGCGGCCTTAAATATGATGCAGGTTAGTACAGGTGAGTCTGTCTACTGCAGGGGTGTCAAACTCAATTTCACTAAGGACCAGACTGGAAAATGAGAATCACAACAAGGGCCAGACATGTATAGTTTATTGACATGCTTTTATTTAAGACATAACAAAATTGTCTAATAAAAATGTAAAAAAAAAAAAAAAAAGTGCTTAAAGCATTGAAAAGAGTGCCAAAAATGCTGGAAAATGTGTCAAAAACGTCAAAAACGCAACAAAACATAGGAAAAAAGGGACTAAAACTTCAGAAAAGGTGACAAAAACTATGCGGGCCAAAATGTATGTGAACCTAAAGCAAAACGCAGGCCGGATCAAAATTTGCGAGAGGACGGATTTTGCCCTCGGGCCTTGAGTTTGACACATGTGGTCTACAGCTACAGACCAGGAGATGAAGTTAAGTGTTGATTACCAAGGCAGGAGAGGGGGGGGGGGGTAAGTCAGCCAGAGGCGTTTAGAGGAGGGAACGGGAGGAGGAGGAGAAGGAGTAGGGGGATCTGTGTGAGGTTGGCTAAAAGGCAGGTGGGCACACAGGTGGCTGGGAAAAACAAATCTATCAACTTACCTAGTAATAGCTTCTCTATTGAGGACAGTATAAAGAGGGAGGAACCGTGGATATGACACATGTTTAAAGAGTCACTACGGGTTTGTTCGAGCTCAAAACTGGCTCAGTGTTAGTCAGGATGGGAAATGAACACCAAACAACAGACACATGCTGGTAACTTTTGTCTGTAGCTGCAAAAACCTGGTTGGTTTATAAGTGGCCAGTTAACCCCTAGGATCTGTCCCAATACCCACACGCTGAGTCCTTAGCACTTCAGCGGTAGACAAGTGTGTCCCACGTCGGAAATATACCAACACACAAGTACACTTCACCCATACTTAAGGAACATCAGTCCAGTTGTTGGCGGTAGTGCGCGATAAGCTACCAAATAAAAACCGGACATGAAGTAGGATTCTCCCTCAATATTGTTATTTGTGTCTAAACATTATAAACAGTGAAAACAGATTGTTGACACTTAATATGTTGTCATTAATCTCTCAGATATGATAAATAAGAAGAACTTTAGATGGTGATAGATGACAAGAATAAAATTGTAGTTCTGTCAACATGAATAAATATCAAACCTTATTATTTCTGAAAAATATGTTAATTCCTTAAAACGAATATCAGATAGAAAACTTTCACACACTTTTCATCTGAATGTAACTGTAATACTGTATGTTTCATCCTATATGTTTGTTCATTATGTGAAAATAAAGAATAAATAAAAAATAAAGGTCTGTGCTCGACTGAGTCTCATTGTTAATGAAGTGTGTTCCAGTGAACCATGATAACCCTCAACAGGACGTGATTACCAGAAATATCTCACACATGACTACTCACGAATACTGTAAGTGTGGGTATTGAGACAGAGCGTTAGTTTGAAAGGCTGCCCATTGAAATAAAGACAATTCATGCAATTCTGTGATTATTTATGTACTGTAACGGTCTATCACGGGACATTGATAAAAGGATACACACTACAAAAATAAACTGTATGAGTGATGTCACCTGTCTAGTAATAAAATTACTTTTTAGTGATGATACTGTTGCACTTGAAATAAAATGTATTTACAGCTGATATTATAGGGACACAAATATTAAAATAAATGCTGATGATAAGAAAAGGTGATTGATTTTATTTTCTCAGACTGCAAACGTAATGCACACTTTATGTAGCACAGTTTTATAGATGTGTCCACCTTAATTTGACCTCATTACAGTCATTTTATCAATGGGCCAAGTTTGTATGTAGTTACTGAATGTCAGACTGCCTTTGATCAACAAAGGTGCAGCAGGTTTTCTTCTCTTTCTGGAGTGACTATTTGAACTTGACAAAGGTCTGATTTACTCAAACAAATGACAGACCGATGCCTGTTTATCAAAAACATATATTTACAGCAAATACATCCCCACAAAATGATCTCAGAATAATAATCTGTGTGAAGAGATTGTGAAAGAGATAATGAACATTTTTGGAATAGCTGACCAACCTTCCAACAAAGGACAACTAGACTGCAATTGTTAGTGAAATAAACTGTGTGAAACTGACCAGTATCATATAGATTAATATGATCAATACTGGTCAAAATGGACTACATATATGTTCTTATAAGATATAACCCATAATTAATGTTGCCCAAGTCAACCCACTCTTTATGCTTGTAAATACAGTATAAATGAAAATAAAGTTGCTGAAATAACAAAATAGATAGAGACAAGTAGTAAGAAAGGAAATATGAGAAATCACTTGTGTATCCACCTACACACAGGAGTAGCTAACTCCCCTTTCCCTCTTGTATAGACTTGTTTTAATGGGATGGTAGTAAAAGTCACAGTGTTTTGATATTTTATATTCCTTAATAGAGTCATTTCATTTCCTTTTATCACTCACCTTGCTCCTTTTTAAACTCATTCTCTGTTAGGAAGACGGGCCTCATCAGCTCCCCGACCGGCGGCTGAATCGACACGAAGAATTTCCTGGTGTGAGTGCTGAGAGACATGAAAGAAACGGCAGTTTTTAGGAATTATTATTTTTCTAAAAGGACAGGGGGTCCGGGGACCTCTACGGGGTCCTCAGAGTCAATGCAGGGGGGGGGGGGGGGGGGGCCTCCAAATTATTGTTAATTTTTGTCAAAAATGTAAAAGTCTTAACATGAATCCAACATATTATTAGCAACTATAATCCCCAATGCTTACTGGCCTATTGGTAAGGTAGTCACTAAGGCCATCCACGGATACAGTTCATCCTAAGGATTCACTGTGTTTAACATTAAAACATGATTTATAAAATCATGCCAACAATTATGAGGCTATTTTAATAGCTTAGTATTTTAAGCAAAACATGTACTGTATGTATAAAGGCTTTAGGCCGCCCTACACATTATTGTAGGCCCAGTCTATTATGCAACTTAATTTTATACAATATATGTAGTAGGGGGTCCCTGCTCCGTCTCTCTTTCTGTTAAGGGGTCCTTGGCTTAAAAAATGTTGAAGACCCCTGATCTCAACCTCACTGCTTATTATGGTTTTATTTGTTTCCTCAGTGCTGTTCACAAATCGTGGTTTCACAATTGTGAGTTTAAAACAACATTTTACTTGCAAAACTAACAATTTCAACAGTTTCAAAACTCAGCACAATCAGTTATGTTTTCACACAGCACTATGAAAAGAGCGCAGGTTGTTAAAACACAGGAAGTCTGCACAATAAAACATAGAATCCATCTCACCACAGCTGGAAGTTTGCCGCTTGTGTTGAGTCACAGAAATCGATGCCCATTACAGCTGTGACCATCTCACCCGCTGGCAGCAGCTCTGTCAACGCACAAGAACAAAAGGGCAACAGTGTTGACACATGCACGAATAAAACCACATAAACCTTCACTCAGCAACTTTGATCTGAGATTAAACATGTGTGCTCCACTGCAGACTGTGTGCTGCACTCCAAAAAGTCAGTATGCATACTAAAAAACTGCTTACAAATGGATTGAAACGTACACCATTACCATATACAGTAAATCCATCCAATCTTGTGTATATAAATTCCATTTGCATTCATATGGTTTGCTTCTATTCCGTTGTATCTTATTTTACCTGTATTTTATATTAATTCCTGTTTTATTCTGCTCTTAATGGTCTTTGTGACCCCCTGGCCTGTCGTATAGCACCATAAACAGGCCCAAATTGTACACAAAAAGTATAGAAGATAAGTCTTTGTATTTTTGACAATCCCTAGCCTTTAGTAGCACCGCCATTAACATTTCATTTTAATTCCCATTACTGGTAATGGTCTAATAACAGAACATCATGGGCATATTCATTATTTCATCTAACACTTTTCTTTGCGAGGTATAAGTGACACTGCAGCTTACGAGGCTACTCCTATGACTGTTTTTTTAATAACTGCAAAATAAATACTAGTGTCTGATTTGGATCACTTGGCAATAAAAAGTTCAGTATCCGTCCGATCCTTCCAGCCCGTCACGCACCGATCTCAGGAAACTCTTTGACCCTCATCCCTGACTGGAGCTTCACGTCCTCCATGTGCAGGTTCTTGGTGTCGGAGGTGGCGTTGTTGGTGAACTGCATCTGCACCGCCACCATGTTGGCGTCGGGGCTGAACGGCTGTCGGCTGAAGCAGTACTCCACTGACAGACCCTCGCCAGTGATCCGGTGCAGCATCTCGTAGCTCTTCAGTGCACTGGAGGGAGAGATGGTCTGCAGGCGGAGGAGGAGATGAAGAATGGGTCGATATATGTTAGCATGTGAGCTACATTTGTACATTATTTACTATTTCTGAAGGAATAATAGATATTCACAGAGTAGCACCTATTGGTACATTGACACATGGTACACAGCTTTGTTAGGAAGTATAATATATTTTCATTGACTTTGCTGTTGGTGCGGTAAGGTGGACAAAGTGGAAGATACAGGCTGTGTGATGCTCTCAGACCATTACAAATACAAAACATTATAAACAATGGCTGTAAAACTATAAAGACATTTTCTTTGGGAATAACACAATTTCCAAACAACTCTTTAAATCATCACTGAGCGGTCCAAAAATTATTTAAAAGCCATTTAAAGATATCATTCATGTGTGCCACTGACTAATACAATGGTTTATATGTTATGGGCACTAAAGTACGAAACTTATTTTTTTCGTACAGCTGTTCTCTCCACAATCTTGTTGCTGGACCTGGTTTCTGATCTGCTGTCAGCTTCTAATAATTCAGTTCGATAGCTGAGTTATTTACCACTAGTCTTTTAGTTTAGTTTATTTATGGAAGGGGACAGCGCAAATTAATAAAACACATGATTTCTCATGGGTTAAAAAAAGCCAGAATTAGCCAAAAGGCTATTTTTCATCTGTAGTCCCCTGCCTTCGATGTTAAAAAAGGCTTTTTCGCCACTAGAGGGACTTGGAAATGATGGGTAAGAGTTAAGGGGTACAATTTGGACAAAGCAAAAGTCTTAATCCTTGACGTTATGTTTTCTGCTCGGCTCGGCTTGTCTGTTTGCTGCTTGGTTTGTCTGTTATTTGTCAGCAGGATTACAGAAAACCGACTGGCCCGATTTTCATGAAACTTGGCGAAAGGGTGTAGCATGGGCTAAGGAAGATCCCATTACATTTTGAAGTGGATCCAAATCACGGGGCAGACACACAAATTATTTTTTACTTTTGTTAACATTGCGAGATGGTGCATTTGTGCTGCATTCATGTGGTGTCAGAATAATCAAAAGTATTAGTTCCCGACTGGGAAAATTCACACTGCGTTAACTGTGCGATTGGGCATGCCTTGGACAAGAAGTGCCCGTCTAGTTGGATGTGTGAAACAGGGTGTTTGCCTTAAAAAAACGGTATATTGTAATACATTATTTTGGCCCATGGATCACTGGCACCTTTAGTATTTTTTAGTGCTGTCAAACGATTAAAATATTTAATTTTGTTCTTTTTTCGCCTGGCTTTGACGAGGGGACGGAGAATTGGCATCAGCTGTGTGCTTGGCCATCAAGTGGTATTTCAGACTGGACGTGCTGCGATGATAGCTCAGTTCACAACAACAACACACACAGATCACTTTGGTCTTGTCAATGGAACCATTTGGCAACTTTTTAAAAGTAAACTTTCCATTCAGAATCTTATTGGCGTCCATTTCGGCGTCTTGCGCTCGCCATCCACTCAAAACATAACGTTAGCCTACTAGTCTTTGGCCGGCTCGCAAGCCCAAACAAGTGTGTGTGGCGTGCCTGTTGTTTTGTTTCCGGTCTAGCTAGATCCGGCGTGGTGTTGTAGTTTCTCTAACGTTACTAGTTGTTGCAACAGCATGTGAAAAAAACTACAAAGTTTGCTAGGCCAAAAAGAACGTTAATCTCGCGATAAAAACATTGACGCCGTTAAAATGGGTTTGCGTTAATGCCGTTAATAACGCGTTTAACTGACAGGACTGGCATTTTTTCAACCTGGGGAGGACCCTCACGTCGAAGTTTTAAGCATTTATCACGGCACTATGCATTATAGTTTGCCAGTGTGAAACTGCTCATGTTAAAAAAACATATATTAAACAAATCTGTATATTAAAAACATTTCACCAACAAGCATACAACTAAATGCTAATATAGTAGGAGGCAGCTGTGTAGCAGCTGTATGGAGAGACTATAAATGTCTGAACTACCAGGTATCACCTCTTCTACGATCCTTTCTATCATTTTGTCTATTAGAGTGAAGACACTAACCAGGAAGATACAGAGACACGTGAAGTACTTACTGCCGGAGAGAGAACAGCGTCAGATAAAGATAATCCCTCCAGGTCGGTTGCAAGGCTGTTGGACAGGAAGCTGTTGACTGGTGTGGCTTGAGGAGAAGGCGCAGGTTCGACTGGGAATAGAAACAACGCATTCAACAAGGATGTCCCTAAATTTAGACCTGACTGTATTCATCTATTTAGTTGTACTATCTCTTGTGGGAACAAGTTTTTTTGTTTCAAGTCAGCAAAGTAAAGTGCACCAAACTGTTACTGTGATTTTAAATAATAATGGTTTGCAACAACCTTGTGCATTGACTTTGCCTCACTGAAGTGAGTGCCATTACTTTTGTATTCTCTTTCAAAGCAGAAAGTAAAAAAAAAAAAGGTTTTAAAAAAAAAACAAACTTACAATCATCAAGGTCCAGCAGAGACATTTCTTTCTTCTCTTTCTTGTTGTCTTTCTTGACAGGATTAGAAGGAGGTTTAGATTCAGCTGCCTGGAAGGAGATGAATAAATACATGCAGATTTTCATGTTACTGTGTGAAGTCTAAATACAGCAATGTTTGGTCCATAAGTCAATGAGTGTTATTTAGATGTTGATAGGGTCCAAATTTCACCTGTGTTTAAAATGTGTTTTTTTCAATACCTTTTTTTTCTTTTTGACTTCTGCTTCAGACTCCGAGTCTTCAGACTCCGATTGGCTGCTTTCAGACTCGCTCTCCTCCTCCTCGTCCGATTCAGACTCTGACTCGCTCTTACGTTGTTTACTCTTCTGCTCGTGCTTCCTCTCTTCTTCTTCACTGCTCTGCTCACTGGAAAAGAAAGCAAAGTTCAGAAAGTTTATTATTAGGGATGGGACAGATTCTACTGTATAATAGAACTACCTATCAAACTAAACTGCATCTGTGAAATAGGCTTATAAGAAGAAATCAAAGGGACCACCTTTAACCACAAAGTGGGCTTTCACAATGAATTGAAAGCATGTAAAAAAGTAATTATATATGTCTCAGGACTTTTTGTTGTACCTGCACACAAAATGTAATATCAAACATGTTCTACTAAAAGCATGTGCTACCTTTCGCTTTCTTGCACTGGCTTCTTTAATTCTTTCTTTTTCTTCTTCTTGTCCTTTTCCTTCTCTTCCTCCTCCTCTTCCTCAGATTCAGAGCCTTCCTCGCTTTCTTCGCTTTCTGATCCCGACCCGCTCTCCTCGATGCCGCTGCCACTCTCCGAGCCGCTGGCAGAGTCCGACTCTGAAGGCGGGAAGGGTCGGAGACAGAGGGTGAGTAGGTCAGTTATTTTTACACAGAAAACAGGGACATGAAAGTCTACCTGCTTATAGTACACACCATATCCAGTGACATATATATATACAGTATATATATACACCAAGAGACCAAGTGTTTTTTTTTCAAGTTTAAACAATTCCTCATTCAAAAGAAAGTGTTACGGTCAAATCCGGAGTAACTTCTTGATTTGTGAAATCATTATTTGTTCCAGTTATTCCTTAAAGGTCCAATGTGTGTGAATTTCTCCCATATAGCGTTGAGATCATATATCGCAATCAACTCTCTCGCGCCACGCAGTTAAAAGTACATATTACAGCTACGGTAGCCTTCACACTTTTTTCTGATGACGCCGGTCTCTTGCTCTTTTCAATATCCTTTTTCTTTTTCTGGGCGAAGAAGAAGACTCCTGTTCCTGAAATTTGGATTTTGAATATGTGAGGTCCTCCATGTTTCCTTCTTCAAACTTGCCGGGGCCGGGAAGCTACGATACCCATTAGCAGCATTAGCAGCACCTGTGAGTTTATCATGTGACAGCAAAAATGCGAAAGGTGGCGCAGTATGTCCTGTATGTCCCTTACCGGCTAACGTATTTCAAGATGGCGCATGAATATGGAGCGTCTACCCCAGTTCATGCAAACATTTCAAGCCAATAGGAATACTTGGAATTGATGGTGGTGGTAAATATTCATGAAAAAGGACAAGTTTGTGAACGGGCAACACATATTTTGTTAATGAACAACTAAAAATGTTACACACTGGACCTTTAATAACCAGTAAAGAAGATATTTTTTATTACATCTTGTATTGTTGATGCACCGAAACCTTTTTTATTTTCTAGGGGCAAGTTAGAATTAAAAAAAATGAAGCAGCACCACTGACATTACCAGGTTTTCTGTCTCTTGAGGTGTATACCTGAGGCACACACAACAAAAATGACTAAAGAGAGAGAGAGAGAGAGAGATTATACAGACAATTTTGTACTACACCTGTACTAAAATATTACATATAGCCCTATTAGGATTTTGGTATTAATAATTTGCGGCGAGTCATTGAAGGCTTGTATAGACATCTTAAGTCAGCAAAGAAGGTTTTTGTAAGTGATTTTGTCTTTACAAAGACTGGACAACTTGTTTTAGTTTTGTCTTTGTTTGTTTTTTATCTCTAATTTCTTTAATTCCATTGTCAACCAAAAATTATAAGTGTGTCCATTAAATGATAAGGCTGATAATGATCTATATTTCTTTCTTATTGCCAACAAATCCCATTAAAGTACCAAAAAGTAACAATTAATGAGATGTTTTTTAGCGCACTAAATGTGAATTAATATACAGCCAAGACTCCTGTTTGAGTAACATTTGCTAAAGACAATACTGTCCAGGTAATTTAAAACATTACCTGGACATTTAAAAAAGGAAACTATATAGTTAGGACTTACAATTGAATTATGTATTTATTTCTTTTATTTTGAAAGTTTTCTTTCTGTTTTTGCTTATTTTTGATACTGTTTCTAACTCAAAATACAATCCTATATATTTTATATAATATGCTTTATATCTGTGAATGTACTGTAAATTAATATCATTTTATAATTATTTCATTTAAGTGGAAATTAGCATTGACACAACAACTGTATGTATAATCTTCTTTTTGCTCAATTAAAATACTTGAAATCAAGACTTTTTGTAATTTTAGTAGGACCCAATGAGTTTGGGGCTGTGGGTCTTTTTATGGGATTTGTTGAAAATAAGAATAACATTGAATAATGGCGGTTGTGTCTCCCTAAAGCAGCCCCATTCATGCTGGCTTTGAGAAAAACTCATGCTCACACACACAACTGCACACAAACATCGGTAATGGACTCATTTGACTAAAGGATGTGATGTCACAGACACAGCCCCCTAAAGTTACCACTATCAGCTGACTCCGTCGGTCCAGACTCGCCCTCCGAGTCAGAGTAGAACGGCTTCTCCACTTTCTTCTCCTTCCTCTTCTCTCGGCTGCTGCATTTGGTCCATTCAGGCACCTGGCAGAGGAAGCAGAATTCAAACAGTTAGCCGTCAGTTCTGCCTCGGTGGCAAACCCGTCAGACGGAAGCAGAGACGTGGGTAGATTACAGTAGCATGGCCATGAATGCCTCGGCCTGGGCGTGATGCAGCCAAACAAAGCCAGCCATCAGATCTGCTTTCAGATTCTGACAGTCAGAGAACAAATTCAGTACAGATGAGATTTTATTTTGCACATATAGACGTTAGCACCAGGTGATGCCTTCATGACCAGTTGCAGAAATGGTTTTCTTTTAATATGGGGAGCTGTTCCATTAAGAGAAGTGATGTCTTTGAGGAGTGGCGGCTATCCTCCCACACTTTACAAAAGAAAACTAAGGCAGATCTGTCTTGCGCTTTCTGTGACCAAACTCATTAACTAGATCCATCAGCTAATGAGTGTGGACATCTCCAAACGTCATTTAAAAACCCACAGGGCTGCTAATGCATCTCCATGTGTCAGAGGACCGCCATCTTGCTTAAAGAATCACTTTTTTAATGGTAGAGACACCGAGGAAGACGGTGCTTTGTTCAGGTAGCTTTGGCTAGGCACAGAACAGCAACTACGTTAGGCGGGGGGGGGGTCAAAAAGCACTTGGGTTTTGCCGCTATATGTGTTGAGGCTCAAGGAGGTGGGCTCTAACTGACTCACACTTGTTAATGTTGTGACTCTTTCGAGCAGCGTAAAAACCTGGCAGATGTGGAAAAGAAAAAAGATTGGGACGCAGGTGAGACAAGGAAGGACAACGTTTTTAGAAAAAAAGTCAGGAAAGCAAGAGAAACAGGCACTGGACGGTTTGTGGGTCTAAAAAAGAAGACGTGTGAGAACAGTTTCTGATATCAGAGACAAAAAAATAACCCCCAAATTCAATCACAGTATTTAGCACAACATCCAGGTAGCTAAAAACTTATCAAGGCATCTTTTTTCTGGTAAAATCAAAGCACTCCAATATAACTTAATTATACTGTATGTACTTAAATATATACTTAAATAAAAGACGAAAAAGTCAACATTAAAATTCACTATTCTCTAATACATCAAGCAGATACACGGCAATGCATTTAGTCTTCATCAGTAACAAAGCATGATGTTATACTAGCATGGATTTAAATGAACTAAATGAAAAGGTGAACAGAAGAGGGATAAGCAGAAATCGGAATCACATCACTCAGTATCACACAACAACATTTGGGACACTTTCACAAACTGTCACAAATTTCACGTGAGACCAATTACGTGCAGAAGAGGAAACAGTGAAGTCAGTGGTCCCCTAACTAACCAGATGGCAAAACAATCCCCACTCAAGGTCTATTTACGCGTTTGTTCTGGGGCGTTCGGCCGTATCACATTATGCTAAATTGGTGTATCTACTAAACTTACATTTTACATTTGTGTTCGGTAGATTATTTCTCTGTGGTAACGATGCTTTTTGGCAATAAATCTTATACCGTTGGAAAGCCTGTTTAGTTCCCTTTCAAATGGTGCACCATTTGTAAGGAACATGCATTTGTGGGATGTTTTGCATTGGCAGAGAAGATTTGGCAAATCTTTCATGGGCGTAACTCACATACTCAGTGCTGCTGCTCATCCCACAAATGCACAAATGGTGCACCATTTGGAAAGGAACTAAACAGGCTTCCAACGGTATAAGATTTATTGCCAAAAAGCATTGTTACCACAGAGAAATAATCTACCAAACACAAATTTCCTTACTTTTTGTGCAAGTTTATATAACGCTTTTATCCAACACACTTTACATTTTACCTCTCATTCATCTTTACCATCAACAGATGAGATTTGCTACGTTGTCATGACACTGTAGAGGTTAAAACATTATTTTATTATTCTGAACTTGTTGTCCTTGTTGGCTTAAAAGTAAGTGTAAATAAGTGGACCTTGAGTGGAGATTGTTATGTCAAATTTTAAGCCAACATGGAAGATAAGTCCTAAAAGTGCTCAGCATATTTAATATAATGTGAGGTTTGTATCTACAGTGCCTTGACAACTGAGCAACTTTTATCTGCTGATGAAGACCATGGGATATGATTGAAAGCTCCAAGTCAGGTAAGTAAGTGGACCTTGAGTTGAGACTGTCAAATGTTGTCAAGCTCAGTTTTCTAATCCTTTCGACTGCTTACATTGGCTTCCTGAATCAGCTTCGTCAACCACTCTTATTCTACAACTTCAATTTCTTTAACATGCAAGAGGCTAAATTATTATTTGTGTATCTTCTAGTTAATCTCTTTCCACTTGGGACAAAGACAGCTGTCTCTCTAAATATGAATCTGTACTGATTCAGGGATTCAGCACTGAGGGGTAATATCGTATTAATCTTGTCAACTTATCATCCTCAGTTACTACATTACGACAACCAGAGAGAGACTATAAGAGGAAAGAGAAAAAGCAGTCATCAAAACAAACACCACCGCACTCCCAAACTGAGGGGAGGAGAAGGGGGGGGGCACCTCTTTCCATTCTCCTAGCAAGCTGATTCGCCCCTCGCCGGCGGCTATGACTTCCTCTGTCTGTGGAGATGCATAATGTGCAGAGGGAGAGCAGTGGATGTAATACACTCAGTTTGATAACAATGCAGCAGGGTTTTTGTATATTATACATCATTGCTGACCTTTTTTTTTTTAAAGCATATTTTTTAGGTTTTTAGACTGATCCTCCAAGTCGTCATTTATTTCAAAACACTTTGAATAACAACTGGCAGACATTTGAGACGTGCTTGAGATCCCACAGCCCTATCAGACGAGTTTAAGTATCCCTTCATCAACACCACCCATCATGTTTAAATGTGCAATATTTTACCAAATCTTAATCTGTACTTTTCCAAATTAGCTAAACTAATCCATGTACTAAGGTTAAAATGGGTTTCAATGTCTCGCTTTGGGCCAACTCTTGCATACCGAATTGGTTTTCTGCATTCTGCAACACCCACTGTGAATCGATAGATCCTGAGGCGATACATACAAGACCCATCAGCAAAGACATAAATTATAACCCCCCTAACACCGGGATCCAATATCTAAATTGAAACTAAATTATATCATTAAATTAAATTAAATTAAATGTGACATGATTTTGCAATGACCTAAAATCATTTTAATTTAGGTTAGTAATTTAGAGGATTTTTAATGAACGGATGCCATGTTTTTTCCAGTTTGAAAACTGCAAACGGTGAAAAGAATCCGTTGACATCGGAAGCTAATGTGATTTGATCCCTGCCAGACCACATTAAGGGAGGAGAAATTGAGGTATCGCATTGCTAACCCGGTTGCAGTAATGAGGTCTGCTGTCAGAAAATCGATCAGATGTCAGAGCTTCTTTGAGTTCTCAAAACAGACTGCTCACAGCTGCATCATCACATGATGTAAAGTCACTCTGTTAACAACATTCAAGCAAGTTTTAACTTTTACAAGAAACATTATATTTGCCTGAGAGCCAGAAATCAAATTAGAAGTGAATTAAATGTTTTGGAAACGGTCAACAATAATGTAACTCAATATAACTTGTTTATCTCAAAACAAGCTAAGCTCCCTGTATGGTCTCTTGTACACCACCAGTCAAAATATAACTCAGTGCACCTGTGGCCTCATCCTGAAATCTGCCTCACAATGAAATGATGAAGTTAACACCGGGTATGGAACATTGAGCTATGAGTAAAAAAAAAACTATGCTATAATCACAATAATTAACAAATATGACGGCAAAATCAAGCCCTGAGGTCACTCCTGAAACTTAAAATCAAGTGAATTTTATGAGTCTTTTGACAAAGAAGTGACACACTCAAGTTTTGATTTATGTCTTCATTTAGATCACATTGTTGGTTATGAACCGATGGCACATGGAGTGAATGGGATGGAGAAGAAGAGGAGGGACTTTGGTGAGTTGGGACGATGCTCTACAAAAGACTCAGATCAAATTACTTTGTTCAGCTATAGTCCTGAAGAAAATTTGGGAAGTAATAAGTAAATAAATTGATGCATATTATCAACTATTAGCTGCACCTGTACAGATATATTGGTATCAATGTAGGTGCCAGCCCTCCTTAGGTCAACCTCTAGCACGGACTACAGGAGAGGTGGTTTACTGCTGTTGATGTGTAGGGAAAACTTAGGCTGTAGCTCCCAAATCTGTTCCCTTCTGTATCGCATGTGCTATTGGCTCAAACATCGGTGAAGAATCACCTGGATGGGGCGAGTGAGCTGCTGCCGAAAGGAAGCAAGTGCAGCAGAGAGAGGCGAAGTTACCACAACTGTGTTTTCACAGTGAATCAGACGTTTCTAAATAGAAGCTGTAATCCTCTTTTCTCCTTTGTGACTCATTCTCCTCCATGGAGGGGAGGGAGATATTAAGCAGCATCCATTTGGAAATAGATGGAGGCCAAAAAGGATGAGCTGTTAATGCAAATGAGCTGTAAGTGGATGAAAGATGGCTAGTGAAAGAGGAATCAATGTTATATTGGAGTTAATGTTATATTGGATGTGAGGCTCGGGCGACTCTGTCCAGCCCCTCTGAGGCACTGCTCTGGGGCAGGAGCAACCCTCGCTCCCCTCCACCTTTTGGGGCCCCTGGAGAGCCCAGAGGACCCCTGTGTCTCTGTATATTACTGTTCCCACTGCACGCACAGAATCCTTCACCTCCACGTTGCGCACGGAGGGGTCTGGGGCGGCTTCAGGCCAGTCAGGCAACTCCTGGTAGCCACCCGCCTTGGCATTCAGCAAGTGGGACAATGAACCCAACTGGAAGTGGTCTCGGTCTGCAAAAACCCAAGAACAAGGAATTCAGGATGCAAATCTGCACTTTTTGTGACTCTAATTATTATTCTTTTAATGACCTAATTTTGTGAACTACAGTTCCTATAATTTAGGTGCTTTGGGTGATTTAAATAGGAAGTACAATGTTGCCATGGAGTCTGTTACTAAGCTGTGGGCTGCATTTGGCAAATTGGCATCATTATATTATGCAAAATTTGCTATTTGCAGTTCCTGTTTGCAATGTACCCGTGGATGTACAGACAACTATCCCTAAAATGGTGTTGATACTGAAGAAACATGATGATTCTCAGCCAATTCTGGAGTTATGAGTGTCTTTTTTCTATGATTACAAGCAGATTTATAAAAGTTGATTTGCAACATCAGAGATAACGATATCCTCGGAAAGTGTTTTAGTGTTATTAAAATATGTGTATGTCTGTAGCTAACTTCTAACAACTTCTAACAACTTAATGTAATTAAGCCCTGATGAATATCCCAAAAGATGTCCTTTTCTTAATATAAACATGGAAGTGTTAGGAAATCTATCTCACAAAGACAATATCACTAACTAGATAAAAAACCTACAAGCTGATCAAAGCACATCTTTGAGTAATCTCTGTTTCAGTGTTTAGTGTTTATCTCACAAATTATAGTGGGACTTTTTAGTTTTCAATTCACTCGTAGAAGAATGTAAACGCCTTCTGTACCTTTAAATGGAGACTCGAGGACTGGTGCAGGTTTGAGGGCGAGGAACAGTTTTTTAGCGTATTTGCTGAGAGCTCCGCTCTTCTCGGTGGGCACGATGAGCTGGCGAATGAAGCGCGCCCGATCACGGATATCATAGTTCTGGTCATACTTCGCCAAGTTCAGAACATACTGCGTCAACAGTTTGGTCTGCGAAAAGAAGGAATATGAAGGATATGTAGGATGAGGGAAGTACAAACAGTAATATCATAACATTGCATTGGGTAATAATTGGTTGATAGTGTCTAGGTGGTTGCTAGGTGTTTTACAGGATTTTCTGAGTAGTTCCTTGGGTGTTGCTAGGTAGCTGCTAGAGAAAATTGCAGGGTTGCTAAGTTGTTGCTATGGTGTTCTGGAAAGTTGTTAGGGTGTTTCTATGTAGTTACTAAGGTGATTAGAGGGTTGCCAGGTAGTTGCTAATATATCTAGGTCAGGGGGCTTTAACGTTTTTTAGGCCAAGGACCCCTCGGCTGAAAAAGAGACGGAGCAGGGACCCCTTACTATATATACTGCACTTATAAAATTAAGTTGCATAATAAACTGGGCCTACAATAACGTGTAGGGCGGTCTAAAGCCTTAACACATATCTTTTTATGCTGCATACAATACTAAGCTATTAAAATAATCATTGCTGACATATTCATACATTTATACATCATGTTTTAATGTTAAAATGTGGCACAGTAAATCCTTAAAGCTATAGTGCGTAGTTTCTGTCGCCCCCATGAGGAATTCTAAGTAATGACAACAAAACTGTCACCGCGTCTACATGAGCCTTCTGTGACCGCGCACCTCCCCACACCTCCTCCACGTAGCTGCTAGTAGCCAAGGAGTACACTGAGGATAAAAAAAACATGATGGACTCTTCAGAAGAGGTCATTATGTTCACGAGTTTGTGAGTTTCTGCGTGGGAAAGTCACCGGACGACACAATCTCCTGAACACAGCCATACTGAGAAATACAGAGAGAGTTGTGTTGAGTCTTAATTAGCTTTGTATCAACTTATTTCGCAATGGCTTGAATGTAACGGATGTTCATATCAAAAAGTTACACACTAAAGCTTTAAGCTTAACTGTATCTACTGTAGCTACTTTACCTACAGGCCTGTTAGCCTATCATCAATGTTGTGTAAATGAAATAAAGATTTATCTTTACAAATATAATGTTGGATTCATGTTAATGTATATGTTCAGACACACACACACACACACACACACACACACACACACACACACACACACACACACACACACACACACATATATATATATATATATATATATATATAAGTAAGTAAGTAATTATATTTACTCAAGTACTACTTAAGGACAATTTTGAGGTACTTGTACTTAATTTGGGTATTTCCATATTCTGCTACTTTATACTTCTACTTGACTACAATTCAGAGTCAAATATTGTACTTTTTTATTCCACTACATTTATTTGTTTATTAAGTTTAACTGCTAGTTACGTTGCAGATTCAGATTAATAATAGAAAAAACAAACAAATAAATGATGATGAATTATTATAGATTAAGATAAGACTTTATTGATTTTTTTGTATTGGTGACGTCTCTGAGCTGAAGCTTGGTAGCATTGCTCACACGGTTGATAAGTTCATGTTTTATAGTCTTTTTAAATACTAGTGATAAAATGTCATCACACCTGTTTGGAGTTGGTTAAATAGAGCTTGGCGGCCAAATTGATGATTTGTAGCTTGACAATGTCCTCTTCGTTAGTGAACGATTTGGCCATCTTCCTCAGAACATCCGGGGCAATCTTCGGTACATGCTCACAGTATTCTCCAATCAGCCACAGGATACTAGCCCGCGCCATCGGCACCTGAGAACAATTCAAATCAAATTAGATGGTTGTGTTTGGGTTTTGGAAAGATAAACCTCATTTGGCAGCTTGATTTAACACAGCAACCCATGATTTTTTTCAAACCAAGAACAACTTTGCTGTAACTTACCTTTGTTGTAACTAGAAGTTTTAAATCCAGACATTGACAGCAGTTTGTGAATGAGACTCTCACCTGGATGTTGTCTGTTAGTTTTGCCATGTGCTTTATGATGTCGCTGTGCTTCTCCGGTTGCATCTGAAGCAGCTTCTTAATAACCACAACCGACTCGGCTACGACCAACTCTGTACAACAGGAAGAAGAGACGTAAATCATCAAATGAATATTGAATTCATTTTTTTCCTTCATCTTCATCCTTGATTAAGATGTCCACCTGTCAGGAGTAACAGGTATAAGTACTCCTTTATACCTGCAGCCATTTCCCTCTTGAATATGGGTCAGGGGAGTAGTCATAGTTAAACCAGGTGGCTATGTTATTTCTTTCTTTATTTCTTGGTTGGTTATTTATTCTAGTCTGTTGACTATGTGTTGTGGATGTCAGAGATGTAATGGATGCTGATGTTGTTGTTGTTGATGATGGTTGTTGTTTATTATATTGTGTCAACTTTGTAAGGCTGATATTGTAAGCACTTTTCTTGTGCAGGCTACTTTGATGCTGCTACCCATGCACCTTGCTCAGTACTTGTATTTATTTGTTCTCATACTGTAACGGTTGTGTTCCAGTTTTTACTGGTGTTCAGGTTTACTCTATTCCCCCCCAGCCCACCCCACCCCACTCGTGACTGTGTGTCTATCACGTACGTATTTATCTGTGTCTTTTATACCTGCTGCACACCCAATCACCCTTCGGGGACACAAATAAAGTTGAAGTTGAAGTAGACTGACTTACTAATATTCAAATGCAGTCCTTTACTTATTCACTGAAGAAAACAGGTTGTTTAAGTTAAAGTGTTTTTATTTTATTTTTCCAGTTTGTTTGGATATGAAGTCTGTGTCTCAGAGATTCGTATCTAATCTTCTTAAACTTATGTTCTGCTTCTTTTTTTTCCACTGTGCTAACTTATATTTCATAATTTACAAATGCAAATGAATAAGCACGATTAAATGATCCTTTTGACCTCATATCTGATACTGCTAGCAGCAACTATTTATTCCTTGTACTATACAGTGTATACAGCAACATGTATCACTTAAAAAGCATCCAGACTGTCACATAGAAAGACTCACCGTCTCGGTTGGACAGCAGCTGCACCAGGCCGTTCAGACACGTGTCCCTCACCTCGCCGATGTTGGTAGCGCAGCGGCCAATGGCTTGGATCGTGGCGGCCACAAAGTCTTTATCCATGCTTTTAATGTATGTCTGTCGGAAATAAATATTCACTCAGTACAGTACAACATAAAGCAAGCTGATGAATCACTCCTGGCTGAAGTACAGATCTGCAAAGAAAGAAAGAATTTTGCTACTTTTAGTTGTGTTTCACTGTACCTGAAACTCTCTGAGAATGGTGGAAATGTTCGTCTCATTGGCCAGATTGGTGAGAACCTCCAGCTGCAAAAAACAAAAAAATAAACGTTTTTGAACACTGAAAGCTTAATTTATAAGGGGAATCCAAAGCTGTTTACTGTAATTTCAGCTTTTTTTTCATTTTTAGCGCTGTTAACTCTGTGCCGAAGACTGCAGTTTTAAAATTTTTTGCGTTTTTTACATTGATGTCTACATTTTTAAAACTGCTTAATTCTGACTTATGGGAGTTGATTCGGCAAGAGTTGGTTCAATAACTGTGTGGTGTAGGATGCTGCAAATATATACTTTATGTTATACTACCATGACTCAGATTGAGAGAATTAATGGTCTTCCATTGATTGAAGATTAAGATTATAGAGAAAAGGAAGAACAGCACAATAGAATAGAAAAGAACCTTAAGGACTTTTATTTGGGTTGGGTCTGTCGAGCGGATGTAGAAACTCTTCAGGTACGGTTCAAACATCCCCTGTGATACATAACAACAGGAAGAGAGAACAAAAACCTCAGTGAATCTGCATCTCCATCAGCATTTCATTTCAAACTTCACATACAAACATCCAAAAGATACCACCGAGTATAGCTCACCCTTCTCTTAATCGACATTGTTGCCACGTTCTGAAGAACAACATACTGGACTTCACTGGAGGGAGAGATTGATAGAGAAATTGAGTAGGATAGGAACAGACGTATTAAATAAAGTGTAAATCCCCTTTTAGAACAGACTCCACTTCAACCTTTTTTTCAGATATTATGGTAGAAACATTTCTGTTGGCTTGTTTTCTGCTGTTGATTTTTGTTTGATAAGAGAGGACCTGTAGCTTTCGCTAATGCATCAATACCAATTTGGTTTGTAAATAATTTTTTATTTCAAATGCCCTATACAGACCCCTAGTAAAGCCAAACAAGTGTTTTCACTTCGTCTGCCTGATTCCACCTCTTCTCCTGGCTGTGTGATCATCAGGACATCATTTGGGTATCTTTGTAGATGGTGTCGTTCACAAACGCGACCAATAAAAAACGAGTATATTTCTTGTTAAACATCAAGGCATTATTCTTCGAAGTAAGAAGACCGGTGTGTTTGCAATTAAAGCTGAGACTCCATATAAATAACAGAGTCTAATCAAACCTATCGTACGGTGCAACGGATTTCTGACAGATCCCCCACAGAGAGCTGTTGTTGAATGATGATCCCATTACAGCAAACTCAGAGCCACAAGAGCACTCGTTCAATAAGAAGCTGACAGTTTGCAGGACTTACAGTCAAGAGGCCACCTATGTGCCATCATCACTCTCTATGGTTTATGCTCTCATGTTTACCTCAGACTCACTGAGCTCCCTGTTTAATTTCACTTCCTGCTTCAGGGCTGTACAGATTTATTTTACTACCATCACTTGTCATTTTTCTCTGTTTTCATACAGTTTTCCACTTTGCTGAGTTTCACGGCTATTATGGTTTCGTCACATTCAACTGTATATTCATTGTTCTTTTTAAAGTGACACTCATGAACACAGCTCTTATTATTTTCAACCTTAGCTCCATTCTCAGCCACAATAACGTTCATTTTGAAATACGCTGCTACCAAAATCTTTGGTATAGCAATTAGAATAGAGAATGTATTTAAAAATATAGACAGTACAGCTCACCTGTGGCTCCTCAGGAGACGGACCAGGGCCTTGGCGATCACCCCAACCTCTGCTTTAGGGGCCAGATGGAAATACAGCTGAGCCACAGCCATCACCACCTGGAACAAGAAGAGACAACAGAGGGAAGGGTAAATCATCACCAGTGATACAATCTCACCATATAAAACATAGTTACATGTACTATATTGTCAATCGAATTCATTCATTACCAAAGCAACACTCCATCACCATCACTGACTTAAGCTGCAGTATGTTGCAAATGTGAAGTGTGTTGGATTTATTCTGTTGAATATCCATGAAAGAACAAAATCAAATACTGTTTTGACTAAACGTGAGAAGACTAAAATCCAACTAATGTTCTGGCACTGAGTCATTCAAGAGAAAGGGTTGTGTTTTTTTTAGGTCTTTTGAGCACTCAATAAGCATATTGCAGTGTGCGGTGAGAGTGAAACAAAATCAAAACAGCGAGCTGGAAGACGCTAAAACTCTCTGCAGAGCTGAGGGGAGCTGCAGAGTTCACATAAGTATTCCTGTCACTGTTGACATAGTCTGGCATTGTCAGACCTCCGCAGTGCTGTGTCAGCGCTGGAGTAAGGTCCGGCTACACTGGCTTATCATTCTGGGATAGGGGAAAAAAACGCTCTGGGGTGTTTGTATTTCTTTAAACTAATCATCTAACTAATCGTCTTGGGCGGCACACACAACATTGATCTATCACTTTTTAAGTTTATATGGCAAACTTACACTTATTTACACATCTAGCCATTACGGAGCAACATTATCTTTCATTTGGAGTTGTGTTTGTGTCCACCTGGCAAACGCAAGTTCAATATTCACTCTCTTTTAGCTCTGTTTTGGTCTCTACTAACTCCTGAGGAAAATATCTGGCTCTTTAGCTGCTAAACGCTCCACTATGTTCACCAGCTGGTTAGTAACAGCGTCTGTCTGCTATTTGGTGCTGAGCAGGTAGTGTACAGTGGGTTTTTACAGTGTTTTCACTAAAAACAGCTGCCTGCTGCAACCGAAAACAACACTATTAGAGCGGTGAGAGTGAACCAGAACAGTAACAGAAGTTGTGGGCCAGACAGCAAACCAATGAGCTGGCACTCACAATAAAGCACTGTAAAGCTGAGTGTGATACTTCTCTGTAGATTCCTCACTATGAGCAAACGCTTTCACATTGCCATTTCATGTTATGTCAATATAATAATATTGGCCGTAGCTGCTTTAAGGAATATGTGTAGTGGTGGATTCTTACTCCCAATGCCCCACTAAGAAGCACAAATATATGGCAAAATAAGAGCTTCAAACAGGCCCACAACAACTTAACTTCAGACATCGGAGCAAAGGGGAAACCATTTATTAATTACTTAATAGGTGCAAAACAATAAGCTGCATGAAGCACAATTATAGAGCTCACTGATTGTCTGCTATGCTAGATGCAAGATAAAGAAAAACATTTTCTGCCTTAGGAACAGGGTTGATCCTTAAAGCACGCAGCTCGACTCCAGCAGAACAAAGACAGAATAATGTGCGACGGGGGAATTTCATAACATCTAAAACGGAACAAACAGGCATTCCAAGGTGACCACAGCAGCAGTAATGTGTGATACTCTGTTCATTTCCTTTGGGAGATTGCCCAATTCCTAGTGAGAGGTCAGCCCTGATTAAGCGCTCAAAGGCACTTCAGCTGCTTTTTAACATGAACCAAGGTCGTGCATATGAAGGCTGCAACTACTCACAACACGACCTGCTGCTCAATGTGGAATAATGTTGGAGGGAAAACAATTAGGATCTACCATGGCAACTGACTCAAGAGGAGAGTTAATGGGCTGTTATACTGATGTAAGTTGTGTGTATTATTCAAAAGTGCGGCAGCCTCACAGCTGCATTGCGGCTCTGCAGGAGCGGCTTGGTGTTTCTCAGCAGCAGCCGGTGGTCTGGATCCATGACGTACGGCTTCCTCTTGGCCATGGCAGGAGCCTCTGCCTTCTTATCTTTCTCCTCCTCGTCCTCCTCGTCCTCATCTTCATCCGAGCCGTAGAAGGTCTTGTCGCTTCCCTCCTCCAGCAGGGACTCCTGCAAAGACAGTGGGGATTAAGCAGTGTGTTGGGGAACTAACAGACCAAGACAGAAATCTCTCTCGCATGGAAAGTAGTTATTGGCTGCGTAAAAGGAAAATGACTCTAGAAGTCACCAGATTGTAATTTGCTCTTAAATATATTCGTCATAGACAAACATGGAGAGTGCAAAATGGCTGTACCACCACATTTGTCAGGACATGCATTGGAAATGACAGTACAGTACGAATCATCACAGTACGAATGTGAAAATGTCTCAATTTGTAGCTAGTTGCTTCTGAGAAAATATGTTGACAGGTGGGTCTGAAAAACTGATAAAAACAGAGAAACAAAATCATCAAGTTGGCAGTGGTGAAAGAGGAAAACAATGATAGGATGGTTTCAATGTGTACCTCTGCACAGTCACAATGGCAGAACGAAGTCTATTATTTCAAAATATGCACCTGAACACTTGTCGCACAGTAATCTCCCCAAATCCTGTTCCTACAGTATGCAAATGAGTTGTTGGTGATGACACACAAGGAGTAAATTTACTTCTGAGTTTTTTTTGCAAGGACTTCAGTAAAATGCAACAAGGAATTAAACAATTACAGATTGGTGTAAGCGTTCCTTTTTAAACATAAATGTCTCCAAGACTAAAGAATTAATTATTGATTTTAGGAAACAGTGCCCCTCTCTTCCCCCCACTATTATTGATGGCCAACCTGTTGAGACAGTACAAGAATATAAGTACCTTGGCACAATAATCAATAGCAAGCTATGTTTTGAACTACACACCAATGCTGTTTGTGCCAAAGCCCATCAGCGTATGTACTTTTACCGAAAACTGAGGAATTTTAACATCGACCCCACTTTTATGAGAATGTTTTATTCCTGTTTTATTGAGTCTGTTTTAAACTTCTGTTTTATCTGCTGGTTTGATTATCTGTCCGTAAAAAAAAAAAAAACGACTAGAGAGTAAATTGGGTGTGATTGTGGTTGTAAAATTGTATATTTTAATGTTTTGTATTTTACTTGCATGGGTTTTTTATTGTGTTACTGACCTGCCAAGGCACTACGGGTGGAAAATAGCACTTGTGCTACAACCTGGCACAATGCATCTCTCCTTGTTCTTATACAAGGTTAATGTTAACTTGTGCATTGTCCCTGTTTAAATTAAAATGAATCTGAATCTGAGTATCGTTAGGACATGTGGCAAGATTGCAGGCATCAACTTCCCCACTCTCTCCCACATCTACTCCAACAGAGTGGCAAAGAAGGCCCAATCCATTGCTGCTGACCCTAGCCACCCTTTGTCCTGCCAGCTTAAGTTACTTCCCTCAGGCCGTAGGTACTCCATGTCCAGATGTAGGTCCAATAGACTCAGAAACTCTTTTATCCCGACTTACATTTCCATTTTGCCAGAACTGTTTTAAATGTATGTATTTTATTATACTGTGGGTATTTCATGTTTTTCTGTATTGTTGTGTGTCTTGTCTTTATGTCTGTCTGCTGGCTGTACAAACAGTTGCCCCTCGGGGACAATAAAGTTACCTTAACCTTAGTATGTACTGTAGTCCTTTATGTGATCAAATTCATTGAAAAACCCATATCACACATGGTAGTAAAACAGTAAATATGGCTGTGCAAGCAGTGGCAAAGTGCATAGTAAGTGTAAAAGCTTTATGTGCCAACAGTTGCTTGTGGTGCTGGAACAATCCCCTTATTAATTGATTGGTCAGTTGACAAAAAGACAATTTTGATAAAGGATTAAGCTTTTAAGTTAGTTATCAGGAAACATTTTTTAAAGAAAATTATTCACAAACGTAAAAGAATTCACTGCTTTTTTAGTTTATTTCATTGTAAATTAAATATATATAAATATTATATAATAAATATTATATAATATTTGGTTACACTTTACTTGAAGGTAGCAACAGAAGAGTGACATGACACTGTCATGAACGTGTCATAAACATTATAAACAAGTTATAAACATTAATGACATAACGCTTCTTTTAGTAAATGTGATTTGTTTTTTGTCATGACAAGTTATGGCTAGGGTTAGGGTTATGGTTAGGGTTAGAGTTCATGTGTCATGACTGTGTCATGTGTTCATGACAGTGTCATGTCACTCTTATGTAGATACCTTCAAGTGAAGTGTTACCTAATATTTTTTGGACTTTGGGTCAGACAAAAACAGCAAAAATTGTGATGAGCATTTTTCCCTATTTCCTGTCATTTTATATACTAAATTAAAAATACAGCTTATAAACTACTAGTGAGCAAAAGTTACACTTTTATAAACTATTCACTTTTGGGGACTGCACTGCCTCTGATTCTTACTCACGTTCATGTTTGGGTTGAGGAACTGGGTCCTGGCGTAGCGGGTCAGCATGTTGATGATGACGACCTGCCCCCACTCCTCTACGTCGATCAGAAGGTTACACAACTTCCTGTAGTTCTTGTGGATCAGGTCAATGCGTTCGGGACACACCTCCTCAAAAGCCATAACAACACTTCCTGCCACCAACTACAGCACACAACAAGTGGGGGATGTCAGGATAATGTTCTTAAATATCAGGAGAGTACATTATCTATGAGGATTACTGATGCACAGAAATACAATCCATGCATTCTCAAATGACATCTTAAATAGAACAATAAACCTGTAAATAGTGAGTGAATTTCGGTCTACAGCTCATTGGCGATTTTAGACCCCTTTTAGGGGGGCTCAAGCCCCCCGCAATTTCATCTCAGCCCCCCTAAAAATTAGAATTAAAAAATACTTCTTTTTTTCTTCTTTTTTTTTAATCAATTTTAGTGGTTTAAGTTAGGCCCTGTATCCGTGTCACATTCTTATTAGGTGCTGAGCCCCTCTAAAGGTCTGATCCTAGAATCGCCCCTGCTACAGCTTATGCAAAGACTGCAAGGTGGAGGATGAGTGCACTTATTCAAATTTCTATTTGCATTTGTTTAAAAAAAAAAGAAAAAGAATCTGGTGGAAAAAAATACTGAATCAGCGGTGCAAAAACCCACCGTAGTCTTGTCGGCGAGGAGTTTCTCTATGACTTCAATCAGCTGGTCCTTCTGTTCTGGATCCAAACTGGGAGCAGAGAAGAATGAAATCTATCAAATGCATGAAACTGCTGGAGAAAGAGTTACCGATAATTTGTTCTCATACTGTTGAGAATAAAACAAAAGATTGCCAGAGCAATAATGGATGTATCTTTTACTGCCATAAAAGGCTTTAATTTCACAATGACATTAAGTCATAACAACATTTTATCTTAGCCTAGTTGTTCTTAAACTGGGGATCAGAACGCTCTAATATGCTGCAGCCTCAAAAACAGATTTCTATCTTACAAATGTATCATTTATGCTTCTTTTAATCCTTGATATAAAGCCTATGTTTGTAACTAGAAGGCATCTTCCTATATGTATTAATGAGTGAAATAATCTAAAGTTCACCGTACTGTCTTTACACTCAAAACAGGGAATCAGGGGCCTGCGAACTGAAAGAGTCTCGGTAGGTCACCTGTAGAGTTTAGGAATTGCGTGAGCGGCCGTCTTCCTGACGTATGGAGACATATCAGAAGCAGCTTCTTTGATGGCCAACATCATTATAGGGACAATGATGGTGACTCGGATGCTGGAGAGGACTCGCAGAGCGCTGGCTCTGATCAGCTGGTTCGGATCCTGCAGAAACACAGAACAAGAATTTCAGAAGCAATCTTTCTGTCGTTGGTTGACAGGGTTCATATTAGGGCTGTGCAATATTTCGATATTACATCGACATCAATATATTAGGCTAGATATCGTCTTCAATTTTGGATATCGTAATATCGTGATGTGAAGTGTTGTCTTTTCCTGGTTTTAAAGGCTGCATTACAGTAAATGGATGTCAATGGATTATCTTTATTGTGACTATTATTGCCAATGTTCATCACACCCCCAACCGGCACCGTCAGACACCGCCTACCAAGAGCCTGGATCTGCCGAGGTTTCTTCCTAAAAGGGAGATTTTCCTCGCCACTGTCGCACTAAATGCTTGCTCTTGGGGGAATTACTAGAATTGTTGGGGCTTTGTAAACTATAGAGTGTGGTCTAGACCTACTCTATCTGTTAAGTGTCTCGAGATAACTCTTGTTATGATTTGATACTATAAATAAAATTGAATTGAATTGAATTTGCTGAACTTATCAGACTTACTAGCTGTTTTATTACAGTTTTTGCCTTTACCCACTTAGTCATTGTATCCCCAGTGATTATTTATCAAAACTCTCATTGTGTCAATATTTGTGAGAGCACCAATAGTCAACTCTACAAAATTGCCGCGATATCGACATCAATGTATTTGGTCAAAAATATTGTGATATTTGATTTTCTCCATATGAAATGTGAGGCTGTACTTAGGCACAACTGTGCTTTGAGCTAAATGCTAACATGCTCACAGTGACAGTGCTAACATTCTGATGTCTAGTAGGTTTGATGTTTAACATGCTCATCACCTTATTTTAGCCTGTTAGCATGCTAAATTACGCTAAACACAGCATACAACTGAGGCTGATGGGAATGTCATTAGTTTGGAAGGTATTTGATCACAGAAAAACACAGTTGACACATTTTGACCTGTTGGCGGCGCTAGATGAACAGTTAAGGGAACAAGTATTTGCCTTGGAAATCTGTAGCAAATTTCACAGCAGTCCATCTAATAGTTATCAAGATATTACACTCCAAATCATAAATGTCAACCCTAATGGCGGCGCTAGAGGAAAAGTCAGAGGATCACTAAAGTCAGTAGGATTCATCTTTTGGAAACCATAAATGTCAGTACAATTTTCAAGGATATATGTCCAATATTTGTTCAGATATTTTAGTCAGGACCAAAGTAGTGGACCAACTGACACATTAACATGGCTATCCATAGTGCCAAGCTGCTAGCATTGCTAAAAACATACAGTAAATCTGTATTTTCATCATAACATTAGACCCACGTAGAATTTTGATAAATGTGTTTCTTTCTGTTGTCAAAAAGTCAAAATCTGAAAGGAAATGTCACTTATGAAAGCTGCTGTACCTTCAACCCTCGCTGAAAGGTGGAAATGGAGAGCAGAGCGAGATCCTGCTGCTCCTCGGCATAACGCACCAAGTAAACATAGACCAGCTTCTTCACCTGTAGAGAGGAGAAGTACGGTAAAAGAGAAACAGGCCGATAAAAAAAAAACAGATTGAATTCAAATTATGTAGATTAGTTCAATTATTTTCACTGAGATAAATCAAAGTCATAAAGCCATAAAAAGAGGAGAGGAGGAAAAATTGCAATTTTGTTCAGGTGAGATAAAGCCAAATCCCACGGGTTTTTAAAAAAATATGATAACAAGCAAGCAAATGAGGAATAATAAAAAAAAAAAGCCTCAACGCAGAAAGAAACTTTTTCTACCACATAAAACTACACAAAAAAGGAGCAAATAATACATGAAGCAACAGGAAACTAGCTTCATAACAAACCTCAATGTTTTTACAGGCCACATTTTTCACCACAGCAGGGAAGAGATCTGATGTGTTTTTACCACGGGCGATCATCTGCAGAGAAAAGAAAACCAAATCAGCAGGGAGGAATTCACAAGGTGATATTTTTTAATTATTTGTCGAGATAGTACAACTTTTGAAATTTGATTTCAGCCCCTTTTCATGCTTTTCCTTTCCTTCCATCTTCTCACTCCTGCAGGGATGATGAATGAAGAGATGTGTGTGGAGCTTCAGATCATGAATTTTGAATATGTAACAGCTGACTGCGGAGTTTATATCTCTTACCACTGTACTTAAATCATCCAAAACTGCCTTTGTCTTACAGATGAAGGATATTCAATCTTAAGGATCTTAACTACAGTTACGGCAGCATCTTTACCATCAGAATTATGAAATCAAGCTTGGTACAGAGAACAAGCTTTGTGTCTTTACAGTTGTCTGAATTCATTAAAAAATGATGCATGTCGAGTTGCACATGTGACGTTTTCTCTCAAAACTTTCCATGCCTTTTGTCCTGTCATTCGACGTGCAGCCGTACCTGCTGATCAGTGAAATCCCAAAGTAAACATTATTTATACTCACAGCCACGATCCGCTTCATTGCCTCCAGCTTCAGGGAGTCTTTGTTGCTGTCAAGCATCTCCTTCAAGTCATCATGTCTGAGGGAGGAAAAACACTGAAAATTAGCTCACTTATTTGTTTTAGCCGCACACAAAACAAAAAAAATAGTCTGATTACCGAGGCCTCAAACAAGAAACACAGACCTGTTTTACAATTTCCATCAAATGCTCAAATTGTACCAAAGTCTGCAAGAGTGACCCAGACACTATACTATTTGAAGTTTGAAATGCAGCTTCAAACCCTATGAGCCCCATTGCGCTCATAAAAAGAAGGGGTAATTGGAAAGTGCCATAATCAATCAAATGTGTTGACTTCTCAGAGAAATTATAGATATTTTAGCAGGAATGGGGGAATAAACATTTCTCCATCAGAATATGTGACTATTAGTATCATACAAGCTCACTTCTTTATTATTTAGATCTCGATAACCATCCACTGTGGGAACAGAGATTCCAGTGCTGAAATTAGTCGATCGACAGAAAATAAGTCAGCAAATGTTCTGATTATCAACCAATTGTTTAATCATTCATCCAGCACACATGTAAAACATGTCCATGTTCCAGCTCCCTTTTGATAATGTTTTTCTACTTCTTCTTTTACATCATTGTATATTGAATATATTTGAGAAACACACTGTTTGTATATTCTGGCATTTGATCAAATGAATTGTCAGAATCACCTGCATCACCTGAGTTGAGTTGTAACTGTCATCACCCATAACTGATTACTTGCTTGTGGTAATGTGCTATATAAATAAGCATGTACTGTCTTATTAACACAAAGGGTTATGGGAATGCTATTACTGTAGTTTTGCAGGATTGGTTATTAACCAAAGTATTAGACAAATTAAAATGTCAACCTGCTGTTGGCACCAGATGACAATTGAGGGCATCACTAAAGTTATTAGGATTCATCCTCTGGGCACCGTGAACTAGGGCTGCACGTTATGTGGAAAATATCCGATCTGCAATATCGTCTATGGATATTGCAAAAAAACGATATTACCTGCGATAAATAAACAGATATTAAAGTGTACTCAGTTCTGCATTTCTGCCGCTTTCAGTATTCTGCAAAAACACAACAAATTGCTTGTTGAATTTAAAACAAGTAAAAGGAAATCATTTACAACATTCTTTTATTGAGCAAATTGAATATTGAATTGAATATAAAAGGCACCACTAAATAAAGAATTACAGTTACATTTAAAAGTGCAGTTTTCCCCTGATATTTTCTGTCAATTAACACACAAAAAAAATCTCTGAGTGTCTTTTGCGATATGTTGCAGCCTCTCGCGATATGGTTATTGCACCAGTTGATATTGCGATGACGATAAAAGGATATATTGTGCAGCAATTTTATTTTAATCTATCCATAAGCTACAGAGATACACAAGAAATACAGATATAGAGAAATATAAATATTTCAGTCTGGACTGGAAAAAGTTGGCAAAAAGTTTCATTTCTCAAAATAAGGTATAAAAAAAAAGAGTATATGTTGTTGTTGTTGTTTTCCCATTTTATGAAGACAGCTGTCATTTCTATCTACATAAGGTTACTGGAACTGGAACTGTTCATCCGTCCTCCCTGTCAGATACGATGGGAACAGACCAGCTAGCTCACACATGAGAAGCAGGATCCTTTGAATGGATTTGAGTGGATCTAAGCCGACATCTCCACCTTGCTGCAACACAAACACAAAAACAACACCGACAGTTTCTACAAAACCTGCCAGGAAGGGACCTGCAAACAGCAACAGTGCAGACAGGATCAGTGCTACAGCTGCCAAGATAAAGACGCCCGCCTAATTAAATGTTGAAATACTGATCGATGACATCTGTTTTGCTTCTCTCTTTTGTCAAGTAACAGAAGACAACAATTACTTCTCCTTTTTCTAGGTCAGAAAAACCTTGGGCTTTACTAAACATTATATATTGTTACATTTTGGAAGAAACAGAAGACCTGAAGGATACTGACTTTAAAGCAACACATTACTTTTGATTAAACATTAAAGTTTTGGTATGCGTACACCTATATATGTTTAATCAACAATCAACCACTCGATTTATATTGATTCAGTTTACACTGTTCACGCAGTTCATCCTTTTCTCTGTTATTAGGAGGATATTTCATACAAACAATTTTAGTAGTGGCAGGAAGAACAGACTGGTCTTGGTGCGGATAGCATCACCATGTGTTTACAAAGTACTTGACATCATGATTTGCTGTATTCTTAAACCTTATCAAATGTGTATTTTGAAGCTGATCCATATCCAGATGCGGATTTTAAATGAGTAAAATAACAAATTCAGAAGATTATGGAGCTTATACAGTACATGTTCTCTGAGTGCTGATCTTGAGAGTTTTCTCAAATGTAAATACTCTAAACTGCCCATTCTGATTGGAAATGGATTTTAATTTAGTTTTTTACTTTACATCTTTGTTCTAAATGCAGTGAAAACTACATGTACTTCAAACACACTGAAACCAATACTACAAATTACTTTCCAAACTATTTAATCCAACTGACATTTTTACATCATTCCTCAGTATGAGTGGGAGGCTGTCAGGGTATACTTCATATTTCATCTGTTTTGGTGGTGTGACAGCATTGAATGGAGGCCTTGCAATCTGTTATGAAGTGGCCGCTGCAGAACAAGTTTAACGCGTGTGTATGTGTGTGTGTTTGTGTGTGTGTGTGTGTGTGTGTGTGTGTGTGTGTGTGTGTGTGTGTGTGTGTGTGTGTGTGTGTGTGTGTGTGTGTGTGTGTGTGTGTGTGCGTGCGTGCGTGTGTTTTTCTGTGTGCTAAGGAGTTCTGCTTTCATCTCCATCAAGCATCAAAGTGTTAATAATTCCGTTGCATGAATAATATTCACTCCGTCACACACTTCAAAACCTAAATTCATCAAAGTCAAATTAAAACCTGACAGTATCTATAAAATGCTGTTTGTGACGGGTTATTTTTGGATGCGTGCGGTGAGATGACACTGGTTTCTTGGTTACAAATATGTGGCTGTGTCTCAAAGCAAATAAAAAAATGAACTCTAACAAAATGCAAAGATAACTTTGCCCAAAGCACTGAAAGGTTAGACATGAGGCGGAGTAACACTAATGCTGATTTCCAGGAGAAAATTAAGGTTCTTTTTATCCCTGTGAAATTGTGATGATGGGTCGCGGCTTCTGGCCATGACTCCAGAAAAATCGACATTTTTTTATCAACTCTCTTTATTACAGCCTTCGTCCACTTCCTTCGATGTCAACTTCTAAACCTGAAATGGTTTTTTTTTTGTATTTTTAAAGGGACAAAGTATTAAAGAAAAAAAGTCAAACCCAAAACACCTAAAAAAGCAGCTAGTGGTGATGTCTTATATTTCTATGCCAGATTTATTATTTGTTATTTTTCTTATTCCTGTGAATAACTGGACTGGAGTGTTCTGGATTCCATAATTTAAATCACATCTACTTTTGCCTAAACAGACTGTTTAGCAAATGTCCACCCTTCATCCTTCGAATTTCCCCCCAAACTTTACCAAATATGGTAAATAAAATATTCGGATGAGCATGAAAAATGTTGAAGTTCCTTGTTAACAAGGCATTTATATTGTTTACCATGTTCACAATCTAGTTTAGATCTTAGCATGCTAACATTTGCTAGCACTGAACACAAAAGTACAGTTTAGTTAGTTAGTTAGATAATTTAGTCATAAAAAAGTTAGCTGTGTTTATTTTCTATTTCTATTGATATATATTTCTCTATTCTAGTGCTGATAGGTGCATTTACTGTGTGTTTATGTACTTTATTGGGACCAATAAAGTACATCCATCCATCCATCCATCCATAAGTTTTAGTTAAATTAAAATATTTAACTAATGATGCTGCTAAATGAAAACTTCCGGGTCTATCCGAGGTATCTGCAGTTCATCCTAACAGAAAACATGATTGTCTTGTCATGAAAGCTTTATAACAGTGGCGCTAGAGGAAAAGTCAGGGGATCACCAAAGTCATTAGAGGGATTCATCCTCTGGGCATCATGAATATCTGTAGCAAATTTCGCTACAATACATCCAATATTCTTGAAATTTCAGTCTGGACCAAAGACACTGTCATCCCTAGAGCCACACCAATACCGGGGCTAAAAATCAACAGTATCTCACCGAATGGTAGGCATTACAGTTTGCTGTCTGAGCTTCATACACAAGAAGAATCTATGATGTAAAACAGGCCGATTTTCCATCGACAGCCACCTCAGTGAACCACACTGCTGCTGCTGCTACTACATGATATTGTTCTGACCTTGTTCTTTGTATGCTCCCCCTCTCACTCCCTTTCCCTTCATGTAAAAAGCACACATCATTTCTCTGGAAGATATTAACAGGCATTCTAGGAAATAGGAAACTAAATTATGAATTAAAAGCCAACTTAGGTAAAAATATAACAGGTACTTTCAATGTTTTTACTCGGCAACATGAGTAGAGAAACTTACCGACCATAGCCTACATTTGTTTTGCAGCTTGTGTTAATTTACCACTTTGATCAACATAATTAATTAAAACCAGACATGAAAATATTAATTACATTTGCTGTCAAACATTAAACCTGTCAAAGGGGAATTATCAGCAATGTGCAACCACAGACATATTAGACATGCATTATTGGTAAAAGCTGTAGTGTTAGTAGTAGTGGCACATAGGTTGCTTAGAAACAGAGCAATGACATTATGAATAAAGGAAAAGATGGAGGAAAAAGTAATTTTACAACAATTTAACAGCCTATATAGAAAAGAAAAACACATGTCTTTTACCATTTTAGACACTAAAAGTCTTCTTTCCTACTCTATTTTATGTGCCAAAGCATATGATATATTGGGCCAACAGAAAGATTGAATAGCTCAATGAATTCAACGGTGAGAAGTTGTAAATGGAGCCCCAGATACTGTACAGTCTATCTGCTGGACCATGATGTATTTTAACAAACTATAAATGCCACCTCAGTGACTTATCTTAGAATTAAAGCCTCATCTTGAGCACCTGAAATGACCCTCTGACTGGTTTTATACTGCTCATGCCCACAGGGCCCACAGTAATTCTACACCAACACTGGTTCTCTTATTTCTCTGGATTTTGTCCCGTCCCTGACGAACAACAGCTGAATTTACAAACAGCTCTGAATTATTTAACCCGCTGTGGTACAACAGAGTACAGCCGATCAGGTTACCTGGCACCAAAGCCGAGAGATCAGCACGACTCTTCAGCTGGAAAGTCTCCATTGAAGTAGGTTGTAAATGTTCAATGATACAACTTCAGACGCAATGTCATGTTGTTCACCAAGAATAGAGCTCCGCACGACAGCAGCAACATTAGAAAGGAGTGGATGTGAAAATGTATTTGCATGAATCAGAGGAAAGTGAAAAATTGCGGAGTCGCAGCGTGCATTTATAGGCAGGCTGTTTTACATAAGCCGACTTTGTCAGCCGAGACTTTTGAAAGTTTCTTGTTTTTTTCTTTATGTAAAATATTCCTGCTTAAACCAACCAGAAGTGTGCGTCAGTAAAGCTCTCATAGTGTAAAATGAGAATAATCTGTCGGTACGACCCAATAAAATCCAGAAGTGTAATTATAGTAATATATTTCCAAAGAGAACCTCTTTTGATGTTCGTTTGAAAGGTTTGAAGTCTAAGTAATTAAAGAGTACAGCAGCTCGTATGGCCTTTGCATGGACTCTAAGGGCTGAAACTAACCATTATTTTCATTATCGATTAATCTGCCGATTATTTTCTTCATTAATCGATTAATCGCCTGTTCTATAAAATGTCAGAAAATAGTGAAAAATGTCTATCCCTGTTTCTAAAAGTTATGTCGTGAGTTAAGTTACTTACACCTCCCTTCGCGCCAGCTTTGTAATGCCTAACTAATCTGCACTTTATGTAGCCTATTGTATTGTATTCTGTTTTCTTGTATTTTTATTGTATGTGAAACTGTATGTTGTCTTGCACGCTTATGCTTTTCTTGGCTAAGTCGTCGTTGCAAATGAGAACCTGTTCTCAACGGCCTACCTGGTTAAATAAAGGTTAAATAAAAAAATAAAATAAAAAGTTATCTATAGACTGGAGCTGAAACAGGACAGAACATAAAAGTGTTTAGCAAATCAATTAATAGTTTGAGTCATTTTTTCAAACAAAAATACAAAACATTTCCTGCTTTAAGATTCTCCAATGTGAGGATTTTCTGTCATATACACATCATATATTGTAAACTGAATGTCTTTGGGTTTTGGACTGTTGGTCGGAGAAAAGACATTTGAAAATGTGATCTTGGACTCTGTGAGATGAGATGGGCATTTTCAGTATTTTTCTGACATTTTATAGACAACTAGTCGATTAATCCAGTAAATAATCTGCAGATTAAAATAATTGTTAGTTGCCCTAAATTTGATACAGTCTTTACACTTTTTAACTGTAAACTGTCTTGGGTGGCGCTGAGTGCCGGACGGAGCAACGGTACCGCTGCAAAATAGCCTCGGGAAGGAACTTGTTTTGGTGGAACGTGTACGTTCAAAGACTGTTTTAGTCGTGCAACAGAAAACTCAGATTGGACAGATAGTCTAGCTGGCTGTCTGGATTTACCCTGCAGAGATCTGAGGAGCAGGTAACCATAGTCCTCATGAATCCACCGGAGTTTAAAATGCCAATACAATTTTGGGAAATCCGGTGGAATTTCCGGCGGCACCAGAACAATCCCAGAAATAAAACGTCATCGATATAGATTAATTGTCTTACGACCCTGAAGACATATCTTGCGTTGGGGGATACCGACAACTGACTTGCTCTCTTATTATTCTGCTATACTCATTGTAATCTGCCCTAAAAGGTAAGCAGCTAAACTAACAAAGTGAAAACTATTTTTTAATTTTCCATTGAAATAAATGAATAAAAATGCCCTGACATACATTAATAACTGTAGCGTGAAAGGTTAAACAGGTTTGTATTCTCCTGGATTTTCCTACCGCAAAGGCTGAGATAGGAAACTTCCACCACCTCCACCACCTTCCTCCAGTGGTGCCCGTTCCTCGCGGTCTCCTCCTCCTCCTCCTCCTCCTCCTGTACCTCCAGATCGGAGGTGGCACAGCTCATCAGACTGCAGGGCGCTGTACCAGGTCTGTTGCCCGCCGTCGGGGGTCAGCACGGGGCTCTTGTCCTCCTCCTGGCTCTGGCCCTGGACCTGGCTCTGTACCGACTTCACCATGTTCACTGCGTTCACCGGCAGCTGCTGCAGCAGCTTTTGCATGGTGGTCATGCTTGGAACTTAGGCTTGAGAGCAACCTGTAGAATCCCCAGGTAGATGAAGTGGAAAGACTGCAGTATTTCCTTCAGCTACTCCTCGGTCGGTGTTTAATCAGCTGGACGAGCCTATGGAATTCTCCAGTTATTCCTCAGAGTTTTCACACAGCAAAGAGCAGCTTCAGTTAGATTCTGTGTTATAAATAATCCTTCCCTCTGAGGTTTTGTTTATCCAATGTGGACATTTCTTTCAAAAAAATGATACAACTAGCCTCTTCTGAAGTGCTCCAGTGCCTCTTCTTCCCAACGGTGACAAGGTTGATATACTTTGCCTCCTGAGTGCTGTAATCCAAATCCACCAGAAACCAAGTGCACTGTAGGTTTTTTTTCTTCTCTTCTGTCGCTGCTGAGTCTGTACGCATCCAGCTGCTCAGTAAATGGATGCTCGGCAGAGAGGGGCGTTGAGTTTTATTTGCCTCTCCTCTCGCTGCTTCCTGCTGCTGCACCGGCCTCTCTCTCTCTGTGCCTTCTGTGTGTATACAACATGTCCACATATATGTTTCTGAGCTCTCTAACAATGACACAGCCTCTCCCATCTCTTGCCACGTTATCACTCCCCCCCTTCACACTTGTCTTCTTTGCTCCGCCTCTTCACATTAATGCTTCTTGCTCCACGTTAACTCCTTACTCTATCACAGCTTTCTTCAGTCGACTTACTGCCAACAAACGTTTTCTGATCGCCGACATATGTTTTGAAATATTCCTCACAACTCTTGTTCATTATGTTTAAAATGTCCATGTCTTATTCATTTTTAATATTCTGTGAGGGGCCTTTCTTTTCCTCGTCTTACATGACTCAGCTTTCTTGGCAGAGTCGTGATGAGGACATCTCTTTCTCTCTCTCTCTCTCTCTTTCTTTCCCTCTCCCACTCATTTCTTTTTGGCCCCAACAAAAATAACTGCCTCGAAGCACAATTCACATATGCTCTCCCTGTGATCTGTAACAGCTCAGTCAGGATTTGCTGACATTTGCTAAAGACTAATATGATTTTTAACCTGGGATGTCACCAGGAAAAATACACGCCGGGGCTGCAGCAATTGCAGTGAACTACACTGAGAGTGATGACAACCCGGGTATTGTTTTCTAATGCTGTAAAAACTGATGCAATGTTGGATATAATAATAAGAATAATAATAAGAATAAATTGACTTTGTATAGCGCTTTTCATGGACTCAAAGTGGCTTGAATACAGCGAGAATGTCTTCCTTCAGCTACATATTTGATGGTTTAACAAGTTGGGAGCCTTTGATCTCTTTGTTCTCAATTCAGGAGGAACATGTTCTAGTCTAAATGATCTCCATCTAAATAAAAAACATCAGTCTTTATTTAAAAGAGTCTAAGAAGATACAGGTCTGTAAATCTCATGATTTACAGACTGCTGCCAGTTATTATTTAAAAGCATTTTTTTCTCTCCTCTTCTTGTCAAAACTTGTATGTCTGATTTTGGGTGACATGCAGTGATCTCATATTCTCTAAATGAAGGAGGCTTACAGTAAAAGGGATATATGAAGGCTTACATTAAAGGTCCCATGGCATGAAAATGTCACTTTATGATGTTTTTTAACATTAATATGCGTTCCCCCAGCCTGGCTATGGTCCCCCAGTGGCTAGAAATGGTGATAGGTATAAGCCAAGCCCTGGGTATCCTGTTCTGCCTTTGAGAAAATGAAAGCTCAGATGGGGCAATCAGGAATCTTCCCTTTATGATGTCATAAGGGGAAAGGTTACCGCCCCTTTCTCTGCTTTGCCCGCCCAGAGAATTTGGCCCGCCCATGAGAGAGAGAGAGAGTTGGTCAAGGCCACACCCCCTCCTCAATAGCATTTAAAGCTACAGACACAGAAATGGCACATACTAAGGAAAGCTCATTGTGGGACTGGCTCATAGTGGCTGTAATTCTGCACCAAGGCTGAATTTCAGGAAAGGGACTTCAGATACAGTATTAGGGGACCACTAAAGTCTATATAAAAGCATCCAAAAAGCAGCATGTCATAGGACCTTTAATTAATAAACTTCTAAGTCCTGAAGCTGGATAACTCCTTATTCATGTGGTATTTTTATAAAGCAATAGTTCGATATTTTGGGAAATTTGCTGTCATGCTGAGATTTAGATGAGATAATTACTACCACTCTCACGTCCGTTGGTGCAGCTGGTTAATTTAGCTTAGCATAAAGACTAGAAACGGGAAAAAACTGCTAGCCTGGCTCTGTCTAGAGGAAACACAATCTGCCTACCAACAGCTGTAAAGTTTGAAGGGCCAAGAAACTCCAAAACAACATATGTTGTCTTTGGCATGGCTAATGGTGAGATGTAATGACAGAAATGTAAAAGTCACACAAAACAAACAACTAAACCAGCCAAAGAAAGCCCACAGCCAAGAAGGACAGCCATCACATGTGAAGTACGAAATCAAACTATTTTGACATTTGATTTAATGGCTTGAGAAAACACTGTGTTGCAGAGCCCCACAACAGAAAAATCTCAGTACCTGGCCAAAATAGTCGCTGACACAGATCAACACTCTTATTCAACTTATAACAGCCATTTCACACTGAAGGACCGTCCTGTAAATACCTTTTAAAAGCGGAGGAAATGTGTTTATAATAACACATGGGAGATTAATATGGTTTGAGGACTGAACTGAAGAAAAATCTCACAGATGCTGTGTTTTCAAGGAGACGACAGTGAAGGGCAAGTCAGTGCTTTGACCGCCATGTTTACAGACAAACTAGTTAATCTACGTTCACTGAGGAGACACAGACTTCTGCAAACACAGGTACGGACACAACACCAACGCCCAGCCTACACTTGAATCAACTAATGAAGGCAGAATTTATTCACAAGTAGTTTAAAGCTTTAAGCCTAACTCTCCCCCTGCAAATCCAAAGCTCACAGTTCACAGCTACAAATTACATTTACCATCTATAAACAGTGAGCTCCCTCTGCTGATGACTTATGGTGAAGCAGTGGTGTTTATCAGTGAAGCTTGCAGCAGTGAGGGCAATGTAAACAGTAATACAAGCAATGGTAATACACGTTTCCAAACTGAGATACATACACAGAGAACAGGTATAAAAGAAAACAGGCGAGGTGTATGTACTGTATATCCAACAGAGGGTGCATACAGTATAACTCACGATAGATCAGGCAATGATGAGTCATATGAATATATTTAGTAGTATTAGTCAGCATACAGTAGCTAGCAGTAGAGCTGCAAAGATTAATTGATTAGTTGTCGACTATTAAAGTAATCGCCAGCTGTTTTGATAATCGATTAATCAGTTTGAGTCATTTTCTTTAATGAAAATAATTCTCTGATTCCAGCGTCTTCAATATGAATATTTCCTAGTTTCTTCACTCCTCTGTGAGAGGAAACTGAATATCTTTGAGTTGTGGACATGAAAAGACATTTGAGGACGTCATCTTGGCCCACTGATCCATATTTTCTGACATTTTACAGATCAAACAACCAATCGATTAATCGAGAAAGTAATCGACAGGTTAATCGACAATGAAAATAATTGTTAGTTGCAGCCCTAGTTGGTAGCAGGGTTTTTCTTACAGGTGTTATTAATGTAATTAATAATGACTGCATGACATTTAGGTGAGCGAGCTCACAGGCTTTGGTATTGTTCATGTTGGCTCTCTGGCATGACTTACTGGGATGCGTAATGGGCCTGAGCCATCGTTAATGAAATTTGTTGCACCTGTGCGTTAGCATTATAGGACTATAATAATAACCACGACTGTGTGGCTGTTTAAAGACACACTTGGAACAGAAAATAACAGGAGGAAAAGAAAAGCCTTTTGCCTAATACAAGAACATAAACAAAGTTGAAAAGCGTGTTTTCATGATTCATGCTTAGTTTAGATTCTACACATAATATTCTTTATTTTAACCCTTGTGTTGTCTTCCCGTCGATCATGAACTTATTGTCCTTCTAGGTCGAAGTTGAATTTTTGATGCTCATTCCGACGTTTTAACGTCTTTTTTTCTATGCTTTTGACGCTGTTTTTAAATGTTTTTGTCACTTATTTCAACGCTTTTTATATTCCTGTTCAATAAACCTAATTCATATGACATTATACCTAATTTTTCAGTTTAAAAAAAAGCTGAAATGATGTGTTATTTTGACTAATAGTTAAGATCAGAGGCTGGGTTCAATACAATGTACATCCATGCATCCATGTTCTTTTTTAGGCAATTTGGTTGAAAGAAACCCTGATATAAAAAACTTTGAAAAGGGGTCAAATTCGACCCGAGGACAACACAAGGGTTAAACAAATAAATGTGAATAATGTGCTGCATTCATGTTTCAGGTAGTTTGTCTAACCTAGAGTATTATAAATCATGCTATATTATTAATATCATAGTTAAGCTAATAAGGACTCCCTGCAGTTTGCCAGCAGTTTTCTGTCAACATGGGACTGCAATACATCCTGCACCACCTCGACTCCCCAGGGACGTATGCCAGGATCCTGTTTGTGGACTTCAGCTCGGCATTCAACACCATCATCCCTGAACTCCTACATCAGAAACTCACCCAGTTCTCAGTGCCTGCCGCCACCTGTCAGTGGATCATCAGCTTCCTGATTGACAGGCAGCAGCATATCAGACTGGGGAGCATCTCATCCAAAACCCAGTCTATCAGCACTGGCGCCCCCACAGGGGTGTGTCCTCTCCCCGCTGCTCTTCTCCCTCTACACCAATGACTTCACCTCAAAGAACCCGTCTGTAAAACTCCAAAAGTTTGCAAATGACACCACTGTCATTGGTTTGATCCAGGATGATGATGAGTCTGCTTACAGATAGGAGGTGGAATAGCTGGTCCAACAGTGCAGTCAGAACCACCTGGAGTTAAACCCCAAGAAGACTGTGGAGATGACAGTGGACTTAAGGAGAAGTAACCCGCACCCCCACACTCCCCTCCTCACCATCCAGAACGGCACAGTGGCCACTGTGGATTCCTTTAGCTTCCTGTGATCAACCATCTCACAGGACCTAAAATGGTCTCCCCACATTGACTCTGTCCAGAAAAAGGCCCAGCAGAGGTTACACTTCCTGCGACAGCTAAGGAAGTTTAATCTGCCTAAGGAGCTGCTGACCACTTTCTACTCAGCCATCACTCAGTCTGTCATCTGCACCTCCATCACTATCTGGTTTGGGTCAGCCACCAAACGGGACATGGCCAGACTGCAACGGACAATTAGGGCTGCAGAGAGGATCATTGGACCTGACCTTCCCTCCATTCAGGACCTGTCTCTCTGCAGACCGCTCACATCCTGGTCACAAACTGTTCAACCTCCTTTCCTCTGGTAGGACATACAAGGCAGTGTTCGCCAAAACCAGCCGACACAGAGACACTTTCTTTCCCCAAGCAGTCACTCTGTGGAACACTCAGAAATAGCCCCCACCCTCACACTGAACAAAGTCAATCAACACTGTTCTGCTCATCATCATGTCTAGTTCAATCCTACAATTACAATATTGTTATTAATATATTACCATTGCACTGATATGCCTTGCACTGTACTCATATTTAAATCCTAAAATCGCAGTCTATTGACTGATATTGCACTATTCCTTCCCTCTCTTCTGTATATTTTTTGTAAAATTGTAAATTGTATTGTTATACTGTACACTATTTTTTATATTCTTACCGTCAACTCTGTTTTTATTCTTAATATGTTAAGTGTTGTACTTTGAGAGCAAAGATTCCTGTAACGCCCTGCTGTGCCCTACTATGACATGAACTACTACGACTACTATTTGTAGTCACAGTTCCACTATCTTTATTGTGACTATTATTGCCACTGTTCATCACATCCCCGACACCGTCAGACACCGTCAGACACCGTCAGACACCGTCTACTAAGAGCCGGGGTCTGCCGAAAGGGAGTTTTTCCTCGCCACTGTTGCACTAAATGCTTGCTCTTGGGGGAATTACAGGAATTGTTGGGGCTTTGTAAACTATAGAGTGTGGTCTAGACCTACTCTATCTGTAAAGTGTCTTGAGATAACTCTTGTTATGATTTGATACTATAAATAAAATTGAATTAATTTGAATTGAATTGAGTTGAAGATTACCGGAGTCAAATTCCTTTTTTGTCTACGCAAACCTGGCCAATAAAGCTGATTCTGATTCTGATTTCACGTCATCCAGCCGCTCAAAAAACTGATTCTGGTCAAAGGGGATTTGTTGTTCAGAAACAAACACCTGCATATCATACCCCTGTGGTTCCTCGCTCCAAGCTCCTCTGAGAGCCTCCTCTTACAGGCGAGGGGAGGCCTATTTCAACCTGAGCAGAGGTCTAATTGTGGTGGAATTTCCAGAAACACCATGTTGTGGTAAGATGAGGCAAGGGAGAAAGACCTTTCCCCCAGGTCACAGGTCAGAGGATGAGAAGATCTATTCAACCATACTCCAACACCAAGCCTGTCCTGTGTATGAATGTCTGTGTGTCTTAGAGATTGAGGGAGTCTAGGCTGCTTCGTGATAAGGTAATGTTGTGTTTCAGAACAGTCTCCTTTTGAAGGGTGGCGGAAACAGCTGTAAAGGGGCCTCGCTCACTCACACCTTAGCCTAGTTCCCAGAGAGAGAGAGACAGACTGAACTAGCAGAACAACTCAATTTGGGTGAGCGTCTGTGTTTGCAGTGCCTATGTTATGGTGCCATCAATATCTTTGCATAACCCGTATGCAGATATATGCCTCTTGAAAATAATTTGGGACGGCACTACATGACATTACACTGTGGTTAAACAGTACTGCTTAATCCTAATTCTCCTCGATGGAGATTTAATTAAATGTTTCTGTGTGATTCATCAAAGTCTCCAGAACCTTCTTCACGTATCCAGAGTTGTGCTGCTTCTGAGTTTTTACATGACACTAATTAACCGGAATAAGTGAAAACACCTGTGCAGGTGTGCAGGGCCTTTAACATATGACAATGATACATAAGATCCTGTATGTCATCACATTAAGCTGTGTGACTAAATGTACCAAAGTGTACAATGTAGTACTATATTTGACTATTTCAAAACAGTATGTTATCAAAGCATACACAAAGTCCAGAGGTCTTCCCTGTGGGTCCATCTTCTCAAAAGGGCCTTTCACAAACACGGAAGACATTTTGACATGTTACAGTGTAAATGATGAAATGAATGATGCCTACATTGACAAGTCAAGTCAAAATGTCTGCTGTGAAAAAGGTGTAACCAGGATGCACTGAAAAAAGAAAAAAAAGCTTCCCTGTAGCTGTTTGTAACTTCTCTTCTACATGTCTGTGTGCAAAAGCTGCTCCAATAAAGGTCCAACTTGGGATGGCTAACCGGAGTTGAATCCTCAGCCCAAGTACTGTCTCAGAAGTTAGCCTATAAAGTATAAATGTAATTTCTTATCTAAACGAATAGCATTGTTTTCCACAACTCACCTGCAACAGCATAGCTCCATTTACACCAAATTACTCTTTCACAATCCACTTAAGGAAGCAAAGAGACGATAACATCCTTGTTTTATGAGACTTGCACACAAAATGTAACTATCAACCTAGCAATCATTCATAATAGTAAAATGATGTCTGATAACACCTTTCTGTATCTTGCTCACTTGCTGTAAGTCACTTTAGGTAAGTTGTTGCATTAATATTAAGTTCCTGCACTGTCGGCTGGTATACCAAGAACAATCCCCCTGTGTGCAAAAAGAAATATGTTCCTGGAAGAACAATTTGTTCCCGTGCAGGACGACAAACCGACAAATCTGGTGATGCAGTTTGTTTGTTTTTGACACTGCTCCTATTGCCCCAATTAATAATTTAGCAGTTTTTGATCAGTGCAGCTGTAGTTAGCACAATGATGATTTGGCATCGAGTTACCTGTTAAAAGCTCACACCCCAAAGTGTGAATTGCAGTCATGTCTTTAGAAACCAATTCAACTTTACATGAACGTATGGATGTTAAAGCTTTTTAGTGGGTTTCAAGACATATTTTAAAACAGCTTTTAGAGGGTTTCAGGGTGAGATATAATATAACAGGCTTCTTGTTTGATTGAACTATAGCTACATTTATTTATGTCTAGTATTTGCTATGCCACTAGTTTGCATGGTTACGTAATGTGCTCACCTTGGATTATCATTATTATTATGACCTATGAATCGATTAGTTGATGGAAAATAAATTAATCTGCAAAATACTCAGCCTCACAAAATTCAGTATCAGTTGTAAAAAAAAAAATGTTGTTTGTATTAAACAAGCATTTTAAAGAAGTAATCTTCGGCTGTGGAAACTTGTGTCTGGCATTTCTTACCTTTTATGTCATTCAAAGACCAAACTAAACAAGATATTCTTCTTCTTAGTATTGTGACTGTCGAGCCACTATACTTTATAGCCTATAGCTGGGAAAAAATGTAGGACACAACTGGGACCTTTAATAAGAACAAAGTCAGAAAATTATTAAGCAAGGTCTCACTTGTTTATGATTAGTTATTTTTCACTCACTCAGGTCATGATAGACCAGTTCCTGTATCTGACATGATCACACTGAGCTGTACTCTGCGCGCTGTCCAGCAGGGGTGGTGCTGAAAAAGCTGGAGCTGAGGCCTGGCATCCTCTTAGACAGGCCTTTTACATCTCACCTCACATAACGTACAATTAATACAAACACCCCGAACCTAAAAACACACACTGGTGAATGCACATGTGGCCTATATGAATATACATTATAAGTCAGCACCCGCCCTGAACCATCGTTTGTCGCTGCTGCCTGAACTACCAAATCACGGTGAGAGATTCACGACCAGAAAAAAAGAAAAGCAGACACCGCTATTAAATCACGGACCTAATAGCAAACAAGTTCAGTTTGGGGTTTCCATTTTGCATTTCAACATTTCAACAAGCACTTTTTACGCATCTTAGCAGACAGGGAACCACATCCACACTGCATCTCCGCCGCCATAGCTGCACCGGTATACCCCCACAATATGACAAATTAAAACGGCGTCAAGCGGCACCGAGGCAGGTGGCTCCATACCTTTTGTAGTCGGAGGAGAAAATCCCTCCGCTCGCCGGGTCGTGACCATATTCAGGCTCCCCGACACTGGACGAGCCCCCCTTCTCGTCGTTGAAAGCGGAGTTGGCGGACATTGCCGTGGCTTTCTGTTATTTTTGTTTCTCTCTCGCCCTCACAGAGCAGCGATGGGGATTTAGTGCAGAGGGCAGCAGGATATACGGCTCTTAAAGGCGCACAGACACACGGCCGTTATCTCTGAGATGCTCGGTGCATAGGGGGATGATGGTTGGAAGAGGAGGGGGGGAGGCGCGATGCTCTGGGCACGTGATGTATTACAGGTTAGTAAACCTAAAACCTGGAAGTGGTAGAGAAGTAGTCATGTAGGCATATCTGTATATAGACTGTATATAAGAATGGACCAACAGATCCCGTTGCTCTGGACGGAGACCAGTGAAGGCCCTAAGAAGCAGTTTTCCGGTGATGGCTGAGCGTTACTGTGCAGCCTCCAACTGAGAGAGATGACGTAAATGTGACGTGAGCAACCTGTCTGAAAGTTGTAAGTCTTCTGGTAGCTGTGCCAAGAGAAATCTCAATCATTCCCAATCTTGCAGAGACGGAGAGCGTAGGTATATGTAAGGAGATAACATGGAAACATGCTAATTATTGCTAACTAAAATGCTAGTTAACATTAGTAATTAAACTTAAACAGCTAATGTAAGTCCAAACTGCCTGCGAGCTTCTCCTGTACTATACGGTAATTCCTCTACTATGCGACAGTAAGTCGCGTGGTTATGACACAATCGTTAGCCTATTTTTACAAAAACGTCTGCTACGGAGCCATAACGTGAGATACAAGGTAATGGAGCCTTTTATACATTGTCGTGTTTCTTTAGAAATAAACAATGGACAAATAGAGTCTTTAAACGGTTCAGATGTAAAGTTATTCGCTGTCAAAGTGACGTCAAAATGAATGGCAGTCAATGGAATGCTAACGGTAGGTGATGGCTTTGTAGCATCAAAATGGCGCCATGGGAGATTCGCGGTCCGAGGGGAAGCTTACCCCCTTGAGGCATATTAGCAAAGAAATAATAAAAAATGAATAAATACAAAAATAAAAATGTAGGCATATTAGCGTAGTAGTTTTCCTCCAGGTTCCCTCAAGATTCCTTCACCAGATTCCCAATGTTGTTGTTTTTTTACCCACAGGCAGTGCTGAAGAGTAACTATTACTCAAGTTGGCTACTTTTTATTATGATTTTTTTTTTATATTCTTTTTATTTATTTTAATTTTATGATGCTTTCATTTGGCTTGTTTTGTCTTCTCTTGTTTTATTATTACGGCTTGATCGACTTAAATTGTTTGTTTTTATTGTTGTTGTTTTTGTGTGGACCCCAGGAAGACCAGCGACCACTTTGTGGGATCCAAATTCTACTTACCACCATTTTTCAGGTACTTGTACTTTGCTCGAGTATTTTCAATTTTATGCTTTATATAGGCCTACTTCCACTCCACTATAATTCAGAGGCAAATATTTTTTTTTTTTTTGTCTTTTTACTCCACTATAGACAGCTGTAAATACTTTTAACAGGGGGGCATTTTTATTTTTGTTATATGCAGGTTAGGGGTGGGAATCACCAGAAGCTTAGTCTATCCACGACTTTCCACTTCCAGGATTGCCTCGTTGCCACCGGAAATTCCACAGTATGTCCTTTTTTTCGACCAGATTTTCCCCAACGCTTTCTTTGTGTTGGAATTCTAAACTCCGGTGGATTTATGAGGACTATGGTTAACTGCTCCTCAGATCTCTGCAGGGTAAATCCAGACAGCTAGCTAGACTATCTGTCCAATCTGAGTTTTCTGTTGCACGACTAAAACAACTTTTAAACGTACACATGTTCCACCAAAACAAGTTCCTTCCAGAGGCTATTTTCCAGCGACACCGGGGCTCCGTGCAGCGCTTAGTGGAATGCTGTGTGGACTAGCCTAGTCTCACTTTGCCAGACCTTCCTCCACAGCGATGCGGAGGAGGGCCTGGCTAGTCCACACGTGTTCTGGTTTATTGTCATTTCTTTAAACCAATCACAATCGTCATGGGCGAAGCTAAGCTCCACACAGAGCCGCTGCAAAATAGCCTCGGGAAGGAACTTGTTTTGGTGCAACATGTACGTTCAAAAGTTGTTTTAGTTGTGCAAGAGAAAACTCAGATTTGAGGAGCAGTTAACTATAGTCCCCATAAATCGACCAGAGTTTAAAATTCCAACGCAAAGAAAGCAGAAGGAAACAAACATCGGCGAAAAGACATGCATCCGGCGGAATTTCCTGTGCCACCCGAGCAATCCTGGAAGTGGAACGTCCCTCCTCGGCAGCTCAGCGTTGTGGAGGAAGGTCTGGCAAAGCGAGACCACCAGAGGCCCAACGATATGATATCACAATACTTATTTCACAATACGATTTTAACGTGGTGGAGGCGTATTCATATATTTTACTTAAGCAAAAGTAGCAATAATACAATCTACAATCCTGTATTCAAACCTTAAAGTACTAATGTGTAAACATAGTTATCATTCTGCAGAATGTCCCATTTCAAAATATTATATAGCCTACTGCATTAAATAAATGATGCATTATTACAAGCATATCACTTTAACGTGAATTGTTTTATATTTTTTGTATTAATATAACTACATCTAGTGGAGTAAAACCCGGGCCTACAATATTTGCCTCCAAAATGGAGTATATATATATATATATATATAAATAAATACAGGTGCAATAAAGTAAAAGTACTTCAAATCTGAACAACACTTGACCAGCGCCTAAATGTATTAAAAACTGCTGCACTGTCTTGAACTGCAAGAGTCCAAAGTCAGTTTCAGATTTGTGGAAACTTTGGTGCAGCAGCATGAGCATAAAACTGAAAAAAAGGCATCCTGTATGAAGCTAACTTCAATCTGAAGGTCTCAGAGTATTGGACAGTAACTGACAAGGCGCGAGGGTCGTCCCTTTTTTTCCATGACAACTTGGAGCAAAGGTGTCTTTGAGCCGTTAACGTTAATGAAAGAGACAGATACGTTTTTACGCACACAAAAGGTGTAGCACTCTGGAAAAAAAATGAAGAAAAGTAGTCTGGTGTTTAACTCGTAAGTTTACAGTTTTACAACAAGTGGACTTTTCAACACAACTTTACCGTTAGCTAGTTTTAACTAACTGAAACTTTATAACACGTATGCTAGCTAGCTAGTTATCTTACCTAACTTAATGGTGCATATGCTAGCCTAGATACCTGTTACGTTGATATGTTATTTTGCTTTCTCCTAGATCTTCTCGAGCAATGAATACTTCAGTTGCAGGAGTTCATCAAGTCAGCCAAAGTTCAAGACACAAGTGGAGCTTCGCAGGTTCACAAACCCGAAGAAGTTCCATCTTGGTCGGTGGCAGCAACAGGAAACGTAACATCCTGGATAGGAACGCCAATCAAGCTCCTAGAAAACCAGTTCGGGTAACGTTATCTAGCTAGTTAATTCAAATAACGTTAAAGCTAGCTAGGCCAAATGTATTCTGAACTTTCCATTTCCTATCACACTATTGCAGTTAATGGTGGTCTCCTCTTAATTTTGTTTATTGATATTAACCATAGACAGTCAACACACATCCTTCAGCAGCTAGCTAGGTACATGGTACATTGTTTTGTAAAAAGAAACATCATTCAAGCTCAGCCTTATGTTAAGTCAACAAATGAGTAATTATAATAACAATGTTAGTGAAAAAATGATCCATGTAACGTTAGAAAATGAGTAAAAGGAAAATAACTAAAAGTTACAATAGTTCAGGAGACAGTCCTCACAATTCGATAGTTAAATAAAAAATACATTTATATGGGAAGACATAGGGTTGGGTATCATTTGGATTTTTACAATTCCGAACCTGTACTTTTAAAACGATTCCGATTCCTGACCTGATTTTCATGAAAAACTGAAAAATTACATCAGAGAAAGGTTCTTATAGAGAGTTTTTTTAAAATTGAAAAATATTTCAATTTAACAATAATATTAAAGTTTTAAAGTACTTTCCCAGACAGAAAATATGGCATTTTAAAAGTAGCCTAAATTTACGGTAACTAGCTAACGGTAGACTACAGAGAAAGTGTGATATTTTTAATGTAAATTCCATGCACCCCTTTTTTATGTATGTATGTATGCATTTAATGTTTTCAATGTGTATGTGTATCTGTACTTGAAAAATAAAGTTTTTTGAAGACAAAAAAAACATGAGTTTTAAGCGAGGTGAGCTTACGGACTGTCTGCTCGCCCTAATTGCATTTTAACATACTACATTTATACACCAAACCTACAGTTAGGCTAACCTAGCTAGGCTTTTTAAGGAGGGACAGAGGGAACATTTCAGTCGACAAAATCAAGAACCAAAATTTGCGTTCTAATCCAGTCCGATTCCTACTGGTTGCGTAGGAACCGGTTCCATAGTGAAACCAGGTTTTGGTACCCAACCCTAGGAAGACAGAATATTAACTCTGTGTATGTGACATTTACCCATTAAGAGTTTAAAATAAACAACAAAGCTTTAGCCTAATGTCTTTCCTCACAATTGTTACAGAATGCCACATTTTACTGAAAATTCAATTCTGTATATCTGTCCAAACATATGTAACTTGATAATCGTAAAGTAAATGCTTAACTGATTCTGGCTGCGGTTCCGGTCTTTGCAGGTGTTGGACAATGATGGCAATGACGTCACTCCTCTTCCCCTGTATCATGCAGAGCCAGGAGACATGCCTTCCAAACCAGGCAGATTCTTGGATGAAATCTTTTCCAGCTCAGAATCCGACCAATTGAAATCAACTTCAAGCTTCAATATGCGCTCTTTCAGGTACCAGGTGTAACATTCACATACACCTTCTAAACTGATTTTATGTGTGGCTTGTTAGGTGAAAATTAATAGCCACGCATTTCTGACCGCAAAAATGTTCTCAGACTCAGTAATGTTATTGTTTTGCAGCTCATTTATGGGTAGCAGCCTACCATCCAGCTGGTCTACCACAGCGTCAATGACTAAGGGGACTCAGGATAGTGTTCCTAAACTGGACATACCAATAATCCCTCCACCTCCATGCGGTTACTATTCAGTTTTTTTTTTTATATATATATATATATATATATATATATATATATATATATATATATATATATATATATATATATATATATATATAGTCATTATGTTTATTATATTCACAGTTTCGTCCTGGTGATTATCACAAATGAATACAGTGTTACATTGTTATACTATATGCAAATTTCGCCATTTGCGGCAAAATACAATTCAATCTATAGCTTCCTATTATGATCAAATTAATTTTTTTGCAGAAGATAGTCTTTTGTGGTATGTTATACAATTATATTCAGTATTTATATATAATTGTTTTGTCTTTTGTTCTTGCCCGAGAAGGACAGAGGAAAAGAGACAATGTGAAACAACATGTAACAGAAGAGATGTTGGATGATGTAGTAGAAGTCTGCATCACTGAGACAGATACCATTTCACTGTTTGACCTACCACCCCTCATCTTTATGTCAGAGGATGCTGATGATACAAAAGCCATTAAGTGAGTCCTCTGCTTGTTGGCTTTCTTAAATATAAGGCAAGATCTGACATGCACAACAGGCACACAGAGTGGTACTTAATGTCTTTAACTTTGGAACTGGCTGTCACATACTATGCAGTGTGTGTTAAGATGTATTTCAGTTTATTTTCTGTGCAAACATACCATTCCGGGACATGTAGTACTCCTCTTTGGTTGTAACAAGCTGTTGACATTTTCACCATGTTCTTACAGAGAGAGAAACCTTCAATATGCTGAGCTCTGCAAGAACAGAATGGGCAATGATAAGTATGTGGAACGATCAATGCAGACATTCAATGGAGCACCTAAAGAAAAACAGATCCAGACCAACAAGATTATCATGGTGGATGAAGGTTAGGTTTAGGCTTCGCGTACTTTTTTTCTGGGGTTATGTTTATTTAAGTAGTAGTAGACTTGTTCAGATTCATCAATAGGAATAGTGGGCACAGGGCAGGTCAATTCAAAGTTTTAAACCTTAAGATTATAATGTAGCCCAAATGTTCATCAATGATAAACACATGTAAACCAACCTGGCAGTATGGTACTGGTTTAAAAAAAATGACATTTATTTCAAAGTCCAAACTGCTAAGTTTGCTGACAGCATTTTCTAGCTGATTCAGTGAAAAAAAACGCCTCAAACTTCATGTGATAATCAGTTGTTTTAAATTGAGATTTGTCAGATTAATGCAGTTGTCTTTTCAACCTCAGACTGTTGCATCACAGTCCAAGGTTTTGCTACAGTATGTAGATAAAAACCCATATTATGGTGAGTTTGGCATGGTATTTAGTGATCAGTTTTTCAAAGTAGACAGCTAGTTGAAATTCTCTCGTGTCCACAGGCACGTTCGCTACTATCTGGGATATCTATGACTCTTTCTGTGACCAAAACAAAAACCCTGAAAGTGAGAAGACTAACAATCCAGAGACTACCGTGAACACCAGCAAAGTTCATGAGAAGATCGGAGAGAAGAGCAGCAGCACAGTTAGCATAGGTAACCATACCTCGGAGAACATTGACTCTGTTAATGTTCAGTCTTTGTCCCAGCAAGGGCTTGGGACTGGAGAGGTCTAAGAATTAACACAGTTTTGCTCTAACAGACATGTATCATTTTTTAATATTTAATTTCCTCAGGCAGCACTATTGGCTCACTGTTGGAAATGGAAACGTGTCGGAGCGGTTTAAATGCTGAGTCCAACCCAGAGCTGATCATGTTGACAGAGTCATTCCAGCACAGCTTATTAGTGATGGAGAGGAGCATCGTGGCAAACATCTTTCAACCCAAGCTGGCTGCTTATAGGCAGCTTCCCATAATAAAAGGTAAACTTTCTTTCTCACATTGTTGGTTCAGGTGCACCAGCCTGTGGACTTACACTCAGGGCATTTGTCCTCTGCTTCAACTACAGCAAAACATTTGGTCAGTTATTAAATGTAATGTTGATTGTGTAAGACCCTGACAGCACGGTGAAGCCTGAGACCGAGGAAAAGAGCGAGGAGGGTGAAGAGAGCTCTTCATCTCCAACTCTGGAACGTCTCTGGGCTTTCAGCTGCGAGCTCACTAGAGGATGGAACATTACCTGCATGGTCTGGAACAAGAAGAACCCGGTAACATAGACCAAAGATCAAAACAAATTCTTTGCACCAGTGTCAATGTCATTTTGTGTTGTTTTTTAAACAAGTGTCTAAGCTAAAGTGGTTTTCCCATTTGACTGCCTTCACTATTCATAAGCAACATGAAATACACATTTTAATAATGTTAATACATCTGCAGTAAGCAATTGACCCTACTTCAACTGTGCCTAGGCGTAAAGCATTTATGGTAAGATAAAAAGGCAAATTAATGATTACCAAAACAGCAGCATTGCCCTTGGTACCACTTAGAATTATAATGGGCAAACATTTACTTTTTATGGTTCTACTATTACTAGTCTTTGTTTAAAAAGTTGAATGAATGCTTCTTGTAAAGGTCAAATGTCTCACACTTCACCTAAAACTCAGTCTGTGCTCCCTGTAAGGATCTCCTGGCAGTGGCATACGGTGACTGTGACTCCACCAACCAGAAACCAAGTATGATCTGCTGCTGGTCCCTCAAAAACCCTACGGTATATTTATTTTTATTGCCCTTTATTTACTTTCCGCCAACATCTTCCTGTGCCCTATCTCAACTAGCTAACCATTATATATTATGAGCTATTTAAATGCAGTCCATAGTTACTGCACAGTGATTTTAAATATGTCCCCTGTGCAGTGGCCAGAGCGAGTCTTCCACTGTCATAGTTGTGTGACATCCCTGGATTTCTCAGCCAACAACCCCAGCCAGCTGGCTGTGGGGATGGACGATGGCACTATAGCCATCTACAGTGTCCAGAGTCGGAACAACATTCATTGTATTGCCAACAGCAGGTGAGGACTGTGGAGCATGCCAATACACTCTTACATTACATGAAACAAAAGTTACTATTGGACCAAACCTCTTTTCTCTTAGCTTTCCTAATTATTCTGTTTTGTAGTGAGTGTTCCAAAAGGCACCTGAAACCAGTGTGGCAAGTCAACTGGAGCAAACAAGAGATTACATTGTCAGGGGAGGACAGGGTAGAAGCGCTCATCGCTGTGTCGACAGATGGCAGGATTACCAAGTGGCTCCTCTGCAGCAATGGTCTTGAGTGCATAGGTACTGTTGTCTGCAGCAGGCTATGGTTTCAACAGTTGAACACATATGATGACACAATCTGACATAGAGTATGAGTATATGAGGAAACATAGTAGATTCAAACGTAAACAGTGATATTTTTACCCATTGGCATAACCATTGGCCAAACATGTTCAGATGAGCTTTGAGTTTAAAAGGCAGGAAAACAACATTGCTCAGTATCAATTCTATCACTTGAACTGATGTTAAAAACATAATGTTGGTTAATTGTTTTTACCACTGTGGAACTTTAAAAGGCAGTTCTGAGAAGGCTCTCGTGTAAATTATTTACAGTCAATTCTTGTATATCAGTGCTCTAACAGTAATAATAATCATACTATCTGTATCTTTTCTAAAAAATGTGTTCTTAGACTTGATGAAGCTAAAGAAGAATTCTAAGAAGAAAGCTGTAGAAAGCAGGAAGAAGACAGAACATATGGTTTCAGCACTGACTCCTGGTCTTTGTATAGACTTCCATCCAACAGTAAGTTCACAGAAATCAAATAGATCCTAGGATGGTTTGAACTGGGCGTAGCACTCATGCTAAAATCTTATTTTTGTGGAGAATTGTTTTTGGCCTGACTTCCTTCTTCCAAAGTTTAAGATTAACTTTTTTTTCTGGTTGTGTCTCTCTCCAACTTTGACTATGACTTAAAAAATTGGATTGTACTTTCCCTGCAGGATTCCAGTATCTATCTGGTTGGCACATGGGAGGGCCTCATCCAAAAGTGCTCTGTCTCCAACAGTCACAATGTTCTGGAGACTTACCAAAATCACTTTGTAAGTCCATCTGGATAAAACCATTGAGTCAATGATATTTGAAATGTGTAAATGTGCACACCGTAAATTATAGTATTTTCGAATACCTGATACCTAAGAGTGTTTTACAGTATTATGTGTATAACACCAAAGAATAGGGCCCTGATTTTCCAATGGCGGAGTAGTGGAAGAGCAAGCTAACTTTAGTATTACCCCAGCTTTTCAGTCTCATGTATGATGCTTTGACTTCAAACCGACCTGTAGACCAAATCTGCAGTTTAGCACAACTAGTTGAGGTTGCTGTTCCGGCTTCCAGACTCATCTCATCACCAAAACAATCTGTGGGAAAAAATACTTTGTCATATATCCCTGAATAACATGTACTCAATAACAGAAAACGTGATATCTTGTGTTAACTTCCGTGATGCTGCTACCCATTTACTACAAGTTGATTTACTTTATTAGAAACAGTATTGGTTATTTCAGCATGCTCACTCCATATCCCCTTTCTTGCTCTCCCTCAGTGCCCTGTGAACAGCATTGAATGGTCTCCATTTAGTCCTGATGTTTTCCTGAGCTGCTCCTCTGACTGGACCATCCAGCTGTGGAAGCAGGAACGCCTTACCCCTGTGTTGAGCTTTACATCCGCCCAGAGGGCCGTGTATGCCGTCAGGTGGTCCCCAAACTGGTCCACAATATTTGCGGCCATTAATGGACTGCAGGTGGAGATCTGGGACCTGAATTTAAGCATGTGAGTCAGGCTGACAGATATTTCTGTATTTATAGAGCTCTGTCTAGTTTACTTTCATTTGATGCTTTTATCTGATTTGAAACATTAGCCGGAAATTATCTGGTGTCCACTAAATATACGCATCCCTTTTAAGCCTGCACCCAACCATTGTGCACCAGGCTGCACCTGGTGTGACGGTGACCTCCATGCTGTTTGCCAGAGGGACAGACAGTGTCTTGATAGGGGACAGTGAAGGCCAAGTGACTGTCTACCAGCTAAAAAACCTCAGTGTCGGACAAGGCAAGCAGGTAAAACTGAGGTGGCCTGTGTGATTTTCTCATCCCGATATGCTACATGTAGCACATGCATATTCATTTTTGTTTTTTAATTATTATTCATTTTCTTTATATTGAGGTGGTTTGCAGAGCATACAAGCTGTTTACAAACAAGTAGTTACAGAAAGGATATGTGGGACAATTATTCAGAAAGGTCTTGATGTTACAGAGATTAAGCAGTTTTATTTTTAGGTGACTAAAGCCGTCAACACATGATCCGCGGCAAAACCGCGAGGTTGGGCGCAGAGCAAAGAGGCAAAGCGCAGCGCAGGAACGTTCTGGAATTGGTTGCGGCCACAGTTTCGCCTTGAAAGGTCAGGCAACTAGGTCAAAGTTGAAATAATTTGAACTTTGAGCGCTGCACCTAGTTGGTTGGGCGGCCCTGTTCTCCCCACAGGAAAACAATGGAACGGCCAGCGCAGAGCAGTTTTACGCGGATCATGTGTGGGCGGCTTTTATATTAGCAGTTTTTATCTCTGGGTGGGAACAGAGATCCAGGGAAGCAAAGATAAGACTCAAGATTGTCATTTTCTACCAAATTTGAGAAAATGTGAGAAGAGGAATACAGCAAAAGAAGTCACAAAAGTCAGTGTAGGGTAAAACATGTTGTACACTGTACACAGGTCAAACTGTCTCTTTTGCTCTTTGTTTAAGGTGGACAGCTTGGAAGACATCATTGGCTCTGCAGTTTCCAGGTATCTTTAGAAACTGCAACTTTTAAACTGCAATGTAAAAGTTTCAATCCCTTGCTATTGTAAAAAGATCAAACTGTATACTTGTAACAAGGCAGGCCTTTTGTTTTATTTGAGAACCACTTTACGATTGTTGTATCTTATCTTATGTTAGTTAATTCTATTACGGTAGTTTAATTATTGCCAGTTATTTTGGAAATTGAAAAAAGTCTACAAAAGTATCTATAAAAGTACAAATGAAATAAATGTTTCATTCAATGTTTCATTCAGTGTAGTTCATGTCTTTATTAACAAAACAACAGAACAGATAAAAACATAATTGAAATGCATGAATTTACAATAAAAACGGGTGGAAAATAACTACAAAACAAACAAACAAAAAATGCAACAAAAGAGGATAAGACAAAATACATCATATGAGCTTTACTGTACAGTTCAAAAATGTACTGCAAGGGATGTAAAGAGACCTTTAGAGATTTATAGATACTTCAATTTCACTTCAAAACAACTAATTGAGTAAGTCAAATCTAACCCTTACATAATGCATCATGTTTATAAATTAGATACATCAGTCTAGAAGATTCTTGTTTGTAGACAGTCTTCAGAAAGATGCAGAGCTTTTCACTGTGGTATTAAAAAGTTATATTCAGATTGAATGTTAAAAAAAAGAAGAGATTTCTTTCTTTCTTTTTGTAGACTAAAAATAAGCCGCTTAAAGTTTAGTTGAGATCTGAAGACTTGATCTTTGACAAATTGTGTTGACGAGGTACTGTACTTCTGGACCTTATTTTTAAGATCAAGGGAGACCCCTACTGGCAGATCACATTTATGGATGTAACCATAAAAGGCGTCAAAAATGTCAGGAAAAAAAATGTTTTTTTCAAGGTTGAAGGGAAGACAACACAAGGGTTACAGAAAAGAGATTCAAACTGAAAAGCATTGAATCCATGAGAGTTCTGTGAATCATATGTGCTGAACTGGTTGGGCTGTTTTTCTATAATATATGAAAGTGAATATTCTGCAATATTATATCATACAGTAATTCAATAAAGACTCAAAACAAAGACTCAAATTAAATCTTGATTTGAAAACCCATTTCTAATCTTTACTCATACGTTATAGTATATACCAATGTGGAGATAAACATCAGAAATATGATCAGAGTGAAATAGTTTAGAACAAACTGACTATAATAAATCAGATTTTAACAAAAAAAACAAGAAACAATACACTTAAAACAATTAAATTAAAAGTCCATATTAAGCAATGCTTTTACGCCAAACTAATTTCGGTAGACAGTTAATGCTTATTTTTTTTTCCATTATTTATAATAATGTGGTTATATTGTTGGATGAACTATTGAATGCCAGATTTTAGGAGCAAACATCCCAGTTGAACTGTGTGCAGAAACCAAGAATGCGTCAGCTAACACAGTTATTCTGGATGACAGTGCTTTCTTTCATTCACACACTGGCTCGGACAAATTGCATCACGCTCCCTGGACCAGCTGGTATGTCTATAAATGACAAACTCCATTGCGTGAAGTTGTGGAGACTTGTCTTAACAAGAGTTTGATTAGAGGGAATTCAAACGCCAAAATACATGGGTAATTGTGAAACTCTTGTTCTCATGTGCAACAACTTCCTGATTTCAGATTTCAAATGATCTGATCTTACACACTGCTGCAACTGGTTCACAAGATTAAATTAGAATTTAAATTAATATCCTGGTCAGCCAAAAAGAATTTGTTGTAGAAAATGACAATTGAGATAAAGCCTGCAAACAGGGGGAAACAGCTAGCTGGGCTCTGCCTGAGGGTAAATAAAAAACAATGTCCACCAGCACCTCTACACTAAAGCTCGCTGATTAACATGTTATATCTTGTTTAAATGTCAAGTTGTGACTTTACAGAGGAGTTAGGTGCCGGACTATTTGCTGCATGCATGGTAGCAGTAACGCAGTGCCAGGCTATCTGTTTCCCCCCTGTTTCCAGTCTTTATGCTAAGCTAACCGTCTCCTGGCTGTAGACAGACATGAGGGTGGCATCAATCTTCCCATCTAACTCTCGGTAAGAAAGGAAATAAATGCATTTCCAAAAAATGCTGAACTATTCCTTTAAATAAAGATAACCTTGTTTTGAACCTAATTAATGTGAACCACTCCAAAATGGATCCCTTTCTACTTAAGGCTTACAGTACTGATGCAACATAATAAGGGTTATAAAGGGTGTGTAAGAAATTCTTTTTGTCCTATAAAACCCTTTAAACTCTCATTGAATCCCCTGAAATATACTGTAGGATAGACAAAGCTAACACAATTTTACAATTCAGCAACAGAAGATTTTTGATGAGACCAGTGTCTTTAAATCCAATTCAACAGGGAAAAACATGAAGAGTGATTTTGGTTTTAGCATACGTTCAAAGGTTAGCTGTCTGTTACAGCTATCAAACCAAGAATAACTTCCTTTTTGTTAATGTGTATGGCCTGCATCTGCTGACAGTGTGATTTCAGACACAGTGAGTGTTCACCAGCAGGGCAAGGATTCACATGAGCCATAGTAAAACGCAGTGACGACGAAATGTCTGTTATATTTTTACCCAGCTGTGATCTATGACTCTGTAAGGTCACATATCCTCCCACAGAACTGCTTAAGTAAGCTGCACTGCCTGTTTTAAATGAAAGCACAGTGAGCAACATTAGGGATGGGAAGATATAAATCCCATGATGGCCCGTCACAGACAGAACATGTGATTGTAGTTGAGATTAACACATGGAAAATCATCTGTGCATGCTATTTTAAAAGTGAATGAGGAAAAATGAGTATTGTGCAGCAATAAAAAAGGCAAGCTATTTTAATACTGACAGATCTTAGAGTGCAACAAGACGCCTTCTCCTTTTACCTCTTCCTCGCTTAACAAAGTTGAGTTTGAATTTTGAGCAGTGGGCCTGAGAGGATGTGAGTACAGTTTTGTGTTATCTGGTCTAGGTTTACATCCCTTTTTACATCCAATGAATTTTGTGGTTGTACTTTGTGTTTAAAGCACAGTGGGAAGTGAACCTGGATTTGAAAGTGACATTTGACATTTAGTCTTTTAGTTTTTAAACCCAATGGATTTGAGTGTTGGACTGCACCTTTAACGCCGCTGCACGCGCCTAGTGGTTGTGTTGGTCCAATTAGTGTGTAGGTGGAGCACAGGAAGAAACAGGCAGGCAGGCACGGTTTTTTTTTTTTTTTTCAGTTCCTGGACGCGGAGAAAAAACGTGTCAAGTTTTCTTCCAGTTGCACAAAGTAAGTCTCAGCCAGCCGGTCGATGAAGTCCGATGGTGTTGGAGGAAGATTTCCCGATGATTGAAGTATCGATACCGTCTCTGGAGAGGGAAGTGGATGAGTCGGGGAAGTCCAGAAAGGTGAGGAGGACGATGTTTAAATATTTTATCAGTCTTAACTTTTTTTTTTTCTCTCTCTCGCTTTTCTCGGCAGCGTAAAAACACTTTATTATTCCTCCATAATCACTTTTTGCTGTGTTATTATAAGTTACTGCATGGTTATAGTTTGGTTTTAATGGTGAACTGCGACGCCAGGTGAGCCAGGTAAGCTGCAGGCAGAGTGAAAGTGCGTTGAGCTCAGGCTTTCTCCAGTTTTTATCCAGGGGTCCAAGAAATAAAACTATATCAATCTAATTTTGAATTTTGTTTTTAAAAAAGTAACAGTGCTGGAAGAAGTAACTACACTTTGGAGATACTTTACTTATAGACTATTTCCATTTTCTGCAACTTAACTTCTACTAACTTCACTACATTCAAATGGAAGAATCGTACCTTTTATTCCACTACTTTCATTTGATAACTTTAGTTCCTTTGCAGTTTCCTTTTTATAGTACCACATATAATGTTTTATTATTATAGATACAGATAAAATGATATTAATGCCTGGGGGAAAAAATAGCTTCCCAGCAGAATATCAAATAGTTAAAATCAGCTCCACTTTTACCAGCTGCAATATTAAAGTGATGAACACATGAATGCATCAATAATTATAATCCAATAATAATATAGCCTATTTTGTTCTGAAATGGGCCATTCTGCATAATGAGTACTTTAAGTATATTTTGAAAATAATATTTTAGTACTTTTACATCTAACAGAGTATTTCTTCACTGTGGTATTGCTACTTTACTTAAGTACGAGATCTGAGTACTTATTTAATTTCTATGTGGAAATAGCAAAACCACACAATATATATATATATATATATATACTCCATAAGGTGTGTGTGTGTGTGTGTGTGTGTGTGTGTGTGTGTGTGTGTGTGTGTGTGTGTGTGTGTGTAAAAGTACAGAAGCACTGGCAGCAAAATGTACTTCAAGAAGTAAAAGTACTCCTGCAGAATGGGCCCCTGTCACTCTTATACTATCATATGACTGGATCTTATTATTGATGCATTACCTGTAATTACTCAGTACTAACTTGAACTGTTTTACTGTATTTACTTTTGGGTAGTTACATCTATAACAGTTCATCATGTTTTATAATGTCAAATCTTCAACTGAAGAGTATAACTACTAACTTTAGCTGTCAAAAAAAAGTAGTAAGGTGTGGAGTAACCCGTACAATAGTGTCTTCTGAAATATAGTGGTGTGCAAGTATACTACAAAACTTTACTTAAGAACAAGGCTAATTACCACTGAAAAGTAATTGAAATTTCTCGTAAATATCTTTGCTCTTTACATGCATGACCTCACACAGCTCCAGGCATGCGTTTGAGCAGGAGGAAACCATGTACTCAAAGTCTCAACCCTACAATATGGTGGTTGAAGTATTTTTGAACCCAAGTAAAAGTAACAGTAGTTACTCCATCACAAGTAAAAGTCCTGCATTTAAAGTCTTACATAATTGAAAGTACAGAAGTATTATCAGCAAAATGTACGTAACAGAAAAAATGGCCCTGTGATTGTTGTTGTCTCACAAGATGGAGACAATTATGAAAAGTATTGCAAAACTGTATTTCAGTAAATTAACTCAAGTATTTAAGGACCAAGTATACATAATGTCATAAAGTTTATTTACCTGGACATATTATGGTATTTTGCTCCCGTTTCAAACAGTGATTAGTGCAGAAAGCTGTAAATCATTGGTGACATACTGCTGTACATGTTGCCTCCTCTTCCTGAGCGCACACAGTGGTGTAGTCTACGTGATACGCAGGTATACGCAATATACCTACTAAGAAAGCTCCAAGATTTCCATATGCCCACTTAAAAATGCCCAATGATACGCAACAACATACTTTCCATTATATTTTTAATATATTTTGAATTGTCATCTGTGTTATTTTTCTTCATATAGGCTAAATAAAGGTATTTCCACTGTAAATTGGTGCATTAAAGTGTATCCGAATACAGGAAATGAAGTCATTAATGCTTAAAACATCCCTGGGGGAGGACACCCAGACCCCCCCACTATGATATGCTATGCTATATACTATGATTTTTTTTACCTATTTTCACCTTTTTGTTAAGCAGATGTATTGTATCGTTCTATTGTGAAAACAATTAAAGCTGCTGCAGATCAACTGTCTGATTTGGAGATCAAATACAGAAAATACGACACAGACACTAAAACTGAAAGTTTACACATACAGCTTTAACAATTTAAAACCAGTTGTATCACCAAGGTCGTAGTTCAAAACCCCAGACATTATTGTACACGTTTATAAAGCAAAGGATGCGTTTACAGTAACTTCAGCAAACCAAAACATTACAAGTAATATCTGCATTTTATTAATATTAAATGAAGAATGAATCCACGTTGGATAACAACATGAGAAAGCTGGTTTACCTCATCCTAGGTACTGCCCTTCTTTGTATTGTACTTATTTTTTATTTATTGTATTTGTCCCTTTCTCTTTTCTCTTCTTTTTTCTTTCTTAATTTGCTTTCTATCTTTCTTGCATTATTTTTCATTAATGTAATATGATGATGTGTTGACCTGCCAAGGGACTACAGATGAAAATGAGCTTTTCTGCTAACTCTGGCGCATTTACATTTTGAGTGTAAACAAAAAATGTCAATTGATGTGCATTGTCCCTTTTTAAATAAATAAATCAGATATAATCATATATACCCACAGGCATGACAAACAGTAGTATACATCTTAGCATACATACAGTGTATTGAGATGGTGGTAGGTGAAGTTCCAGTGTTGAGGAACGTCCCTGCTCATCTATGAAATCTGAAGCTCTGTACCTCCTCCTGGTGGAGAAATGATGTTGTGTTAAAGTGCTCATATTATGCTTTTTTAGTTTTTTCCCTTTCCTTTATTGTGTAATATATCTTTTTTTGTGCATGTTATAGGTTTACAAAGTGAAAAAGCCCAAAGTCCACCCCAAAGGGACTTACCATCTCCAACAGAAAACACTGTTCATAAACTGCTTCAAACAGCTCTGTTGTAGTCCAGCCTTTACTTCTGTGACGAACGTGCGTCACTTTGTAACGCACGTTATAATGCTCACCTGGCTGTTAGCATGGCACGCCCTCATACTCTGCTTCTGACTGGCTAGTAGTCCTTACCTAGCTACTGCGAATGTGCGACTACGAAAAAAAAAAAAAGAACAGAAGTGAGATATCTCACTCTGTAGCTAAAACATAGAGCTCAACACACAGGGTGAAAAGAGGAGCTGCAGCAATGAGAGTACAACAAGAATATGGTGTTTTTTGAAAATTAAACCATGTAAACCTATTCTGATATAACCTCTAAATACAATTATGAACCTGAAAATGAGCATAATGTGAGCACTTTAAGATGCAGACCTCTAACCTACCTCACCTAAAACATGAAGTTTAAAACTGCAAAATATGATTGTAAGAATCTAAAGGCGTGTTTTTTTTTTTTTTGCTGATTTAAGTCCTTAATCTTAAATCTTTATTTTAATTGACTTTATGACAGTTTTTTTTATGGGAAACTTGTGTGTGGTATTTAAAAGAGAAATCGGCAAAAAGTATTCTAAAGTATTCGTCAAAGCTGGAACATGTGTTGCATTTGTAGTCCGTGTCAGCTATACCTGATATCTTTGATTACTGCTAAATGTTTGTCTTTACTTGACGGGATGATGTTGTTTTAAAGATGATTTTTTGGGGGGGCATTTCCACCTCTCATAGACAGGACAGCTCAGATATGAAAGGGGGGGGGCGGCTGGGTAGCTCACCTGGTAGAGGATGCACCCCATGTACAGAGGCAGTGATCGCGGGTTAAATTCTGACCTGCGACCCTTTGCTGCTTGTCACTCCCCCTCTCTCTCCCCTTTCAAGTTTAAGCTGTCCTGTCAAATAAATGCCTAACAATATCACTAAAAAATATGAAAGGGGAGAGAGAAGAAGACATGCAGGAAACCGTTGCAGGTCAGACTCTAATCCTGGACCCTCTGCGTCGAGGAATAAACCTCTATATATGTGTGCCTGCTCTACCAACTGAGCCACCCGGCCACAGATGATGTTGTTTTAAACGTGATGGATGATTAAGGTGGTAAATGAGTATTACAGTGTCCATACACACTGTAAATGTAAGTTTATAAGCCTCGTTGATCTCTTAAAAGGATAGTTTCTCGTCATTGTAATTCAAATAAGATTGGAGAACCATGTCTGTTTTAAAAAGAATGAACTTGACGATTAAGCAAAAACAACTCATTGGATTTATTTTCATCATCATTTAAAAAAGCATGACGCACCAACTTTAAATGTCCAACCTGACTCTCTAAATGACAGATTGTAAATAAATCCTCTGTGTCTCTGTCTGTCTTTTGTTTGCAGCTTTTCAGAGTGGAAGTCTTGTTTCACGGGAGGAAACATTATGTGCTCAGAAGAAGCAGCGAATTCCAGACTCTCCATAGAAAAGTATGTTGCTTTATAGCCACAGTCTCAATTATTACAGTGTTACCAAATTAATGTTTCCTATTTGTGGTGCTGCATATTATGCTATGAGATGTATAAGTCGCTTGTAACGTAAAATAAGACATGGATCTAAAATCACAATGAAGCTTCACTTTGATGGCCTCTTGCATTGGAAATATATGTATTTGGGTTTAAAACATGAGTGTTTAAAAGTTTTGAAATGTTTGCACTAGAGATGGCCCGATACCATTTTTTTTTTTTTTTGCTTACCGATTCCGATACCTGAACTTGCGAATCAGCCGATACCGAGTACCGATCCGATACCAGTGTGTCATATATTTTATATTTTATATTTTAACAGCTGTATACTACTATCCCTGTATGGATGTGATATTATTTCTATCTTTGTCGGTCTGGCTCAGGTTAAACTCTTTGTGAAACATGAACAAACACAAACAATGTACGCCACAGAACTTTCTTTTATTATCCAGTTTGACAATCCGTTATAACTGGTAAAGAACATAAGTAAACTACTTTAATGTAGATTTTCTTAAGGGCTTTCTTATGTGGTATCGGATCGGTGCATGAACTCCAGTACTTCCCAATACCAGCGTTTTAGGCAGTATCGGAACATCTCTAGTTTGCACAAGAATTTGAGTCAAAAATGAATATTAATATTCAGATTGAATATATTCTAATAACAATAATCAGTATGTTTTGGGGAAGAGAAACAGAAAGAGAAGTTTTGGGGTGTGAGCATGCAAAAATTCACCACCACCCTTTTGATAAGTTGACCATTTTATATAATATCTGAAAATTCTCGTTATTTTATTTAAATAGTTCTGGATGGATAATATTGTTATAATATGGAGAACGGGCTAACACGCAGGGGCGATTCCAGGATTTTTTAAGTGGGGTGGCACGGGGGGGATTTTATCAGAATACAGCATAGAAAATCTGCTTAGAAATATAGGAAATATTTGATATGATAGAATTAATTTCACTTATTTTTTTAAATTGTATTTATTGTGTATCCAAATACAATACACATTTCCTATGGGCTCTTAAGGCAAACATTTGGATAGTCATCATGGAAACATTAATAGGACATGTGACTGAACCGTATAAAAATGAAGTGCAATACACTTACATAAACTTGGCTCAAACTTCAACAAAGAAAACCTTGCTGTACAGTTTTCAGATAATAGGAAACAGAACAGAAATAAATTGCAACACACAATATATTTCTTACAGCAACAAGTGCGCTACAGTAAGTTAAATATGTTTTTTACTTGTAAACAAAGTACACAGTTACAATACAATGTGTGTTTAAAGTATATATCCATTTACCAAATGGAAAGACAGCGATTGGCAGAACAGGGAGCAAAGTGGCAGTACTCTGATCCAATGGAAATCAAATTTGTCAGATTGACAGCACTCTAGCCCCACCTCTAGACCCGCCCCTGCTAACAAGGTGAAAAGTAATTTCATTATGGCTTTAATAACGCAGCCTGAGAAGGAGCCGTGGGCTAGAAACGTCACTAGCATTACAACCCTTCTAACAGGACAACATCTGTTTGTTTCTTTAATAATGCAGCCCAAAACGCATTGTTTGGTGCATTTCCTTCCTCATAACACATTAGGGTTTAAGGTTCACCTTCATTGTCCTTATACAATACAGGACTGCACAATAAAGATGCAAACAAACAAAATATATAAGAGGAGCACTAAAGAAATAAATAAAAAGGAAAACTTAATTATATTTACATGGAAAATATACAATTACATACTGTATATACAGTACATACAGTGAGGAAAATAAGTATTTGAACACCCTGCTATTTTGCAAGTTCTCCCACTTGGAAATCATGGAGGGGTCTGAAATTGTCATCGTAGGTGCATGTCCACTGTGAGAGACATAATCTAAAAACAAAAATCCAGAAATCACAATGTATGATTTTTTAACTATTTATTTGTATGATACAGCTGCAAATAAGTATTTGAACACCTGTCTATCAGCTAGAATTCTGACCCTCAAAGACCTGTTAGTCTGCCTTTAAAATGTCCACCTCCACTCCATTTATTATCCTAAATTAGATGCACCAGTTTGAGGTCGTTAGCTGCATAAAGACACATGTCCACCCCATACAATCAGTAAGAATCCAACTACTAACATGGCCAAGACCAAAGAGCTGTCCAAAGACACTAGAGTCAAAATTGTACACCTCCACAAGGCTGGTAAGGGCTACGGGGAAATTGCCAAGCAGCTTGGTGAAAAAAGGTCCACTGTTGGAGCAATCATTAGAAAATGGAAGAAGCTAAACATGACTGTCAATCTCCCTCGGACTGGGGCTCCATGCAAGATCTCACCTCGTGGGGTCTCAATGATCCTAAGAAAGGTGAGAAATCAGCCCAGGACTACACGGGAGGAGCTGGCCAATGACCTGAAAAGAGCTGGGACCACCGTTTCCAAGGTTACTGTTGGTAATACACTAAGACGTCACGGTTTGAAATCATACATGGCACGGAAGGTTCCCCTGCTTAAACCAGCACATGTCAAGGCCCGTCTTAAGTTTGCCAATGACCATTTGGATGATCCAGAGGAGTCATGGGAGAAAGTCATGTGGTCAGATGAGACCAAAATAGAACTTTTTGGTCATAATTTCACTAACTGTGTTTGGAGGAAGAAGAATGATGAGTACCATCCCAAGAACACCATCCCTACTGTGAAGCATGGGGGTGGTAGCATCATGCTTTGGGGGTGTTTTTCTGCACATGGGACAGGGCGACTGCACTGTATTAAGGAGAGGATGACCGGGGCCATGTATTGCGAGATTTTGGGGAACAACCTCCTTCCCTCAGTTAGAGCATTGAAGATGGGTCGAGGCTGGGTCTTCCAACATGACAATGACCCGAAGCACACAGCCAGGATAACCAAGGAGTGGCTCTGTAAGAAGCATATCAAGGTTCTGGCGTGGCCTAGCCAGTCTCCAGACCTAAACCCAATAGAGAATCTTTGGAGGGAGCTCAAACTCCGTGTTTCTCAGCGACAGCCCAGAAACCTGACTGATCTAGAGAAGATCTGTGTGGAGGAGTGGGCCAAACTCCCTCCTGCAGTGTGTGCAAACCTGGTGAAAAACTACAGGAAACGTTTGACCTCTGTAATTGCAAACAAAGGCTACTGTACCAAATATTAACATTGATTTTCTCAGGTGTTCAAATACTTATTTGCAGCTGTATCATACAAATAAATAGTTAAAAAATCATACATTGTGATTTCTGGATTTTTGTTTTTAGATTATGTCTCTCACAGTGGACATGCACCTACGATGACAATTTCAGACCCCTCCATGATTTCCAAGTGGGAGAACTTGCAAAATAGCAGGGTGTTCAAATACTTATTTTCCTCACTGTATATGTATATAAACAATTATTTTTGCAATATCAGTACAATATGCATATATATATATATATATATATATATATATATATATATATATATATATATATATATATATATATATATATATATATATATATATTGAACCGTGCATTGTTTGTTTCTTCCCTTGCCTTTAGTGGTGCATTGCTACGTTTCTTGCTACATTATCAACTTACAATCAGTGGAATAATGTGAAACACGCAGCAAGAAGGGAATCATGCACATACATGTGCAGAATGGCGGACCTATTCATAAAAGAGCTTCTAGTGGTCAAAGACTTCAGTCATTTTCAGACATTTCATATTTCGTGAGCTATCATTTCAATTACATTTTATTCATATTATCAAATCATAACGAGTTACCTCGAGACACTTTACAGATAGAGTAGGTCTAGACCACACTCTATAGTTTACAAAGACCCAACAATTCTAATAATTCCCACAAGAGTAAGCATTTAGTGCAACAGTGGTGAGGAAAAACGTCCTTTGGGGCAGAAACCTCGAATGGTGAGGAAAACTCCCTTTTAGGGAGAGACCTCGGACAGACCCAGGCTCTTGGTGGGCAGTTGTCTTACGGTGCCGGTTGGGGGTGCGATGAACAGTGGCAATTCTAGTAACAATAACAATAATGGAACTATGACTAGAAATGGTAGTTGTAGTAGTTCATGGCGTAGCAGGGCACACACAGATGATTGAAGGTCCATGTTGTATCTTGTGGTGCCTGCAGCTCAGGAAGATCACCCAGACTCCCGACTTCCCGAGCAAAAGGAAGCCCCATCTGAGGACCAAACCAGCGGAGCAGAGGAGGCAGGAGCTGGAAGACTACATCCAGGTGAAACATTCAGGTGTCCGCCCGGTGATCTGATTTACTGAACCAGAGATCTTACGTGGCACTCAAACTAAACTAAAACTAAAACCTATGTTGGGATCAAAAGTAATCCCACAATTTGGAAAGCACTAAAGTGTACTAACCATTCTGTAAAGCAGCTACTAAATATTCTAATGTGCCACATGAGTAATTTATCATATGGCTGTATCCAGAAAGGCAATGGTACTCTGCCCAGGGAATGTGCCAAAGGAGTGTATCTACACAAAACACTTTGTATGAATGTATTTTACTTTAAAGCAGTAGTGCGTAGTTTCTGTCGCCCCCATGAGGAATTCTAAGTAATGACAACCCCACCGTCGGCGAGGCCACATGACACAAGCCTTACGTGATCGTGCACGCGCCCCCACCCCTCCTCCACGCAATTGCTAGCAGCTAAGGAGGACACATAGGATTAAAAAAACATGATGGACTCTTCAGAAGAGGTCATTATCTTCACTCGAGTTTCTGCACGGGAAACTCACCAGACGCCACAATCTTCTGAATACAGCCATACTGAGAAATACAGAGAGAGTTGTTTGGCTTGAATGTAACGGACGTTTATTAATATAAAAAAGTTGCACACTAAAGCTGTAACAACTTCTGGGCAACCTCCATAAGCCGCCGAGAGGCTGAGTCAGGGAACAATCACCTGTATGACGCACCGTTAGAATAATTCAGATCCACTCTGAGATATGCTTTCAAGGATTTATTGTTCGTTTGAAAGTCGGAAAAAACATTAATAAACAAAATCCAATTGCCTGAAAAATAATCAAAAAGGTGAACGTAGATGTGGAGAAACTTGCAGTCAACAGAAAATGCAAAAACCCAAGCTCACCCCCTCTCTAGCCTCTGCCATGCAGGTGTATAAATAGACCTGGACACCTGCATTATTGTGAGACCAACCCCCATGATGTCCTACGTTACGTAATAGGTGAAAACTATAAACCATAAACAAACATCATATACATGGCTCCTATAAAAGCTTTAATGCTAAGCGTACAATTGTAACTGATGTACAGAATATTGAAAATGTGTTTTTGTGTTTTGCCACTTGATCAACTATTCATTCCTAAACCTTAAAAAACACAAAGCCTTGACATCAGTCTTGAAATGACTTGAACCAAAAATACATTTGTACATGTTAGATTGTTCTGTGTTGTTGCAGGATATCATCTATCAAGACGAAGACGTGCCGCAGGTCATGCTGGACTTCCTCCATGTGAAACACTTTCACACGGGGATCAAGAAGAGCAGCATGGAGTAAGTCCTTCAGCCCAGACTCCGCTACTGTTCCCAGAGATGTTGGACGTGTTGCTATATTTAGGTCCTCTATTTCTGGATTGGGGGCAATGCAGCAACATAATAACAATTTTAGAAACATTTCCCACAGTGGTAGGGAGCAGCAGCAGTGGCTCTAACTCACAATATAGCTAATGATCATGGAAGGACACATGTACAGATATACAGTACACGTGTGAGTGTGCAGTTCAGCCTGCATATTTGTTTCCATTGCACTTAATAAAAAAAATACATATTAGACATATATTAATAATAATGGTAATATAATAATATAAATATGAAGTACAGTAGTGTACTGTATGTGGGTGAGTTGGACATTATAAACAAAATGACTTTATGTAGGGCTGGGCGATGTGGAGAAAATCAAATATCACAATATTGTTGACCAAATACCTCTTATCGATATTGCGATGATATTGTAGGGTTGACAATTGGTGCTTTCACAAAATATTTATATAATGAGATTTGTTATGAGCAATCATCAGTAATGTGGATATAATGACTAAGTGGGTAAAGGCAAATAATAAAACAGCTAGAACAGTCTGGTAAGTTCAGAACATTACTTCTATCACTTTACTGTAATGCAGCCTTTAAAACCAGGAAAAAACACTTACGTCATATTACGATATCCAAATTCTAAGACGATATCTAGTCTCATATCACGATAACGATATCATATTGATATATCTCCCAGCCCTAACTTTATGTGTTATACGTAGACTAGTCTATGGAGTTGTTGACCTTTTATTTTGACAGTATCCTTTCATGAAATCTGTAACAGTTATGTGCTCTAATTTCAGATCAGTTGATGAATTGGACAGTCAGGATTACAGGTAAGATCGTTCACAGTTTTTCCCCCTCGTGTCTTTGTATTTGTGCAGTACACTATATCTACTTTTGTCTACTAGAAGGGATGTAGCTACTGTAGGAATACTGAGCCCTGTGCACAGGAAATATGTCTTCTTGTCTCTGCAACACTATTATTTCAGGGATGACAGAAGCATTTAATGACTACAATAAAACACTTGCTATGTCTTACCTTTCGAGAATGCTTTATTTATTTGCAGTTCTGTAGGTTTCATATAAACCCTGCTTTAAAACCCAAGAGGTGTAAAAAGAAACTAGAATGAACTCAGTGTAAATAGCAACACGTGTCAAAACACCTGCATGTATTGGTTTTTATGTAAGTGGACACACTCCTGACGTCACTGCTCAAATCGACACATCCAGGCTAACTTACTCCTTGACTTCTTCTGCCTGTACATCATGTCCGGTGAGTGTTAACAGGCAAAGATTCTCTATAACTAAAGATAGCGCAATACACGCTGCGCCAATGGTATGAGACGGTACACACTTCCTGTCTCCTAAATGGGTGGGGCCTTGTTTGAATGTGTAGTGAACATTGTTTGGATGGATGAAAAGTGATATGTCTATAATTTATTAACATTTCTTGTGCTAACATTAGATATTAACACCACTAAAAGACATATTTAGCATTACGAAAATGAGTTTTGTTACCACATTCACGAACGTTAGTTGACGTTAGCTTATCTGTGTCGCCAGACCTGCGAGACTTTGTCCCTGAGACAGAAACAGGTCTAAAAAAAAAACAAACAATTAGTTAATTTTCTCCTGATCTGTCTGTCTGAAAATTGCCATTTAAGTGTCAGAATGTTCAGGAGATATGTGGCTTGTGAAGAATGGGTCCAATATTTACTTGGGTGTCTATGGGGCGAAAGAATATGTTTTAATCTGTGTTCACATTTTCTTCTCCCATTGGAATCAATACACAACCTACCGCTAGTCTCCTAAAGAGGCGTGGTGACGCCCATGTGACACAGATACAGGAAATGACTGAGTTGGGGAGTCTCGGTTCTAAACCGTCTCTGTTATGGGCATTAAAGGTGCTCTAAGCGATGTCATGCGTTTTTTAGGCTACAACATGTTTTGTCACATACAGCAAACATCTCCTCACTATCTGCGTGCTGCAGGTCCCCTAAACACACTGTAAAAACACGCAGTCTCTGTAGACAGCCTAGGGTCCACACACGCCAAAAACAAAGTGGTCCAACCTGGACCACTTTGGAGGGAATGGGATAGGAGGAGGGAGGAGCAAGCTAGTCTTCATTTTGTTTGAAAATACTTTGAACGTCAACATGGAGTAACGTCACCCAACATCGCTTAGAGCACCTTTAATTGACGCTGTGCAACATGGTCACTCAGTGTGTTGCACTTAACCCTTGTGTTGACTTCGGGTCACATTGGCCCGTTTTAAATTTTTGTTTTATATCAGAAAATATTGGACATAGAAATAAGGGCTGAAAATGTGTACAAAATTTTTTTTAAACGTTGGAAAAAGCAAAAACAAATTGTGAAAAAAGGCGTCACAAATGTCAGAAAAAAAGGTGTTTTTTTTCAAGGTTGAAACAAAGACAACACAAGGGAGCCACCCCTGACCTCAGGGCCCTGGACTCTGTTCACCCCTTTAGGATAGACCCGGTCCTGTTTATATCATACAAACATCTGTACCAGCACCTGATCTCCTTATCATGCATCAGGCGCATTCAACCTAAACCAGAATGTGCACATAACATGATGCACCAGTGCAGATGTACTGACAGACAAATGTGCTTCACACCAATGATAAAAGTCATTATTGTTACACACATTATCTTGATATTTGAAGAAGTATTACCATTGCATATGACTAATCAGTCATGTTTTACTTTTGTTTCCTCAGTTATCCGTTACCAAATCAGCCAGTGTTGGGATTTTTTCAGGATCCTTATCTCTCTGACTGCACATCAGGTAGGAAATAAACTGCGGAAATGTTAAGAAATAGTTACTATCTCTGCACCAGTGTGTATTTTGTTGTTTGGTGCTATAATTGTGAATTGCAACAAAAAAAGCATTAAAAAGCATGACAACCTTGTTTAGACAGCATAAACCCTGAGCTCTGTCTTGTCTTGCAGATCTCCCAGATATTGTTGTGGATGGGGTTCTTCAGGGTTTTTATCCCCGGGACGTCCGGGTCAGCTTCACCGCCCCCATTCTCACCGAGCCCGACCCTGCCACTTCTATAGAAGCCTAAAATTATAATAAGATGTAAGATTCAATGTTTTAAAATAGAATATACAATACAGTCAAATACGCAACGCCAGCAAGAAAAATAGATGAAAAAAGCCGTCGGCATACACTTGCATGCATGATACAGAAGAAAAACAGCCTGAAATAGGTCACCGTCTCAGGTAGTGCATCTAAATCTCATTGTATGTAAATGCAATGACAATAAAGGAATCCTTATCACTGGATGCTTTTGTCCAAAATCAGCAGCCCCAGTGGGATTGAAATCCAAAACCCAGGCTTTGTTGTTCCGATACGTCACCTGTTGAATTGTTCAACCTTTTTCATAGCCCTTTTGAGAATCTCATATTGAGGCCAAACACCAAAATTCATAGTGAAACTTAGTCACTCAATATGTCTGTTTTTAGTCAATTTAAGTAGCACACAAACAATTTTTAGGGGTCCCATATTGTACAAAGTGAGATTATTATAAAGCAGGTCGAGGTGCTGTGTTAATACTGTGAAAATGCTTAATTTACAGAGAAATGCACACAGCTCGTATTCAGAATCTGTGTCAGGACTTTTGTACGGTTGTGATGTCACAACTATACTATATATAGGTAGAAAGCATTGCTACAGTGCCGTTAAAGTCATTCCCCGGCTGCAATGAAGGTGCAGAGACTCCGAGAGCGCAACTGCGGTAGACCCTGGAACGCTGACCAATCAGAGCAGACTTGGCTTTTTCAAGGGGGGGGGGGGGGGGGGGGGGGGCATAAAGAGAGGCGCTACAACAGAGCGTTTCAGACAGAGGGTGAATACAGGTATATTCAGACAGTATAAGATAAATAATGTGTTTTTTGAACATTTAAGCATGTAAACATGTTCTAGTAGAAACCAAAAATACAAGAATAAATCTGAAAATAAGCATATGTGTCCTTAAATGAAGATGTGGCAATGACTGTGGCAAAAAAATGAAGGCACAGTGTGGGAGTGTAGAAAATTACTTGAAATGCAGGCAGCTAATAGGGTTAGTTTGTATTTTTAGATATTCGTGTTTACATTTCTGTCAAAGTTTAGACAGATTTATGTATAGTTCCTATGGTCATATACATTTGTAGTAATTCAAGTTTATTGAGGCTGATATAAATATGTCTTTTGGTGTTTGATTAAACATAATCAGCTTTTGATGGCTCAAGCCAAATACATTACTAAGCTTTATTTTGAAGCACTTTGTTCAGTGTAAACACATGTTTTTGGAGCTATATGTACTTTTGTATCATCTTGTTTATATTGAAATTATAATAAAGAATCAGACACAACTCATAATGTGTAAATTCTGTATTTAAACAAGATGATCAACATTCCTCTGAATACAACAAGACACATGTTTGGATACAGTGGTGTTTTTACTTTTTATCTGTCAAAAGACATGTTTCTTTTCTTAACAGGCAGCCATGTTGTTAATACATTCCTATTTGTAGTCAACAAAGTACCCTCAGTGCATTAGGGGATAAGATCACTGGTCCAGCAAGCATTAGAAAGCATTTTTTTGTATTTAATTTTTTTAATTTATTGAAACTAATTTATTTAAACTAACTAAAACTAGACTAAATAAGCAACAATCAAAGTTTAACTTTAACATAAAATGTCCTAATTGATTATTTCTTAAGAGTTTAACATAATCATCTTCATCAGGACTGTGACTGTTTTTTGTTGTTGTTGCTTTTGTGCCTTTTTTCTTTTTAAATTGACAGGACAGCTAGGGGAGGAAGACATGCAGGAAATTGTCACAGATCGGATTCGAAACCTGGACCTCTGCGTTGAGACATAAACCTCTCAGTATATGTGCGCCTGCTCTACCACTGATCCAACCCGGCCACAGTTTGATCAAATTTGATTGATTGAGGGTGCCCAGATAGCTCAGTTGATAGAGCAAGTACCCATATATAGAGGGTTGCTTCTTGATGCAGCGGGCCCCAGTTCGACTCCGACCTGTGGTCCTTTGCTGCAGGTCATTCCCCCCCCCCCTCTCTCTCTCTCTCCTTTCATGTCTTCTGCTGTCCTATCAGAATAAAGGCTGAAAATGCCCAAAAAATAATCTTAAAAAAGAATTTGATTGACAATGACTCAACCAACTGTCAGATTATTATTATTTTTTTTTATTTTTTTGTACTGCAATTTTTATTTAATTTGCTCAAACAAATCAATATGTTAGCATGTAAGAAAAGACTAACTAACATGAGAACAGTATGGTACAATGCAGATGAGAAAAGAATAAATCTGGAATCTCGCTTCAGCCAAATGCATCAGTTCCCTCGGCAGAAAACTGGGTTGAAGGACAAAGATAAATGTTTCCATCAGCAGTCTGACGTCAGCGTGGAGCAGACGTCACTACAGATTTCTAAGCGTGTAAAGAAAGCTGAGATGCAGAACACACACAGTCAGACTCATCTGGACTTCAGGTTTAGAAAAATGATGTCAGAGTGAAGCTCATCTTTGTACCCTTCCAGGCCTCATTTCTCAACGCTTGATTGTACTCCTGAGCTGTTAGAAAAGCAACCTCACAGCTGTATGGAAATAAATCAAACGTATGGAAAAAAACAAAGATCTTGGTGCAAAGACGTTTTCTTTGCGGGGAACAGTACCAAGGTCAATAAATTCTCCCTTCAAATAAAAAACATCTTTATGTCTTTGACATAATAAATGCAACTTCTGAACAAGGCACAAACAACACAGCTTCACAAAGAATTTGTCTTGATCAGAACATTTCGCCTGCCATCACGTCCAAAGGACGTAAGTGACAAAACAGACTGACTGAGACCATTTTTTTAAAAACTTAATTCTTAATATTAAGTGATGATTTCATTGCATTGCACATTTTAAATATACTGTAGTATTACTTCAGACAGTATGCAGATATACAGTAGGTGTCAGTTGTATCTACTGCTCCCACGCCTCACCTCAGCCTCCAGCGAAAAGGTTTACAAGTAGCAACAAGCAGCTCAGGCACAACATTCACTTTTTGCTTTTTTTGCTCAAAGTACATACACAGAAATAAACATGCTGCAAAACACAAGGACGACAAAGCTGAACAAGGTAAACAAACATTTCACTACCAAAGATATGTTTGTATATAACAAAAGTATATATAAACGCACACACACACACACACACACACGAAAACAAACACTTTTATGAGGATTGCTTGCTGGTAAGACAATAGTGCAATGCAAATGTGCAAATGGTGCTGGAATGAATTAAGAATGTTTCATATAACAGGTTGCTTATATATCTAAGGTAGGTGGATATGGCAGTATATATACACGTTTAATTGATGTGTTTAAAACTATAAAATCTATAAATCACTGAAAGGTGGATGATTGGTGTTACAGGGTTATTTCACAGGGATTGATCCTGACACTATGGACTGGTGTTAAGTATTTATCACAGTGACAGCCTGTGGGAAGAAACTGTATTGTGTCTGGTTGTTTTTGGCGAACAGTTTTCTGTAGAGGAGAAGCTGACAGTCTATAGTAACTCTGAGTCTGCAGGAGTTTGAGAGTCCTGGATGGAGGGTAGTTTGGCACCCATGAATGTATGAAAGGGATTACTCCAGTAAATTACCTCAAAATTGTACTTAAGTAGCATACAGGTCTTTAGTAAATGTACGTTCAACTACGTTTGTACTTAACTTGAGGACCTCAACACATGTTATGTACTGTACTTCCCAGCTGTGTTCTTCACACTATGTACCATGAATGTACCCTGTAGTAGCGCATGCGCAGAGCGGTCGACGGAAGCCGCTGCTACTGTGTGTGTGTGTGTGTGTGTGTGTGTGTGTGTGTGTGTGTGTGTGTGTGTGTGTGTGTGTGTGTGTGTGTGTGTGTGTGTGTGTGTGTGTGTAGCGTTATGTGCTGGCGGTCCGAAGCTGCTGTCTGTCCCAATCATTCCTCCTTCAATGACTCGTACTGAGTCTTCCTTCTTCAGTTACCTCTCCCTCATTCAGCACATTAAATGCTGTTTATGCGATTAACCAGGAAACTGAATCCTCTTCCTGACCAACTAAACTTGAAGCCTGCACATAATTATCGGTACGTGCCGCTAACAACTATTAAGCTACTTCAATTTTAAAAGAAAGCTGTTAGTTATCAAGCTGATGTGTTAACGGGAAAAGTATTTGACTCCACTCTAAATAAGACTGCTTGCTAAACCGAGCTACAAGCTAATTGCTACTGCCAGATTAGCATCGATAAACTGAAGCCAAGGATACACCCTGTGTGCTGGTGCTAGCATGTTAGCTAACAGATTATATGTACACGTTAGCAGTAAATTAACCCCTGTATTATGTACCATAAAGTTACATGGCATTGATGCAGCTTAAAGGGCAATGCCACTCAGTGAGTTCACTATGGTTGTCCCAGTACTCCTGGGTACTATCAGGTACCATGCAGACTAAAGTTGGGAACCTGCACTGTCATGCAGCTGTAAATGTGGAGCTCATCAACTGAGTTAAAGAGTGTAGTAAAATGGGTTGATATATTACTATGTACAATTAATTCTAAATGCAGTAATACTATCTTACTATTGTCTCACTGTCGTCAAATTTCATTGTTGTATATATGTATGTATATATACTTCAGTGGTGGCTGGTGACCTTAAAAAATTTCAATTTATATATATATTTATATATTTATATATATATATATATATATATATATATATATATATATATATATATATATATATATATATATTTGATATCCCTCTTAAAATAGAGGAGCAACCTCCTCTGTCTCTATGGACCAGCCTCTTCTGATATACTTTATTATAGGCCTATATATTTATATTTGTTGACATAGTAGTATGATGTTAATGTTGTAACTTTGTCCAGCTTTGTTGTTTTTAGCTGTGTTTCTATGTCTGGGCAAGTAAGAGCAATGAACAATGTTTGCATTGGAGAGATACAATGTCTTAAATTGTAGAAAATGTAATATATTGAGTGATGTGACCTTTTGCTCTAGGATAATGTGATGGGTATTTTCACAGTTATCTGATGTTGTATAAACCAAACAACTATCAAGAAAATATAGATGAATAGGAGGACATACATTAGAATCTGAGTGGCTCACCTCCGGTCCTAACCACTTTCCTTTAATTCAAACTAGGGCTGCAACTAACACAATCATTTTCATTGATTAATCTGCCGACTGTATTCTCGAATATTCAATTAATCTTTTGGTCCATAAAACATATTAAAACTCCCATTACATTATCTCAAGGCACAAGGTCACATCATTAAATGCCTTTTTTTGTCCGACAGACAGTCCGAAACCCCAAAATATTTAATTTACTACAGTAAAAGACCAACAAAAGTGGCAAATTCTCACATTTGAGTACCCAGAACCATCAAATGTTTGACATTTTTTCTTTAAAAACGTACTATAGTATTATCAAAATAGCTGCTGATTAATTTTCTTTCAATCAACTAATCCATTCCATCAACTTATCGTTTCTACTCAAATTCAAACGGCAGTAATTGTAAAATGTAAATATTGTTTATCAGTTTTCAGCTAAATCATATAATAGGATGTTATTGATCCACACGTTTCTGTTGTCCAAATTAATTATTCCAAGCCAGTTTAAATCAAAGACCAATAAAATGAGTCAAAGGTTTAGTTTTACACATATGAGTTTGATTATTTAGTTTATGACTTTTTTTAGACTTGCTTATGTCTTTAAACACTGAACATCGTTAACGCAGGTCTTAAATGCCATCACCGATTTACAACAACAAATCAGTCGATTACTTTTGAATGCTGATGGTAGAGGCAAGTGACAGGTTTCCTTTTGTTGCAGGAGTGTGTGGGAGCATCATGTGGAGGAAGGCTTCAGCAGCGGCCCTGCTGGCGTTAGCTGTTGGCTATTTCTACTATGGAAGCCCAGACCTGCCAGAGCAGATTCTACAGTACATCAGCCCGCCAAACTTTCAGTCGTCCTCTCAGAGTCAGAATAGCGTGGAGCAGGTGATCTCCGCTGCCTGGGAGACTCTGATAACTCTGCCGACCCGACAGTGGAGCAAAGTGGCAGTAGGGTGAGTTAGAGCATTGAACTGATGCGTGTCCTTCTGTCTTCTGAAGTTGACCTACTTGATCTCCTGCACACTGTGGCATGTCGAGAGGCTGTAGTCAGCTCTGCTAGTGTGAAGGAATGTGTTGTCACGTCGAGTCAGTCCAATTACCTAGCCTATAGCCTTTAGGCTGCTTTAGAATAGCCAACGCACTGGGTCAAGGTGGAATGTGATGATTGGCTGGACTTGAAGGACTGCCTACCGGAGGGATGGACAGATTGTTTCTACCAAGGAGAGAAGTGAAGAGGGAAAATGGAAATTTACATGAAGTGCCTTTTCAAGTCTCAGTGGAACGGCAGTTAAGGCATCGCTATCTTCCAGTATTTCATTTAATTATTTTAAAGTGAAACATAATTATGTGGCTGGGGCACATTACAAGAGGGATTTGTATGAAATATTTAACATTTTATTTGACTGCTTAAAAGTTAATGTGGCTTAGTAAATGAAAAAAGAGGTGGAGGATGTGGAGGGAGAAAATGCTCTTGTTTTGGTTGTTTTTGCCACCTGACATGCAAACACACCTCCACATCGCCCCAAATTACATTGAATTGGATAAATACGTCCCAAAACGAATCGGTCAAAAATGTTTAAAATGTTTTACGACAAGAGGGGTTTTAGTTAGTAGTTGTTTAGTGACTAAACAATTAATGCAGGGACACAGGATAAAAACTTAAGAAAAATATTTTTTTATTTCACTGTGCCTTTAAACAAGCTGACATCTGTATCTGCACAAACCCCAGTGACACACATAGTTAGCATGAAGTTACTTAGTGACATACTTAACAGCTGTTCATTTTTCCAATTTTGGCAATTTAGTCTGACCTGGGTACCAGCAGAACAGTGAATACTGTATATCATCCTCAGGGTTATTTTGGGTCAAAGCCAGATAAAAATTAAGTTATTAACTATCAAATAAACCGTACTCCGTCTTTCTCTCCACGTTTGTTAAGGGTGAACGCCTGTGTCGATGTGGTCGTCTCAGGAGTGGGACTGCTGCAGGCTCTGGCTGTGGATCCTGGCAGCGGCCTGGATCATGAAGTCTTGCACTCCAAAGAGGACTTGAAGGAAGCCTTCATCCATTTCATGGAGCGTGGAGCCGCTGCCGAGCGCTTCTTCAGCGACAGCGAGGCCTTTCAGAGGATTGCACGTGCGGCAGCAGAGTACCCCGGTGCCAAGGCAAGGCGACCTTACTCCCCAAACTTCTTGTTGTTGGATTAAGTCATTAATTTTTATTTTTTTAAATGATCTTCCTTCTGGTAAACTTAACTTTTGTCTTCTTCCAGCTGTATGTGGGAGGGAATGCTGCCCTCATTGGTCAGAAGCTCGCCACCTACCCTGATCTGATGGTAGCATGTTTATACTTCTGTTGTAAACTCTTATACTTTCCCTAAATGGAATGAGCTTTTAAAGAACCCCAATTAAATAAACCTAGAAGATTCAAGCTGGTTAGTGAAATCTATGCCAGGTAGTTAAATAATCTTTTGGGTAGAGATGCACCGACAGACCGGCCAGTGACCGGAATTGGCCGGTTTTCACGTGCTTGGCCATGACCGGCGACCGGCAGGTCAGTCTGACATATGCCGATTTCATGTCATCGCTACAATTAACTGACAACATAAGTCAGAGTCAGAGAGTCCCGTACAGTAAACGGGAAACATCACTGCCTCTATCGCTGCCACAAGTTTTAAAACACGAAACACAAGCACTGAACTGCCCGGGAGTTTGTGTAATAGCTGGATGTTTGCCAAACAACAAAGCACAGCTGATCTGTCTCGCTCGTCTCTTTTCTTTCTCCACATGAGCCTGCCTTCAAGTGCCGCCGGAAACATTGAGTAACGTCTATAAAAGATCTGACTGAAAACAGTAGTTGTGAAATATACAAGTCTACTTGTGCTATCTTGGGGGGGGGGGGGGGGGGGGGGTTAAGGAACACAACAGGAAGTCACACAAATGGGCCGTTTCATTGAGAGTCCCCCCACCGCACAACCCTGGGGGAAATCGCCAGATCTCTGTTTCCCCGTCTGAACGCAGCCTCACGTTGACACATCTGAAGAGGATGCATTTTTATAGTATGAAAATGTGTTTTGGCAGCCTTCTTATTACAGTATTATAGTTATATATATAGTAGTATAATTCAGAATCCCTGTCCTTCAAATGACTTAATATTTTTGTATACCACAGGTCTTGTTATGTGGGCCAGTGGGTCCTAAACTTCATGAGTTGCTCGATGAGCAGATAGTCGTTCCCCCAGAGTCTCTCCAGGAGACGGATGAATATCACCTCATCCTGGAGTATAAAGCAGGTAAAGAGAAGAACAAGCTGCGGCTTCTACAGTATTGGTTGCACTTAGATCACAGCAATCCTTCAGTCTGTTCGGATGTTTCAGTTATATTTGGTCATCTTCTCTGTTTCTAGGTGAACAGTGGGGTTCAACTCAGGCACCTCAAGCTAACCGCTTCATCTTCTCTCACGACGTGTCCAACGGCGAGATGAGCTCACTGGAGACGTTCGTGGCGAGTCTGGACGAGTTTGAGCCCGATCTGGTGGTCCTGTCAGGGCTCCACATGATGGAGGGTCAGGGCAGAGAGCTGTGGGAGGAGCGACTGAAGGAGGTCAGTGTCTGAAAGCTGTCCTTTCCACTTTCTCCACCTGTTTGTTTGAATTGATTTAAAGCTGGTGTTTTTGCATGTTTGGGCCCATTTACTGCGAACCATATGTGCTGTATGTCACAATGTATTCAACTGTAATCATTATCACAACATTGTCTCCTCCTATGTAAGTGTATTGATAGTGAAAAGTAAATGGATGGATTATCCATCTTTTGTGCTAGTTTATGCGAGTGGAAATTGATGAAAGAAATTATAACATTTATTAATACAAAAATTAAAAAAACTATTATTTGCTTTGGGAAAATAGTTTGCAGTAAGTAATGCACTGTATGCACTTCACAGTAAAACATACCAAAACTCTGGTGTGGTCCTTTCAAATGTGCCTACTTTTATTTTAGCTGATTCTTCGATCCAGAAAATAAAAAATAAAATCTTAAGACATAATAAATATAATGTTGCATGACATGGATTATTCAAGGCATAAAGTTAGAGATTATATGATTTATCCATCACAAATGATGTATTATTATTCACAGTATGTTGCCCATTAGTCCATAAACATTTTGGTGTAGCTTACCTAACATATTGTACTTGCTTTCCCTCGCAGGCTGTGTTAGCCATATCTGACATTAGTAAAGATACTCCCATCCACTTGGAGCTGGCAAGCATGACCGACAAAGACTACATGAACAGCATCATGCAGGAGGTACATGTGCGCAAAACAGTCTTGTCTAAGAGAGTCTTTCATGTAGTAAACATTCCAGACAAAAGATGAGTGTGCTTAAAATCCACAAATCACTAAAGAGTTCCATATAGTTTGGTACTGTCATTCAATACCGAATTTCAATACCTAAGGAGTAATGCTGCGTTCCAGACACAATTTTTAGCCCGTGTGTTGCGACTTCAAGTCACGACTCACGACTTGGTAGCGTTCCAGGCAAAGTCACGACAAACCCTTCTAGCTAGCGTTAGCTAGCGGCTACCTAACGTTGACGTTAGCTAGCGCTAGCTGATACTAGCGATTTCTAGTCGGCGACATATTTTGGGCTTCAATTAATGAACATAACATGTAGTAGTACACAATCGCATTTGTATTGTTTTGATTACAATGTGCGGAATTACTTTACATTGCCTATTTATGTCTATATATTTCTATTTCTCACCGTTAATCACCGGCGTCTGTATAGCATCAGTGTGTGACGTCAAAAACTGTAACTGGGAGTACAACGATCTGGTACGAGTTCACGGGTAGTAAGTTACGGGTTTGACTGCCGATCCAGGGCACTTTCAAGGGTAGAAGGCTGTGAAAACGCGGGTTACGGGTTGCCTGGAACGAAGCATAAATCTCATCAGCGTCAGTGAGCCAATTAGCATGCCGCGTTCTTCTACCAAGATGTAATAAATAATGTTGATTGGCTGTCTAACGTAAGGAAAACTCTACGTTATGCACATAGACGCTCACATAGTAGGATCTGACAAATAAATAAAAAGATTTATGCCTTAATGTTGTAATTTTTTTTTGTTTTATAAAATTGGTATCGAAAAAAGTAACGTTTAGGAACCGGCATCAAAGACATGGTATTGGTATCTGTACCGGTATCTAATCTTTTTGAACGATACCCAGCCCTATATTTAATTCATGTTGTTTTTTTCTCTGTTTCCCGTTAGCAGGTTATGCCCATCGTCAGCTCCATTGGGCTGAACGAGCAGGAGCTGCTATTCCTCTCTCAGGCTGGCGAGGGGCCTCATGCAGACTTGGTTGCCTGGAAAGGCATTCCAGACGTGGGCCAGGTCAGCGACATCCTCCTCTGGATCCTGGAGCAGCACGGCCGCAGCGAGCCATCGTCCGAAGCGGACCTGACTCGCATTCACTTCCACACGCTGGCCTACCACATCCTGGCTACGGTGGATGGATACTGGGGGAACCAGGCGGCGGCAGTGATGGCTGGAGCGCGAGTGGCCAGCAGTCAGGCCTGTGGCCTCCAGTCTGTTGACGTAAGCAAAGTGGAGCTCAAAGCCCCACTACAGTTCCACAGCTCTCACGCCGAGCCACGAGAGAAGCTGTCCCTGAACCCAGCAGAGCCTGTCACTGTGTGGCGCCGAGGAAACGTCACCTTCCACATGACAGCCGTGCTGGTCTGCAAACAGCCGCTCCGGACAGTAGGGCTCGGGGATGCCATCTCAGCAGAGGGACTAGTTTACTCAGAGTTAAAGACCCAGCAGCCCTTCTGAGGTTTGCTTGAATCAGACACTCAATTTGTCTGGAAGTCTGTGGTCGTTGGGTTGGAGTCACGTTACTAAACTTGATCAGGCCTCCGTGTCTTCCATCCCAAAGCTCCACTGATTGATGGCGTTAGTTTTGAATCCTGCCTGATGACTCCTCTAGTCTGCTCCGGTCTCCTCTGTTCTCCCTTCTCTTATCCTCCAGCAGACACAGAAACTGAGGCAGAACTCGACAGAAGTGGATCTGACCGGGCTGTGAGGTGGCCTGACACACCGGCCCGTGGCTCAAAGCTGTCTTCACAAACTCCAAAGAGTTTTTGTTGGCTCACCTAATTTACTTTGACCTACATATCTTAAGTATGCTGTGCCTTGAGAAAATAAAAGAATTAAAAAGTTATATTATTTCCAACATACATTATATCAGAGCCAAACAAACTTAAAACCAAGCATTACATTGGTTACCCTTCTGAGATAGACACACACACACACACACACACACACACACACACACACACACACACACACACATAATAAATTGTGAAGACTAGAAACTGATGAGCGTCTTACTATATTGTAGAATCTAAGTGGTATTCTTGATGTTCTGTGTTTCTTCAACTTTTGGCGCATTCACGTCAAATAGTCAGACTACATCACTTGAAAGCGCATTCTCCCATGGGTGTGTGACTTCTTTACATGTAATAACTGGTAACTAGATATACTTGACATTTTTGTTATTTGTTCCCGAGAGGATAAAAGTACTAGAGAGTGTGACAAAGTTTGTGTTTTGTTTGGCTTAAACACTGTCACTATAAAGATGTCTAAGTAAACTTTGCATAACAACAGTTATTATAGGGTTATTATAATCTCTGTTGCTTATGAATTCCTGATGCAGTGACCGTGTAATTGATTGGTTTTGGTTTGGTTTTGAAGGGGATCCTTTTTTATGCAGTAAAGCTCAGTTTACAATCAGATGCTGGCTAATTAACCTCAATATTATGTTGGCGATATAACAAGTTATTGGTAAAATAAAATTTCCAAATGAGGTATAGGCCATATTATGTTATTAGGGTTACTGTATTTGTTTGCTTGTTTGTTTTGTTTTGGATGAGGTTCTTCTTTTCAGTGGTTGCTTTCCCTCGCATATAAAATGTGACTATGTAACACGATTGGCTGGAGAATCGTAAAAGCTGGCCAGTGTGAGCTTCCTGATTCAAATTCTAGCATATAGGTACATTATGCTTTTTCATGGGGTTGTTAGTCATGTCGTTGACTAACTGTCATTAGGAAGGCCTGCCTCATGTTAGATGTACGTTACGTAACTGTCAGAACAATGTATTTGTATACCTCACATGGCCACAGAAGACATGCAATAATGAAGTCTTAATTACAAACATACAACACAAAATTGTATGGCATTTTGTTTAGCAGAAATAATTCTTTGCACTAGTACGAAGTGGCAGGTGTGCCTGTAAGGGTGAATGTAACCTTAACTCCAAACTCCCCTTTGTTTTTAGCAAGTACAATCTATTCAACTTAACTCATTTGGTAGTTTGTGTCTTTTGTTTTATTAACATTTGTTACTGTCAACAAGTTACATTTACTTGACGTTTGTCATTAAAGTATGTATGGGGAGTAGTACTTGTCTTGATTGTGGTGCTGCAGGTTATTGTGCATATCTGTCAATGTTGAAAGAACGAACATTTTAAACATTATCTGGTCCCAGTTTCTTATATTTTCTCTTTTATTTCATTGTGAAGTGAATATGTTTGGGTCAAACAAGACATTTGAAGATGTCATCTTGTGCTCTGAGAAATATTGATGTTGATTCAATTGTTGTGCTATTTTATAAAATTAAAAAATAAATAAAAAGAACTGTAACCCGACTTAAAATAGTAAGAGGTAATTGGATAGAAACTATTCTGAGCAGTCGACATTTGTTTGATGTTGAATAGATTTATCAGATGTACAATTGGTGATGTAATATACAGTATTTGTGCTGTAACACATAATTAGCTACCATTAGGGCTGTTAAAAGGTTGAATATTTTTGTGAGAGCTAAAGATGATCAAATAAGTGTGTTTCTATACTTATACAGAACAAAACCTGTGTATCTAATGAGTCCTTGAGAATAATGCTGGATTGCAAAACCAAATGGATAGAGCAAGTAACAATAAGCAGGCTGAGAATTGGGCAACCATACAGTACACTTCCAAAGGGTCTTTGTGATTAGTGTCAGAAAGCTGTAACAGTTGAGCCTGTTCTTCTGTCATGCAGAAAAGGAGTGACACAATTACAGTAAATAGACAGTGGTCAAGGAAGGAAAGTGTTAGTTTTTTAAGTGACTGGATTAGAAAGATAGCTGATGAATGGAAACTGAGGGAGAGTAAAACCTGAAGGAGGCAGTAATGCAACATTGTGGATGCCAACTGCCATAAAACCCTCAAAGATGAAGAAGAAGAAGAAGAAGAAGATGCTGGCTATCTGACAAAGCGGTGTTACGCGTCTGCACCTGATTGGCTAAAAATCTCCGGTACGTGAACCAATCAGAGCTCCGTGCGTCTGTGCGCTGTGTTGAAGGTCCGGCCCCTGAGTCGTGGAGGCATCGCAGCCGAGAAGCCTGGAGCGGCCGCGGCGGTAGTCTCCACCCCGGATACCACACTCCTTCCCCCGGCTCATATAAAGGTAGCAAGACTCACAGGCCGTCCTCGGGCTGCTTTGTTTTTTCTGGTTGATGGTTAGACTCTGCGAGAGAAGGATGAAGTTCCTTGTAGCCGTTACAATCATTGTGGGATCTCTGATTTTTCTCGCTTTCCCAAATGGCTCATCTGCTGACGAGAAGAAGAAAGGCCCCAAAGTAACTGCAAAGGTAGGTGGTATGTTAGCTCGCTAGCTAGCTAGCTAGCAGATTATCATCGAAAAATCAAAGCTGACCCCATTTACTTGCATACTTAATGTATTAGTTAAGGAGGGCATTTACAGTCGTTTTAATTAGTGCATGTAGCCCGGGTAATTTAAGCAGACAGCAAACTGAATGAAATGGGTTAACGTTAAATGCTTTTAACGGGAACGTTGCTCCTGGCTAATCTGAGTGGAGCTAATTTAGCTATCGTAGCTAGTACTTAGCTAGGCCTTAACGTCAACTGTCGGTATTCCAGATGACGTTTTATTAATTGCCCCACACCCATTTAAGCTTCAGTTATGGTTTCAGGCTTAAACTATTGATGACTCGTCCTTTAGCTAACCCTCTCTGCTGCATCTCCGTGAGATGTTCTCATGTCTGGCCTTGTTATGTCTGGGTGCAGCAGGTTTGTCCACGTCTACAGTTAATGGAAAGCTTTGAGCTGACACCACAGACTCTTTGTTTCAAATGTTCCTCACTGCACAACTCAAAATGACTCCTCTTCAATTGCAAACAAAAGACTGACATCCCAAACTAAACCTCTCTTTATAAATATACTTTTATTAAAATCTATCTTGCATCACTAATCAGTGTTTTTGTACTGCAAGTGGTGAGTTATAGTGAGTCAGTTAGAAGAAACTGTAGATTTGAAAAAGTTGTAACCTAAACTTTAATTTAAAACTAATTTTGTTGACTGTGTGCCTGTAATTTTATAATATTGGAAAAGAGCGGTGAAGAGAATATGAATACACTTTTGTTACATTATAACTGGGCTAAATCTGGCATAAACTCTTCAAAAAATACTTTTGGCTGTTTTTAATATCAGGAAAGCTATCACATGGGAATGGCTCCGCTAAAAACTCCCCAACAAAGGAAGACTTAACCCTTGTGTTGTCTTCCTTTCAACCTTGAAAAAAACACTTTTCTGACATTTGTGACTCCTTTTGTTCGCAATTTGTTTTTGCTTTTTCCAATTTTTTTAAATTTTTCTTCTACACATTTTCAGCGCTTATTTCTACGTCCAATATTTTTTGATATAAAACAAAAATTTTGAAACGGGCCAATGTGACCCAAAGTCAACACAAGGGTTAATTGCAGTGGTCAGTGAATTATATTGTATGGTGTTTTACATATTGTTCATATCATAGTCTTAATGTAGAACACTGGAAAGAATATACCATATATTTGCTTACATGATGTAACCCATTTAAAGATCCGATGCCTTCAAAAGTATGTAAAATAACTTTATAACTTCTGTTGTAGGTGTTCTTTGACATGAAAATTGGAGAAGAAGAAGTTGGAAGGATTGTCATCGGGGTGTTTGGGAAAACTGTTCCAAAAACGGTCGACAACTTTGTTGAGTTGGCAACAGGAGAGGTGAGAATGTCCCAGCGTGCACTCAAAGTGCGACAGCCTGCAATGATTTGTTTGGCCTAGTAATCACCAGTTTCATGACTAACTGCAAATTTAAAATAGTTGAAGCAGACATAAACAAAATTGATACACCTTCAAAGAATAATTCCTTTGTTTTTACACAGTGATGGAGCATAGGACAGGTATCAGTTTTCAGTTCGTATTGTATACTTTTAAAGGTCCAGTGTGTAACGTGTTTAGTTGTTCATTATCAAAATTGGTGTTGCCTGTTCACAAACTTGTCCTTTTTTCATGAATATTTACCTCCACCATCAATTCAAAGTATTCCTATTGGCTTGAAATTTCACATTTGCATATGCATGAACTGAGGTAGACGCTCCATATTCATGTGCCATCTTGAAATACGTTAGCTGGTAAGGGACATACAGGACATACTGCTCCGCCTTTCCACCTTGCTCCGTTTTCGCTGTCGCATGATAAACTCACAGATGCTGCTAATGGGTATCGTCGCTTCCCGGCCCCGGCAAGTTTGAAGGAGGAAACGTGGAGGACCTCACGTATTCAAAATCCAAATTTCAGGAACAGGAGTCTTCTTCTTTGCCCAGAAAAAGAAAAAGGATATTTTAAAAGAGCAAGAGACCGGCGTCATCAGAAAAAAGCGTGAAGGCTACCGTAGCTGTAATACGTACTTTGAACTGCGTGGCGCGAGAGAGTTGATTGCGATATATGATCTCAACGCTAGATGGGAGAAATTCACACACATTGGACTTTTTTTAACTTGTGGTCAACATCGTCATTTACTTTCCCCAAACCATAAACAGCCAGGTCCTGGAGACACACTTTGAATAAGTCGTTTGACTCTCGTTTACATGAGCTGAAATGCCCAATACACTCATCTCATGTCCCTTTCAGATTTTTCAAGTGTTTCATTTGTTCTCATGAAACAGAGAGGATTCGGTTACAAAGGCAGCAAATTCCACAGAGTCATCAAGGACTTCATGATCCAGGGTGGAGACTTCACCAAAGGAGACGGCACTGGAGGTAAGACACCTGCTCGATGGCATTTAACTCTGCAAGAACAAACTTGCTCATGACCTTCTGCATCTGTGCTCTCCTGAACATTTAATGTCTTGAGGGTTGTTTTCCAATTGGGCTTTTTTTGGGGGGGTTTTACAAAAAGCAGTTCTCAACTGTGCAAACCGTCAAGAAAATGACAAATTTCCGGGCGCCGAGATAGCTCAGTTGGTAGAGCGGGCGCCCATACATAGAAGTTTACTCCTCGACGCAGCAGGCCCGGGTTTGACTCCGACCTGCGGCCCTTTGCTGCATGTCATTCCCCCCCCTCTCTCTCTCCCCTTTTATGTCTTCTGCTGTCCTGTCAAAATAAAGGCTGAAAATGCCCAAAAATCTTTAAAAAAAATTATGAATTTCCAGTGTTCACTTTGTCTTGTTCCATATAATTTAAGTAAAAGATTTTCTACAATCTCCTGAGATTATTATTATTATTATTATTTATTTTTTTAAGATTATTTTTTTTTTATGGGCATTTCTGCCTTTTTTAGTGACAGGACAGCTCAGACATGTGAGGGGGAAGACACGCAGGAAAACGTCACAGGTTGGACTCGAACCCTGGACCTTCTGCATCAAGGAATAATTATACATGTGCGCCTGCTCTACCAACTGCCAACTGGCCACATTCAATAATAATAATAATAATAATAATAATAATAATAGACCCAAGGATGGAGATGACCCCTTGCTTTTAATGAACACCTAAAGTTATCTTAAACTT